>JAECWQ010000031.1:8075000-9275000 GCA_018150835.1 Drosophila repletoides | reverse complement strand
CTGGTGGGCATTACTAGCTTTGGACCCGCCGATGGTGAAGCTGGCGGTGGCTGTGAACGCACCACTGTTCCTGGTGGCTTTACGCGTGTCACCCACTATCTGGACTGGATTGAGAGCAAAATCGGGCAAACTCACACAGCCACCTCCCAGTCTCCCACTCCCACTCCAGCTCCAACTCCAACTCCGACTCCAGCTCCAACTCCAACTCCCACACAACATCACAAATATCGCGATGATAATCTCATTTGAACTCCTTAGTCTTGTGATCCCTTTACCTATGACTGAATCGTCTAGCTTTATACTCGTAAAATTGTTATCAAAATTTGAATTTTGAAAGCGTGTGATATTTGTAAATACTCGAAACTCCACCCCACCCCCCCCCCCCAACCCCCCTCTCCCCTTGAATTAGCTTGGCTAATTTCCAAAATTGAAGCATGAATTTTTTTGTTTTTTTTTTCTAGTTTTAGTAACTATTTAAAAAAATATCGATTATTTATTCTAATTGTAAGTCAAAAGGCTGTAAACAAAAAGAAAGCAAACAAAATAAAAAAACACAAAATGAGTTGAAAATGAATCTCAAATGACAACAACAGAAGAGAAAAAAAAAAAGCTGCTTTAGCTGTTTTAGCTGTTTTTATTTTAGTCATGCTGATTTTTAGCAATTGGAATTCCCGCGAGATCTGAGAGATCAGCGATCATCGGCAGATAAAAACTTTTACGTTGTCATCCAATAATTTTCACCAGCTTTTTTTAACTGTTTACTGTTTTGTTTTTGGCTTTTACATAATGCCAGAGTTAGAGCCAGCCAGAGTTAGCCCCTAGAAACTGGACGGACAGTGGCTCAAAGTATTTTACATAATGAATTTCATATTTATTTAATACTTGAATGAATGAATGATTTGGCCTGCTTGGAGCGCGCTCTCAATCTCTCGAGCTAGAACTTCAAAGTCCACTCCAGTTTTTTTTTGGCCACTTCATTATGATGACGCAGTTCCGTGATAAAAGCCAGATGATTCCATTCGCTTCTAACTGGAGATGGCTCTGAGCTGATATGACTTTCAGTTTTTCTGTTCTGTCATAAATTTAGCCAGTTCAATTTCAATTTGAATTTCAAGCCATAGCTCTGCTCTGATTTCGAGCATGACGTAAATTGATTTATTAATTGATATCAATCACACACACACACACACACACGCACACACACACACACACTATTATTCTATTATTAAAATGTGATCCACTTTGCTGCAGTCGGAGAAGAGATTCTTGGGGAATTCGGGCATCTAAATTGTACTTCCTGTTACTTTATGGAGACATAAATTTCAAATAAACTGGTTCTCATTTGAGTTGGCTTCAATTTGGCTTTATAGTTTTCCGTTTTCCAAAAAGCACGTGGTATCTACTAGTCAAGGCAATTCTTGTTAGCTTTCTATTTGAAATGCCCTTGAGTTTTCCCATTAAGCCTCGGCCAATAAACTGACCATATGCAACTATAAAATAAATCGTGATTTTAAAATTAAATTTAAATTAATGAAATTTCAATTACCCTCGCACAGCAGTGGCAATTAAGACTAAATTAAATTAAGTAAAAATCAGCTTTTTTTTTTTTTGTTTTTTTTTGATGATTTTTCAATCAGTTTTTATTGTCACATAGGTAAATAACTTAAAGAGAGTTGCGAGATTGGATCTTTTGTTTGTAAATTGTAAGTTTATTTATATATTTATTTAAAGCATTGACCGATAGGTGATATATATATATATAGATGCAGCTAAGGCTCTTCTCGCATGGTAGAATCATGCGGTAATATTTAGTTTAATAATAGATAAATATTTCACTATTATTTATACTTATTTATTTGGTGTTAAGCTTCATTCATTTTTGTGATTGAGATTTTGTGATTTTTAGAATCTAAAAAGTGTTTTCGAAATTGTTTGATTTTGGTTTTGTTTTTGGATTTAAACTAACTTTGGACTTGCGTTTGGCCTAAAAAAAAAAAAAAAAAAAAGTTGGTAGATTGAGCCCCATTAACAAACTTTAGCTGCCCTCTGCTTCTTCTTCAGCATGCAATCGATGGCGTCCACCACCTCCATGAAGATATCATCCACATCCCGCTCCGCATTGATCTGAAAAAGGTTTCCATACAGTTTAAAGTGATTTACAACAAGGCTGCCAGCCCAAATATGTTTGGTTCGGTTCACAGTTCGAACCGGTGTTGCCTAACAACTGCTCCGGCTGAGAGCAAATTGGTTTACAGCCTTGATTTAAGAGTTGTTTCTATATATTTTATATTCGTACCGTCAGGGTTTTATCGGCATACTGCTCCAGAATGGCGCTGGTATTCTGCTTGAAGGTCTGCAAACGCGACCGAATGGTTGCCTCGTTATCATCGGCACGCTTCACCTGTGCGGCGGCAGCGCGAGCCAGGATACGCTTCAGCATTGTATCCTCGGCACAATCAAAGTACAGAGCCAAATCGGCGGGTGCTATTTGCTCCTCAAAGGCAATACCCTGGTTTTTCTCACGGGGATAACCATCGATGAGGAAACCCTTAGAGCTACCCTTGGCGCGTGATACGGCGCCATTCAGCAGCGAGAGCACCTCCTGATTGGGCACCAGACCGCCGCTGGTCATAATCTCCTGCAGCTGTCGACCCTTGTCCGAGCCAGAGGCTACCTATACGAATAAATGGAGAAATATATTTATAGGGCACATATTTTTCTTTATTGCACTTCCATCGACTCACCTCATCGCGCAACAAATCGCCGCTGCTGAGATGTGTGAATCCATATTTTTCCACAATTTTGGCGCATTGTGTACCCTTGCCACAGCCAGGTCCACCCAGTATCCAGATGATGGGAATATCAGACTGAAAAATAGCAGCAAATAGCAAGGGGACATCAGCGGGGCTACATATAAATTAAATAGGCACAACTACAATTAGCCAAGTTAGTAGTTCACTGTTTGGACGCAAGCTTAGTCGAGTTAGGAGCAAAGTTTCAAAATATTTCTTTTTTTTTTTTTGTTTGTCAGCCGCCACAATGCATGCCATATACATCTATATAATCGTGGCTATATATATATAATATATATATATATATATGCCTAGATATATGGACTAGCCGGGAACTACTTACAGCGGCTTGTGCCTTACGCAGCTGCTCCGCTTTGAGCTTGTCTTGGGCCTCCTTCTTCATGGCCATTTGGTGACACATAAACAACTACACAAATGGAATTTCAATACGAAATACGAAATACGAAAAACATTTCTTAGGCTTTTTAGTTTTGAGAGAAAACTGCTTAAAATAATACCCAACATCAAAATATAACAATAAGAAATTAAAGTAATTATGCATCTATTTCATCACAAACTGTGTAAAATATATATTTATATATGATTGAGATCAGAAAGATAAGACGAGCGGCTATAGCCTCGTCCGTCTCTCCATCTGTCTATTTCTATGCGAGTCTCTCAGTTCTGAGCTAGGTAAATCAAATCTGAAACACAGCTATAGCAACGCATATCTTCCGGATCGGATAACTATATCATATAGCTGTCATAGAGAGCAACAATCGGTTTTCGAGAAGGAAGATTTTGTATCTCAAAAAATCTTCATAAAATATAAAAGTCTTAACTGAACACAAAAATCATCCGGATCGGTCTACTATATCATGCTATAGCTCCCATACAAAGGAAAAGAATACAAGTTAGATGAAAGTTTATGTTTTCTAAGATCAGACTACTATATCATATATGCAGCTGCAGTGGGAAGAATAAATAAAATATCAATTTCCAATCGGCAAGTGTATTTAATCTTCTGTGCGCCGAGCAGTGGCCTTTCCTTTCTAAAATTTTGAAACTTGTTCTATACTGTCTAAATCAGATTGATATGATACGCTGCTCATTCAAACTACAAAAATATAGAAAAATCAGATTTCGAAATCGGTTCCTAAGGCCATTCCATTCCATTCCAATTCCAAAAACCGGAACGGGGTGCTAATTTTCGAAATGCATTTCTTAAGGCAATTCCAATACCGGAACAGAGCACTCTTCATAATTATATTTGATAATATATCAGAACAAATATCAGAGGAGTGTGTACTACAATAATTAAATAGAATGTTTTCTCTATAGTTAATATTTTATTTTGGCATAGGGCCAATATCTAAAAAGAAACTCAAGCCAAATGTTTGCCCACAACTTTAAAATATATAGAAAGTATATACAATTAGTGCAGCCTTCAAAATGTTCTATAAAAATACTATATATAAATATATATATATATATACAGACTTTACATAGTAATTATTTGTTGTTCTTCTTTCTTTTTTTTTTTTGAGTGTAATAAATAGATTGTAATTCGCCCACTGACATTGATCTTGAACGCATTCAATTAGTTGTGTGTGCTCGCTTTTTCTATATATATATATGTATATATATTTATGATCCTATCTCTGTATGTACATATATATATAGAGAGATTGCGCTTCAATTAACACCCAATAGAATAATAATTGATCAGGCCTATATATGTATATATATATAGCACTTTTCTCTAATTCTAGCGAACAAATCAAATGTTATAAACAAATTGAATGGGGCTTTACGAGTATTGTTTTAGGCCCCTGTGAATTTAGTTTTCGTGTAGGTGTTTTTCCGCTCTGCTAGTTCTACTATTTGTACATATTTATATATATATATATATATAGATATATCCACCTCTCTCTATATATATACAGATATACAAATACATATACTATATAGATGAGTATATTTCCCCCTGTGCCGTTTCGACCGACTGTTCCGCATTGTCGCACCTAACGAACGATATTTTATTTTTATTTTTTAAATTAAAAAAACAAAAAAACAAAAAAAACACAGAATGAATGAATTCTCGGGGCAGTTTTTGATATTGTGCAGGTTGTTTTTCGCATAAATATTGTTGCTGTTAAATCTCGCACGAGTTCTTTTCATTTGGCAACGCATTTTAATGCTTTGATGAGAGAAAAATTATGTTTTTCAATGGCATTCCTTTACGTAATATGTTTTAATCTGTTTCTTTTTGATTGGTTCAGTGACCTATGAATGTCATTCGCAAGGATACGTGTGGTACAGTTCCAGCTCGTTTTACTAGTAATACTCTTTATTGAAGGAACAGTTGCTGGAATTCCCACAGTTCTTTTTACTTACACTCCACACACACACACACACACACACACACACACACACACACACACACACACACACACACACTGTATAAAAAGTTAATTACAAACGGAACTAGAGGAATTTTTCGAATTGACCCGCCTATTTTTATTGATTTTTAAGTATTTTTAATGAAGAATTCCATGCGTCGCGACATTGTGTCGTTGTCGACGCTGTTTAAACAAATTTTGACTAAAGAACCAACTTAACTAACAAAAAATCCGGCATCAAGTCAATATATGTACCTATATATATATGTCCGTATGTCCGTTTGTATGGATGACTGACTAGTCCCGAACTAGCGCCAATAAACACACATTTTTCGACTGTCCAACGACGACGACTTTGCTAATGAATCAAGCCCCGCCAGAAATTCCTGTGCCGCTAGCTTTAACCTGTCGTTAAATTTATGCAAATCTTTAGACTTTGACGTCAAAATTAACTTGGTTTGGAATGTGAAATTTCGGTTTTATTGTTTGCCTTTGATTTGTTAATTTTTCCTCTTTTTTTTTTTGTTTTTGCGGCGGTCTGCGGTGTGCGGCGTGCAGCATCTCCCTCTCCGGAGATATACGAGTAATATTTTGTTTTTTGTTTTTGTTTTTGTTCTTGTTGTGGGAATTTCACAGGTACAGAGACACCGGTTACCGGTTCTAAACGGCATTAGAAATTGTCTTTTATTTATGTTTTTTGTTTTTTGTTTTTCGTTTTTAAGAAACAGCTGATGCAAACTCAAAGCAAAAGATTCGTACACACTCAGTCAGTGTGTGCGTGTGTGTGTGTGTGTGTGTGTGTGTGTGTGTGTGTGTATGCACCTTGTAATGCACAAGGTCAAGTGAGAATGCAAGAGGTCTGAAGGTCAGTCTGAGAACAGCAGGCAGAGGGGCCGAGTAGAGAGCGATTACTGTGTATTACTATAATCTCAAATAATCGTTATCAAAATTGAAAGCAATAAATTGCTTAAGCAAAAAGAAAAAAAAAAACTAAAAAACTAAACTAGTACACTTAACGCACACAGACTCACCATGATGATGTATATGAGATATATACGAATTTGCTGCGGGCCTTTTGTTGAACAAATCGCGAAATGCTTTATACTAGTTTCGTTCCTTGAGCTTCTTTTGCTTCACAGATTTTTTTTTTTCTTTTTTGTAGCTTTTTAGCTTCCGCTCAGGCTATTTTCCACCCTTAATGCACCGTGTGTCGAGAGCGACTGAAACGTTAAAAGCTTTCGTCCGATGGCTAACGGTTTTGGGCAAGCTTATTCATGCAGCTTTGCGTGAGAGCTTTTCGCTATTCGCTTGTCGCTGGGCACTGTACCTTGTCTGAGTGTAGGTGTTTTAGTGAAAATAACATAAAATTTAATTGTTAAATTTATTTATTCTGAATTTTGATTCAACCTTAATTTTGATTGATTTCGCCAAGCTCCCATTATAATATTATTTATTATGAGCCTCAGCGCTGAATTGTGATTTTAGTGCCTCGATTCTTGACAAGTGTATCCATATTGGGCACCACCTCATCAAAAACGGCCTGAGCATCGCGTTCCCCATCTATTTGCATCGTTTTATCAGCATACTGATCAAAAACTGGCTTCGTATTTCGAATATATGCGCTGGCAGTGGTTGGTAGAGCACCACTTTTGCCTGAATTACGCGTCTGTTGGGTCTCCGGACCAACCTGTAGGGCTATGATTAGATCGGGCGGTCCAATACTTTGCTCCAAAATCTTAGCGTCCGACTGATTCTGTGGATAACTGAAAAATATAAATAGGAACACAATTATTATATTATCACTGATATGGATTAACGCCAGTGAAAAAAAGAAAGAATCCAGGCCAAGTTTTATAAACCTAAAGAAAGAACAGCCGACGGACATGTATGCATGTTCCTTCATGTTTAAAGTATATCCTATTATACTTTTTGGAATTGAACATATCTTCAAGCTTCCCATTTTGAAGGGAATCAAATAATGCCTTAATTTAATTTCTATTCGAATTACCCATCAATGATAAAGCCTTGAAGTCCACCTTTATTGCTTAAGATCTCCTTTTCCAGTAATTTTACTATATCAGACATGGCCACCTGTTCGCCTGCATCCCGTTTCGCAGCAAATTGCTTGCCCTTTTCGGTTTTATTTTGAATCTAGGAAATATAATATAATTATATATAATATTATATAATATAATATTTTGGAGTTAGTAGACCTACCTCTTTTTCTACCAGTTCGTTGGGATCTACATGCTTATAGCCATATTTCTGCACAATATTCTGAGACAGAGTGCTCTTGCCGCTGCCCGGACCACCCATGATCCATACAATTGGTACATTCTGTAAATATAGAAATATATGAAGAGTTGCATGTCTTTTAATTGATAGTATACTGGTATAATTACCATTTCAAGGCTAGAGTCAAAAGTTTCCAGAAAATTTAGTTTCTACTTCGAAATTTTGATTAAAAAATGACAAACTTTAGATATTAGTATATTTAATTTGAGCAGCCTTTATAGAAGCACAGGTCCATGCATTGTACGTCAGACGAACAATTATGGCGCATTTTATTGACACGCTTATAAATTAGAAACAATTACAAATAGGAATTAATTGAGCAATCGCAGAAATCGTATCTATTAGCTAATATAATAAAGAAATGCCTGTATTTGTTTTGATTCGCTAACGGATATGACGAGCAGCGGCGCTGCATGTGGCATATGTTGCCGCTGGCATTCTACAATCTCATTGTGTGTGGGAAATGTTTCGTTAGCTGGTAGAATAATAATGCTAAAACTGGGCGATTTGGGTGCACTGCGTCTAAAGCCCTCATTATGCAGATGCAAATCAAAACTGATCTTCAAATTACGCTTTGTTCCTTCTTTTATATCATCATTTTCATACTGTGCTGCTTCTCGCAGTTGAACTATATCAAACTTTTCAAAGGTTTGCTGGAACTTTAAATAGTTCTTGTCCGTCTTAAGTGTATCCACAAGGCTTTTCCTACTGCAACTTCTTTTGCTGGCTGTTGCTTCGCTTGACTCTGATTGTGCTCTTCGTTTCCGTGTATCAAATTTAAACTCACTAGTCGGTTCAATTTGGTCATATTTGCTGGATTTAGTCGGGTCTATAATCTGTTGTTTAAGTTGTATCCAGCGCGACTCTGCAGTAGCATAATTTGTGGAGGCTTTTACATGCGCTGGCACCGGCTTATTGCTCAAAGCCTGTTCCAATAAAGCCCAAATGCAATCTCCGCTTGTAGGCGCAGCTTGACAAGCAGCTTGACGAGCAGTTTGATGTTTGACAACAATATAGCCTGCACGTGATAATGCTGAGTATACTAAATAATTATTATGCTTATCGCTAGATGCCTCGCCGAGCAGCAGCACATAGGCCTGTTCCACAGAAACAATCATTCCGCAATACTCCAATTGAAGGCGATTCTAAAAAAAACAGAAGAATTGGCTTTATTAGGTTTTAAAAGTATATATAAAATTTAGAATTACTGTTGAAGCTGATCAAAAATATACGTTACAACCGCTAGCATTGAATGAATATACATAGATCATAGTAATGGCTTTAGGTCCTCACCAATTCCAGAAGAAATAAAGCTTCATAATATTCTAAAAATAGTTTGCCTTGTGCCGAGTAGCCAAAGCTCTCGAATTTTCCATCCTTTCGCAACACTTCAGCCGCCTGTTGATCCTTCTGCCACACTGCGACAGCGCGTCCTGCATGACGCTCAACTCGCCTTACAGACAATTGTCGCCTTAAATTCGCTGTTAAATAAAGTCTGTTATTTTAACATATGTTAATAAATTTAGATTTTTCATACCATAGGCAGTTTCCAGCTCTTCTTGTTCGGCTGCGCTGCCTTCAATGCTGCTGCGTTTAAGTCCAATGCTTGAGCTCTCGGCTGTTGCATTACGTTGCGTTATAAGTTCTATGGCACTATAATTGACTCTAATTAAGTAAATTCTATAAATTTCATTTAGAACTTACCTCAAATATTTATTTTTCGTTTTAATTTCAATTGTAGACACTGGCGCGCTGTTCATCTTGCAAACACAGAACAGCTGCTCTTGACGGCGTTGCCAGATCAATGGCTTGATCAATTAAAACACGCTGGAATGGAACTAGTTCGCTGTGGCACGAGCTGTTACTGTTTAGTTCGTTTTATTTAGCTGCCGTTGCAACTTTTACAAATTAAGGTAAATTTTGCATAATTAATGTGCATCTAATGCATGTTTAAAGATAACAGAGCTAGAACTTATTATAAAGTCTGCAAAACGCTTGGAGAACAGCACGTTTTTTGATGTTGAAGTTGGTTATAAGGCCTCGCCTTGCCAAGACTTTAAATTTATCAATAACAGCGCTGCGTCTGCGGCATTATTATCGTAATATGAGCTCGACGGAGTTGCTGCCACCTGCGGCTGTGCGTGGCATGAAAGTGTTGGAGCGCGGGGAGTTTAAAAAGATCGTACAAATACCCCGACTGAGAGTGCCGGAGTCACAGGTGCAGCGTGTAATACCCCTGGTAAAGAAACTGATTCTTAAAATGGAGCAACTGCATCCGGTACGCGCTGTGGAGAATGCACGTGAAATACTGCTCCATCCTCTGCCTGTCCAGAACTGGCAATCGTTGCCCACAGAGCAGCTAGAACAGCAGCAGCTAACGGAGCAAAACTTTTGCTTGACAGAATTGGAACTCCGTTACGAGAATTGGAGTGCTAATGAAATACTGAAAAGTGTCCTGCCCTTGGAGGAGGAGGGGTTTAGTAGCTTTTCTCGCATTGGTCACATTGTTCACTTGAACCTAAGGGATCATTTATTGCCCTACAAACAGTTGATAGGCGAGGTGCTGCGTGACAAGCTGCCAAAATGTCGCACAGTGGTCAACAAAGCGGCCAGCATTGATAATACTTATCGCAACTTTCAGCTGGAGTTGATATGCGGCGAGGCAGATTATCAGGTGGAGACCAAGGAACATGGTATAACCTTTGAGTTTGATTTCTCCCAGGTATATTGGAATCCACGACTCTCCACGGAGCACGAACGCATTGTAAAGTTATTGAATCCTGGAGATGTGCTCTATGATGTGTTCGCTGGCGTCGGTCCTTTTAGTGTGCCTGCGGCCAAGAAACGCTGCCATGTCCTAGCCAACGATTTGAATCCTATCAGCTTTCAATGGCTGCAGCACAATGCCAAACGCAACAAGTGTTTGCCTCATATTAAAATGTTTAACAAGGATGGGCGAGAGTTTATATTAAAGGAGCTGCGTGAGGATTTATTGGATCGTTGGCGCACGCCTACGGCAACACCTTATAGTATGCATATAACCATGAATCTACCAGCTTTAGCTGTGGAATTTCTGGATGCTTTTCGCGGGTTATACTCGCTGGAAGAGCTAGCTGAGCTGCCGGAAGACCTTAACTATCCCCTAGTGCATGTGTACTCCTTTGCTAAAGGCGAGAATACCAAGACGTTGGTGCAGCAGCTAGTGGAATGCCAGTTGGGTGCGACCTTAGATGAGCACCTGCTGCAGGGCATAAGCTTTGTGCGTAATGTGGCGCCCAATAAAGACATGTATAGGGTATCCTTTAGTCTAACTCGTGAGCTTCTGACAACGCCTAAGCAGTCATTGCGGAAGCGTCCTTGTCCTGGGAAAGCTGAGGATGAGCAGGAAGCAATTACAAAAGTGAAATGTGTTGAAACAAGTTAAAAAATAAAGTTTCTTTTATAAAACAGAACAAGTGTTTTTTTTTTATTTACAGCAACGCCATGGGTCGCAACAAGGCCAATGCAAAGAAGGGCGCGGGAGCGGCTGCAGGCGCGGCTGGAGCTGGAGCAGCTGCAGGCAAAAGCTCTGCGAAGCCGGCTTTAAATAAATCTAAAAAAGCCAAAAATCTTTTCAAGGTGGCCAACAACAAAGGCAAAAAGAAGCCAAAGGAAGTTCAGGGCAAGCTCAAGCAGGTGAGCCAGCTAACACCCCAATTAAGATTGCTTCTCTTACTGTAACGTATCATTTTTTAGATTAAGGAGACAGTCAATGCCAAGCATGAAAAGGCTGATGCTAGTTTAAAGGTCCTGCATAAGGATCTGGTCGTTAAGAAGCCAAAGCCGGTTGTGCCGCCTATTAAGAACACCAAAAAGCCAGCGGCTAATGCCAACAAAGTGTCAGATACGCTGGGCAAGCTCAAGTTCTGAGCTGTTTTCTAGCCAAACATAATTTCAAACTGTTATTACTGCTAGTTCAAAGATTATGCAAATATACACACATATATGTATATATATATATATATATATATAGGTAGAAAAGTTTAAAATTGGATGTGTTTTCTTTATACCCAGCTAAACTCTTTCGCAGATCGTTCTGTATCTTTATCGATATACAAGTTAAGCAAAATTTCAAAAGTTTTTTTAGATTGAAATAAGTTTCTTCGTATAATTTCAAGAAATTTAGAGGTGGAATATATAATTTGATTAGATACATTAATCGAAGAACTAAAGGATAACTGGACTTCCAGGCGGAAGTACAGCACCAGGCGGCACAGAGGGTTGAGGTCCAACAGGTGCAGGTACAGGCGAAATCGCGGTCGTAGTTCCATTTACTGCAGTCCAACCAAATAGATCACGAATGATCAAATCGAGATAAGAATTATCAATGCCCGCTGCCTGAAGCTGGGTGAGCACAGTCTGGGTGGCGGGTAAAGTTAACCAACGCTCATAGACCAGTTGCAGGGCTTGCAAACGTGTCCAGAATTGTGCAAATATGCCCTGCAGCTGCAGCTTAGCTTGTACCTGAGCACTTATAGCATATTGGGGGAAGTACATTTCCAGTTCGCTGAGAAATCCTTGCCAGCCATTAACAGTGCCCGACCAGTAGGGATAACGATTGAGCAGAGTAACGCACAGTTCCATCTCCTCAAACTCAAATTTTCCGGCGGAAGCGAAGAGCTGCTGGTCAACCCATTGCAGGAACATTACTAGTTCCGGTTGGGAGAGTAAACGCCAGCGTGCCGTAAAGCCCGCATTGCTGTTCAGGATTCTCACAAAGGCCTGAAACTGTGCATCATTGAGTAAATACCTTACAAACAGTTGATTCATGGGTTTGAACTGTATAAGACTAAAGATATCCATCAAATCCTGTGCCAGATTGGGTGGTGGTCCAATAGGTGCAATGCTGGCTACACCAGTGCCAGGCGCTCCCTGCGACGGCACCAATAATCCGGCGCATAGCCCAATTCCTAGGCAGAGCAGCAAAATCCAAGTGTACGTTGCTTTCATGACTGGATGCAGAACAGTGCCTTCTGCTTAAAGAAGCTTCTGGTTTTTATACCTTAGCTTAGCTTATTTGCCTATTTTCAGATAACCGTTTCAATCTTAATTCCCGAAGAATTTGTCGCAGCATCTCTGTTGACACTACAACTGACGTCGCCATCCGATAAGAGGCCACCCGATTCGATCTGTTTATTGTTAGTTAGATAATATCTTTAGCCGGAACTATCTGACGGCTGAGTCATTGTTTTTGTGTGCTTTATTCTCAAAGTAAATGACCAACAATCCAGAAGACCGACAATGAACCTCAAAACGAACACAATATAACATAGACCTAAACACTGGGGATACCACAACACACACAAAGAAAGGGTGCTTAAGTAATATATATATATATATAAGTATATCAAACCGATCTTAAACATAGATATATGCGTATTTGAAAGTCACAGCTGGTAGACTTCTCACAAAGAATAACCGATGATTGCTTGGAAGATCATTAATTCCTAGCACAAATTATATTTCCATATATTCTGAACTGACATTGATCGACTTTTAAAAGATTGGATCATCATTTTTAATTGAATTTAAATTGAAACAGGCTATTGATGGACTGGAAGGTTATTATTTACTTCCCGGAATTGGGGGATTACAAGGAATTTTACCTTTTAAATCCTAGACTTTTTGTAACGAGAATTATCTATCGGACAAATGCTAATGAATTCATGCATCTAATTCTTTTCATGCTTGTAAATATATATACACTTCTGTAAGATCGGTTGACTATTCCATTTGCAAGAGCGTATACGTAGGGGTGTTTAAAAAAACATCGGCATAATTCCGAACTTATAGAACTTAAGCTTAAAATACATACGAAACAAGTCGATAAATTCATAATAACTAACTTAACTGATAAACGCATTGCAAACGGGGATCTGTCCGTCTCAGGCACCTCCGTCGGTGTCCTTACGTCTCAGCCAACTGGGCATATAGCCTCGTAAAGCCTCGCCCAGCTGGCGATAAATCATAAGCGCAAGTATGGGCAGGACGAGACGTGCATCCTTGAATAGATACACATAGCAGGCAACTAGGAAGAGTACTAAATCCGTAGAGTAGCTTAGTGCGGAGCGCACTTTTTCATGTGCCTGCTCCTCGGAACAAGACTGAATCAGCGCCAGTGAGGCAGCCTTTTCCAACAGCTCTCTATCCATGGCTGAGAGCATAAGCGCCGTTTGCGAGGTTCGGTCCACGGCAACGGTTCCGGCTCCAGCTGGGGGGGCTCTGCTGAGTGAAGCATCACGGGAACGTGTACTGGAGGGCACACGGCGTTTGATTACTCTCTTAACTTTAACCAAACGCGTGCGTCCGCGGGCATCTGGACGCGCCTCGACCATCTCGCTCATAACATTCTCACTGCCCTCCTCCGGATCGTTCTTATTCTTTGACTTTGGCGGTGGCACCACTAACACAGTTGGGTATTCCGGCTCCTCCATTTGTGCTTGTTCGCTTGCGGGTGTCTCTGGCGGCTTAACTGGAGCTTTGTGCATGGCATGACTGCTGGCCGCATCCCGCACATGCACCAACTGTTCGCGCTCTGAAATAGATAAGCGTCGCTCACGATTGACGGTTGGTGGAACTAATAGCATCTGATCTTGATCTGGACTGCGTGCGCGTCGCTGCTGATGCTCTGCCGCAGCGTCATTTTCTTCATCTTCATTGTCTTCGGCACCCGCCCGGGCAGCGGCACGTTTCAATTCATCACGATCGAGGTAGAGCGGCTTATGGTATTTGTGGGTGCTACTCACTTGGCGCACAAGATCGCTATAGTGATCTACAGCGGCATGTGCTTCCTCCGCCATCAGTCGTTCCTCCTCCTGGCGACGTAGCTCCTCCTCCTCTTTGACCTTGCGTTTCGTTTCCAATTCTGCCGCTATTGCAGCTGCGTTGGTCTTTTCCAGCGGATTGGATATTTCTTCATTAGCTTCGGTGTTTTTCTCAGTGGCAGTACGTTTATCTCGACTAAAGAAAGATTTGATTCCTTTGGCCAGGTCTAGTTTCAGATTGCTTGGATTTTGGACAGCCGTTGTGTTGGGCGCACTATTAGAAATGCTGGTTATGACATTCCCATTATCTGGATTACTGCTTGGACCTGGACTGCTGGGTTGACTGACAGACTGTTCCACATTTTCGTTGGATGAGCGTTTCAGTATTGGCTTTGGCACAAAATCTGGGCTGGGGAGCGGCATAGGTCTATTGAGCACCACAGCTGCTTGCTCCGGTGTGGGCGCACGATATGGTGTAAAGGTCCCCGCGCCCATGTTGCGTGGGTGATAGGTTTCCAAATCCCTTGGACTAGGTGAACGTGTCCGTGCCAATAACTCCTGTTTAAATTTCTCTATAGAGTCCTGCTCAGAAGAGGCAGTGCTCTCAGTGTAATCGGAACCTAGATGTTGCTCCTCACCCATATCCATATCCTCGCTGTCTTCAGCTGTGCTTTCTGTGCGATCCTCGTCCTCTTCGTCCTCCTCACGATTATCTCTTTCTCTTTCCAGCAGACCTGTGCTCGCGCGTGAGAGATTTTTCAGGTCGGTAAAATGAATGTTCTCCCTAGAATCCCATTTACGCCCCATTGGCACCATATCCGCCGACTGACGCCTCAGCTCGCTCCTGCGTTCAAAGGAAGCACGTTCGGCCTCTGTCATGGAGCCCAGACGCTTGCGGAAGGTCGATGGCGGTGGTGCAGTAGTCGTAGGCGTGATCAACTTCTCTTGAGAAGAAGTCTTACTTTTGTATTTAGATGCTTGTTCCAGTTCCACAGCTTCATAGAAACGTGCCATGGCGCGCTCATACAGCAGCTCCGTTGAGCTGACTGAGCGGCGCAATGGGAACGTAGTGTGCAAGTTGGTGAACTCCAAAAACGCCAAATCTGGTGCCGATATCGAAATCGGGGGTGGCTGAATGGCATCCTCAAGTTCCAGCTCGAAAGAATCTTGTTCTTGAAAAAAGAAAACCAATACGTATGATAAAGATTATACTAAACGAAAAGTAGAATTACTTACTATCCTTATCCTTAACCTTGCTGTTCTTATTGAAGACCACGAGCATGAACTCATTGCTCGTGTGCACCTCGTCGTGTTTATCAGCTGGCTTCTGAGGACGCATCTTTGGTACTGGGGGTGTAGAATCTGAGGTAGGTGTTTCAGGCACGAGCTGCACTGGAGCGGACACTGGCGGTGCACTGATCTCAATTGTAGGCAACTTCTCGCTGAGATTGGCTGTGGTCGCAATAGCAATGGCCAGAGCGGGCACATTCTTAGCCGGACTCAGCGCATGTCCAGAATAGCGCCTCACGTTCTGATTTACGCCCAGCTGTACCGGTTCGGCACTACGTTCCAGCGCAGGTGTTGATTTAATGGGCTCCGGTGGCGTCGGACTCTTGCGCAGTGGAGCTGGCTGTCGCTGGCCCATTTCCTGAGTAGTTAAATTCTCCAGCTTAGCTAGAGGTGGTTGTGGCAATGGTTGTGGACGCGCTGGTGACCTGTCCTTTGGACTAGCAGTAGGCTTAGGATTAAACAGTTTTAGAGGCGAAGATTTTACAGGCTTGGTCTGCTCCTGTTGTGTTAATGCCTCCTGCTTATCCACCAAGGCTGTTTTCGTAACGAGCGTAAGATTTAGCTTGGGACTAGAGCCCGGCTTGCCACCGTGTGGTGCTGTAGAGTCTGCGCTGCTCAACGAAGGACTCTTGCGCACATTCATCTTGAGCGCTTGATCTGAGGTACCGTAGGACATCTCATGACGCAGCTGCTCGCTGTCAATCAGTTGCGGCGTAGGTTTACGTGCACCTCGGGGGGATTGCTTGGGCGATGCCGACATGCTGGTCGCTGCATCCGCTTGTGGTCGTGGTGGGGACAGCGTCTTGCGACGCGGTGGCACTGGCTTAGCCTTGTCTTTATCCTTATGCCCATTACCAAGCCTATCCTTCTCATCGGCAGCTATTTTGGTGGCCGACTTGGGCTTGGTAATGCCACGCTTGGGATCTGGTATGAAGAGCAGCTCTGACTCCTGCGAGGGCTCACTGAGACCGTAGGGATTCTCAGCCTTTACCCGAAACTTGTACTCAGAGCCTTCAATCAGATCGTTCAGTGTTGTACTCAAAGCACGCGTCGTAGCTGCCTTCAGCCAAACATTCCAGCCGATGCGAAAGTATTCGACTATATAGTTGCCAATCTTGCAACCACCGTCATCCAATGGTGCCGTCCACGACAAAGTGGCCGACTTGCCGAAAGACATATTAAGACGTGGAGCACCTGGAGCATTGGGCCTTGCCGTGACAGTGACCAGAAACGAGGTGATATCCTCACCGAGCTTATTCCAGGCGCGTACCATATACTCGCCCCGATCCGCACGCTGCACGTTGTCGATCTTCAGTAGGGAGTTCTTCTCTGTGTTGCTTACTTCAAACCGTCCATTGGGCACAATAACTTCACCCTCGTGCAACCAAGTGATGGATGGAGGAGGCTGTCCGGCCACGCCCACCTTAAGACGCACTACCTCTTCCGCTTCCACAATTAGGCCATCTTCATAGGTACGTGGTAGACGTATCTTAGGGGGTGCCTGCACCAGAAGACGGCTCTTCGTGACCACATGCCCGGCTCTATTGGTTGCCGAGCACTTGATCTCCCCCTCATCCGTTAGCGCTACCTGATGTATTATCAGCACACTAGCATCATTCTCGTTAACGATCTTCGTGCGTCTACTACTAAAGATCTCGTAGCCATCCTTAAACCAGCTGATTTCTGGCGGCGGTTCACCCAGCACACGCACACGAAACTCAATCCGCTCATCCTCAACAGCATCCATATCCATTAGCTCCTCAATGAAACGTGGCACACTTATGGCATTCCGTTGCAGTGTAACAGTCAGTGGATCGGACAAATCACTCGGATCCGAACGACCTACAATATTTTCGGCAAAACAGCGAAATTCATAACGCCAGCCAGGTTCCAGGCCGCTGATTTGAATCTCACAACCGGAGATGGGTGTGGGCGTTGCACGCACCCAATGGGGCGAGCCAACTCGTCGCTGCTCAACCGTATATCCCGTTATGGGAGAGCCCCCATCCAGTCGGGGGCGATCCCATCGCAAGTTAACAACATCGGGTTGCTGCTCGGAGAGAGCCAGCGGCGTCAGTATCGGACGGCCCGGCGGAGAGGGCCGTTCTGAAAAAAGCCCAAAAGAAACAAATACAGGTAAATAATACACTCAATTTTCATTCAAATCAAAGAAAAGAATAAACTCTCGCGCTTGCGCTCAGCACATTTCGAAAACATTACTTCGCCGTCTTGAGATTTTAGGCCAAAGAATTCACATAGAAAACGGAAACCAGAAAACGAGCAAATAACACGAAAGAAAGCTACTTTTGGTGCACCGATGTCTTAAATACCCTTTTCAGTTTTAATACATCATTAAATACTTAAGATTAATTTTAATACAACGTTTGCTAAATCGGCAAAACTAACAGCTTTTTTATGAAAATTAATTTTTTTATTTACTGCTAATTAGGTTAATTGATTTTGATGAGTTTTAGAAAAATTACGAGTATATAGAACCTGCTGAAGCCCCATTTCACCATCCCTTAGGTTGAGCCTTTATTTATATATATATATTATATATTTAATATATTATAAATAATTTGTTTAAGATTGGTAAGAGATAATTGGAAATGCTTTTCTAAAAGTTTAACTGAGTTTTTTAACGAAACAACCGATTCGATAGTCCAGACTAATCTATAAACTTATTAAGAATTTCAGTCAGACACGCCTCCTATTAAGCGTTCCAAACATTTCGAAAGAGATAATTAAAATACATTCTGTAAGGGTATAAAAATCGGGCAGACGGACGCTGTCGGCTACGGCAACCACTTGAGTGTGCGAGTGGCTAAAAATAGCCAAATTTCTAGCGCTCCCACCAACAATGTGGACTATGTGCGCTCTCACAGCCAATTAGAGATATTTTCAATGGGGGATCTCGGGAATAATTTCGATATTAGTTTATATTTATATATATGTACATATTTATTATTATGAAAGTTATTGCAACTTGCCTGCAGATTTCCAATGGACATTCTTTTTGGGCCGTCCACTTTGTGCTGCCTGCAGTTTACCCGGCTGATTGCCCATATCGAAAATACAAAATATTTAAATATATATTTAACCTATTTGCAATTATTTGTGCATATATAGAAGTTTCTATATATAGGCGGACCGTTAGAAACTTCACGCACTTTATTTTTGTCGCGTACGCGTCGTTTATAATTCGTTTTTTTCTTTAATTCTAATTTTCAACACTGCGTTTTTTTTTTTAAATTAACTACGATTTAACGGTACATTTTTCGTAGTTTACAGTTATGGTTTGCAAGCGTTGCCATTTTTACGGAGCGTTAAATAATAATCGGTTCGTCAGTATAGCTAGGCATTCCCTCTCACACGCACAGCAGCTTTGGGCGCTAAGAAATGTCAACGGCAACTAATGTACAGCGTTGCCACTATTAGAAAATATTTTAGCAGCTGTATGTTGATCGATCTATTCAAATTTCGATACAAAAATTACGATTAGAATTCACAAGTAGTATTGAAAATATCAGGCCAATACTATTTATAAGAAACATTAAAAGACCCTTTTCTTAAATCATTTACAGTATATGTAGCTATAATTTGTATTTATTTCTAAAAAATTTTTTGTTTTTTAATAATATTATTATTAATGTATCGCATAATCGCGAGCATATTTATCGATAGTTTAGTGAATATGTTCACCTGTTTTCTTATTTTGAAGTAAGTCAACACTCGCATATTCTTTAGGAACATGTTCACTTCCTCAGTTTTGTGAACAACTCTTTTTTGTTCACTCACTCATGAGCAACCAACACTAGTTCGTTCGTTTCCAGCAAGCGACTTAGTTCGCACGAACGGTTAATACAATAATTCCTCAACGTCTTTAGCCTGTTTTTATTTCAACATACTTAAAAAAAGCAATGTTTTTAATAAATAACTAAAACTATTGCCTCGTTTGTGCTAGATAAATAAATTTATTGCGAAAGACCGCGGAACACGCTTTTAATACAAAACAACAACAACATTAACTTGGCATTTTTTCTTTTGTTTATTTGGCGTTGTTTAACTGTAAATGTGTGCATGTGTGTGAGTGTATGTGTGTGTAATGATTTGGAGGCTGTGAAGCTGTCGCGGCGGCAATTGAATTAGAAATAAAATAAAAGCCGCCGTTGCTTGCGGCAGGTGCAGCAGTTGCAGTTGCAGCAGGTGCAGGTAAAACAACAACAACAACAACAACTGCAATAATAATAATAACAACAACAACAATAACAATGGCTGGCACGGCAACGGCAACGCCAATGGAAATTGATGAATTCATAAATGGAGCGCTCGTCTCTTGGGTAAGTAAACTAAACTAAAGTGAACTGAACATGACTCGACATGCTCGGACATGCTCATAACAGGGCAAACTAACAAAAACGTGATTCCCATTCAAATATACGTATTCAACTGTTTCATTTATATACATACAAACATATAACACCCATGCACACACACACACACAGACAACATATTTACATAGATTTCCGCAGGCCCCAAGGTCATTGTAACTGTGGCTTCAGCTTGGAGCTTAGCTACCTTTTAGCTCTTTTTTATACTTTGTAGTTTTTTATGCTGTCATTAGCCCGATTAAGTATGTAGTTGCCTTTTGTTTCGCCAATTGCGACAAAATGCTTGACCGGCTTTTTATACCCTTTATACGTCGATTGACTCGAGGAAAAAACAAGGGTATAATTAACTATTACAAAAGAGGGTTTAGCAGCAGTGCAGCCAATTTAGCCCTTTTCTCCGTTAGTTAACAATGACTAAAAGGAGTTTGCAGAAACTACCATTTTATTTCGAATAATTTTTTCTTTCTTGAAAACATCGTTGTTTTCGTTACAATTTTAAAAATATATGTTCCTGGTATTTTCGTATTAGATTCGGTCATATTATTCAGTTCATAGCATTATAGCATAGCATTATTTTCCCACATTCGATAGTTTATTTTACCCGATCGATAGTTTCTTTTGCTACATCGATAGTTTCACCAAACTATCTAAATAAGTTGGACTAAATAGAAGAGAAATCAATGAAATTGTATGAATTGTGAGTCTGGATAGTATACAGGTTACTGGGAAAATAAAATAGATCCACTAAAGAAATTCACTATTTAATTTTGTTATTGCATAGGGTATCTTCTTGTTCCAGCTATAATTGTTATCATAGTGAATCAGAACATCATATTCTCGCATTCATTTTTTGCTTTCAGTTGGAATCATGCCTGCCACGTGCGGAGCTACTGGCTGGTTATACGTCGCTGCTGGATGGCATTATAATACACAGTGTTTGGCTCCAGATTGATCCGGAGCCACAGAATAATCCCAGCGAGCTGCTGAGCGAGCTCAGTGGCAATTCACTGAGCATTGCTCGGGCCAAGAATTTTGAATGCATTGTACGAAATTTAAAGGCACTCTTCGAGGAGGAACTGGGTCAGACTATACTGGTGCTGCCTGATGCGTATATGTTGGGCTATTATCCGGAGAGTAGGCATGGATTAGAGCAGATGAAAACACTGCTCACGCTGTTGCTGGGCGCGGCAGTCCAATGCCCCAATAAGGAGCTGTTCATAGCTCGTATTAAAGAGCTGGATCTGGAGACGCAACATGCAATTGTGGCGTTGATAAAACAGGTCACTGATAGCCATAGTCTGGTGCTCACCGAAGACTCACTGGAGCGCCTGACACCGCAGAGCATGTACGGTCACATAATGAGACTTACCAAGGAGCGGGATCACATGTACTTGAAATGGATTGAGACAGTCTGCATCGAACCAGAACTCAATGCCAGCGATGGTACTGAATTAGGCCAAGGCGTCACTGTGCCACGTTCACCGTCTAGCGGCACAGCCACCTCAACGCCGTCTTCATCTTCCAATTCAGAGAGCAATCATTTGGCGGTGGAGTGTGCTGACTTACGATCAAAGAATCGCAAATTGCGACAGGAGCTGTAAGCCCTTACATAATAATCAAAATGTAAACTCGTTTGTTAATCCTATCTTTAATTTCAGTGAAGAAAAATCAGAGAATCTGTTGGAGCTGCGAGAAGAGCTGGATGACAAAAAGTTGCGCTTTGAGAAGCTTCGGCAGGAAGTAAGTATTTTAGATACCCTTTGCAGGCTATAAGAACTAAACTAAATATTTTTAATGCCCGCCTTAGAGCCAGGACTGGTTTACCGAGGCCAAGCGAGCGTCCGCCTATAGGGATGAAGTGGACATCTTACGAGAGCGGGCGGAACGCGCCGATCGTCTGGAAATTGAAGTACAGAAATATCGTGAAAAGCTGGGAGACTCAGACTTTTACAAATCGCGCGTGGAGGAACTACGTGAAGATAATCGCGTGCTACTGGAATCCAAGTAAAGACAAGTCTTTTCTCATAAATTAAATTATGATTTGTTAAATATTTATTTTACCTTATAGAGAAATGCTGGAGGAACAGCTACAGCGTTCACGAAAGCGTTCAGAGCATGCAATCACCTTGGAGTCTGAGATAATAAAATATAAGCAGAAACTGAATGATATGGCACTAGAACGTGATGTGGATCGTTCTAAGCTGGAAGAGTTGCTGGAGGAGAATGCCCAACTCCAGCTGGTGGCAAAGAATCTCAATTCGACGCAGGAGATTGATAAATCCTTTTCCGACAATGAGGACGAATGTAATTCAGGCGACAACAGTTTATCCGAGCAGCTGACCAATAATGCCCAAACGCGTGCTCTAAAATTGGAACTGGAAAATCGTAGGCTAACGGCTGCCTTGGAACAGTTAAAGGAGAACAGTTTCCATGAATCTACCAGCAAAATGCTCGAACTGGAGAAGGAAAAAAAGAAATTATCACTGAAAATCGAACAAATGCAGGAGAACATACACAGATTGACTCAGCAAAATGTAGAACTAGAGAGCGTATTCAAAAATGCATTAGAGGAGAACAAGAAGTTGCAAGATGCTGTCGATAATCGTCAGAAAAGCTATGATCGTCAGAGTCTAGAGCGTGAGGTAGATCGTCAAAAACTCTCTGATGTCGAGGAGCATGTTGAGACATTAAACAAGGAAAAGCAACGCATACAAACGCTGAACGAGAGCATACAACGACGTGCCGATGATCTGGAACGTCTGGCAGAGAGCAAAACCAAGGAACTGGAACAATATGCTGAGAAAACGCAACAGTATGAGCTGACCAAACAGAAACTCTACGAAATCGAGGCCAAGGTGAGCACTTATGAACGCGAGAATGCCAGTCTGCTCAAAGAAGTGGCCAAACTAAAAGAGAGCAGCGAACAAAAGTCTGTACAGCTTGATGAGAGCATAACTCGGCTGGATACGCAAGCCAAGGAGCTGTGGCGACTAGCCAAGGCCCAGGATGAAGCAGAGCTAGTGCAGCAAAAGTTAATAGAGCTCGAGAAACAGAATCAGGAACTAAGCTCACAGCGCAATATTGATCAGGAAATGATTAGCATGTTACGCAATGATCTGGTTAATGGTACGCTAGTCACAAAGAAGGTTCGCCACAATCTGGAGAAGCTCGGTCTGGACGTCAACGAGGTGGACGGCGAACCCAATGAACTGAATGTGGAGCATGTGGTAGAAAAGCTAGTACGCAATCCGGAAACCTTTAAAACTGTACGGGAAATTATGTTGACTGTCAATCGGGAACAGCAACAACAGCAGCAGGAGAAAGGTGTCAAGTCAGATATGTGTGTGCTGTGCCATCGTCAAGAAATCTTTACGGTTGAAAAGAATATTGAGTTATCAGGCGCTAGCCAAGAGCTACGTTTCGAGCACAAGGTGCGCCTCAGTCCGGCACGAGATTCTGCTGAATTGATACGCCTCCAGGATAGCAATACGCAGCTGCAAACGGAAAATGCACGGCTTAGTGTGGATGTAACAGCGCTGGGTTCACAAATAACATCGCTTAATACACAGCATGTAGCCCTGCAGTTAGCTAATTCGCAGCTGGCCGCCGAGAAGGATACGCTGCTAAAGGACATCGATGCCCTGCAGCAGGAGCACAAGCATGCGTTGCAGGATCAGGTGACATTACAGTGTTTGCATGATCAACTATCTGCGGAATATGAATCTCTCAACAAGGACAAGGAGCAGTTAAAGGCGGCAGTGCGTGATCTGCGCCAGGAGACACGCGATGCTCGGGAAACCATACAAGGACAAGAGCAACGCATTGAGGATCTAACCACACAAACTAATAGCATGAAAACCTGCCACGAAGATCTTGCCATACTACGCACCGAGCACTCCAAACTAACCGATGATTTCCGTAATCTCTTTGCCACTAGCGACCGCTTCAAGAATGAGTATAAGAACATACAGGAACAGTATAAGATGATACGGGTGGAGCATAGCAACCTAAAATTACAGAATACTGAGCTAACTGGCGAGCTAAATGCAAAACAGGATCAGGTATGCCTCCTTCAGATCGAATACTCCAAAGTACAGCAGCGTTGTGAAGTAAGTTTAGAATAATATGTAAAAAATTTCGCTTAATTGACATGGTTTTCATCACAGATGCTGATACAAAACAACGCTGACTTGGATTCGGAGCGCAAGGCTCTGATGGACAATGTTTCACAGCTGTTGTCGCAGTATCAGGAATTGCTGGCCATTTCGTTGGAGGATAAAAAGCATTTTCATGAGGAAGAAAAGAACTACACAGAGCGCGTGCACAGCCTAAAGCGTCAAAAGGAAAAGCTGGAGGAGAAGATTATGGAGCACTACAAAAAGTCAGAAACAACAGTGCAAAAGAAGTATGCATAAATTAAATTAAATTAATTCTTTATAAACACACATTACTTTGCAGAAAACCATTTGCCAGCAGTCTGGTGCGTCGCGTTAAGAAGGCCAGTTCCGATCTAATGAACAAGGTGCCCAGCCGGGTAAGTTACCCAAATAATTATCGAGTATGGCTTTAAATTAATATATATATATGTTTTTTTGTAGAATCGACGATCTTGGGTAGATGATGCGCGTACCAGTTCACAGTTTGTCATCGGTTCCGAATCAGGCGGAAATGAGTCTGATAATAGCAATGAGGAGCCGCTATCCATTGCATCCGATACCCATTTGCTGCAGCGTAACATACCATTGCGTCAGAGCCTACAGCGGTAAGCGGATGCGTAACTGATATATGTATTGTCAACCTTAAAACTTTGGGTAAAAGTTTATTAGTATATCCTTTTAGAAGGTATCATTCTCCGATTCCAAAATGTCAGAACAATGGGCTTCTATAATTTATGAAAACTTATTATATGCTTTATCTAAATCTATTGATAAAGATCATTAAATCATTGCTTTATGGATCTACAAAATATATATTAAATTTTTGGCATGCCGAATGGTTTTCTTTTATAAATTATGTACTTAGTTTGGTTTATGGTTCTTGTTCTTGTTCTATTTACATGTATATACACCACGCCACAACTTTACACGCACAACGCACACTCTTACACTTCTACACATATCTCTGTCTATATATATATATATATATATATATATGTATATAGAGATTTACTGGATAGCTCCATTCAACGCGGCGGCACTGTGCGAAGTAGCCTGCAGGCACAGAAACGTACGGATTTGAGTAATTCACGTAGAAATAGCGTGCACGGGTATGCGCTTTTAAATGTTTTAACATACTTTTGATCCTATTTTAAAAATAAATTATATCCTTCCTCTCTCCATCCGTTTCCAACTCCATACAATGTGATCGTTATGTCTATTTATGTTTTTGTACTCGTATTTCATGGATATCTTTGCACTTTCCTAAACTTATATAATCATGCATACCATATTAATGTTTATTTGCTTGCAGCAGTCTGGAGGCGCCTGATGTAACCGGCAGCAGTTTAACGCTTGGCACAGCTGGTTCTCGGCGTACAGTTTATTTGATAGACGAGCATCAGAAGCTACCGGATGGCTCCAATAGCTCAGGAGTTCAGCAGCCGCAAGCCAGCTCAACACCAACGCCCAGCAATATTGCACCCGCCGCTGCCGCCGAGCCGCAAACTCCACAAAAAACCGATAGTCCAGCTACATTTTTAATGTACAATCGTATTAATACCACAATTGGTGGTGCATCCACCACCAGCGAGAGTCCTCTGCTGCAGGCCAGCGGCAGCGGCAATGGCGGTAGCACAAACCAGGATGATAAGGGTTTGCGCAAAAGGAACGAGGATAAAAGCAATAGCATTTGGTATGAATACGGCTGCGTTTAAAGATTAGGAGTAGAATCCTAAACCAATCTTAATGCATTTGTTAACGACGAAGTATTATTTCGTTTTAGAAAGTAACGAATTTATGCCTTAAGCCTTTAGCTACTTAAAATAAATTCAATTATATAGAATGCTATGATTTGCCTTAAGAACAGGACACATACATATGTCTGCAATTTTTAGATTTGTAATTTTTAGAATTAGTTATACACATATATAAAATATATATATATATATATATATTTATATATTATAGTTTATATAAAGTAGGTATACAATTTATATTTGTATTTATGTAACTGAATGAAGACTATAAGGAAACTGTGCGAATTCATAATAATTAAGTATATATATACACACACACACACACACACACATACGCATATAACATTTAACGTCCAGAAGATAGAGCTTCCCACATAGGAGCAAAAGATCAAAAGTTTACTATATTTTATTTATGTATTTTACACCTGAACTCGATTATACGTATATTCCTACACATTGTATACTACAGCTACCAGCTTATAGCTAACAAATGCGCCTTCAATTTGTGAATATAGTATTTATCTAAGATTAATCGTATAACTAAGTAATAAGCAACAACAATAATCGCAAGTAAAGTAATTGTTTTTTTATTAAATTATTGACAAAATATAAAAATATAAAATCTTTAAGCTATTTTAAGTTATTTGCCTTCAATGATAACAAATTTTCCAATAAAAAGATCATATTTTATACCCAGCATTTTAGTTTGAAAATCGAATCGAATCGCCTGCAATCATGTGGTTGAATGAATATGCTTATTCCAGTGATAATTAGAGGAAGTGTGGAGTAATTATGGATTCAGAAAATTAATATATATTTTAAAGCAAAGCCTCAAGCAACAATTGAAATGCCTAGATCTAACTGGAACTTCAATGATCCTAGTTACAAAGTGTATGTAAGTAACTTTTTGATATTCTATATACACATAAATAATAATAAAAAAAAAATAAAAAAAAACATCTTTTCAGTTTCATTTATTGTTATGGATCTGTATATGTATCAAGAAATTTTGAAAATATCCTGTTTTTATTACACATTCTCCTTTATAAAATAAATTATTCTATTCTTATTTAAGAAGTTCTCCTTTTATTCCTTAAATTATAATTTTAGAGTTTGCTAAAGCAAAATATATAGGATGGACTTGACTTTCACAGACCTACTGTATTCATCCAGATTAGGAGTCTTGATAGAGTTCCGATAATACTGAAATATATTTATTTTTAGGTTTTTTGAACCATCTTGAATCGGTTGTTGATTGTTGAGATTGCATTGCTCTTTTCCATATAGTCAAGCTACGTATATATATATATATATTAAATTTGGTACCTGATTATAAATGCCAGCATAATAAAACTTAGTTGAATAAACATCATTTTTATACACTAATTAGCATAATCGTGAACTTCTTGCAAAGATAATTTGTGTGTGTGATAATCACACAGATAAAAGTGGTACATAAATTGTACAGCTTGTTGGGAAATAATTTTAGTTTGACAGCTGAAACGCCCGCGATATCAACAAGATGTGGCTGAAACTGATAATATCTCTGGTAAGTTGACTGAAAGCAGATTTCTTGTTAGCAACTGAATAACCATATTATCCTTTCAATTAAAGATGCTGGTGCAGTATTTGAATGCCGTCTGCGATGTGTGTCAATCGGGGAGCGCAGCCTGTCACAGTGAAGACACCTATTCGTTATGCAGAAATGGTGATTACGGAAATAAAGATTAATTCTTAGATTTATGGCCAATTTATTCTGCGTTTAGGTGCAACATTTGGCAACGTTATGACCTGTCCTGCTGGTTACATATGTACGGGTGAAAAGTTCGTCTGTTACCCGGAAACAGAAAGTCAGCCCATATGTTTCCCTGGGCAAACAACAACAACTGAGCCAACAACAACAACTGAGCCGACTACAACAAGTGAACCTACAACGACAACTGCACCGACTACAACAACTGCACCTACGACGACAACTGCACCGACTACAACAACCGCACCGACTACAACAACTGCTCCCACGACGACAACTGCACCGACTACAACAACTGCACCGACTACAACAACTGCTCCCACGACGACAACTGCACCGACTACAACAACTGCACCTACGACGACAACTGCTCCCACGACGACAACTGCTCCCACGACAACACCTGCACCTACGACGACAACTGCTCCCACGACGACAACTGCTCCCACGACAACACCTGCACCTACGACGACAACTGCTCCCACGACGACAACTGCACCTACGACGACAACTGCACCGACTACAACGACTGAAGGAATCACAACCACAGTTGATCCCCTTACTCAGGTTTGTATAACTAACAACGTGGAAGGCTCTTTTCAAAACACTCAAGATGCCACATGCAAAACGTAAGTAGTATTCCGACTGTCAGGATATCTTGCAGCCATATATAAATATATATATTTTATAGATTCAATTATAATTTTGTTTATTTTTAGATTTATTATATGTTCGCTTTATAATAATAAATGGCTTGCACAATCGGAAAGTTGTGGGAGTTCAAAACCTTACTTTAATCCAGCTAGTGGGAAATGTGAAGCAGCCTTACCAGCTGGTTGTACCTAAAATTTAATATTGTGCAAAAAAAGAAGAAAAAAATCAAGATATATATATATGTATTAAAATATATCAAGATATATACATATGTGTATGTACTAATATTTAAATAAAAGTATTATTGAATATCAAAAATTGAAAAAAATTATGTAAAAGCTTTTTTAAAATGTATCCTACATATTGTTTATTATCCCAGCTATATCCTTATACCGGGAACTGTTTTAGGGAAAGTTATAAGCTGATTTATTTCATAGCTTTCGATGAGATTTGGAATGTTTATATAATCTTAACTTTGGCTCTCCACTACAACTTATACTTTTATTATGCACATTATAAAACTAAGACTATCATTAATCATTAATCATACGCAGAGATAAAAACTAGTATATAAAGTCTATGGAATCTAGAGGAATAGTTTTAGTTGAAAAAGTAAATCGTTTGTGATACAACAAAATAAATAAAAAAAATGTGGCCAAAACTGACAATAATTCTGGTAAAATGATATACTAAGATTCCTTTTTTAGCAACGCAATAACTTAAATATCCTTTTAACAAAAGATGCTAGTGCAATATTTGAATGCCAACTGCGATGTGTGTCTATCAGGAAGCGTAGCCTGTCACAGTGAAAACACCTATTCCATATGTATAAAAGGTGAATATTGAATTGGAAAAAACTCTTATATTTTATCAATCAATGCATTCTGGACTTAGGTAAGCCAACTGGACGGATCACAACATGTCCCAATGGCTTTGTATGCACCGGTGAAAATTTCATTTGTTACCCAGACGTGGAGCGAACACCCATCTGTCACCCTGGACAGACAAGCACAACTGAAGAAATTGAGGATCTCAATCGTTCATTTTGTTCAGTCCAAAATAAAGTAGGAAATTATAAAAACGATAATGATCCTACTTGTAAAACGTAAGTAGCATATGGATGGAACAGCTTTGCACACAACTAAAATTTTATTCATTCTTTCCTTTAGTTTTATAAGCTGCTCCATAGTTAATAATAATTGGTTCGAATCTGAAGAGTCATGTGTTAAAAAAACACCCTATTTTAATGGAATAAAATGTCAAGCTGCCAAACCAGATGATTGCGTCTAGAGGTTTTCAACTCTTTAAAATAAAATAATAGAATTGTTATTGTATATATTTAAATAAAATAAAATCAACTTACAAAACTTTTTAGGTCGTACGACCATTTATAATATCGTAAAACAGACCTTCAAATTAAAAAATGAGATTTAAACCAAGGCCGATAAACAGCCTTGATGATAAAACCATAAAGAAAGTTCCAAGAATTGGCCAAGGCTGAAAAATAATAACACTAATAAACAATTAAAGCATTTACCATTGGCATGGAACATATTTCTAATATTTATCTAAGATATTATATAGCTAAATGCGAAAATTCCAGACAGAAGAGAAATTTGTGGCTCGACTAAATTAGTAAAAAAATATATTAACTTACGACTTATCAAGGTTAATTGCCGCTCATAAACCCACTTACTATATGATACTGCCGAATATTCTTTATGATCTTCAGATGCATATATAGAAATAAGAGTTATTTTTAGTTAAATGAGTTGCACATGTGCTTCCTTTATCTGTATAAATATAGACGACAGTCAAAGTTCTTTTCCAAATCGGATTACTAATATTCTGAAAAATATCCCAAATCCAAATGATTATACAATGCCATAAAATATATATATGTACTATAATTATATATATATGGCCTTTTCCATCGAGACTTAATTGTTGTGGTTTTCCCTTCCTAATTAAGTTAGGATTATTTCCACTTTATATAGATGGAAATGTGTATAGATAAAATTTCCAGACTAAGTAAGATTTAAAGTTTATAATTTAGGCCTATTTTCACTTTAAAAACATGACTTGGAAATGTCCGTATATAAATTTAAATCTTATGTGTTTCAAGTATAGAAGAATTAGCTCTATGATTCGAACTTAAATTGAGATAATGTTTCACATTCAATTTTTATTTATTATTTATTTATTTATTTATATTGCCTATTCACAGTGTTTTGAGCTGGTTACAGCAAATTAATATAATAACAAGGATATAAAATAAGTTCGCCTGCGTATTCAACAGTTATCAGGTCTTGTAGTTTCGCAACGATTTGTGATTATATTGAAATATTCATTGGTGTTACAGTGGTATATCCAGCCGAGGTATTCTCCAGACAGCTCATAGCAATATATATAGCTATAATAATATAAATAATAATATATTAATCCCTGATATTTACTATATATTCTGATTTACAGTATACTCACTCTTTGCAACTGGAATCTATAATGAAATATCCGTTTTTGCTTAAGCCTGTGCAATACAAATCTGGGTCGGTTATGGGTGCCATAGTAGTAGTTGTCGGCATAGATGTTGAAGATTCTGTACTTTGAGAAGAAGACTCCGTAGAAGATTCAGTCGATATGCTGGTTGATGAAACAGTTGACTCTGAAGTAGATGATTCAGTCGACGAACCTGTTGTCGATTCTGTAGAGGATTCTGTCGATATAATGGTACTTGATTCGGTGCTGTCTGAAGTAGAGGAATCTGTTGATACATCTGTTGTTGTTTCGGTAGAAGATTCAGTCGGTATATCTGTTGATGATTCAGTAGTGTCTGAGGTAGAGGAATCTGTCGATAAATCTGTTGTTGAGTCAGTAGTGTCTGAGGTAGAAGATTCAGTAGATAAATCTGTTGTTGACTCAGTGGTGTCTGAGGTAGAAGATTCAGTAGTTAAATCTGTTGTTGATTCTGTAGAGGATTCTGTCGATATAATGGTGCTCGATTCTGTGGTGTCTGAAGTAGAGGAATCTGTTGATGTATCTGTTGTTGATTCGGTAGAAGATTCAGTCGGTATATCTGTTGATGATTCAGTAGTTTCTGAGGTAGAAGAATCTGTCGATAAATCTGTTGTTGAGTCAGTAGTGTCTGAGGTAGAAGATTCAGTAGATAAATCTGTTGTTGACTCAGTGGTGTCTGAGGTAGGCACACATGATGGCTATAATGCGAGGATTTTAAGGTTAAAAACTATCAAATACAAAATTACTAAGAAAAGAAAAAACTTACAGAAGACTCCTCCATTGGTGTACAGAAGGGTCCATCCTGTGTATTGCAATAAAACCCTGCATCACATGGCTGGATTGAAGTAGGATCAACAACGCTCTCGCCATAACACATTCCGAGTGTGGTTTCATCCAAGCAGGCGTAGATGTTCCCAGTCAGTTCGCAATTGTCACAATCCTCCCCATCGCAGTGCACAATTCCAAGGAAAGTCAGCAATATTAATAGCTACAAATAGTTAAAGAAATTATAAAACAAAAAATTTGAAATTTTTAACTTAACTTACTGCCAGGGATGATAGCAGTGGGTTCATATTAGAGTCCTCTTTTAATACGTCCGTTCAGGTAAGAGATTCAAAGAGCTTTGACGGGCAATAATCTTTCAAATCGCATTTATAAAATGCCGCAATTATGATTTATGTATATAAAAACGCCTTGGGCATAGATTATGCCCATAAAGATTGTCATGGTGAGTAAATAAATCAGAGTTCTCCAGTTTGATGCCAAAAATGACAAAAGAAACGGCTGTTTATTATACATAAATATAGATATGGCCACAGATATGGAGCATCCAAAGAGAAAGCTCTCGAGATTTGATCCTAATGCAAATCGGTTTAAACCAAATCAATTTAAAATGTGAAACCAAAACACCAAGTCGAATAGTCTGATCTTTTTTTAATTTTACTCCTTAGCTTTAACTTAATTTTAAGTCATATATTATTTATATAAATCAGAAATGAAAATCATTCTCATTATTTAATTTTAGCCTTAGATTCGAGCTTAGATCTTGGGTTCATGCGTGTCCCGCAAGAATAAAATGATGCAGTCTTACTTTTTATATAGTCACAGCATTATAATTAAATGTAAGATTAAATTAAATGTTAACTGCTTAAATCTGTTTATACATCAGGATTTGCGGCTTCTGTGGGTTCTGTTTTACTTAGCCAGCCGCGGGTTAATCTCAAAGAGGGCAAACGAAAGCGCCACTCTTCGCAACAGTGGGTATAAAAGTGTTCGCCCAGCTGAAGCAGCTCCTTGGCAAAATCCTGTTCATCCTGCTGCCAGTCACGTTCGCCGCCGCCAAACATTTCCATGCGCACCAAGGCTGCCATAGACGGACCCAAATACTTTTTGATGTTATTATAAAGCTGTGGCTTGGACAATTGAGGTGCGGCAGCTGAGGCCGGCGCTGGGGTCGGAACTGAGCTGGGCGCTGAGGCGACAGCCAGATGTTGAGCCTCAAATTTTTCTAAAGACTTTTTCAGTGCTGCATTTTCTGTGGCCAGTCGTTCCAAATTTACTTGTAACTCAGCATTTTTCCGCTGAAAGTCTGCAGAGTTACCGGGCGCCGCGGAAACAGTGTCATCTTGTTTGGTTTCTATGCTTCTTTCAAAATCAACTTTTTCGCACTTTTGGGTCAAATCAACAATATCGGTTCTCTGAAGATCACTCATAATCTTTGGCTTTTTAATGTCATTCATGGGCAACGGTTTTGGCGGTGTGCGTCTTCGTGCCACATATTTCCGGCCAAAACGAGCGTCTTCCATAAAGCCAAGTGGACACTCAAAATTCTCCGGCGGTATTAAATGCTTTAATGTGGGCATGGACAGCTTCACCATGGTGGCTTCGCCGTTCTCATCTAGATGCTCCATATCCCAAGCAAGATCCTTGCTAATCCGAGCCAGCGTCGGTGTCTGATTTGGCATTAAACGATCCAGTTTGTAGTTCATAAAACATTCATAGCGGAAATGTCGCGCGCAAATCGCGCGATTCGCCAGCTTCTCCCGGTCGATATTTAAAAGAGCAGAATTGCCGCAATTCTTTAACCAGGCTTTCAGACGAACTGGATCACGAACTGGCAATTTAAAAAAGTGCATCTTTGGATTTCGTTGCGTTGAGACCTGACAATCACGAAATATGCATCGCGTGCCGCCCATAATTCGTCAAGAAATTTAATTTATTATTATAATTTCGGCCACAATATAAACAAATAATGCGTCGCCAGATTTGGTGCTAAATTACACCCTGTCACCACAGATGGTCACATTGCAGAAACTTCTAGAGCTGCCTCTTTCAAAATCCCTCGAGGAAAAAATACAAAACACTACCAAAAAACAAATAAATAACTTTTAATAATTTATTTTATAATAGGCATTATTCATAACTTTTGCTAAATTACACCCTGTCACCATAGATGGTCACATTGCAGAAACTTCTAGAGCTGCCTCTTTTAAAATCCCTTGAGGAAAACAAAACAAAACACAAACAAAAAAACAAATAAATACTGTTTAATAAAGCAACTTTTAATAATTTATTTCATAATAGGTACTATTCATAATTTTTAATAAAAGGTATTATTCATAATTGGCAGACAGTTTTTACTGGCATTAAACTGACCAAAATATAAATATTTTTTGCTATTAATTTTGTATATTGCATTTTAAAAAAAATAATCATTTTTTTATCTTCTACTTTCAATTCATGACGTCGATCATGATCACCTCTAATCCTTAATATTTTTTATATGCGAAAAACCAAATTCTAGAACTTTCAGTACAAAAATCAGCTGCAGTTAAAACAACCTACAACACTGCCAAAAGTTGCAGCCCTTCGCGGACAACCGGATGTAGAGGCCCTGGTCTGCAGAAATATCTAGAAACCTCTAGAAGTTTCGCAGCATTTTCGGGCAACCCCTATAAAAGTGGCAATAAGCGGTTGCCGGCTTGTCAGTATTGAAGCAAAATTCGTGCGGTGAGCATTGTAGACGTCGAAGCGGAGCAACTTAAAAGTGATTTTTCATTTTTTCAACCCAGAGAAGAAAACTGAAAAGTTTTATTGTTTTTCTAGTGAATTCTGTAAAACAAAGAAATAAACAAGGTAAGTTAAGCTGCCGCATTTTTTTTTTTTACTACAGTTTTATTTAAAAACTATTAACTGAGTATTCGTGTGTTATGTGTGATTGAAAGAGAAGGAGAAGGAGAGAGTGAGAGTGCGTTCTTGACACAATTCTTGAATTAAATCGATTGCAAAAAGCTTTCGACAGTGCAACTGAATATCTTGCATTCCATTTGGAATGGAATTAAATAAACAATGACTTTAATTAAAGCACTCGAATAATGCAAATTAATACAAAGACCGCGCCTCGTGAGTCGCACACACACACGCACAAGTATGCCGGCTGCAGAAATTTCTAGAACATTTTATTGCCAAAAAGCTTCATTAATTACATCAATTTTAATTTGTATATAATATATTTATATACTAATAGACGAGTGAGTGTATTTTCTCACTTATGTACATCACTGTACATAAAGATTACACGTGCTTCCATATTTTTGTCTTTGTGTTAATGTGTACACAGTCATACGCACATCCAAAGCTTTGGCTGCAAGTCGAAAAGTCTGGAAAGCGTGTCCTTATGCCACCAGAAAAATACATATACACATGCATAAATATGTATAGAAGGATTTTTCTAGAATCATTCTCGATGACGCCAATTGTGGTGGCAAAGCCAACACTCATAGGTACATCATTGTGAGTCACATTTAACATTAAAGGGAAAACTTGTACTAAAAACATTTAAAGTTACTAATATGTTAGGCATACCCATTTAAACTTTATAGTTGAATTGTTAGTCGTTTTAATGTAATATAAATGGAAATAAACAATTAGCCCCAAACCTATACTAATTATTTTCAATAAATCAACGGACGAATAAAATGTACCACAATTGGTACAAATGTACTACTTTTGACAAACGTGCCAATGTGTACATCATTCGTAATGTACAAACATTGGTAAAGATGTACCACTTTTGACAAGCATGCCTTTGTGTACATCAGTTGTGTGTGTGTGTGTGTGCACATGCGTGAGTGAATGACTGAGCATACGAAAGCGCTCTGAGAGAGGGTGAAAACAAATGGCGGAAAGGGCATAGAAGGCTCTCATTTAATTTACACGAGGCTTTTAATATGAAACAAGGGAGGGTGAACTGCAACAAAGCTATAATAATTATGAATAGTTTTGATAAATTATAAATTTTATTCCATGAATAAAATTAATAAAATATTTTTTTTAATTTCAGATGCCTGAAGAAGCAGAGACTTTCGCATTCCAGGCTGAGATTGCTCAGCTTATGTCGTTGATTATTAACACCTTCTACTCGAACAAGGAGATCTTCTTGCGTGAATTGATTTCCAATGCATCTGATGCGCTCGATAAGATTCGCTATGAATCGCTGACAGATCCCAGCAAGCTTGACTCTGGCAAGGAACTATACATCAAATTGATACCGAATAAGACCGCTGGTACCCTGACCATCATTGATACCGGTATCGGTATGACCAAGTCCGATTTGGTCAATAATCTGGGAACAATTGCCAAGTCGGGCACCAAGGCGTTCATGGAGGCATTGCAGGCTGGTGCCGATATTTCCATGATTGGTCAGTTTGGTGTTGGTTTCTACTCGGCTTACCTGGTTGCCGATAAGGTGACCGTTACCTCAAAGCATAACGATGATGAACAATACATCTGGGAGTCTTCTGCCGGTGGTTCATTTACTGTCCGTGCTGATAACTCTGAGCCCTTGGGTCGCGGCACCAAGATTGTGCTGTTCATCAAGGAGGATCAGACCGATTATCTGGAGGAGAGCAAGATCAAGGAGATTGTGAATAAGCATTCGCAGTTCATTGGTTATCCCATCAAATTGCTGGTGGAGAAGGAGCGCGAGAAGGAGGTCAGCGATGATGAGGCTGAGGATGAGAAGAAAGAGGGTGAAGAGAAAAAGGAAATGGAGACCGATGAGCCCAAAATCGAGGATGTTGGTGAGGACGAGGATGCTGATAAGAAGGATAAGGATGCCAAGAAAAAGAAGACCATCAAGGAGAAATACACCGAAGATGAGGAGCTTAACAAGACTAAGCCCATCTGGACACGCAATCCTGATGATATCTCCCAGGAGGAATACGGAGAGTTCTACAAATCCTTAACCAACGACTGGGAGGATCATTTGGCTGTCAAGCATTTCTCCGTTGAGGGTCAACTGGAGTTCCGTGCCCTTCTCTTTATTCCACGTCGCACACCCTTCGATCTCTTTGAGAATCAGAAGAAGCGCAACAATATCAAGCTGTATGTGCGTCGTGTCTTCATCATGGATAACTGTGAGGATCTCATTCCCGAATACTTGAATTTCATTAAGGGTGTGGTTGATTCCGAGGATCTGCCCCTCAACATTTCCCGTGAAATGTTGCAGCAGAACAAGGTACTGAAGGTTATTCGTAAGAATTTAGTTAAGAAAACCATGGAACTGATTGAGGAGCTTACCGAGGATAAGGAGAACTACAAGAAGTTCTACGATCAGTTCAGCAAGAACCTGAAATTGGGCGTCCATGAGGATAGCAACAATCGTGCCAAGCTGGCAGATTTCTTACGCTTCCACACCTCTGCCTCTGGTGATGATTTCTGCTCCCTGTCCGATTATGTCTCGCGCATGAAGGAGACCCAGAAGCACATCTATTTCATCACTGGCGAGTCCAAGGATCAGGTCAGCAACTCTGCGTTCGTTGAGCGTGTCAAGGCAGGCGGTTTCGAGGTGGTTTACATGACTGAACCCATCGATGAGTATGTCATCCAGCATCTGAAGGAATACAAGGGCAAGCAGCTTGTGTCCGTCACCAAAGAGGGTCTTGAGCTGCCTGAGGATGAGGCTGAGAAGAAGAAACGCGAGGAAGATAAGGCCAAGTTCGAGAGCCTGTGCAAGCTGATGAAATCGATTTTGGACAACAAAGTTGAGAAGGTTGTTGTGTCCAATCGTCTGGTCGATTCACCCTGTTGCATTGTCACCTCCCAGTTTGGCTGGTCCGCCAACATGGAGCGCATCATGAAGGCCCAAGCGTTGCGTGACACCTCTACCATGGGTTACATGGCTGGCAAGAAGCATCTGGAAATCAATCCCGATCATCCAATTGTGGAAACTTTGCGCCAGAAGGCCGATGCCGATAAGAACGACAAGGCTGTGAAGGATCTGGTCATACTGCTCTTCGAGACATCCCTCCTGTCATCTGGTTTCTCTCTGGACAGTCCACAGGTGCATGCCAGCCGCATCTATCGCATGATCAAGCTGGGACTTGGCATCGATGAGGATGAGCCCATGACCACCGAGGATGCCCAGAGCGCCGGGGATGCTCCTTCCTTAGTTGAAGACACCGAGGATGCATCTCACATGGAGGAAGTCGATTAATTACTCTGCCACCACACCAGTCAAACTTTCACCCACTCTCGCCCCCATTTACCCAAATTTTCTGAGTTAATTAAGAATACCTTTTCGCTTCATCATTGGACGACTTATTTAATTATCCAATTTACATTATAATTTGTATTTACGTTCCGTCGCGTTATAAGCGACTGAAATACGCTTAAACCCTGCAAAAACAAAATAGAAAACACGGAAAGTATAATATTAGGAATTACACATTCTTCATGCATTCATTCAATAAGAGCAGTTCTTTTAAGCAATTTCTAATTTAGAATTCGCATAAATTATGTAATAAATAAATAAACATTAAATATTACAAAGACTACATACGCACTAGAGATTAAATGGAATATGTAATAAGGTTTGGATAATTGATTGCATTGATGGTATAATATAATAAATGAACAAGCAAATTGTGTTTGAAAATAAAATGTGTCTTTAAGTCCCGCAAAGGGTTGTGGTTGAAGAAATGTGTGTAGCGTTTAGCGTGTTCGTGTGTATCTCCAGATACGAGTGCATACAACCTTATATAGAGGGGTTTAATTATTAATAAATATTTCTTACCGGAGTCTTCAGCCATTTGGAGGATACTATTATAAAAATTTTGATATTGCTTGCTTTCACTTCTACATAATGATACGACTAAATGAATACTAATTTTCACTGAATGATATATGAACCCCACGTACTAGATTATTTGTATTTGATTAAGGATACTCAGGGTTGCCCAGAAATTGTCATGGCACAATGCCTGCTTTGTATTTTACTTTTTGTTCAGACTATTCGTTCTGAATCCCAAATACTTCTATATACATACATATATTCAAACTGAGCAGGCCGCGTCTAAAGAAAATACGAAACGAAATATACAAAAATTAATTTTAATAAATAGATTTGACAGTATTTACAAAGCTAATTTTAAGATTCGGCTTCCTTTCGCAGCAATTGCTCTATTGCCTCCACAGTTGAGACGCCCTTGCTGATGAGTATCACTTTGTTGCGGGAGCGGGAGCCCTTATCCAGGGATACATCGCTTTTGCGAAGCCCGAGGACTTTTGATAGGAATTTAACGAGTTCGGCGTTTGCTTCTCCTTCGCTGGGTGGCGCTGCAATCTGAACACCAACTCCCTCTAGACCAATATCAGTAATACCATTCTGTTTGGCACCCGGTTTGGCCAATATTTTGATGGCAATATTGCCATTTTTGTCCACTGAAATCGTCGTGTTAGTCGCAGCCGGTGTTATTGCGGCACTTGCAGTCGCCACTGCTTTGGCTTTTCCCTTGTTTTTAGACATAATTTGTGCGAAGGCCGATGTATAAATGCGACGCATTTAAAATAATATTTATTGTAATTTATACTTCACGCTCATTGTTATTAATAACGGTTCGCTTACTAACCGAAAAGGAAGCTAAGTCGCAATCGAACAGCTGTTATAAGAATTGCGTGTTACTCTCACACACGTTACGATTTGTAAAACCGTTTAACGTGTAGGGGCCACATACATCTTTCCAGGGCTACATAAGAACTTTAGTAAAGAATTCAGTCCTCTCTCTCTCTCATACATCATAGTTAATATAAATAAATAATAATTACGTCTTTGCCAAGACTATATATATTTGATCCTTTACTACCTTATATTCAACAATAAAACACAAATTTCTTATTATTTTTAGGTATAAAAAAATTATTATATATATTCTTCATTGTTATTCATGTATTTACTCATAGTTTTTTTTTTAGTTTCTTCTAATCGTCCTCGTATCCGAAAACAAAACGCATTAAAAACTTGCAATTTTTGTACCCTTTTTTAATTACTGCAAAAAGCATTCAAAAAATGCGATTATCTATAGATTTGTGCCTGTATTTTGCACAATCAGCAATTAAATAATTTGATAAGTGCGCGGAGCTGTTCGCAGGAATGCTTTAACAATGTGGGCGCAGCAGGTAATGTTCGGGTTTTAGCTTAGTTATTAAAAAAAAATTAAAAAATACAAATATGGACTTAAATTTTGTTATATATGAAATAGATATTGTATATAGGTAGAATTCATCATTGAAGAAACTGAAAATCCAAGTTTTTGTGGTGGATCTTCCAATTTCTGCGGACGTTGCACATATTGCCGGGATAGATCAGTTGCGAGAAGTTTTTATCGGAATAGTTGTGTTTGTTTTTCTTGTGAGCTTATGGATATATCATTTAATTTTGTAGTTGTTGTTATTATTGTATCATCTATCTGGCTCCCATGCTTACGCAGCCCGAATAGATTGTATAATCTGGAAAATCGCTGAGCCGCATACAACAAAGATGAACAGCGCCAACAGCCAGGGGCCCACGGGATATTGTCCTTCTTTCGCTTTCTGCAAAAAATACAAAGAAAAGATTATTTTAAATATATTCATTATATATTATATATTATTATATATTCTGTTCGACTTTTAATACACTGTTTTATATGTTTTGGAAGAAGTTTAATTCGCGGAAACTTTAGCAAGCTAGAAACCTTTAGATACAGTTCTCAGATCAAAATGTTGGATCAAAGATACAGTTTTATCCCAATCGTTCCTACAGTCATTTTTATTCTGGATAGCTATAAGATAGATAGTCAAACGTACACGGATCACGACCATGAATTAGAAGAGTGGTAAAGTATCTTTAGTATATTCTTTAAGAGTTGAAGTAATTTAAAAATTTTAATAGAGGTTTCTGCAAAATTGCGTCTTTTGATTTATATGACAGTTTTTAAAATGTATATATATATTTAAACATGAACAGAGATCTGTCGAGCAACAGCTAAACAATTCCAGAAGCAGCGATAACATTTACACAGATACACAAAAACACACACCCACACACACGCAGCATGCATAGACGCACACGCACACATACGCATGCATATATGCAACAACAATAAAATCAATGACGGCGTGGCACTTTTTTTTGCTGGCGCGTGCAAGTGCCGTTATCTTATTATTGTTGTTTTTGTTATTATTATTATTTGTACAATTGGAACAGTGTATACACCTGTTTCAGGTGGTAATTAAATTGGCAATTTGTAGAGATTTAAATAACCTACCGAGGATTTGGGTACATTGCCACGCATTGTCACATATTTGCTGGCCTTTTCGTTGGCGACGCGCATTCTCTGTGGTGGAGCCATTTTATGTACTGCTGTTGTTGTTGTTCTTGTAGCACTGTAATTATTCGAAATTAAATGCAATATATATGAATAAAAAAATTGTCAATACTTTCACAACAATGCACACGGAATTATTACCTGCGTTCAGAGCGAAAATAACAAAACGAATGTGAAAGTACGTAGAGCGACACGTATAAAGAAGCCGAAGCCGAAGCAGCAGCCCACTGACAGTTTCGTGACAGCGTTTTGACCAGGGCTGCGTGGGCTGTTGTGACAGCTAAATGCAGTGTTGTATGGAATGCGTTTATCGATAACGATAACAAGCTTACGTACAGCTACAGCTGATTGCGAAGTGCACTTTCGTGGGGCGGCGTTTATTTACATCCAAAAAAAACGTAAAATTGATGAATTTTTAGAGAAATTTGTCTCCGAAACACACTCATACAAGTGGGCCTAGAGCAACGCCTACTACGCGTCATATACAGCTAGCTATTAACTAGTGCACAGGCAGAAAAGTTTGCGGGTGTGGAAGTTAATACACATACACACACACACGAAGCTATGACGATTGATGCCAGCAGTCTGCCGTCAGAGCTACTCGTAAGACCCCAACCGCTGATAGGATTCTGTGGCTTGGATATAGCGCGACAGAGCGTACATAAATCGATTTGGGATGCATTTAGCGGCAGTCTACAAAGAAAGACAGCGGATAGGGAAAAAGAGAAAGCTCGTGCAGCTGTACAATACAAACTACTGCCTCCAAATTATGAGTTCCCTGTGGCCAAGCCGAAGCGTCCATCGTATGAATGGTATCATTCCAAGGGTATACTCAAGCGTAACTGGATGTTAAAGCATCTGCATGTCCTGCCCTCGGTTGTGGTGCTCTTCCAAGATATTGAATGGAACGATAGCCAGTGGACAGAGAAACAGCTGCAATGCTCTGCAATAGTGCAGGCTCTAAAGAATGCATTACAGGAACGCAACACAAGGTTATGCCTTGTGCTGCTCCAGAAAACAGCACCACTGCCACCTGGTGAGGATATGCTGGCAGCTGAACGTTCTGTTAGCCTCACAAATGCTTGTGGTATTACCAGCAAAATGCTCTTCATATTGCCACACACGGAACATCTGATGGGATATACGCTGCGCTTGGAGTCAGCTTTCTTGGAAATGGCCCTATCATATTATTCTCTAATGACCAAAAGAATACGTACCCATCGGGATCAGCTCTCGGCAGCGCATACAACTCTCAAGATACGCCATCAATTTAAGCTCGGCTTTGTAGCTGAAATGCGACAGGACCTCACCTTGGCACAAAAGTAAGCTAACTATGGCATCAGTCTTCCCTGATGCTAAGGATAGTAAAGGGAGTTAAGAATTGTTTTGATTTCGTAGATATTGAGCTAATTTTCGTAGGTGATACAAAAATTCATTGATTTTCGCCTGTAAAGATTGTCTGAATTTAAAAAACTTGTCGTAATCTGCTTCCTCAGATTCTCGCCCCATTTTAGCGCAATATAAGCTTGCAATAAATTAATATTAACTTTGATTTGCAGGCACTATTTACAGGCTTATGGAAACTTGGGTGAGATACGGATCACTGATGCGAACTGCATGGAAATCAAAACGATAGCTGGCTTTCTTAATTACAAGATGTGTCGATTAATGTTCAAAGAAAAGCCACGGGATTCCATTAATCAGTTTATAACGCACATTGAGAAGTATAAGAGTCGAGAGGGCTATAAGGATTTGGCCTTTGAGCATTATGCCTGGCTCAGTACGCAGTAAGCTGCATTTTAATTTAATCTTCATAGAACCTTTGACTAACTATAGTCCATTGTAGACACTCAGTCTTTGCGGAGCTCTTTTGTGAGGCTATCAAAAATGGTTTGCCTGCCCTGCAAATTCAGCATCCGGGCATTTATTATCAAAAGTCCGCTGAGTATGTGATCAAACGACGCGAGGCCGCTCAGCAGGCCAGTGCCACGTTGCTCGTAGGTGATACGGATTCAACGGATACCTCCGCCGCCAGTCAAAACCAGTCAAATTTATTCACAGAGTTCTTTGGGATACGGTCGGTCAAGACGGGTGATCCTGTGGCTGAGCAGCAATTAAATGTGCAGCTCTGCGAACTGGAACGCAGTTATAATCACTCGGCGGCTATTATATCGCTCTTAAGTCAGGCGATGGCACAGTTTAAAATCTATAAATGTTTGAGATTTCGAAAGAAACTGGCTATTGACATGGCCGAGGAGTATCTGCGTAGTGGCGATCATTCCAAAGCGCTCACGTAAGTTTAATCTGGTAAAAATCATAGCTTGCATATTTATATATATATATATATAATGATATGGGTTACAGTCTCTACTCTTTAATGCTGCCCGACTACCGCCAGGAGAAGTGGTCCACGATATTTAGTGATGTGCTGCTAAAGACGCTGCGCTGTGCGCTACTCTCGGGCTCTGTGGCTGATTATGTTGCATGCAGTATAGAGGCACTGGCACTGCGTCATAATGGCGAGCAAAAGGATCGCGTCTTGTTGCTAGAGAATCTGTGGCAAGTCTTTCAAAGTGCGCCACCCATGGGCATGCCACAAGCTCAACTGACGCCCGACACTCAATCGCTGTGGATTAGCGCACTTTCCACCGTAAAATCACCAATTCAAATTGATTTAGATAAGGTCAGCGAAGTGCTAGAACTATGCGCAACATTCCAACAACTGCAACTGAACAACAACGATGTGCTGCAACTTCATCTCATAGTGCGGTGAGTTGGAAACGTTCCACAGATTTACTGCAAATAGGATGCCTGTTTGTTTACCTATTAAGTTCGATATGTAATTATAAACTGACATCCTAATGGTCGTCTGCTTTATTCATTTACAGCGTTCTGACCGATGTGCCTCTGCGTATACGCAGCTTTCATGTGCTGCTTGCTGATGCTAGTAATCCGCAAAACACCTATAAACTGGAAGCACTCAAATATTTATGCTTTCCCAATCTGCTGCAACTGCGAACGCAGAAGTTGCAAGGGGACCAGCAATTAGAGCCGAAAAGCTATGAGAAGAATATGAGATTAGAGCCAGGCTGCTATTATCAGCTGCTATGCAGTACGGAGGCGCATCAGTTCAATGAGAATACACAACTGCGTATTGTGAGATTGGAGGCGCTTATGGGCACCGATCAAATTGGAGCGCTGCTTACATGCAGTGCCAACTATATACGGCAGCCATTCCGGCATCACACGCGCAGCCGCGATCTGGATGATAATGTGACAATAAATCCAATTTGCTATATTGCGCCCACGTAGGTCAAAACGCTTCGTACCGGAAGCTATAAAATCTATTTTTTTTTTTTTTTTTTTGTGTATCACTGCATATAGAATTCATTTAACGCTCTGTTGAACTTCTATTGCAGCTTCCATTTGAGCACGCAAACGAACCTTGGCCATGTGATGAATGATGCTTCGGCAGCATCAGAAGCCACAACCACAACAACAACGTCTACAATGCTGGTCAATGAATATTATCCAGTGGTGACGACCATTAGCAATCCGTATAATGTTTATCTGCAAAATGTGGGCGTGCACATCAGCGTTCCAGTGGAGCTGCGCCATAGTGGTAAGTGCAAAGTTTTCATTTTAATTCTGCAAACCGGTTTTGAACCGAACCAACAGCCCAGGGAATAGCTAAAATTATTAAAGAATCGACCCAGGCTTAGAGCTTGTGAATTATTTATTAGACCATCATAATTTATTGGAAAATAATTGTTTATTGATCACAGGCTCATAGCCTTATCGATAAAACCTCTAACAGTCTTGACACTGGTATAAACACCTGGAAAATTACGACGGGCGCAACCGTAGCCCCAGGAGACAATGCCGCATAGTTGTCCTTGGTAGACAGCTGGCCCTCCAGAGTCGCCATCGCAGGCATCCTTAATTCCCGGCACTGTGGCACAGACCATAGTGCTGCTAATGGTGCCACGGAGCTTGTACTGATTCGAGCAGCTTTTCCGTGAGATTAGGGCCACATCAACGCTGCGCACATGCTGTGAGATGCGTTTATTGTTCTCAGTGGTCTGTCCCCACCCGGAGACTTTGATCATATCTCCGGCCTTCCAGCTGGAATTGCACAATGCAATAGTCTCGATATTACGGCCCTCCAGCGGTGTCTTTAACTTCAGCACCGCCACATCCGAGTGCAGTGTGCGCGTATTATAAACTTTCGGTGTATATACTTTTTCTACGCTCCGCCGTAGACCTGTGGCATCCGTTAATAAGGTGACGCCGCCCACCACCTGTATCCTGGCTGCTGGCACGCCCTTCACACAGTGGGCGGCTGTTACCACGTGCGTGGGCGTGACCAGTGAGCCGCCACAAATGAAGGCGTTGCTAATCCGTAAATTAATTAAATACGGCACACTGCTAATGTCAACCGGAACTCCGCCCACAATACGTGCACCCGCGTCGTTGGCGGCCTTGCCCCAACTCGAACGGACGAGGAGCAGCAGCAGCAGCAACAGGAGCAAAGGCAGCAACAGCAGCGCCTTTTGCATTGGTTAACAGCTGTTCTCACACATTATGGCCAATGTTTAATTTTTGACTTTTCCCTGACGCCTTCCCTAACCTTTTCTCTCTTTGTTCAGCTGGCTCAGTTGTTTAAATAGTAGAAACTCCGTGTAAACACTTCTACAACCGGTTCCAGTTCCGACTCGGCTCGCGCGTTTGTTTGCTCCGCTTTATATATGTGTGTGCTGCCTGCTGGCCAAGTGAGCCAAGTGAGGAAATAATTATACGACTAGAATTGTTTTATTGTACAAATAATAATTATTTGTAATAAACCATTTTGCTGTTGTTTTATCGCTTGGGGCCCATCGACGACTGTAATACAGTCATACAGAAATCGCTCATGCTCCAGACTAAAGCAAATACCAAGTTGGTCTTTAGTCGGAGCTGCTCTTTCACCTTGGAACTCTGTAAAACTCCCGTTTGGAATGATCGCTTCCCTTTCAGAGTTATTCGATTTCCGTCTTTCCAGTTTGAACATTAATCAGCTGCTTAGGACCCACATGTTAATCTGGCAGATCAGATTACTCTGCTCATCTGCTCATCTGCTCATCTGTCTTTGGGTTAAGACTAATTCTAATCTAATCCTTTCAACTGCCATTAGCCATCAGTATTCGTTGCTGTTTTAAATTCCCTCTGAGGAAGAGAAGGGTATTTGAAAGTCCTGTTTAATCCATATTTAAACTGTGCTCTGTGTGCAACAATTGAAGTCCATCAACGCAATCGTTGCATATAGATCAGAGTTTACCTATATATAAAAGTCAATGGCTCATGAAATTGATAATAATTCACTGGCCAATAATGATCATAATTATAATAAAAATAAAATACTAAGTGAGATATCATTGATGACATATATTTTCGATCAACTTATTAAGTACTCGAGGAGAGAAGATTTAATAATTAATTTAATTTGAGCAATTAAATAATGAAACTACTTGGAAATTGGCGACGCTAACCGTGTAGTTTCTTCAGGGTTTGCTCTATAAAGTTGTGGACACGAGGACTAGCTACGCTGGTATAAACGCCGGGATAGGCGGCACGGCCACAGCCAAATCCCCAGGAGACAATGCCACAGACTTGGCCGCGATAGACCAAAGGACCACCGGAGTCACCGGAACAGGAGTCCTTAATGCCGCGTATCGCTGCACAGAGCATGGAATCGCTGAGTTGTGCCTGACCAGTGTAGGCCAATTGACATTCCAGCTGAGGCAACACTCGCACCATGGTGGTGCGTACCTGTGCCGCAGGATCTCGATTGCTCTCACGTGTTACACCCCAACCGCTAATCCGAACATACGAATTGCTAGCTGGTGGCATGCGACAAGGTGCAATTGTGGCCACCTGACGAGGAGACAATGTTACGGGCGTTGACAGCTTTAATATAGCTACATCCATGTCAAAATTGGTGGGCGTATAAGCCGGTGAGATGTAAAAACTGACCACACTACGCACCACAGGCGCCGTTTGCTGCAACCGACTGGCGCCCGCGTGGACAGTATAATCCTGCGCCTGTGCACCATAGACACAATGTGCTGCACTGAGCACAGAGCTGGTCGTGAGCAGAGAACCACCGCAAATAAAGTTGCCATTTTGTCGCAAATATACCAAATACGGCACCTGTCCAATGCTCGTCTCCTGGCCACCCACAATCCGTGATCCGTCGCTAACTATGAACACCACTTGGCAAAGCATCAAGCACAACCATAACCAGCTCATGGCGTGTCCAGACTGAACTACGCGATCTAATCTATCAGATTAACTCAGAAATGTAGACTAATTTATTGAACAACAATCTCTAATTAGATGCAACTAACTCACCTCGGAATTATTTCCGTAAAATAACAATTGAAGTTGGATTCGCGTCTGAGATAATTGAACAACAAATGAACAAAGGAATTATAAAAATTACATTGAAGTTGAATTGTGGGAATTGAAGGATGCAAATGTTATCCACAAATTGAAGTTGGGTTCGATTAAATAGGAACTATTTATCCTGACATCTTTTCGGTTTATAAGGTTGATAAGATTAGCAGAACGCTGGCACGAAGCTCTTCAGAAAATACGTCATTGGGAGACTACTGAGGCGAGTGTAGACGCCAGGCAGACCTTTCCCACAGCCATAGCCCCAAGAGATTATTCCGGCAATACGGCCGTTATATAGAACGGGACCACCAGAATCTCCTTTGCATGCATCTGTGCCATTTTCACCCAAGGCACAGAACATATTGCTGGTGATTGGAGGCATGACGCTCATAGTCTGACAGCATTCATGTTGACTTATTAGAGTCACATTGGCTGCCTGCAGGGTTTGATTCCAATCACGATAGCCTTGCTTGGTTAGTCCCCAGCCAAATATAGTAAGATTGGCATCCGCTGGCAGCTCATTGTAGTCAATTTTAGCGATGCTCACATTGCCATTGGAGATGTCGAAGGGATAAGTTAGTTTGATAATTGCGATATCCTCGTTCAGGGTATTTTCATTGAATCGAGGCGATATACCAACGTGCCAGGCTTGGCGCACATTTCTCCATGGCGGTGGGTTGTCCAGAGTCTGTTGTTGGGCGTAGACAAACAAATCGTCGACTTCATTATATTTTTGCTCGAGGCAATGGGCTGCTGTAAGGACACAACTGGGCGTAATCAGTGCTCCACCGCATTTGAATTTATTAGATCGTCGCAAGTTCACTAGAAATGGATAATTCTGAACGGGAACCGAGTGTCCTCTAAAGATTTTGCCCAACAGCCCGCTAGGTGTGCCAGCTGCTTGAAGTTGTTGCAGCAACGTCAGCGAGATTAACAGCTTTATCCACATTTTACAGGAACTCTTCACCAGCAATCGACGCTTATATAGCCGCCAGCGGTAACATTCCTCAGTTAATTAACTAGAGATAAGGCTCATTCAAACAAGTTTCGCAAGCTTCAACTAATTTATTGGCTATACAAAGTTATGCTATAATTAAAGTAAATCATTTAGGAATACGCCTCCACCATGTCCAGGAACCAACGTCTTATCGCTGGCACGCTGGTATAGACGCCGGGCAGACGAGTGGCACATTCGTAGCCGAAGGAAACGATGCCCACAAGTTCACCACGATAGGCCATGGGTCCACCGGAGTCACCGTCGCAGGAGTCACGTTTATATGGCTTGCCCGCACATACCATGGTACGGGTTATTTGCTGAAGACCCCTGTATGCCGATCGACAGGCCGCAGTAGACCACATGGGCATTATAACACTATGCACATAGCGTGCCGTCTGCGTGGAATCAGCTGATAATGTGCCCCAGCCGGAGACCTTGACCAGTGCACCCGCCGGCACGGTCTGGGAGGCAAGTGCAATAGTCTCTACATTGGTGCCGATCATTTCCTGATTGAGTAGCAACGCCGCCACATCCATATTCATTGTTCTCATGTTGAACTCCGGCGGAATGGCTACCAAATCCACCAGCCTAGTGACAGCACCCTCTGAGCCCTGCTGTGATGTGCCGCCATAGACACGCAGATCGGCTACCCTTATATTCTGTACGCAATGCGCTGCTGTTATCACCCAGCGAGTGGTAATTAATGAACCACCGCATAGTTCCGTCTGAGTGGAAACCTGCACCAGATACTTCAGTTCCCTAATGTTCGATATATAGCCACCAATGATGCGAGGCTCTATAATCTTTTCGCCATGGACTAGCAGAACGCTGGCCAGGCACAGAACTAAGAGTTGTGATTGGAACATGTTGCAAATCAGGAACTAATCAGAACTAATGATTTTGGATCAATGGAACAACTGCTTTTATACCTTACTTTTGGCGTATTAAAATCTGAGCTGAAATCCGTATCAATATTTACACAATTGTTCAAACCTTTCGTCAAATTTAGAGAAGAGAATTACCTCTCGTTTGCTTTCAATAATTTAAGAGAGTGCAGAGAGAAGGGAAGAGAAGAGAAACTCGATTGCACTCTTAAAAAACGTGTGGAAAACTTTGCAAGGAATCCTGTTGCTTAGCAGAGAAGAAGTTTTAGGTGCGGCTCCCATTAATTTCTTGAAATATAGCTTTATTATAAGATTAAATTAATTATTTGCAATTATTCTGGAAACCCAGGCTCGTACCGTTGACGCTCTGGTGTAAACACCGGGATAATCAGACCGTGCACAGCCTCTGCCAAAGGACACAATGCCAAACACTCTACCGTTTTGGACAGCAGGTCCGCCCGAGTCGCCACTGCATGAATCCCTATTCGCACCGCGAGCACAGAACATGTACCTCGTAATGGTGGCTGTGCCGCTATAGGCTGAACGACAAACGCTCTGCCTGACCACGGTGAGCCGCACAGATCGTAGATTTGTAACGGAGCTGCCACCTTCACGGGTGGAACCCCAGCCGCCGACAAGTATCTGGGTACCCGGTCGGGGCATTCTTTGAGCCAGCGATATCGTTGCAACATTTGTGCCCGACAGAGCCGTATTGAGCTTCAACAGGGAGGCATCCATGTTGAAGGAACGACTGGTGTACCTGGGCGCCACAGCGACAAAGCTAACGGTGCTTGAAACGCCATCAGTGCCGTTCTGTGTGGTTGTTCCGGCTATAACATAGAAATCGGAGGCAGTATACCCGGAAACGCAATGTCCTGCGGAGAGTACCCAAACGGTAGTTAATAGAGCACCGCCACATAGACCAGATGTACCCCGATGGACCTGCACTAGATAAGGCATAGTGCTTATGGAAGTCGTAGAACCACCAATAATACGAGCCTGAGCGCTATTATTGACTATGCGGGAGGAAACTCTATTGGAACTGTTGCGGGAACTGTTGCGCGCAGTTCTGCTGCTGGAACTAGTTGAATTTATATTCCTGCGATTGGTACTCCTCGAGCTGCGATTGGCTCTGCTCGTCCTGCGATTTCCACTTCCGGTATTGCCGCTAACAATGCGTGACTGTACACCATTACGCCTGGATGCAGTACTTCTTCTGACACGTCCAGCAGTGCTCGTTCCCCTGTTCGACGTTCCGCCCACAATCCTTGACTGTACTTGATTCCTATTTTGATTACGTCCATTACGCGTCCTCGCGCTGTTACGGCGCTGTGCCTCCGCCAGTTGCTCCAGCAGCAGCAGTAGAAAAACCAAATAAACCCAACGGCAACGCATCTCGCTGTGGAATGTGTGTGCAAATCAACCTTGGCATGGCTTTTATGCTCTGCCATTTGCCAAAAAAATTATTATTTTTTTATTTGGCAAGACAACTGTGCAAATAGCATCGAAACATATAATTGTAGTTGGACACAATGGGAGATAGGCTTTTGAATCGCTTCAATGGGCCAAAGAGGGGCCTTGTGGCTAAACCAGTGACGTGCTGCACTGCGTCAACATTGTTAACATTGTGCTTAGATGCCAATGAAACGGCAAACCAGCAGCTAATCAGGGTTGAATTTCTATTTATACTTTGAACCCAGTATAAAAATAGCTAAAAAGAACATGCCACGTTCCTCTACAAGGAGGAATCTTCAACTTTCAGAGTATATAAATTCTAGAGCAGTCAGAATGAGTATTTGCCCGTCGAGGAATCTTAATTGTTTTAGTTTGAAATATAAAATTTTAATACTTTTAAAGGCTTAACTTAACATTATTAATTTACAGGGTATTTAGTAGCAATATCTGTTCATATTAAAAGCTATCCATTCATACATGTGGGCCACACTGGTATATACGCCGGGACTGTACTTGTGGGCGCAACGATTCGCCTTGCCCCAAGAGACAATACCCACCAGCTGGCCATCAGCATTAACGGCAGGTCCTCCGGAATCTGCATCGCAGGCATCTTTATAGCCGGGCACTGAGGCACAATACATACTAGTCGTTAGATTTCTATAGCCATGGTAGAGCTGTTGGCATTTGTGGCGTGACAGCACCTGCACCTGGACGCTATGCAGCTGATTGGGCAGCTGCAGCGAGCGCTCATCTGTCAAACCCCAACCGGAGACGCGCACAAAGCTGCCAGGACGTGGTGGTTGTCTGGCCAAGCGTATGGGCGCAATACTTGAGCCCTGTAGTGGATTCTGCAGCTGCAGCAGCGCCACGTCATTATCCAGAGTTGTAGCATTATAGGAACCGGGTAATAGAATCCGGTTAACAAAACGTGCATTGCGCATATCCCGTAGATAGGTGACTCCGCCGCGTACCACATAATCCGACGATTTATGCTGCTGTTCCTGCAGGCAGTGGGCGGCTGTAAGCACGCATCGGGAGCTGACAAGCGAGCCGCCACACCGAAAGTCACCACCACTTCTAATATTCACCATATGCGGCTGAGTATTCACCTCAATGCGTTTGCCACCCACTACGCGTGGCATGCGCGGCAGTTCCAAGGCTATTACAGTCTCTCCAAGCAGCAGCATCAGCAGTAAACCAATCCGCATCTCCAATTTATTTGAGAGCTGGTTGTAATATGTGTAAAAAGTCCAAAACAACTGCCGCACGCGCCACAGCTGCAGCTATTTATATGTCTAAGATGATAGACACTACCATACCTCTCGCTTACTAACCTTACCCAACAAATTCTTTGGACGATTACAGGCCAAACACGTAGTAAAACACCTTAAAACACCTGTGCCCGCTGTTTACACACGGCATTGAACTTGCGCCCATACAAATCCACATACAGTGGGACAATTTGTACAGCATTTCGTTTATTATTTGTACCAAAACACAAAATGTACCCAAATTGAGCCCCTTTTAAACCCAGCTTCCTCTCTCTCTCTCTCTCTCTCTCTATTCACAGTTTTTCTGACCACGGATGTCTCAAGTGGTCGCCAGAAACTGCACGCTCAGATTCAGATAGATGTGGGCGAACTATCTGCACACAGCAGCAATACTGCCACATATTACATCTTCAGTTTACTGGAGACGGAGATTAAGCTGCTGCAGAGACTCAGTTACACGCTGGATGTGGATCGTGGCATTGTTGGAGCCAATGCTAATGCCGCCCAGAGCACAACGCCCAATAGTACCGAGACGACGCCAGAGCATGTGAAGAGCATAGGCACCGTGGCGACCATCTCACCAGTACAAATAGAGTATCTCGACGAGACGAGATTGCGCAAATCTCGCGAGGATACGCTGTGCGTAAAGTGCGCTGCAGATTTTAAGTTTAACGCAAGGTTTTATACTCTCAACCGGCGACCGTTGAACCAGGTGTATCGGGGTGAGAATTTTCTGCTGCGCGCCAATACGGAAGTGCTGGCTGAGCAGGAACTAGAGATACTGGACAGTTTCTTTATATGTGTAAGTGTAATAATAGTAGCTTTATGGGCAACTGCAAAGCAATTATAATACTTGTTTCTTTCTCGACAGGATCACAATTTAGTGCAATCGAACTACAGTTTTAAGCGTAAAAAGTATACCAACAAATACAGAGCGGGTGACCAGCTGGAGAGTGTCATTGTGCTGCGCACAAATGCTACTCTGCAGGATTGGAAAACCGCTAGGGAGCTGGAACGCTCCAAATCCGATGAGGGCGTCATTAGTAAATTTGCCAGTCGCCAGCAAAAGGCGCCCGCAGTGGGCAATGTGGGTGATGCGCCTGCACAGCCACCAGCTGCCACCGCGTTGAGTACCTATATGAGCAAAGGCCTGATGGCCAAAATACCCACTACGATGACCATCATTAATAATAGTTCTGGTTTGAGTAGTGCCTTAAGCGGATCGCTGCATTCCGATGACGGGAAACTCAGTCTGAGTGGCGCTGAGGAGCCGCCAACGGGGCAGGATGCGCCCAAGAGTCAGCGTGTGATATTCAATAAAACGCTGGAAGCAGTACAGGTCACTGGTCATCATAGGGGTTTCATTAAAGGCGTCTATACGCTGGAGACTGCTGCAGGAGCAGCGCCGACAACAACGCCGCCCAAATTTGGCATCTTTTGCATACGATGGCGGCGTGCCGGCGGCAAGGAGGAGAATGAATCCAAGTTTATCATAAGTGGCCTTGATATAGCGGAACCACCGCTAAATATTTACTGCACCATTGAGGAAAAGATGTTCGTTAAGATGCCCATGGCCTTTAAAGTGGTGCTAAAAAATCCCACTATGCACGTGCTCCATCTAATAGCCACGCTATCCATTAGCAAATCGGATAATTTTATATGCTCCGGCCACAAGCAGGTTAGCAGGCATATAGTTTCTCCTTTTTCTTTTATCTAAGGAATCAACTTTCTTGCAGCTGGATGTATCCATAATGGCTTATGATGAAAAGGAGCTTGTATATAATTTATATCCGCTACAAGTGGGCTGGCAAGAGTTGCCCGTGCTCACGTTGGAGTACAATACCAAGGCCGATCCCCAGAAGAATGATAGCCAGAATGTGCTGCTCGATGAGCTCGTGCAGCGTGCGCTGCCCAAGCGCGTCTTTGTGCTGGTAAGGATCAAAACTGAATTATATTCAATTACAATTTTAAATTAATTGAAATTAATTACTTTTGCAGCCACCGCTGAAGCAGCTGACCAAGTAAATCGTTAGAAAATGAATAATTTTAAGTGTTTTAAAGTCTTAATATATCATTGTGGTATGTAAAAATTAAACTATTTCTAATTCAGTTTATTTGCTAAAGTTAAACAAAAGCTGTTTACAACACTAAATATTATGTAGAAAGGCAGACAGACAGACAGACAGACACATGCATACATATAGTTATATTTATAGAATTATATAGCATAATACTTGAGTGTGTATATTGCGTATTGTGTTGTGTTGTGTTGTGTTGCGTAGTGTTTAGTTATTAAAAGGGCTTGATATTCTTGTTAAAATGTTAAGGCAAGCTGTTGGATTTGCCTGGCCCACTTCAAGTTGCACCGTAATAAATATATATATATATATGCATATAAATATACGATCCAAATAGTATCTTGTTGTTTTAATATATAGTCCAATTTAATCAGATCTCTTGCCACCTGAGGGAAACTTGAAGACGCCGCCGCCCTTTCTCTGGTTTCGATTCTCGTTCTGTTCGACAGAAGAATACAATATTAAATAAAATCACCGGAATATATTATGGATGCAGTAAGCTTACCAGCAAACGATTGCCGAAGAGCATTTTGGCTTTATCCTCCTCTTGAGGCGTCGCACGCTCGCCAGCTGACAGAACCGGTTGCCTTCGGTGAATCTGTAGCTTTTGCTTGATGGCCTGAGACACTATAACACGTTTGCTGACGGATTTCATGGCCAGCAGTAGGTCAAGCCAGGTCCAGGTGACATTGTGGTATTCTAACGTTGGTATGACCAACGAATAGTCTGTAATATCCTCTAGATTCTTTTCCTTGTTGCCCTTATAACTGACACGCACCGGCACCTCGGGTATTTTTATGTAAATAAAAAGTTTATTTTTCTCTGCACGCTCCTTCATCTTTTCCACATCGTCCTTTTCGATTTTGACATAAAACTCGGAGTCCTTGGCACTCTTCTTGGTTTTTGTCGACTTCTTAGATGACGTAGATGCTGACGATTTAAGCTGAAGATTTGTTGTGGAAGCCGAACTGCTGGAGGCATTATCGTCCAGCTCATCGCTGACTTCCGTTTCGGAGGCATCACGATCCGGAAAGCAGAATTTCAGCATGGTACTATAGAATTTCTTGCTAATTGCTATGGTTATAGGTGCTACATTAATCTCAAAGTGATCCTTGACTGAAATACCACCCACAGGTGGTTTTTCGCGACAAAAAATGCGCAACACACGCTTGTGCGTATCCACGGGCATATCCTTTTGTATTTCTGTGGCCAGCAACACATCTCTATAGATTTCCCTGGGCAATAGATTCTCCATGCGTATGTTGCCAAGTTCCAGCAGATGCTCCACAGAGTCATCGCTCTTTGATTTTTTGGTATAAAGAAAGGCGCTTAGCACAAGATCCGCTATGCCAATCTGACCATCTGTTTCCGTGAGACGCCACTGTGCGCGTTTAAAGCAAATCTCATTTGCCCGCACCATTGTCACGGACTTGTCGGAGCGCACATTGGAGATTTTGCTAAGCTGGGAGAGCTGTGTTTCTTTGTAACAAAGCAGCATCATATCCAGCTCCTCGCTGTATGTGTTTAGCTCCTCCTTGCTCTCTCGTATCTGCTGCTGCACGCGCTCAAAGTCAATACGCAACTCAAGCGTATCGCCCTCCTCGATGCGCTCCTTGCTGATCAAATGTATATCCTTCTCAAGCGAACGTATCTTCATCAACAGACTGCGAATAACTGTTTGCTTCTGTTGTATGGGACGTTTCTGATCCTCCGTGGAGTGCAGCTGCAGTTGAAATCGCATCCTTGCGAGTTTCTCGGCTGCCTGCTTGCGCTGCGGCTCGACGTAAAGCAGCAAATTATTGACTATGTCTAGGATCATGGCATATTGCAGCGAATTTGTGCACACATCTAGATCGTGATGCATCAGGGTGAAGGCATCCACAGGATCGTCCTGTTTCTCCCAAGGCGAAAGCGTTTCTTCGGAAGGTGGAGGCGGCACCTCCGTAATGCTATTCGGATCAATGGCATCACCGTAGCTAACATAAAAGAATTCGCATTTACATTTGGATACAATGCGCTGCAACTGCACTGGCTGTGCCTGGCCAGAATTGTCGCTAAGGAAAGCACCAACCGTTTCGGAGACAACGCCGCCAACACTACGTCCACTGCCCACCAAGTGCGATATGTCCTCGGGCAAGTGATTACTGATTACAGTTTCATCCTTGTCCTGTATATTATCCACTGTTAGCCACATTATCTCTCGCTCCAGCAGAGAATCATTGTCGCCAGCACTAACTGTCGCATAGTACTGCATGCACTCCAACAAACCCTTCCAGGTGGTCTTAGAGATAAGCGAACGGTCCCGCCAAACAGGCCGATGCTCCCGTTGTAGAATCTCTGCTTTGGCAGCACTAATAATAACATAACCCGACGTCTCACAGCCTTTCAGCAGTACCTGCGAATTGACTAGACTAATGGACCAATTCTCATGTAATATATCCTGCACGGAGCATGCCTCCAAACCCTGCAGCTGCAGCTCCCTAGACTGGGTGCTGTGGTCATCACTATAAACATTAAACTTGTGATCCGCCTCCGCGATGAGCTGCTGCAGCATAGCTGTGGCATGCACCTGACCAGCAGCCTTTTTCAGCGAGGCATTCGCACTGGAAACTGCAGGGAAAGAAATAATCTCTATTAGAACAGGAACTTTATTCATATAGGAAACAATCTACTTACTGGGCAGCACCTCACTGCTAGTGCTGGACAGTGTAATGGTACTATCACTGCGCTTGTGCTTCAGCATGGCCGCGTTGGCCGCCTCCTTGCGATAGCTTTTCACTGCCTCAGTTGACAAATTGTTCTTCAGTTTTTGCGACTTCATAAAGGAGTCAAATAAAGCGAAAGCCACATCCCGATTGCTCTTTGTCCAGGCGCCTTTAAGATCATAGACCACCAGTTTATGTGTGGGCGTTGTAGACTTGGTTTTGGCATCCTCTTCCGCATTGCTGGGCGCCGGAATTAATGCTTCCCGTCCGTATGAAACCTTCGCTACACTCAGAAAATAGAAGCGGACAATTTTGAAGGCATCTGCTGCACTGGCCAAATTCTCGGAGCTGCTATCCAGCTTCTCAGTGACGATGCTCTTCAGCCAAATCTCCGCATCATTTAGCTCACAGTTCATGTAAACGGTAGACCAATCGGCTCGTGGCCTATGAATCAGACCATCATCAATGGGATTAAGATTCAGGCAGTACTCCGAGCTGAAGGAAACACGCCGTCCGTTTAGCTGAAAACCCTTGTGAAGCGCATGCGACATCCAGTAAAGCACCTGGAACTTGTGCAAGCACATCTGCAAATTGGCCTTCTTATAGTGACGACTCAGCTGCTTCTTTCGCGGGCGCACATTGTTGAAGACCGGACCTCGACGTGTGGGACGCGTTACACCAGAAAGTATAAGCTTAAGGCTTTCAAACCAGCGTAGAGTGCTGCCGTATAAGACCAGGCTGGGTATATCCAGTTCCACCTCTTCTCCCACCTTGGGCTTTGTTTCAAACGAGGCCCAAATATTGAGGTTAACGGAACGAAAGGCGCGAAAGGAGTCATGCACTTGGTTGCTGGAGTACTCAGGCAACTTGTCGGGTGCACAGGGCATAACAGCATGATGATCATTTGGATTAGCCAGACACACCCAATTCAGTTTAAATGTCAGCTTCAGATTAGGAAAATGGAGCAGACGACAATCATCATAGCGAGACGCAGTTCTTACAGTCACCTAAAAGGAACAGGGAAAGAAAGGGTTTTATTTAATGTCTAAAAAGCAACCATCCGTTCCATACTCACATTGAGCTCGCCCTTGAACATAATTTTGGCATTTGTCCAGACAATGCCACAATTATTCCACGTCAGCTCCATTTCCTCTGTGGTATTATAAGGATCCAGCGAGGCGTGCAGCAAAACTGTAAACTGCTTAGCAATCAGCGTCAAACGTCCATGCAGCAATAGACGCATCTTATCCCAGAACGGTAACGTGGGACTGGGATCCTTGGAAGGAGCTGAGATTTTTTCAAAGCTTAAATTACACTGGGCCATAACAGGCTCCCAGCAGGGTCCAAAGGCATAACTACAGCTCTCTAATTCACAGTCAAAATCATGATAGAACTTAATTGTGGGCATGCTGCGTTGCACCATGTCCGTCTGGAACGGTTCACCGACTTCCACGAAGACGTCACGCTTGGCACGCTTTGAGGGTGCTTGCTCCGCGCCACAAAGATTGCCATAAAGCCGCATGCTCTTGACATAAAACATCGGTTGCGGAAAATCACTGTGAAAGATTTTTTATTTAAGTATCAATTTATATAAAAGGTATTTAAATAGTTATTTTATACTCACCGCAGCATAAACTTCCATTCAGAGCAGCTAATGTTGACGCCACGACACCACAGGGTCGTAAATTGCAGACCCTCCTCTGGCCACGGACTCTCCGAGTCGATTTCGCGCATGGTGCGGGTGACATTCTCATAGCCATGTATTGAGGTGTCTGCCATGGCTAGGATCTCTACATCCGTCATAATCCAGGCGAGCAAACGTGTGCGCACAGGCCCACTCTCCCTAATCTTCTTAGACCGCTGTATATATATCTCTGAATTCTTCTTCACGAGATTAGCGTAAAGGCTTTCAATGGTACCCGCTGGCACTAGCAAACGTTCGGAGCACAGCTCAGCTATTTTCTTATCAAACAATGCTTTACGCTTCAGACTCTCCAGATATTCGTCTACTAATAAGACATAATTGTCGCGCAGCTTCACTTCGAAGGGATCGTCGCTAATCTCGAGCAGAAACTCCTTGATTTTAATTACCAAATCACTGGGCAGTGGTGAATGCACTGTAAATGGTTTCTTCTTGTAATTGTGCACCAATTTGAGCCACTTAAAGTGGGTAACGCACTCATTATTGATAGCATCGTAGAAGTCATGATCATATGGAAAGATTGCCTTAAAGGAACCAATTGTGGTTACCCACACTCTGTTTGAGTTCAGCACAAAACCGGGAAAGTTTTGTCGTTCGCAGGTGAGCGTTTCCAAACGTGGCAGGGACTGCATATCCAGCTCCTTGACCGTAAAAATGTGCTGATCATCGATCTTGACAAAGACATTTACTGCATAGATGATATTCCGCTCCCTATTGCTAAAGAACAGATTCTCTACAAAGATCTGTATGGAGTGACGCTCCGATAGCTTCAGCTCACAAATGGTGCTACGCTCCGCTGATAACTCAATGATAAGGGAACGTTTGGGTAAATGCATTCCCAAAGGCACAGTTGGCGTTGAAGGGACAGCCAGCTCCGTTTTTAAATCCTGCATATCCCGGACAAGTGTGAGCAGGTGCATGTGCAAATTGGCATTCCATGTAGCCTCTGTATTACAGGGTATATAAATTGATAGTTTGCCGAGTGAGGCATCACCCTCTGGTTGCTGTTCATGCTCCAGGCGTACCATCTTACAGTTGGCAAAGACATCTGAGAAATCAGTAAGACACAGCGAAGAGGCAGTCATCGAACGCATGATGGCCATTTGGAATTCCTCCAGCTTAAGTGTTGCTATATGCTGTGCACGTGTCAGATTAATCTCTGAGAAGCTCAACAGCATATAAACATTATGATGATTAACAAAGTACGCTGTAATATCCTTAACCTTAACGGAAACACGCAGAGCGGTGCTTTGCTCTTCGCGGGAAATGCTACTAGCCACACGCTTTGTCTGCTGCAGTGGCTGCAGATTTGCTTGCTTATTGCTCAGTCCACCGTACTGTTTAACACACCACATTGACTTCACTAAAAATTCCGCCAGCTGCATGCTATATTCCGTGCGAAAGGTATGTATAGATATGTCCAACTTTGTTGTATTCGCGTAGCTGCACAGCTTGACCAGACTGACGCCTAGGAAAAATGGTGAGCCCGGAGAATGAGTCTTTTTTAGATTGTTGGTATCATTGTTGGAGTTGCCTAAATTCGACCATAACGTTTCTACCATTAATTCCATGCTCCATTGTCGTTGATTGAGCAGCAAATTGAGAAACTTATTGCTATATAGGGAGCTACGTTTCTCCTCAATTTGTTCTAGCAAAAATCGGGTATGGCTGACGCTCATGGCAATATGCTCATCCTCTAATTTCATCAACAGCGAAACATTCCACAGTTCTGCGCAACCTTTGACCACAATTCGCTGCATAATCCACTCCAGAATGCCACCATCCCCACGCTGCTTCGCTGGCGACGTTGAAGGCGTTACTGCATTCGGCAGTGATAGTTGCTTACCGCCCAGCTGCAGCAGATGATGGCTGCCGGCTGCACGCTGCCGAGCCAGAAAATTATTATTTACAAAATCATAAATCTCACTATGATTGTAAATAATTTGGAATGTCTTTAGCTTAACATACAGATTAAATATGTCCTTCTCTAGCTAAAATATTTTGAAAAAAATTAAGATAATTAATCATATATAAAAATAATTAATAAAAATCTTCGACTGACCACTGAGTCTATGGTAAACTGTTCCACAAAGAGCAGTTTCTCGTATTTGGTATCAATATCCAGATGCTGAAAGACCAGCTTAGCCAGCATCGAGGGCAGTAGCGTCTTTTCATCCACAATTTTTGAATTAAATTTACCAGTTATCTAAAAAATTAAATCATAATTAATATAACAATATTAATAAAATAAACAAGGCTTCATTGCTTACAGTAAACAGCTGCAATTTGGCACTGAAATCATTCTGAGAGTTCTCTTTGACCGCTGAAAATGTTGCCGCCTTAATGCTGAAGTTAAAGCTCTTTGGTATTATGGGCGCCAGTTTATCATAGTTATCATTATCATAGCTGCCTGCTGTGGGTTTAAGTACTTCCTGTAAACGCTTGGATTTCTGGCCAGGATTTCTGCGTTGCTTAGCCTCACTGAGGAAATCATATAGCCCGCCATGTATAACAGATTTACAATTATTAATAACAAGGCTGAGAGTCTGCAATTAGAAACAAATTGGTAGATCTTAGATCGGATCTTAGATACAGACTATCAGCTGCAACTTACATCCATGGAGAGTGGTCCCTGGGCAAAGAGCGAAGCATCCAGTGCCACGTCGAAGCTTACTTCGCCGAGGCATGGACGTATTTTATTTAGATTCTCCAAGGATTGACGTCTAGCATTGCAATGCCTTAACATTTTGGCCTGAGCTTCAGATAAAGCAGCATTAACCAGCAAAACCCTTGCATTCTGCACAATACTCCCATCCAGATGCAGTTCCTTTGCGGTAGCATGTATAAACCAGCCCGGATCAAAGTCATTATTCATGAGTACTACAGATATATTATTAACATGAACGGCCATAAACTGAGCAAATGTTATAATGCTGGCCGGCACTTTGGTTTGCCGAAAATCGGGTACATTTCTTGGCGCCGTTGTTGATTTCTTTTGACGCGCCTCATAGTAGAATCCATCGCTGACATCATTCAGCCGACTGCTGTGTATATCCTTATTGATGCGTATATCGCGTATATATATAGACAACAGCTTGGTCACCTCCGTTGTGAAGAAACTGCTGCGTAAGCAAACCTCTTCAATTTGCTAAAAATAAATTATAAGTAAATATAGTAATGGAAGAGAGAGTGAAAGGTAGCCAACAGAAAGCATCGTCTTCAAGCTCTTATAGCTTGTAACATAACAGGCGAACTAGCTTCTGTTAAACACACGTCATAACTTAATAAACCCTTCTTTCAATAAGGTACTTGGAATACAAATATATAGGGGCAATAAGCCGCAGCTTATGTGATTTGCACTCACCACAGAGAAGCCGCTTTTGCTGATGTGTACATTCTTGAGCGATAAATAAGGCAGAGAAATGCGACCGATGCGCACTTTAACCCGAAAACGTTTTATCAGATACCAGCTGATGCCAGTGGGCAAAATCCTAATAAAAAAATAAATATAAAAATAAATTGAGCAACGTTAGCGTTACGCAGCTAAAAAGTTTACTTACCAGTAAATAAATAGAAAGAGCAATAAACAAAATATTAGCCATTGCAGCAGCATTTTCACTTATTTTCGTTCAATTTCAAATCATTACACGCTCATAATAAATATTTAATTATTTGAAACGGCGAAAATTTGTATATATATGTAAAAATTTTGAAAACAAAATATTTCTGAGTTCTTCTAGTATTTCAGCGTCTGTTGCTCAGCCCAACAATCAGCTGTTTGTGTTTATGTCATTTACAATGTGACCAGTTCGTAGGTTTTCTATTCCATTTTCACTGATAAGTATCGAGAGTGTGTTATCGTAGCCGCTGTTAGCATCGATATTTTTGTCGGTCTTCCAGTTGGTTTTTTTCGGCTTTTTTATAAACAAGTAGAAATAATTAGAATAGTACAAAATAAAACATGTCGTTTCACTTGAGCACCAAAGAGCGCTTGTTGCTGCTAATTGATGACATCGAAATGATCTCCAAAGAATTAATCGAACAAGCCCACCAGAAAATCTCTAGCACCGAACTTGGAGATCTGCTGGACTTGCTGGTCTCCAAAGATGAGGAATTTCGTAAAATGTTGGAATTGGCTGAGGAGCAGGCCAAAGTGGAGGACGCAATGGATAAACTGCGCTCCAAAGTGGAAATACACGTGAGTATTTTAAATTAGTATGTTACCGGCTAAATTCTAACATTTCGTGCATCGTACAGGACCGGGAAATCCAGAAGCTACAGAAATCACTGAAAGACGCAGAGCTAATACTCTCGACAGCCATTTTCCAGGCACGCCAGAAGCTGGCCAGCATTAATCAGGCCAATAAAAGACCAGTTTCTTCAGAGGAATTGATTAAATATGCACACAGAATAAGCTCAGCAAATGCTGTCAGCGCTCCCTTGACTTGGTGCATTGGCGACTTGAGACGACCCTACCCCACAGATATCGAGATGAGAAATGGACTTTTAGGCAAATCGGAACAGAATCTTAATGGAGGACTTGTGACACATCAAACTAATGCTATACAATCGGACACCCAGCGAAGCTTAAGCACTGCCAGCAGCGGGGACGTGCCAAATTCATTCCAAAATCAGTTTAGTTGGAATCTGGGGGAATTGCATATGATGGGCGCATCTGGGAACTCAGTGGCACTGGAAACACGTGCACACAAAGAATCATCGGCACAGGATGATGTTGAGGTCATGTCCACGGACAGCTCAAGTTCAAGTTCCAGTGATTCGCAGTAGATTCCCTCTCTCCATCTCACTCAGTCTCTCTTAGAGCACAATCATATAGTCATAATTTAGCTTTGTAAGTCTATTAAATATAATTAAAAATTAAAATAAAATACAAAATGGGTTAGCTTTCATATTTCCTTGAGTATAGTCTTGCCGCGCGATTATCGATACTTGGTCGGTTAACTTCAACGTTATCATTTATCGGCATTCCAGCATCGATAACAAATAGAATGGCAATTACTTTGCTGGCATCGCCAATCACACGGAAAAAATTCGACTAATTTTAGTTTTTTTAATGCAAAACGAATAGACCACAAATTTCGCGTTTAGATTATATACATATATATAACTCGCTTCAATTGGGCCAAGAAAAAGAACGGGATACATTTGTAATGTGTGTTTGTGTTGAGTATGTGTGTGTAAAGCGGAAAACCTGATGTGAAGGCCTTGAAAATTGTTACGAAAATTTACGGAGTACACGAAGAGGAAGCAGCAGCAGAAGAAGCAATAGTAGTAGTTGAAGAAGTAGAAGCAAAGGAAGAGAAGCCTCGCCAGCGCAATATTAAAGGTGGTGGACAGAGCAGCGACAGCGGTAGAGCAACGGCGGCAGCGCCATCAGCACACCCTGCATATAAAAGAAGAGCCACACACACACACACAAACACACACACGTAGGCAGGCAGAAGCAAACAAACGATTGGTTTTTTTTCTTCTTCGTTTTGATTGCCTGGAAAATTGCAGCGCATGCTACTGCAACGGAGCAACTGCAGCATGCTTCATATATTATGTTTTTAGTTAATCTACGTTGAAAACATAAGCAAACAATTCGAGAGGTGAAAATCGTAACGGGAAGTAGGGCGAAGTGACTTTAACGTTCCTCCCCTTTACTGCCGCCCGCCTGCCCGTCCGTTAAGTGAAAAGCTTGCAGCATCGTGGCGTCGACGTCGACTTCTCAGTCGCAGTCGGTCACTAAAACGGAACTAAAGAAAACAAAATTCTCCTGGAATCAGTTTGACACAAAATTCTAAAAATCATGATGATACAAGAGCCCGTGCAGGTAAATCAATATCAAAACAAAAAAAAAAAAAAGAGAAAAATCTATTTATTATGTATTTACATAAATATATATATTCTGTTTTTATCGCTGTAGGCTGCCATATGGCACTGCCTGAACCATTACAATCACAAGGATGCTGTTTTTCTGGCCGAAAGACTATTGTCAGAGGGTGAGTTATTAAATAGTCTTCATTATTTATCGTTTGACTTTCTATTTATAAAATTTAACTTGCAGTGGAGAGCGATGAGACGATATTTTTACTGGCCACCAGCTACTACCGTTCAAATCTATTGCATCAGGCATATTGGCTGCTGTCGGAGAAGTCACGTCGCTCCCCCCAATGCCGCTTTCTGCAGGCAAAATGCGCCTACGAGCTGAATAAGTTAGCAGAGGCAGAGAGTTCACTCATTTCCAGCGGTTTTGCGGATGGTAAACATTTTGATGATTTACAACGTGAATTTGGTGAACTTGCCTGCTTTGCCTATCATTTAATGGGTCAAATATGTAAGCGAACGGAGCGACAGAAGCTGGCTGTAATTGCATTACAGCGTGCACTTAAATTGAATCCATTTATGTGGCATTCATTTACCGATCTATGCCTGCTGGGTCAGGACACAGATGTCACGGCAATATTCCAAATTCAAAGCACTGATGTGTTCAATACTTGCCTGGGCAGCAGCGCAAATGCTAATTCCATGGTGCTCTTCAATTGCGGCGCCAGCAATTCTGGCAGTGAGCAGCAGCTGGAGCAGTTTTTGTTGGTAAATACGCCTGTGGATCAGCAGCAGCAACACCAACAGCAACAACAACAACAGCAGCAGCAGCAGAACAACAGCAGCAACTTGTCAACACTACAGAATTTAACGACGCCAAACAACAACATAAATAATAATATAAATAATAACAATCTCAATAGCTCCATAACTATGCTACGTGGCGGTATACAACAGCAACAACAGCACAATAGCAACACTAGCATGCTGCTGCTAGAGGATACACCAATGGAGCAGCAGCAGCAACAACAACAATTATATGATACCAACAACGGCACACCCTTTCGCAAGCAGTTTAAATATTTGTCAGTAATATCACCACTAACGCCCAGTTTTGGTATTATGCCGTTGGCAAGTCCCTGCGATGTCAGCTCGGCCGCCATACAGTCCAATTTAAATATGACTGCGTATTCACCATTGCCCCAAATGCTCGTCGAGGTCAATCAGGAGCCGAAGATAATTGGGAAAAAGCTAAAAACCCATGTGGGGGGTTTGTTAAATCGCCAGGATAAGACCAAACCCGCCGTATTTACGCAGGCTGGAAATATAACGCCTCGCACACCCAACAATAATGTCGTCGGCAATTCCATTGGCAATGCCAATGCTGCAGTTCGTCGCAGCTCGCGGCTTTTTAGCAATTCGGCGTACTCTGTTAAAGAGAACAATAAATCACCGAATATTACAAATAATAATAAATTCGTACAGCCGCGTTCGCCGCCGCGTAAAACAAAATCATCACGTATGACAAAGATCTGTTTGAATAACGAGCTGATTGAGGAGAAAACGCATCATCATCTCACTGAGAAGTTAAGTGAAAAGCAATCGCGAAAGGAGAAGGAAAAAGTGGAAACCATAACTTCTGCAGCGACAGCCGTTAATGTTCGTAGCAATGCGGAGGATGCCAAGGTCCTTTTAAATAATAGTCTAAATAATGCCCAGACATTGGCACATCAGCTGCTCAGCATGAAGAAGCAATCGGCGGATGGTTTAATGCTGCTGTTGCGTGATCTGGCCGAAGGCTATAAGCTTTTATCGGCATTCCACTGTAAGGCGGCCATCAAGCAACTGGAGACAACGATACCAAAGCATCATTTAGCTTCCAGCTGGGTGCAATCCTTGATAGGTATGTGCCGTTACGAGCTGCGCGATTATGAGGCAGCTGTGATCATATTCAAAAGGATTCATGAGGCGGAACCCTGTCGTTTGGACTTTATGGAATTCTATTCATCATCCTTATGGCACTTGCAAAAGGAGGTGGCATTATCGGCGCTCGCCCAGGACCTTATTGGTCAGGATAAACGCAGTCCGGTTACGTGGTGTGTTGCCGGCAATTGTTTTTCACTGCATAAGGAACACGAGACGGCTATTAAGTTCTTTAAGCGTGCCGTTCAGGTCGATGCGGACTTCGTGTACAGTTATACGTTGCTAGGACACGAGCTCGTCCTTACCGAGGAGTTTGACAAGGCCATGGATTACTTTCGATCGGCAGTTGTGCGAGATCCTCGTCATTACAATGCCTGGTTTGGCATAGGCACCATTTACTCTAAGCAAGAGAAATATGAGCTGGCCGAGCTGCACTATGTGAAGGCATTGAAGATTAATCCATGGAACTCGGTCATTTTGGTGCACATTGGAGCCATGCAGTTTTTCATGAAGAAAAAGGATTTGGCTTTACAAACCCTAAATACGGCAGCTACTTTAGATCCTAAGAATCCTTTGGTACGTTTTCATCGAGGCTCCATATATTTCTCGTTGGGCAAATATCAGGAGGCACTACGCGAACTGGAGGAGCTTAAGGAGATTGTGCCAAAAGAGTCGGTTGTTTTCTATTTAATTGGTAAAATACACAAGACACTGGGCAATATGGATCTGGCACTGATGCATTTCAGCTGGGCTACGGATCTGGATCCTAAGGGCGCAAATAATCAAATCAAAGATGCCTTCGATTCAATGGCTCATCCCAATTGCTGTTCAACCAATGACACTGCTTTGGATGTGGACTTTGAACCAACTTCGGAACGTTCCGATGACTCAACGCAGGCTCAGCAGGATGTTAGCTACGACAGTGACTACTAGAAGCAGGTCTGCACACCCTCCCTCTCCCACACCCTCACCCCCCAAGTCTGAGCGCTTGTATATAATTACATAATTAATACATATAAATGGAAATGAGAGAAAAAAACAAAAAAAAAAACAAATACAAAAGAAAACCAATTATGAATTATATATTAAAGTTTAGATAACATTTAGTCTTAGGTTATTTATAACAACTACAACAACAACAAAAATATGATTGATTTGAAACAAGAACAAAAAAAAACAGAAACGGTTACACAATTCTCCCTCTCTCTCTTGAAACAACAAAAAAAATGAAATATTATATACCAATTACCAACTAAATTATACAGAATACAAAAAACTGTAATAATTCAAAGCAAAAGGTTTAAAAAAGCTAAAATACCCATTTTCATGAGGGTTGTTCAAATGATTCATGATTCAGTTGTCAATTTGAATAGATATATACGAGTATATATGAATATATTAACAATAATTCATTATAGCACAGTCAAACTACACTAATTCGAATCAGCTGGAGGAAAAAGACATCGATTTCCACTCCAACATGATTCGAGTTAAAGAAGTTCCACTGTAGTTCAACTAGAGACACTTCAAAAAAAAAAAAACCAACAACAAACAAAATAATATACAAATTAATCTAAAAATTTGACAAGATTTTTCTGATTAAAATCAATATTTAGTCTCCTCATCACTGGATGAGGGCACGCTTATTATATCTCGTGTTTCCTGCCCCATGTGCTGCAGTTGCTCGAGCGTTAACCGTTGTGTTAGAGCTAGGACGGTGCGTAGGCGTGCCAGCTCCACGCCCAACATGAATGCTACGAATGGCAGATAAGATTCCTGCACAGCATACTTTCGAGGCGCCTGTATATTTAACAAATCACGTATTTTCTTGGTACCAAAGATTTCGGCCAGTGAATCGCTCAGTGAAGGCGTCGATGAAGCATTTGACGTTGGTGAATGAACCATCATTTCGTTGGCCATAGTTGGCGTTGTATCTGGGGTGGGACAGATTTGCCGCAACTCAGTTGGTGGACAAGAGCGTGCACGTAATTGTTCCGGCTTAACAGCAATGATTTCATTAATATTTTGAGTGGGCTCCGCCGGCAATTGGTGTATGAAATGTGGTGGATAACGGTCCGGTATCAACGTTTGCGTTTCATTATGTATGCGCTGATATGAATATATTTGAGTGGGATTTGGATTGAGATTGGGTTTAGGATTGTTGAGGGGTGGACGTAGCGTTGGCTCTGCTGCATTAATAGTGGACTGCTGCCAGCTGGAATTCTGCGCCGGCTGGCATTCTGCTTGGATTAACGTTGTAGGCTGTGGCTCAGCTTCTGCCAGCTTGGAGTCCTTGGCTTTGCGTGATCTTTTGTAGACTTCACCTGGTAACATTTCCATTTGTTGCTCGGTTTTTGCTGGTTTAGAAGACATAGTTGCTGCTGGAGCAGCACTGATTCTACGTTTGCGTGACCTTTGCCTGATTGGAGGACTTGTTTGTGTGCCATTGGTGACCAATAAAGATGAACTAGGTCCTGAAGAGATTATAATCGGCGGCAACTCGCAGAAATATTGCCAGTCGTCTCTGTAAATCGCTTTGGTGTCCGGCACTCCCATTGGCTTTGTTTCGAATTGAACCTGAGGTAAAATTGTTCCTGGTTGCATTTCCGTAGGAACAGTTTCCTGTTCTGGCCTATGTCCAATGATTTTCAGTTGTACATCATGTGAAACAGTTTCTAATTGCGGATCAGCAGTGGTTGCCCGCAGCAATTTAGTTGGAGCCGTTCCCAGTTCACATAAAACTGGCTTCTGGACAGCACATGAGGTGGAACAGTTGCGAGTACTGTGCGCAAATCGAGAACGAGCCTTTCGGGCACGCTTAACTGGTGGACCTCGCGCTACCTTCTGCTGCTTGCATCGTTTTTTTACAGAGTTTTTGACCCGGTTGCGCGGCAATCGACCAAGCTGACTGCATTCCTCATCTGTCTCCATAAACAGTTGAGGTGAGCCAACTGAAGTGTTCCTGCTAGAACTCTTTTGTGCAGTTGAGCCAGCTGAAATGTTTTTGTTCGAATCTCTAGGTAAAGTTGAACTGGCTAAAACAGTTGAGGCAGGTCTCTGCTGCAACCGTTGGGAGCGTCGCAGTGGCGAGTCTAATAGCTCCTCCACTTGCAGCCCAATCAAATAATCAAGCTCAGAGCAATGTGTGGTAGCTGGACTAACCATAGCAAGCGTTTTAATTGAATCTTAAAATCGAAATCTTTCTTTAAAAAGCTGCCGTTATAGTTAAGCGTCATCATTTTGAGTGTTGTAGCAACCAACTAGATTTCGTGCACAGATGACAGTCTGGCAACCACGCGCAGTGTGATTTCAGGGAAATTGCAACATCGGTATTTTGAAATGTACCATTTATGTTTAATAAGCATAATGTTTAGCAAATTATATTTTTTAATAAAATAAGAATCACTGTAATTTTCTTCTATTTTTATTTTATTTGCAATATAAAATTAAAATCATGCAATGCCTTTTTTACTCCCATATTGGCGAAATAAAAATGGTATTGCATTGTACCTAAAGACATAAGACACAAATTGGACACTGACAGAGAAAGCAAAACAAAAAACAAGCTGGCAACTCCTACAAATTATTATTGCTGTCAAAGTAGTTTGTTTTCAATAGTCGCTTATTACAGCTCAACAATTCATTTCATTTTTGTGTTTGACGGTGGCGGACAAACAGTAAGTAAAAAAAAAAAATAAAAATGAATATCCTTGATCTGCCGGATACTGTGTTAATGGACATATTGGAGATGCTCTCATACGATGAAATAGCCCGCAAACGTGAAGTGAGTATTTATTAATTACCACCATAAATCGAGGCGCTTCCACAAATTTCTACGCTCTTTTTACTTCTCAGGTTTGCGCTCGTTTCAATTGTATTGCCCAGCAGGTGCTAAACATGGGCTTCAATAAGGTCGTCCAGGAGCATGCCAAGCATTTTAAGCGCATCAAAGCCTTGCTGCCACGTCGCGAATCGGAACGACGGTAAGTCGAGGATATCCTTTAAGGATCGACCACCGAATAGGAATTATATGTCGGGGGAATTATGATTTTGTTATGAAGCTTGGTGGGTTATTATAGAAGCCGGCAGCATATATATAAACATTCTTGATCAGTTCAATGTAGTCATATCCATCAGCTTCAGATGGAACGATATCCTTTAGGGATCCCCCTTGCCGGGGGAATTATGATTTTGTTATGAAGTTCGGAGTATTATTAAAGGAGCTAATAGAGTATTCCTTCGTAGAAAGGATACAAACAATGAATAAGAATCAAGTCGGGCAACTATATCCTATAACATTTCCGTTTCTTCACAATGTATAAGGATTACCAAGTTTTCGAAAATCAGAAAAGTTCTTATATAGGTTTGACATTCTAAACCTTTATTTCAATTTGTGTTTTTCCCCTTTTTGTTGCAGTAATCACATGCTGGCACGCCATTCCGATATACTGACTTCCATTGAGACGCGTATTTCCATGCTGACAATGACTTACTCCAAGTTTATAGATTTAAATATATGCTGCTTTATTCCGGGACGAGTTCTGGATGAGATTAACAACATTTTGAAGCTTTTGAGCGGCACTTCGAAGCCCTTGCGCCCACATGAAGTCCTGCAGGAGCTGCGCGATATCTCTTCCATGGCTATAGAGCATTTTGATGAAAAGATTGCTCGTGACTTTAAAGCACGAATGAAACAAGTAAATGAGTCTTCGCCATCGGCCAGTCCACGTGTTATGGTCTGTGGCTCTTTGGGTGAAATCAGTTTCAATGGGGTTAACGTAAACGGACCAATGAGGCAGTCACCACTCAGCAATATGCTCCGCATAAATCCAAATGGGGATCCATTGATGCAACAGGCCTTGATGATGGCCAACATATTACCCAACAGTGATATAGAAACTAATTATCTACGCGCTCGTCTAACCAGACAGCTGCAGCGTCAATGGCAGAACCAAAAAGTTCTAACAACCAAGGTACGCTTTTTGGAAGGTACACGCAAGAAACAGGACCGTCGCCTGCAGGAGGCTGTGAGCAGCATCAATGAGCTCTCCTCACAAGTATCCGAACTGAAACGTCAACTGGAGGACTCCCTGGGCAAGGGAGGTGCTTCCAACTCCAGAAACGATTCCATGCCGCCCGCCAAAAAACCACGCGACAATAATTATTATTAGAAACATTTACCTTATAGTTGCACTTGATTACTTAATTTGCATTTTCGATTTAAGTAATTCTCGAAGGAAGTTAAGTTAGACAATACCGTTCTCATTGGTATACCTTTACAACAAACAAATGAAAAAAACAAAAAACAAACCAAGAACAGAAACATGAACAGAAATAAGAACAAATAAGAACAGAAATAAGAACAGGAATACAAACAGGAATAAGAACAGAAAAAAGAACAGAAACCAGAACAGAAACAAGATCAGAAACAAAAACAGAAACAAAAGGAAAAAGAAAAACATACTTATAACAAATACATGCTGCTTTAAATATTTCGAGTTAAGATTTATTGTTGCACTTGTTATTTAAATATGTATTATTACAACTATATAAATACACTGAACATCTAAATTAATAATTGCCTTTTTCTGTCTGTGTGTGTGTGCGTGTGTGTGTGTATGGGTGTGTGATTTTATAGCACTGGTAGTTATAGTTATTAATTCAAATAATTACATACAGTATTTGCTGGAATAATCCGTAGAATATCAAGATTTGCCAGGCGAAGATTAGAAGTAACTTTGCTTTGCTTTCGTTAGTACCGAGTTTCGAGTTCTATTTTTAGTTTAGTTTTCGTCAGTGTGTGTTGCTATTGTAATATATGCTGTCTAAGACTACGATTCCTATTGACTTTAGGTTTCTATATATTTATATAGATATACATTCATATATAATAAATTGTTAATCGTAAGTTGTATAAAAGGTAGTAGAAATTGCCACTCGTTTTTAGCAGTGTATAAATCTTTGTATTAACTGAGGACCGACTTAACGCTAGACTAACTAAATAACTAAGATATCTTTTTGATAATCGTATATGTACAATCAATAGTATAACACACAAAATGGAAAACAAAAAAATCATTGCAAACGCGTTACTTAAACATATTATATTATGTATATAAGTATATATATATATATATACTTTAGGTATAAACTAGTCAAATTGCAAGCATTGCCACGCAGAAAAAGATCTCTACATATATGTATATACTACATTTATAAATACATTTTTATATGCATATATGTAGCGTATTTACAAAGGTTTTCGGCTTTCGGGGGTCGGATTATTTAGTTTGCATTCTCTTAACTTTTATCTTAATGAATATTACGCTGGTTTTAATAGCGACGCCGACGATGCTACTTTTTTTTAACGGCCGCCTTGTGCTGAATCTTCTCCTGCAACTGCCTTATCAGCTGCTGTATATCATCCACATTATAGGCATAAATCAGCTTGCATTGCTTGGCCTGTATATTGCCATTATTGAGATTTTTAAGGGCATGCTGCAAACAATAAACGTTGCCCTCTTCTGTGCGCACCATCGATATATACAAATTGGCTCGGCAAAGATCGCATTCACTTTCAATGGATTTGAACGGCGGCTGCTGTTGCTTCTTTGCCTTTTGTCCCTTCTCCGATTGCACCTTTTCAGTGGATGTCACTCCAGCAGCCTATAAAATATACAGTTTTTAGTAACATATATATATATTTTTTTTTTAAATTATTGTCTAATTACCCTCAACTGTTCCCTTGCCGCCGATTCTTTTTCGCAGACATCGTTCAGCATGGGCAGCATTTGATGCAATGTATCCGAATTGACGCGCTGATCGTAGCCCAGGGCGAAGAGCAGCTGCTCCAGCGAGAACATAGCAGGTTCACAACTCTCATGAATATCCTGCATGGGGAAGGAAAGCGTTAAAGAAACAATTTTAAAAATTGAAATAGGAGTTGTATAAGATTAACACTTACCCTAAAGTCATCCTTAGCCAGATCCAGCCATGACATGGTAGCAAAGTAAACACTTTCCGAGACAACATAGCCAGTGGCCAGGCTAGAGGTATAGGCGCGTGGAAAGACGACAATAAACTCGCCAGGCTTCTGCTCGATGCGGCACAGAGAGACTCCGCGATCCGTGAGCATGTGAGGAGGTACCATAACCGTATCACAGGGTAACCAAATGGTCTTATTCTGGCAGTGCGTTGGTATTAGAGACGTCAAAGCGGCACGGAAATTGGCGCTCTGATCATCGGGTATGCCATACCAAAGCTTGGAGGCGCCCGTATGCAAATACTCGATCCAGGACAAGCCATGAGGATCACGATACCAACAGCAGGCAGAGAAGAGCATGCCCACGTGAAGTGTAGGCACTGTGACGCCCATAACAGGTCCCAACGACCGCAGCACAGATCCTGCATTATTGGTAAGGACTTTAAGATTCCAGGGATGACGCGCATAATTGGAGCCCTTGCCCTTGGGTCCAGGACTGGGAAAACCATAACCCCAACCGGAGCTATCAATGGAGCCGGAATGTACACACACATGACTATCTCGTACGGCAACATGACGCCAAAATTCCGCTTCAACTTCGTTGACCGTGGGATCGGTGCTCTTGAACCACAGTGCCATGGTATTTCGTGCAATGCGGAAGAATTGACTCAACGGCATACTACGACCCTTGACAATGCATTCCATGGAGACACCATCGATTTCTTCCTCAGACTCGTCATCTTCATCGGTAGAGACGTCATCCTCCTCATTGGAAACGCTCTCCGTGCTATTGACAAAACGATCCGCATTGCGTCGAGCACGTGCCTCACGCTTAGCCCAATCTGCTTCAACCTCATCAAAGAGTTTCTGCCGCTCTGCTGGCGAAAGTGTATCATAAGGCAACAGATACTTACAGTAGATATCATCCAATTTGGTCACACGATCTTGTGCCAGCTTTGGTATGCACATTTCTTCTGCCACACGCGCCCATTTTTTCTTTTCGATAACTTCTTTGAGACCGCCCAGTTCCTGGACCGTATGATATAGACGAGGTAGATCCACCTCCATACCGCCTATCCAGGGCGCATGATTCATCACAATGCTTTGGGTAGCCAAATACTTTTTAATCGCACTTAGCTCCTTGGCACTGGGACCCCAGCGATGCAGCATCTTGTGTACATACTGATTGTAGGCAGTGAAACGCATCTCATCAGAGATGCGACACTCTGGCTTGAAACTGGTCGGCGGTATTATTTTACAGATACCAAATCTAGCTGCGATTGGTGTGATTCGCTCAATAAACTCAATGGGATCGGCAAATTCCTTTTCGGTGGGCTTGAAAATGGGCGCTTCAACCATTTGCGTGGGATCATCGTGACGTGGAAAGGCTGTATTATTGGCCATTTTAATGGGTGTATCATCTTTGTACTTTTTGGCTAAAGCTGCGACTGTTGCTGATGCCGTTGCAGATGTAGATGCAGCTGTTGCTGTTGCTGCAGCTGCTGTGCGGGACTTGGCGGAGCCGGAGAATAGAGATGAATTGGAATTAACGCGCACCAGACTTGTTGTTGTTGCCGTTGTGGCAGCTGCAGCTGCAGCTGCTGATGTGCTGGCTTTCAAGGTGTTGCTAGCAGTGGAAACTGTGGTTGCTGTGGCTGTTGCCGCTGCATCGTTGCTACTTGTTGTTGCCGCATTTAGCAGCGTTTTAACTAGTTCATTGTCCGGCAAGGGCTTGGAATTAGTATCCATTTGTGCCTTGGTCACGAGGGTCGCTTGCATAACGACCTTTTGATTGGGTCCATCGGGACCTTCGCGTCCAAGCTTAACTGCCACTCCCTGTATACCGCCCTCGCCAGCACTGGCGCCTTGGCTCAACGGTATATAAAACGTAGCACCCTCCGCATCCGAATCAGCGCCTGGGCTAGCCGTTGTTGGTTTTGTCTTTTGCTGCTGCAACTGTTGCTTCTTGGCATTGCGTGCAGCGGCTGCAGTTGCCTTGGGCTTTTCCAGCTTATCTGTAGGACTCAGCGTTAGCTGGACTGCGGTCGCTGCTGCTGCAGCTGCTGCTCGTTTCTTGGTAGGAGATCGCTCGCTGAGCGCAGCTGGCGTCGTTGCTGTTGTATCATTATCTACATTACGTCTACGATTTGTAGTCTTGCTAGCCGTAGCAACATTTGCTGCTGCTGCTGCTGCTGTTTCGTCATCCTTACCAAAGGCATAAATAGATGATGTCTTCTCTGAAGCAGGATCCTTTTGTTGTTGCTGTTGCAACTTATTGTCCACCTGCAACTGTGCCTTGGTCTTACCTTGACTCTGATATACAGGCGTTCGTTTGGTTGGTGTAGATGTTGCTGTTGCAGTTGCTTTGGGTGAGGAAGGCATGCTTTGCGGCGGCGTGGACAGCTTTGCTGTTGCTGTTGCAATTGTATTCTTCTTATTGCCTGCTTTTTGTTTGACGGGTGTTGTCGGTGGCGTTGGACTTGCTGTGGGCGTGGCAGAAGGGCCACGCTTGTTGCCAGCCGTTGCCGATGCTACTGTTGCAGGCACTGTTGTTGCTGCCTTGACGCTGTTGGGCGTGTTTCTCAACTTCTTTTCTGGCAATTTCTTATCCTCCAATTGTGATTTCTGTGTAAGATTCACAGGCGACACACCTTTCTCCAAGTTCGCCGTTTCCGGCTCTGTTTCTGTCTCTTTGCTTTTGACTGCTGGTGTTCCCGGTGTTCCCGGTGTTGCAGTAGTGGTGCACAGGACTGGTGTAGCTTTTAGGGAAGGCCCTTTAGCCGACCATGCACTCTCACTCTTGCCCACCTCACCGCGCGTATTCTTTGAGGAGCTGCTAAAACTAGTACTTTCTTTGTCATCTCGCGCGGGTCCCGGTGGTGTTGCTACCTGATTGTTGCGCAAGCTGTCCTCGTATTCATCATCAAGATCATCCTGTATCTCGTCCGGATTTGAGCTGCACTCAATTAGCCATTTCTGAATCTGCTCGTGTGTCATATTCACCTTCGCCTTACGTCGTTCTTTGCTGCTCAGCTGATCCCCAATATAAATCTCGGTGGGCACTACAGGACCCAACACAGGTTTGTGTATGGAACCACATTTACCTAACGTACATTTCGTATTATCCGGCCCAGAACTCTGAGCCAGACTAACGCTGGCAATTCCAAAGATTTTCCCGGATTCTTCTGTGGTGGGCATCAGCGTCGCTTGAGCTAGAATGCTGCCTATTTCATCCTTCAGCGGATCTGATCCTGCATTATTGTTGTTGCTGTTAGGAGTACTCTGCGCTGTAGTTGTGGATGTACCTATCACCGGTTGTGTCTGCTGCTGCTGCTGCTGTTGGAGTTGCTGTTGTGGTATAGCTCCTGCTGTTGCTGCTGCAGCCGCCGCTGCCGCTGCTGCTGCTGATGCTGATGTGGACGCCACAGCTGGAAGCGTGGCACTCACATTTAAATTAGCTACTGGTGGCGGCAATACTCCTTTAGGCGGTACTGCATTGACCGCGGGTGTGGTTAAGTTTGTAAGCGTCGCACGCGGACCTGCTGGCGCTGCAAAACTATTGCTATTGCCCATGTTGCTCAAGTTACTGCTGGGGATATTATTCATGTTCATGTTGTTGGGGGCCGCACGTGGCATTATGCTGCCGCGATCATATTTAGGCGTTAAAAAATTTGGATTTATCTTAGGACACTGATACGCCTCAATGGGCGGCGGATAAGTAGTGGGCGATGTTTGATATTTTAAAGGTGATGTTGTCCCTGCTGGTGGTGCTCCTGTTGTATGCTGAGGTGTTTTTCCGCCCGCGTTAGCAACAAAAGTTGGCGGTCGCACATAAGGAGTGAGATAATGTGGCGATGCTTGAGGTAAATATGAAGTCTTAGGAAAACCACTTGGAGGAATGCCCGGCATTGTGCCCGGTATTGCATATGTTGCGGGCACATTTAGTATTTTCGATGTGGGCACAGGAGATTTTTTTTCCATTGGTTTCGCGGCTGCGGTTGCTGCTGGTGCATAACTGGGCGGCGATATAGCAAATGGGGGCTTTGCTGTTAATGGCAGCATTGATAGCTGTGTGGGTGTGGTACTAGTTGCGCCCAGCTGAGATGTCAATTGTGGCTTAGGCGGCGTGGAATTTACACTTGATGTTGCTGTTGCTACTGCTGTTGTTGTTACTGTTGTTGATGAGGCGGCGGCTGTTGTTGTAGCTGCTGTCTTGGAAAGCTCCTGTGCCACTGTTACTGCTGTTGGTTGTGTTTTGGTACCACTGCTGCCGGCCTTGGCTGTTGTTTCTGTTTCTATTGTTGTTGTTGCTGCTGCTGCCACTGCCGCCGCTGCTGCTGCTGCTGCCACGGCCGCTGCTGCTGCTGCCGCTGCTGCTGCTGCTACTGCTGCTGCTGATGTTGGCACTTTTATAGCCAATGGCTCATCATCCGAGTCACTAAAGCTCTTCTCTAGCTTGCGCTTTGTTTCGTTTAGCTCCTCGTTGATTAAAAAATCTTCCTCCGCATCGGAATCGACTTTTGGCTGTTGCTTTTGTTGCTGTTCGGACTTTGCTTTAGCCAGGGCCAGTGCGCCTTTTTTAACCAGCATGCCCTCAATTTGTGGCTTCGATGCCGCTGCTGCTGCTGCTGCTGCAGCAGATGAGGTTCCTGCTGCGCTCGCTTTGGTTTGCTTGGGCGGTCGCCCGCGTCTAGGCGGCGCTGCTGTTGCCGCTTCAGAGTCAGCTGTTGTTGTGGCGGCAGCAGCGGAAGATGCAGCCGTTGCTGTTGTTGCTGTCACTGGTGTTGTGGATGCTGCGGATGCAACTGCTGCTGCTGCTGCTGCGGGTTTCGGTGATTTTTTTCGATCCGTTTTGCCTGCCGCGTTTTTCTTAATTTCCTTTTCCATTTTCTCCATTTCCTTGACATTGGGTATATCCGGAAAACTGCTCAACGATAGATCATCCTCCTCGTCATCCTCCAGCTGCAACTTGTGCCCAATGATGCCCATATAAATAGCCGCTGCTTCTTTTGTCTTCCTCGATGGACGCTGACTCCGCTGAGGACTTGGACTGAGGGATCGAGCATCGACTGCAGATTTCGCTTGTGTCTGCCGGCGTACAGGACGAGCATTGATGCTGTTTACGTTGCTTTGCTTTTTGGGCGATGGCGGCTCCAGCTGCTGTTCTTGTTTTTGTTTTTGTCTTGCTACCTGATTGTCTGGTTTGACTTCTTGCTCCAATTTCTTTTTTAGAGCCTTACCACGCTTTGTTTTGGGCTCTTCAGGCGAACTTGCTGCTGGCGATGTTTCAACTTTATCCTCCACCCGCTGCTGCTGTTGTTTTTTGGCAGAGCCTCCTGCGGACTTCCGCCCACGTGCACTAACTGTTACAGGCACTCCTGTTGCTCCAGCCTTTTTGCCGCCTTTCTTGAGCTTAATAGCTTTGGACAGCGGTTGCTCATCATCAGAGCTAAAGTCGAATACATTTAGACCCTTCTGCTGTTCAGCCTGAGCAACAGCTGTTGCTGTGATACCATTTTCCTGCTGCTGCTTGGCTGCATCTTTGGCATAAATGCTAGAGTTAGTCTTCTCTTTGACCAACTGCTGCTGCTTGTTGGCGTTGCCTTCTTTTTCTGTTACTTTCTTCGAATCTGCTGGCTTATCTACCTTATCTGGCTTCTGTGGTTCCTCTTGCTTTGGCAACACCTTCACTGGCTCAAAAAAAGCGCGCTGTCTTGTCATACGTCCAGAGGCTTCGGGTGAGGGTATAAAAATGGGCGATTCACGTTGCCGCACACGTTTCACAGGAGCCTTTTCCTTTTCCTTGCTTGCAGCACCGTGCTCTGGGGCTACTGATGTACTTGTTTCTGCTACTGCAGCTATTCCTGCTGCTCCAGATTTCCTAGGCTGATTACGACCCCGCTTTGCTTGTGTATGTGTTGCCTCTGACTTAGAGACTGACTCTTCTGCTGCCCCATTACGTGAGCTTGCATCATGTGCCGAGAAGAATTCATCATCTTCATCTTCTTCGTCCTCCTTCTCCTGTCCTGTTGCATCTTCAGCTAAATTCTGCTGTTGTTGCTGTTGCTCCTCTTCCTTATTGCTAGCGCGATTCGAGCGTCGCTTTAAGGTTTCCGTGCGGCGAGCTCCTCGTCTATTGCCGTCAGTTATTACCTCAGCGCGCTTACGCACTGCTCCCGCCAGTAGTACAGGCGGCGGCGGCGGCAAAGGTGGTGGTGCCGGTTTCGGTGCTTCCATTTTATCACTTGTTGTTGCTGAGGGCTGTTGTTGTTTCGCCTTCTGTTGCTGCGGTACCTTCTGCTCCACTACAGCTTTTCCTTTAGCAGGTCTGCCGCGTTTCTTTTTGCTGTTGGTCTTTTTCTTGTTACTGTCACTGCTGTTAACGTTCTTGTTGTGGTTGCTGCTGCCACTGGGCGGCAATTCATTTGCCTTGGACTTTCCCTGATTCAGATAGTCCAAGTGAGCGGGCAGTGCGGATGTGCCTCGAAAGCAGAGAAATGTTAAGAAATCCTGCGCCTTGGGACATTTATTAGGTAATATTTCAATCGGTGGTTGAAGACTGTCTGCAGAAGTGCTGGGCCCTGCTGCTGCCGCTGCTATCGCCGCTGGTGCTGCTGCTGAACTGGGCGCGCTCTGCCCTTGTGCAAATTTCCGCTGTGCCTGCACCTTCGTTCTGTGTAGAAACGGGTTGAGGAAAAATGGACAGAAAAATAATTGAGTGATTATTAATTTATAAGCAATGCAATTTGATACAAATTAAACGCCAAATCAAAGACAAAACAACAACAAAAACAAGGAATGTATTGAATTACCCCCAACACACACGCATACATACGCATACACACACACAGGCAGGCATATCGACTCGCCCCCAAAAGCAAATGCAAATCAGCCCTTTGGCTGCACAACAACAACGCCACGACGCTCGTTAAGCTGTGCTGCCGCCTTAGCCTTTTTGCAGCTAAATCTAGCACGGCTTTATATATAATATGCGCGTTTTCGTTCCAATTTAGAGATGAGCGCGCCTAAATAGAATAATAAATAATAATAACAATTTGAATCTCTAGAAGTATTAACAATTATTATTTTATTTATTTATGTAAGTAGTTTTCTATTCTATTATTTTTGGACCGATTGTTTCTATGACAGCTATGTAATATAGTTGTCCGATACCAAATGCATGAAGTCAGCTCAAAGAGAGCGAATCGTTTGCATATAAACGGGCGGACATGGCCAGATAGCGTTCTGATCAATAAACTGTGCATTTACTTTATGAGGTCGGAGAGGCCTCCTTCAATGCATTACTCATTTTGTGAAAAATTTATAATACTCTTTGCGAGGGTATACAAATATATTAACCGTATATTATAAACGCGCATATTTAAAGGCACCCAACTTGTTTAGGTTTATTTTATAGCGATAAAATATAAATTCAACAAAAAAGTGATCTATAAGTTTGTTTATTTATCTGATAAATTTACTTATTAAACTATCGCGTTTACTCGTGACACGATGATAAGTTGGCAATATATGCAACACTGTTGCTTATACAATTTTAGCGCACCTCACTTCACTTTGTGTGGGAGGGAGTCGGGGAGGAGAGGGGCTGCAGCCACTACTGAAAAATAATTCACAGTAGGACAGTGTAGCTGATGCGTCGTCATCTCCCTCTTTATACATCAATTACACACATATACATACACATACACATTATAAACAGATAATACACATATACATATATTTATTTACGATCAATTAGATAGAGATAGGAATGTATATACATATATTTATATATATATACATATATATATGTATATATAGAGCGTGGCTCACCTTTTGGGCATCTCGGGTGATGACTCCACAGCCAATGTCGACGCCGCCGCTGCTGCTGCTGACGGTGCCGCGGACGATGACGTTGGCGGTGTCTCAGTTTCCTTGCGGCGACGCTTGTTGTCTTTGGAGACAACCATTTTGTAGCAAATTTTTCGCGCCTCTTTTTATCCCCAATATTACTCTTTTCTTCGCTCGCGCACTCTCCCTCGTTCTCTCTCTGTCTCACAGTGTCTCAGCGAGACGAGAAAATATTGCTTTAGTTTATTACACAGTTTATAATCACAAAAAATACAATAAAAAAAATAATCGCTTCCACTTTTTCCTTATCCCTCCCCCCTGGTTCTATTAGCATTTACATAAACGTACGCAATTGCCAATTTTTCACAGATTTTCTTGGTGCTGCAGCGAGCACGACGACACTATTGAAATCATATTTTCGCGTCATATTTTGAGTGGTGCAGCTGGTTTTACATTAATATATAAATTATTGTCTCTCTGTTATTGATTTGATACAGTTGAATAGTTTACATTTCACAGTCTGAGGTAAATTTAATTTTTAACATTCGATTTTTTCATTCTATGCGCACATATTTTTTTTCTCCCTCCGCTTTTCTGCTTTGTGTCCGCCATGACATTTTAGTGATGGTGTCGCCACATTCACAATAGCCATGCAGCTGTGTGTATTGCCAACAGAAGAGCGCGCAATATATAAATCACTTCATAAAAATACAACTAACTTAACTTAAATAATAAATATCACTAGATAAATTATTTTTGATCTAATTTTAGTTTAAAAAATATATCTTTAATATAAATTTAAATATAAATTTTGCATATTTTTGAACGCATCGCAGTAACATATCGATATTGTGTATCGATAAATTGTAAGCTCAAAAATATTGTTAGGTCAAGTATAATTTTCCGATATATCGTTACATTAATACATCTCTAACAGTAGTCGTGTGAGTTGACAAAAAAGAATACCATTTTGGTGAAGTTTTTTTCGCAAATTAAGTGAAAACTAAAAAAACTACTTACAATGGGCGAAGGAGCAGGCAATTGGTGTCTCATAGAAAGCGATCCAGGCGTATTTACAGAACTAATACGTGAATTTGGTAAGTTTCTTTTGGGCAGCGCGCGCGCTTTTTTTTGCCAAAAGGACGCCGGCTTCGATCAGTGCCGCTTGTAAACAAGCAAAAGCGATCGACTAGCATATACTCTTTACTAATGTCTCAGCCCTACGTTGACGCATACAGTGATAGGATAAGGCATACGTATCTAAGAAGGGGCAGCGGTGCTTCTGCTATGAGTAATTCCCTTGAATCATTTGGAAAATGTTTTTCAATTATCCGATTGTACAAAATTTTGACTATAGGGTCTACAGCAGTCAACAGAAACCTCTTTTTATAACTTTTATAGTCTCCAAGACTGAATGATTTATTTAGTCGTAACATAAAAAGATGTCTCCTTTTACTGCGTATAACCTAACTTTTTTTTTTTGTTGCAGGTTGTGATGGAGCACAGGTTGAAGAAATCTGGAGCTTGGACAGCGAATCCTTTAAAGACCTGGAGCCAATACATGGCCTAATATTCCTCTTCAAATGGGTGCAAGAAGATGAGCCCGCTGGCAAAGTAGTCCTCGATCGTGAAAATATATTCTTTGCCAAGCAGGTCATTAACAATGCATGTGCAACCCAAGCCATACTCAGTTTGCTGTTAAATCTAAATCACGATGACATTAAACTGGGTGACACCTTAACTAATTTTAAGGAGTTTTGCCAATGCTTTGATCCGTATAACAAAGGACTGACATTGAGCAATGCCTCGCAAATACGCACCGTTCACAATTCATTTGCCCGTCAAACGCTCTTCGAGCTGGACATGAAGAACCAAAACAAGGACGACGATGTCTATCATTTCGTGGGATATATGCCCATAGACGGACGTCTCTATGAATTGGATGGCCTACGCGAAGGGCCAATCGATCTCGGCGAAATCAAGTCCGACCAGAATTGGGTCGATGTTGTCCGACCCATCATTGAGAAACGCATGCAACGCTATAGCGATGGCGAAATTCATTTCAATCTGATGGCTCTTATTTCGGACAGACAACGTATCTATGAACAGCAAATTGATAAGCTCCTCAATCCGGCTCCAAATGCTATGGACACTGAGGAAGATCGTCAGACTGAAATCAATAGCCTGCGCTCATATATACAGTATGAAATTGAGAAGAAAAAACGATATAAGGTAAATAAAATGGAATCCCAAGAATGTAAACAAACATTATTTATATTATTTACTGTCCTCAGGTGGAGAACGTGCGACGCAAGCACAACTATTTGCCTTTCATCGTGGAACTGTTGAAAATGCTGGGCGAGAGCGGACAACTGATGCCCATCTATGAGAAAGCCAAGCAGCGAGCGTTGGATCGCGAGCAAAAGATGAGCAAAAAGGAAGCCAATTAGGAAGCATTTACTAACATTTTTCGGATAGCATTAACTAACTAACTACACTAAAAACAAAAGCAATCTAAATATGCAATATGTTCGATTGAATACGACCAATTCGAACATATTGCTATTGCTATACTTAAGTAACTCAAATCTTAAATCTTTTTGGATATTCGCAAACCGCAAAGCGAGCGATTTAGTTAAGGTGTCCCCACATAAACTGCCTTGTACTGTATTCCCCTTAATTTGTATCCAACAATAATGCCTCTAAATCGCAGCCAGTTCAAACAATCGTGTCGTATAGAAAATGAATACATTTTCGAACCCAAAATAAAAAGTTTCCGTAATTTCAAAGAAGAAAACAGATTATGTCTTTGGCTTTTGGTATATAATATATTTGTTTATGTTATTCATATAATATATATATTTATATATATATATATATATATATATATATATGTAGATATATATATATCTATGTATGTATATTGAATTTACAATTGCTATGCTTGCTATTTGATTTCTGCATTTTCGTTTATAATCTTTTTATGTATCTATGTATGTATATTATTTGTTGTATATAAGTATAGTTGTATATAGGAATAATTGTTTTGTTAATCTTTTATGTTCTTTACTTATTTTTCTCAGTGTTCTAGCTGTTGTCTGTTGCTGTGTGTGTGTGTGTGTGCGTATGTATGTGTGTTTGTATTTATTTCTTATAAACTATATGCGCTATAGTTGATGTTTATATGCATATTAGGGAACTTTCTTGGGAGGTCTTTGATTTATTTTTTGAATTTTGCTGTTACACTTAACCGCTACTTAAACCTAGATATATATTTTATATTATCCATTTTTCTAGCTTTTTTAGCATTTGGAAAACGAAATGTTGAATAATTTTGTTGTTTTTTGTTTTTGGAAACCGAAGCAACAGCTGTAAATTGAATATTAATTAATAGGCGCTGTGGTAAGCCCCTGCAATAGCGCTGTAATTAATTAACATAATTTAAAGTATAAATATAAATATGTATTTAGCGCATTTTAAATGAATTTTGTATGATTTTTGATTTATCTTCTGTTTGTTTTTTTTTTTTTTTTTGAATTTTATTCGCATTGCCTTTACTTATAACATTAGATTTTGAGTTGTTTACGCTAATTCTCACTAATTTCTCGTATTTACTTTTTGGTTTGTTAATTTAGCACTTAGTTTTCATTTAATTTTAATTAGCAACATTTGCTTAACAGTTTTTTTCATTTTGCTTTATAATTTTGTATTTCTTTTTTTTTTTTTTGTTTGTTTTGAAGACACAACAGTTACTGGTCCAGTTCCAGGAAGTATGTATGTATGCATATGTATATGTATATGTAATATGTCAGTGTGTAGGTGTGGGTGTGGGTGTCTTGTAACGCCTGGGCAGGCGCCAAGGGCGGCTTTTACCGTTGCACATAACTGTACTGCTGCGTCAGATCACTGCAAATTTCACTGTGCTGCGTGGCGGCTGTTAAAGCGGCAAAGGCGTGTTGTGGGCGTGGCAATATTGTTGCTGTTGTTGGATGCGGGGGCTGGCCATGTTGCTGCGACGGCAGTGTGGAATCGTAGCTAGTTGTTAGATCAACACTAGAGGCTATAAAAGAGAGTTACGGCAATTAGCAACAAATAAGAGGAATGCTGAAATCCAGCATGCACGACTCGAAAATGCCCTGTAATCAGGTCTTATAAAGAAAGGCGATTCTTCTACTCTCCTAGCGAAAATATGTACTTTCCTCAATAACTATCCAATCACTATCTCCTATAATACGAAATAAAAAAGCTTTTTAATTTTCAAATGATTCGATTATAATTGACTTTCGATAAGGAAAAATTAAAAGTACATTTTCTTGCAATTGGTATACAGAATCGAAATGAAAGAAGCAAACAATTTAAGTGCTCTACAAGAGGCTCTATAATCTATTTTGTTGTTTTTTATATAAAAATTATGTAAACTTAATATACTCCATTCTTTTACTATTTAAAACTGTTGCAACTTAAAGATGTAAAGAAATCGTAGGGTATAACCTATTTTACCAGCTGCATGCAGGCGATTATAGAGATTCTTGCGCTTCTTCTTCAAAAGTACATCTAAATTGTAGCCGTCCGGGGCATTCCTAAAAGATAAATTAGAAAATAGTTAAAAGGAAATATTGAAATATATTAAAAAATGTTGAATATTTGCTCACTTATCGGAACGTGTGGTGCCGAGAAGTTCCTTAAAGGCGACATAGATCTTGTTTAGCGTCAGATTGGATAGCCCCTGGCCCAAATATCGTACAAATTTAAGTTGTTCACATTTGGATAAAGCGCTCTCGTGGAAGTCCAAAAAGGGTCGATGATCGGATACCTGATATTCCTGTGCAGAAAGATGAATCAAAACAAAATATAGCGAAATCAATAGAGTTCTATAAATAGGAGACGGCAAGAGTTTTGTTCTATTCTCTCTCTTGAGGGAACTAGGAATGATGATGAAATTTTGATCTAATATCAGAGAATGAATAATGCCAATATATATATATATATAAGTATATCTAGATCTGTATATAGCCAATTTGTAGGTAGATTAAGAACAAAGCTCCGCTCGGTAGTCGCATCCATCGACTGTCGTCTGGGTGCTGGGTGCTGGGTATGAGCACGTCGATACACTTTGTTTTTTGCTCACATTGCAAAACTTGATGAAGTTCTCGATGAGTATGCACTTTTCATAATTGCTCAGACATTGCTGGCTACTACTCTGTATACCGAACTGTTTCAATAATTCCTGCTTTTTGGGCGGCAATCGACTGATGTGCGTGCAGACCCCATCTTCGATGCGATGCGTTTCGTGCACATTGAAATTCTCATAGATGATCAGCTGTTCCAGTGAGCGGGGCGGTGGACCCAGCCCTGTTAGCGGCAGCCCTGGTGGCGGTAACAGTGGCAAAGATGACGACGGCACGCACCCGTAACGGTTATCCACCAAAGGCTGGCCAGTTGCTGCTGCTGCCGCTGCCGCTGCATTTACATAGCTGTTAACTGTCGCGCTGTTACTATTGTTACTGCTGCTGCTGCTGCTGTTACTGCTGCTGTTAATGTTGTTGTTGTTGTGGTTGCTGCTGCTGCTGCTGTTGTTGTTGTTGTTACTATTACTGCTGCTGCTGCTGTTACTGGCAAACTCGAGCGTGCCGTCATTAGCGGCCGCCATATTCTTGAGGTCTACAAAAGAGATTTGGATGTTTAGAGAAAAAGCAAAAGAGAGAGAAGGAGAGACCGGCCATAGCAAGAGAAGCACAAATGCAGAGACACGCGAGAACAGGCAGGCATTCTATGTAAATATATTCAAGTATATTGAACCATTTCAGCAGCTGTGATTATTACTTTTTATATATTCTCCCAAATCTAAAAATTTCCAGAGAACTCTACATCCAAGACTATAAATAGTTTTATCGATAGTCTTTGCTAGTACATTGAAAAAAAGCCAAGTTTAATTCACTATGTATATATAGTTCATATATGTATATTTGTTGTTGCAAACAAAAAGTTCTCTTTATATGTTTTTGTGTATATATATACATATATATATATATATATATATGCAGATGTTGTGTGTATATATATTTATAGGATTGGTTTTGCACATACTTATATCATTTGTTCTTGGCTTACTAAAATATATGCTCATATATATATATGTATGTGTGTATATATTTTTTATCATTACATATTATTAATAGTTAGCATTAGCTTGATTTTCTATAATAATTTTGACAGTTTAAATTTGTGTATGTGTTATGTGTGTATACGTTTCAGTGTGTGTGTGTGTAATTGTAATAATCTCTTTTCAAGGAATAACATTGCATAGTTCAGGGCGCGATCATCGTCCAACAATTTTTAGTCATTTAACATAATACATATAAAAAAAATTTGGCAAAAAGCATGTAAAATTAGACTACAAACGAAACATAAAGCAGAGGACAAAGACAACATTTTAAAATACCAAATGAATAATATGTTTGTATACAATAAAAAAAGAGTTACAGGTTTGTTTTGTTTTTTTTTTTTTATAAGCTAATAATAGTAGTTTGGGGGGCTTCATATAAATTTTCTTTTTGGGTTGGATGCAGCCTACGTTGGTCAACAGGTGGCGCCACTGCCGCCATATTTGGCGCCACGCCGACGCCAGTCTCACATGTTGGGCGGCAGAGTATGCGGTGGCGGCTGCTGCTGCTGTGCGGCTGTTGGTTGCGCTGATGGCGCCACCTGTTGGCCGTAACCCATGGCTGCGGCCATATGCGTGTGCGGATGTGGATGAGGATGAGGATGTGGATGCGGATGCGGATGTGAATGAGGATGTGAATGTGAATGAGGATGAGGTGGTAGACCGTAGTGCGTATGGTGTGGATGTGCGTATGCAAAATGATGCGGATGCGAATGTGGATGTTGTTGCGGATGTGGATGCGAATAATGATGCGGATGTGATGCAACATGAAGCTGCTGCTGTTGTTGTTGGTGATGATGATGATGTGGATGTGGATGCTGTTGCGGCGTCATGGGCGTGCCACGCGTGGGCGTAGACGGTTGCTGCTGTTGTAAATGATGCGGCATCAAATGCGGATGTTGCGGATGTGGCGTTGTTGTTGCTTGTGCGGTCGCCGCTGGCGTTGTTGGAGTGCCCGGCCTGGTCAGGGGCGTGCCTGTGCGTGTTGCGGCTGCTACTGCTGCTGCTGCTGCTGCTGCTGACGTTGGCTGCGACTGAGCTGCTTGCTGCGTGTGTAAGTGTGTGCTGCTGTTGCCTGTTGCATGTGTATTGATGTTGTTGTTGTTGGGTGTGGGCAACGTTGTTGTTGTTGTCGCCGTTGCTGCTGCCGGCGATGCAGGCGCCGATTCGCATTGCTCTTGTGTCTGTTTGACCGGTGTGGATGTTGTTGTGGTGTTGTTGGTCTTGTTATTATTGTTGTTGTTGTTGTTGTTGGTATTTTCGCCTAGTGATTAAAAGCGTATGCGTGGAAAAAGAAGAAGAAGAACACAAACAAATTGAAGTCGAAAATTAAAACGTTTTTTTTTTTCTTTTTACTTTTGCACAGTGAGAAAATTTCTTTTTACTAGAGCGAAAAATAGGCAGCCAATTTTTGAAGTATATAAAAAAATTTTTATTTCATTTTTTTCGTTTTTCGAGAGCGAACAGAAAGTGCATGTGAAAAAATATATATAGAGCAAACAGCAAAAACAAGAATTGAAAAATTCAAAATAGACGAAAATCATAAAGAGAAATAAGTACGAAAATAAAAAAAAAGAAAATAAGACGTTTGTAGGCTCGCACTGCTTTTCGTGTATATTTTTAAAATTTAGCACATTTCGCCTTAAGCTATTTTGGCTTTACACTTTTATTGAATTTTTTTTTTTTTTTTATATGTATTTTTCTCTTTATGTTTTTTTTTTGCCTGTATTTTTTTAATTTATTTTTTTTTATTTTGAACGTTGCTGCATTTGCACTGTACGTAATATTCGGATATTGGTTAAGGGGGGATGGGGGTATTTTTTTTAGGGTTGTCGAGCTGTGAACTCACCAGCTGTTGTATTGGCCAGGAAGCGCTTGGTTTTATCGAGTATATAAGGCAGATTGTAGCCATCCTTGGTATAGCTGTATATGAGCATATAAAATGAATTATATCAATTATTTTGGCATCATTTTTGGATGTATTTCACTTACATTTCTGTGCGTTTTGTGCAGAAAAGATTCTTAAAATTGCTGTAAATGCAAAAGAGCGTAAACGTTGGCAGCCCTTGGCCCAAATAACGCGCAAATTTAATTTGTTCCGGTTTGTTGAGGCCGCATTGATTTAAAGATAACCACGGTCGATGATCCTTGATTTCGTATTCCTGTGGAACAAGAAAAATATAATTATTATTTTGTGGCCAATTTACACTAGTCCAGAATTTGAATCCTTTCAGCCTGTTCAAAATAAGTCTAGTCATTTTTATAGCATACTTTTTGGAGAGGCAATGAATCAATTACTATAAAAAAAAAAAACGATATTTCTACGGAAATGGGAACTGAGCAATGCAACAAAGTGTATAAACCTTTAAGGAATAAAAAGAATAAAAGGAGATTCAAACAAGAAACGTTCAAGTTAAGCAGGTAAACTTTCAATGCACAGAAAACTAGACTACATATTTTGCGCTGGAACACAGGTAATATCGCCTCAAATATTACATGCCTGCAGCCCAAGTAAATTTAATTTTTAATGTGAGCGCGCTGAAAAGTATGCTTTATAAAAGTTTCAGCAATCGCCGGAGAAAAAAAAAAAGAAGCATACCCTGTTCATTATTGTGCAAAGCCTTAGAAGTGCTAGACATCTTTGTATATTATGTGTATATATGTATGAGATAACATAGCAATTGTAGAAGCCAAGCCAAGTTTTCTTCCCCAAAAACCTTTGCAACCAAAAATATAACACATCCCCTAAAATTTTAAAGCTATTATAAAGCTGACGTCAAACTCATTTCCTGTGTATAGTAAAATATCTGTATGTATATGTAATGCATATACATATATTAGTTATTATATATTCATATATACCAACCCCCAGCCCTAGAAATACCTCCACCTCCACCCCCAACACACAGCACACAGCACACACACACTCACACACGTATGAGAATGAAAAGTTAGCCCAACTACTAATCAAAACTTATAATTCGTGTACAACGCAAAAAGTTGAGAAACGAACGAAACGAAAATTGTACAAAAGCCAAAAACTTGCCGAGAACCCCAAAATGCAAACAAAATCATAGAAAGGACGCTGCGCCTAAAAGCATACACACACCGAGAGAGACTCACACTCAGACCATTTCAGTGTATATTTTATAGTGTAAAAATATAAAATAAAGCAAAAATGTATAGAAAAAGGGAGGAAGCAAAGGCAAAACCAAATAGAAAAGCTAACAGCATTTTCAATGAAGCCATTTTCAACAATGTTGCGGCAAAGAGGGGAGGAGAAGGGGAGCTGTGCTTAAAGGGTTGTCGCATGCCTATGTGTGTGAGTGTGTGTGTTTGTGTGTTTAAAATAGGCGCAGCAGCTTGACGGACGTCTGTGTCTGTGTAAGCGTGTGAATGTATGTGAGTGTGTTTTGAGAGAGAGTCAACAAGCATCGCCGACGCCATCGTGGTCGTCGTCAACGCTCGTCGTGTTGTCGCTCGTTCCTCGACCCGTCTCCGTCACCGGCAACCTCAACGTTAAAACTTATCAACATCCTCATAATCAGCGCGACGCCAACGTTGCCACCCAACAAATCAGCCCACAGCCACCCAAGCACCTTCTAAGCACACATGGCAACGCTGTCAAAAATTACATATGTGTGTGTGTCTGTGTACATGTACTTATAAATGTATGCATGCATGTATGTGTGTGTGCATACATTTTGGGTTTTGATTATGTTAAAAATCAATAGAGCAAAAAGGAGTGACGACGCCCAACCCAACGCAACGCAGCCAAAACAGCAGTAACACAGCAGCAGAAGTCCAAAATATTCTAACCAAAATACTTTAAGCTTAACTTTGTGTTGGTGTGTGTGTGCGTGTGTGTGTGTGTAATAGAGAGAGTGGTAATACGAGAGAGCGTGAGCATTTCAATGATGACAGGCCCCCTTCAGAGGTGTTACCTGTGAGTAGGGAGCGCAAAGAGATGGATGGGGGGCGACACTGTCGACTCATTAACAGACAGTGTTGTCGATTTAGTTGTTTTGCTGCCAAATTTGGCAAGCTTTATTTTCAATACAATACTTGAATAGAGTTAGTTACTACACAACTTTTTTTTTTTTTTTACTTTTTTATATGCGGTTAGTAATTTAAAACTTGCAACGGCAACAGTTTCATATTTGTTATATTCGCAAAAATAAAGAATTCATGAATTGTGTACCATAAAACGCAGTAAGTGTTAACAGACGTGAGAGAGACCTGAGCTTGGCTGTCAAGCCAAGTGTTGCCGTGCTGCTGTTGATTGTTTTGACTGCGGGTGGTAAATTGGGAGTGGGCAAGGTGGGTGTTTGTTTGTGTGTTTACATTCCCATAGCCGCTTAACTGTTTCATAGCAAGAAAAAAAAAAAAAAGGAGAGGAGAGGAAAACAAAAACGAAAAAAAGAATGAAAGCAGAAATGGCAATGTGTTGCGGCATTGTGTTTTTGCTTTTCCTTTTATTGTTTTGCCCCGATGTAGTTGTTGTTGTTGCTGTTTGCAACTTATTGGCAGCAAGCAGACTTTATGTTTGTATTTGTGTTTGTGCGTGTCTGTGCGTGACGTATCCTGTCCAAATGTGAGAGTGTGTGCTTGTGTGTGTGTGTCAGTGTGAGTGTGCGGCCTGCGGTTATTGTCTGTGGTTGTTGTTGTTGTTTTTATTGAGACAAGTGTGAATTGTTTTTCTTTGTTTTTGTTTTGTTGCTTGTGCGTGTGCAACAGCAACACCAACAACAGTTGTTCGTGTCAATGATTTTTTGATTTTTGAGGGTTGCGTGTGTGTGCAGCGCCCCAGTCACAGTTTCAGTCACGGGAAGGGTAACAATTTTCACACTTTCACTCTTCGCGTTTAACAGGTTTTTAACAACAAATTAAGCGTAGCACGTGTGAAACATGAAGGGTTGCAAAATGCTCATTCATTATTAAGCTTGCCTCTTTTAATTAATATTTTGCAGTTGCTCAGTTGAGCACTAAGAAACAAACCTAACCTCAACTTTTCATATTTTGCTGCTGCAAAGGGGTATTTACAACAACAACAACTTATATATGCATATATAAATATATTTTACATTTTACATTTTTGGCACCAATATGCTATTTTTCGCTTGCCTCCTTACCCGCTCCCCACACCCACCCCCACCCCCACCCCACCAACTACCCTTTGCTCGTTATACAACACTAATTTAATATGGCCCCAATGCTAAATAATTTATGTGGATGTGTGTGTGTACATGTATATAGACCTCATATAAGTTTGGCAAGTACAGTTATCGTATATGTATTTATGTGTACGTGTGTATATAATTTAAAATTATAATCAATGTGTGCATGTGAGTTTCTGTGTGAGCGCGTAAATTGTGCGAAGCCGAGACATTGTACCTGCCCAACCACCCACTCCAACCGCTCTCCCTTACACTCACACTCACTGCATGTGTATTGGTGACTGCGGCTGCTGCCTCTGCTGCTGCATGCGCATTTAGTAGCCTTCAACGACGCCTCTAGGGGGCCCCACGCATACATTCACACATACACGAAAGGACATACGAAGGCAGCTCAATGGACAGTCCGACAAACGCCCCAAGTAACTTGATGATTGTATGTAAGTAAGAGAGCATGTGTGGGAAAGAGAGAGAAAGATAGGGGAGTGGGCGGGTAACATATACAATTACTCAATAGCGCCTGCATGAGCTTTTTGGGGGTTGCCAGACCCACATAACTATACACACACACACACACACACAAACATACATACAAAACTTTGTAGTTTGAGCTGCAAGTAAAGTTTTCAAGGAAAGGAGTGAGCGGAAGGAAGGGCGAGAGGGAGGCAGGACAGCAAGCAGGGAGAGAGAGAGCGCAACAATTTTGAGTTGAATTGAAAGAAAGGGGCAGCAGGAGGAGGAGGAGGTGAAGAGAAAGAGCGCGGGAAAGAGAAAGAGAGCAACATCTTAGAACTAAAATGTTGTAATAGCGGCCGAAGGGCCGAGAAAGCAGCCATGTTGAAATAAGGTTAGGCTCTAGCTCTTGTTGTTGGTGCTGTTCCTGTATTATGCCATCAATGCCGTTTCATACATAGTTTGTGTGTTTGTGTGGGTGCGACCAAATCTAGTTGATTCTATGTGTGTGTGCGTTCCGATAAAGCTGAGCGTAATGAGCATGTGTCGGTGTGAGTATTGGTGGGAGGGCTGCCTGCCTGTTCATAGTGTTGAAAAGGCGCCAAATGTGTTGGGTGTGGAAGTGGAGGAGTAGAGAGGAGGAAGGGGGAAATATATATATATATATATCTATATATATATATATATAAATACACGTGTGTGTGTAAGTATGTAGGTGTTTAGAAACGCAGGCAGACGACATATATACATACACACATGATTACAGCTGTATTTGTATGCTGAATTTGTGGTTGAGGATTGTGGGTACTCGTGGTGCCGCCTGCCCGCAGTCGACGTCGACGTCTCTGTCGGTGTTATTACAATTTATAATGACATTCGTTGTGACTGTGTGTGTGTATGACTGCATGGGTGTCATGTGTGTGTGTGTGTGTTGTGTGTTATATGTGGGCGGCATATAATAGAGTGAGAAATGCGCTTGTGTAAAGGATATGAACGGTGTATCCGCGTTATGAATATATCTATATATACATATATTTACAAACATATACATATATATATATATACATATTTATATATGTAAATGAATAATATATACTTATGGGATGTACATATTTGTAAACGAAAATCGTTTCCAGCTTGACTACGTAAAATAAAGCTTTGAAAATTTATTGAAACCACTAAAAAGGGGTTTTCAAATAAATAGTATGTATACATATTCGTAATTGAGAATATTGGAAAATTACAACAAAAAGAAGACTATCTATAGGTCTTTTAACTGTAAGTTAAGTGTCGAATTATACAACATATTTTCCCATATTATTCCATCTGTCTATTGTAGTGGATAGGCTTAATTTATTTAAGAGGGAGAATGTTATTTGAAGGAAGCCTCAACTAAGGTTCGATTGGCAAATGAACAATATAATTATTTTCAATATTTTAACGATTTTCCTTGACATAACATTGGTAGTTAGATTTCGTTCTTGTAGAAACTCACCTCGCAAAATTTAATGAAGTTTTCGACAACAATCGATTTATCCGTGAGTGTCATTTGGCCAGTGAAACGGACGCCGAGCTGTTTCAGGGTGTCCTTTTTCTTAGAGGGCAACTTATTCATATGCTGAAAGATGCCCTCCTCCACCTTGTGCGAGGGATGCACATCGAAATTCTCTTTGATCACAAAGCTACCCAATAATTTGGGTGCAGTGCCCGCAGTGGAAGCCGATGAGCAACTAGCTCCACTCAATAAACCACCGAATTCACCCGCGCTGCCACAGTGCTCCTCCGAGGAAGTATTTGAATTGGAGGCATTCAAATGAGAGCTGGGAAAAGCGAGTAATTCGAGGGATGATTCATTAGAATTGGAACCATTCGAGCCATTCGAAGTGCTCGTCATATGCTGCAGATCAAAGATCGTCTGCTTCGAATCGTGATCAAACACGGCATCCAAAGTGGAAGAGCTTGCGGCGTCAAGGCTATTGGAAGAGCGTGAAACGGAAGAGAGTAAGGCGGCAACTTTACGGGAAGCGGAACGGGATTTTTGCGTTGAATCAAGATCAAGAAGACCTATGCTGCCGCCGCCGCTAGCGCCGACAGGCGATGCGGGTAGCGGCGGTGTTGAGACTCTACCCGCAGCAGATAGTTTATTATTGCTGCTTTTATCCGTTGCTGTTGCGGCGCTATCCGCAGCGTCGCTGCTCGCACCACTGCCACTGCCAATGCTGCTGGGCGTAAAGTCCGCGGAGTGACGCAGATATTTGATAAACTCAAAGGAACCATCAAAATGCTGAGCGGCATTGGCAGCGTGTCCGTTTGGTGTGGCCACCGCTGTGGGCCAGCGATTGTTTAGCAGCTGCTGCGACGCTGGCAGCGCAGTCGCTGTTGGCGTATCAGCTTCACGCTGCGACTGCGACAGCGACGTCGCTGCTTCGTAGGCAAACTCAGCGCTGCCGACGACGCCATTTGTGTGTGAATACTGTTGATGTTGTTGTAGCTGCTGCTGCTGCTGTTGTTGTTGTTGTTGTTGCGTTGACTGCGCAAACACTTGAAATTCCTCGAAATTTGTGCATTTCAGTTCGCCATTGCTCAAGTACTTGGAAAACTCTGAAGGATCATTCAAGGAGTTAAGAAAGAATGAGCTAAAATTGCTCGATATGCAGGACATTTTATGCAGTTTGTTGTTGTTTCTAATACTGTGTATAACGCTTATATATGTATATATATATATTTTTTTTTTATTGTTATTTTAATATTAATTTTATTTTATTTTGTTTAAAGCTGCTCCTTTTACTTAGTTGTTGTTGTTGAAAATTATGGCACATTGAATTTGTTTTTATTTTAAATATATTTTTTTTGCTCTCTTGATTTTTATTCGTGCAGCCTAACTGTTAATTCACTCACACAGCTGCATAGTTGAGCTGCGCTGCCTGCTGCCTCTGCTGCTATTTCGAAATTTACTTTTAGTTTTCTTTTTCCATCTCCATCGTTTTTCGTGCGTTCATATTTTATTACAATTTTCCGCCCAACAAAAACATTACTTGCACATGTGAGCGTGTGTGTGTTTGTGTGTGTGTGTGTGTATAAATTTTTCTTCTTATTATAGCAAAGTGTAATTTATTATTCTTATGGCTCTTTCTCTCTCTGTCTTCCTCTTTCGCTGCCTTTCGCTCCTTGAGACGGCGACGCGGCCTTTTCACCGTATGTGGTCGCTTGTTACTCTTCTTCTTCTTCCTTTTCTTATTATTGTTGTTGCTGTCTTGGCTAGCACATGTGTTAGTATGTGTTTGTGTACGTTCAATTGCCTGCCACTGCCATTGCCCCTGCTCCACACTCAAAACTACTGCCAGCTCTTTCACACACACATGCACTGTTGTTACTGCCGACAGCGACGTCGACGGCGACAGCGGCGCGTGTATTGCCCTGCAAATAGGCGGCGATTTGAAACTGGTCTCTTGGCTTTTTGCTCTGCGGTTTCTTCTTTTTTTTTTTTTGGGCCTGTCTTTTGGGCTCTTATGTATTATTATTTTTATTACATATATATTTGTTTTTGCACTATTTTCACTTGTTCACATAAAATAAAAATAAAAATAGAAATGTTATTTATTTTGAGGCGCGGCGGCGTTAGTTTATGTTACGTTACGTTTCTTTGCCTCTTTCAAAACAAATGCCGTCGCCTAGCGGAAAACGAAAAACGGAAAAAGTTTTGCTGTATTTTTAAGCAACAACGCGACGTAAACGTACCGCACCGCACCGGACTCAAATGAGAACTGAGCGGAAAACTCGCAGAGCGCGCTGCGCTAGTTAATCTGTGCATGCTCTCTCTCTCTTTCACACATGCTCTCGCTCGCACTTTTGCTCTCTTTCTATGAGCGGGTACGTGTGTTTGTGAGTGTAACTGTGTGTGTGTAGCGCGCGCTCCTTGTAGTTGTAATCAAAATCAGTTGTTCGTTGTTGTTGTTGCCTCAGCAACTAGGAAACGTGTATTTCTTCCTGTGACAGGCTGCTGCTTTTGCTCTTTTTAACCCTTCCATATAAACCTGATTTAATCTTTGATTATTATGCTTGCTGCTGCGGCGACTGAGACTGCTGCTGCTGCTCTTGAGGATTATGTTTTGCCTTTTCCTTTGCTATTTTCGAAAATTCCACTAAATTATCCGTTGTGCGCTTGTTTGTGTATGTGTGTGCGTGTGTGTGTGTGTGTGTGTATGTGCAGGTAAAAACAGTTCATTTGCCTAGAGTTGCCACACTGTTGTATTTTAAGGGACCACCTGGAATGCATAGAAATAAATGAGTTTTTATTAGCTTTTCATGTTTTGAGCAGGTAGCAATCCCTTACAAGCCTATAAACACATAATGTATACATTATATTGAGTTTAGTTGGCAACTCTGCATCATTGTTACTCTTCCTTCTCATCCCCCGCTCAAAACAACCCGCAAAAATACTTAAGCCACAAGGCGACTTTCGAATAAATTTATGGCCATTTAAAAATTTGTGCTAAGAATTTTTATAGTTGCTTTATAGCATGTGTTCTGAACAGTACATTTTGTATATAAGCAATTCTTTTTGTGTTTTTATTTGCCTTTTGTTCAATAAATATAATTGCCATTGCAGACGTTTTTAATTATAAATAGAGCGCGGCAGGGAAGTCATCAATTAGGCAAGCAGAAAAATAAAAATATTTTTAATTTTATGAATTTACCTCTCTTTTTTTGGCACAATTTTATTCATTCTCTCTTGCGTTTAAATATTTAACGTGCCTTTTATGCCATTTAAATACATGCACAGACATGTTACAACACGCGCGCCACTTTACATATTAATATATACATATGTATGTAAATAAGTTTGTATGTATGTGGGTAATTTTTCAATTAATTTTAATTATAAACTTAATTAGGAAATCAATGAACGAACGCAAACGCGAAAGCGAACGGAACGAAACGGAACAAAACACAGACACACAACAATTGGGGAAAAGTCGGACGAAGACAACAAGAAGTGCAAGCGAGCGCGAGAATGCATAGAATAAGTAGAACAGTGCAGCAATAAAAACAATGTAAACCAACCCAACAACAACAATAATAATTCTCAAGTGCGCTGCGCATACAACAAAAACATTCTAGCGCTACGTGCCCCCATAAATTTTACCGTATGAATAACATTTAATGTGAACGGATGTCATAGCATAAATGTTATTAACATGAGCTGTTAACTGTACAGCATGCATTAATTTAAATACAAAAATGATCGCTAAATTTAAAATCGAATTCTGTTTGCCATTTGAAAAACAACATTTAAATTTAAGCGTAAGCATAAAAAAACAGCAATAGCAACAGATATTAACAGTTTCAGTCTGCTCACAGTTACGTACATCGGACCATTACTTTTTTATTTAGACAAAAATCAACACAGTATCAAAACTACAGCCTCTGCTGTAAGTTCTTATAAACTGTAAATAATAGCAACAATAACAATATAAATCAATTGGACTAAATGAATTAAAGGCATCGTTGCTACTATGATTTTACAAAAGCAACAGCTGTTTTGTTATCGATAAATTTATCGATCTGCTCATGCACGTGCACCGCAAATGCGCTGAAAGTAAATAAACAAAAGCATCATGAAATTTGTTATTAAAAACGTAAATAAAAATGCGGGTCGTTTGGGTCAGCTGCGCATTAAAGACAGGAAGGAGCTAGAGACGCCGCTGTTAATGCAAACTACAAAAGGCGGAAGCATACCCTATCTAAGTGGCGATGTCTTTGAAATTATCAGCGGCAAGGAGCAACAGCTGTTACAGCTTACGTTAAGCACCATGGATCAAATGGCTGAATCACTGGCACAATGGAATCGCAACCTTAGCGAATATATTGGTTTTCCGGGTCAAAACACATTGTTGTTGATCCGAGATCCTTGTGAGACGACCCCATCAGGCGGTAATGATCGTGACGTGGTGCCAATGTTTACACGACGCGGCAAAGAGGCAGTGACAGCTGCAGGTTACCTACATCTGGTGGCCAGCTTTGCGCCAGATGTCTATCAGGGTTTGTGCGATGCGGACACAAATTTGGAGAGCCCAAAGAAACGCGTGCAGAAGTCTGTGGATCGCACGGAGCGATTTATGGATCTTTGCTATGAACAACGAGGGCAACTGGAGCGTCTCAAAAATTCCACCCTTTTGGCCCCCATTGTAGGAGGCTATAGCACCTTTGCCCGCACACAATGTATTAAACATGCACGCAAGCAACCTGTGGGCAGCTACGGCGGCTACGTTCTAGAAGGATTCCATACAAATGGCTTAGCTGCCACAGCGCTAAAAGCCGAACAGTTGCTCCCGATTGTATCCCATTGCTTGGAGCAACTAGAGCAAGAGTTGCCGCGACTTATGCCTGGCGCTTATACACCCTTAGTAACATTGGAGCTTATACGCTTGGGCGTAGATGTATTTGATACTTCCTATGCATACTGTGCGGCTGTTAATTATAAAGCTTTAACGTTTAGCTATGTCAAAGATGCAATCGAGCATGCACCGTTCTTAGATCTGACCGATGAAGCTATTAAGGAGGACTTTACGCCGTTGCTGAGCGGTTGCAGCTGCTTGGCCTGCCAGAAACATACGCGTGCTTACCTTCATCATCTCTATAAAACACACGAGCTGCTGGGACCAATTCTCTTGATGATGTAAGTGAAACGGTCTAAGCTGAAAGCCTGTGGCGTAGGCTAGAAACTATTCTAGTTTATGTCTAATCTCTACACCCATTAGTTAGACAATGTATATTGTTTGAAAAAATTAAGAGAGCTCGACTAGCATCAAGATTCGGGCCGATTTTTTATATCTAGAATTAGGATCAGGAAATTTGTCATGTGCGTTCTGGTCGAGAAGATTTCAAGTTTATCCGGCATTTCCCTGTTTCGAATTAATATCACTTTGTATAGTTATGTTTCTTTATCTTCCAACAACAGGCATAATTTACATCATTACATGGGATTTTTTGAGGCTATACGTGACAGTATTACAGCAGATCAATTGCCGGAGCTACTGGAGCATGTGAGAACCCAAAATTCGGGCTCCGAGGTTAACTATCGCATCGAACCAAATGTCAAAGTTATCAGTAAGGCGTCCATGGGCAAAGGATTTGCTGCAGCTGCAGTTTAACTAATAATATAATATACAACTATTTTTTCTATATAGCTTAATATATATTCTAAATACAAGGACTATTTGTCGCAGTGGCAGTTCCACTTTTATTTTCTATAATTAATAATAACTAAAAACAAAATATTCTTAATATAATATCTAAGAGCCTCTTTTAAGAGTAAAAATTAAGAAATCTGTTGAACCCTTAAATAACAAAAGGTTGCTTCCAAGGCGATTCGTCTTCTCCATTGACAATATCCTGTACCTGTTCATAGACCACATCGTAGATATTACCTGTTATAGAACGTATTCGTTGGAGTACCATGCGTTCTGTTAAGTTCTGCACCTTGGTGTCATCTAAAAAAAAAAGAAAACAATGATAAGTAGGAACCCCACTCTTGCAGGGCCAAACCGAACCCAAAAAGCTGTTGAACAAGGCACTTACCACTTAGGGGTATAAAGCCGACCATTTCACAGAAACCCACATTGAATGCTGTCACATCTTTGTTGACACAATAAGTCTCACGCACGAATATAAATAACCGTAGGTCCCCATTTGTGCGCTCCTGAGTAATGAATAGATTATGGGGCATATTTTGATTGCACAGCCATTCGGTCAGTCTATGAACATTTCTGATCTTTTCCTGAACAACAGGTTCATCATCTTTGGCAGAAAAAACAAAGCAGAGGGCCTCTGTGGGGGATTCCTTGCGCAGGCGGAAGGCATAGCCACCCGCTAGTTCTTGCAGCTCAACATTATCAATATAAAGATCTCGTGGCATTTGCAGCAAATGAAAATGCAAATGATTTACGGATGCCAACGCACCAGGACTATTATATCCCATGCGCATAGATCCATCATCGATATTTCGCATGAAATTAATGCAGAAACTCAGCGAAGAGTATGTTAAACGCTGCACTAAATTACTTTTCACTTCGGGGCAGACGAGCGTATGATATTTGGAAATTGGACTTTTGTTAATTATCATCTGCACCTCGGAATTATCCCTTTCCCGGTCTATAGTTAGCATAACCTCTAGATCATTTACTTTGTTGAAATTAAATAGCTTCGGTTTAAATGTTGGATTCATACTCTCTATGGTCTGAGGTGCACGACGCTTCAGCGCCCGATCCGGGTTCAACTGTTTAGGTAAGATAGGAATAAAATAGGATATATAACCGGAATATTCAAATTTTAAAAATATATATTGGATGCTGCTGGTATAAGAATCATCTATGATAAATATTATTGGCCTAGCGTCAAAGCCAAGAGAGCATTAGAATCTGGCTATATCAACTTTGTCCGCTGATTTGATTCAGAATCTACATATGTATTTTGTATGTAAGGATGTAAATCAGACGAAGAAACCTTAATAAACTTAGTCAAGCCATATTGGTACCAGTGACATACTTTGTAACAGAATAAATGTACTTTTTAGAAGGGTATACATAAATATCGATAGCTTTGAGCAAACCTCTACATAAAATCCATGTCTTCCAGGCAATACTCGACTCTGACGCGTTTCCTGAAGATTATAGGCAAATAAACCAGATATTTCTTGCAGCTGTATCCAGCGCACTTTCAAGGCATCCAAATAATGCTGAGCCTTCGAGTCCAGGGTCGTTTTGTACTTGACTTTGCTCATCGTCCGTTTGGGGGAGAATTTCGTTGGCTCCATGGTAGCCGCAATTATGGCGAATTGTAGCAGGGCTGCCATGCTATGAAAATAATGCCTGTTGCTGACTATTAATTTGGCTGAAACATTTTTGAAATTTAGACTTAAAATTTGGTGAAGACTGCGACTTTGTTTTAGAATTTGTTTAATGGTCCTCCAAAACATTGTCAAATTATAAGGAAAACAAACAAAATGACCTAATGAAAATTATAATAGAAACAAATCGAAAAAGGTGACAGCCCTGTTACTACCAGCTGACTTTTGTTTGTAAATTTATGTAAAAAGTGAAATATGGAAAATCTGAGTTCTTTACGCGGTTCCTGTGACAGTTTTTGTCCCACTGCAGAAGCGAAAATGTAACCATACAAATAAATCGATATTAATCGATACTATGATTTAATTTAAAATATATTTTGAATTGTTTCTGCCTTTTCCCTTTGTTCAGGCGCATACGAGAGAAATTGCTTAACTATTATGAGTATAAAAATGGTCAAAAGAATGTTCCCGGCATTCTGGTAAAGGAGTTCACACGTTCCGCAGCTGATGCCAAGGCTCCCAAGGCGAAAGACATGCGGACGGAGCAATGCCTGAACAAAACTGTTGAATACCTGCTTAAAGAGTAAGTATCTGAACAGTCGAGGAAGTGTTTCCCAACAAAACCTAAAACCATTTTAGCATTCTACTGGATAAACGTAAGCCCTATTACTTGGCATATGACTTTATATTCGATCGACTGCGTATGGTGCGTCGCGAGATTGTTATGCAGCAGTACGATTCAAGGCAAGCTATACGATTGCTGGAACCGATGATAATGTTTCTGGCCTACAGTCGCTATAGTCTGTGTGCAGAACCAATTGATAAATTTGATCCGAAAATATGCAATCAGCATTTGCAGGAATGCTTGAATATGGTGTTAAGTTGCTATCAAGAATTGGATGATGAACTGGAAAAGGATAATAGAAAAACTTCTACTCAACGAGAGCAGCAAAGACGATGCTTTATTGAAGCCTTATATCAAATATTTAACTTGGGAACCCCCGAAGCTATGCAGCGTGGTTTAACTTTGCCTAACGATTTGCAAGAGGATAGGATATTCAAGCTAGCCTTTGGTATATGCCTGAACTATCATCAGGGGAATCTGTTTCGGGTGATCGTAGGGTTGCCACAGTTGCCACACATTATATGCGCTGTTGCTGCCTCAAAACTTCAAATGATAAGAAGGTAACATATGTACATGTTTGTGTAAGGAACTATTCTCAAACTAATTATTATTTCTTTTTTTTAAACCATTTGTAATTAATTGTCGGCTTAAAATCATTCTAAATACAACTCCAACTCCTTTGTTCTCCTGTAAGAAACTAACAATTTTAAAAATTATGAAACATTAATATTTTTTTTATATGTAAAATTAAATTATTATGCTCAATAACTTAACTTTATTCCTACATTTTTTTTCTTTACAGGCGCCTGTTCGAAATCTTTACGCACGCCTACAACAGCAAACAGCTAACAGTGCCGTCATCGTACTTGTTGCGTTTGACTTTAGCGGAACCCCAGATGCTAACAAAACTATGCCGGCATTATAATATAACCCTATCGGCCGATCGAAAGTCGCTGCATTTCAGAAAGCATGAATTTAATCTCGACGCTGAAACAATAAAAGCGCAAAGAGAACCTTTTATTGATGCAAAATTAGCAACTATTTATTTGCCTGAGGTTTTGTTGCTCAAAAAGTTATGGCTATAGAAGTCAAAAAGAAAATAGATGTACAATTAAATTTATTGATTGAAATTCGTTAAGATAGGAAAAAAAAGTATATATTATATATATGTACATATATATTAATGTATAAACAATTTAAGGAACACAAGCTGGCAACCCTGTAAAAAAATAGAAATTTATCGTTATCGAAATTAGTGACATATCTTTTGAATAAATGCATTTGGCTGGGGTGCGCATAAAAAAGAAATAAGAAATAAAATATTCGTGAAGTGCAAAAAATTAACTAAAAATATTTCTTGAGTTTTGTTTTGTAAAAACTGTTGCAACGCTTGCCCGCTCGCACTTGCAACACATATGTATGTATATATGTATACATAAAGTGCACGCAGGGTTTCATTTTGATGGCATATCGGTTGATTGCTCTGTCGGTACGCTGTCAAACACTAACGCACCAACACCAACAAAACTTATACTTGCAAGAGAAAGTGCTTGAGCCATTTTGGAAAATACAATTCCGCCATATTTACCGGCAAAATTCAAAATATTTACCTTGCTAGTAAACATTTAACGGCACATACGCAACATATTGCAATTAACGGTACGTGTAAACAAAAGGCAAACAAATTGCCAGACGTCAGTCTGCTGCTGCTGCTGCCGCTGTCGCTGCTGCCGTCGACGCAGCGCCCCACGCACCGATGACAATAGAAGAGCAGAACTAAAGAAGAAGGAGAATTAAAACAAAAACAACAACAAATTTCGAAACGCAATTTCGGTCTGCTTGTGAGTGTGCTATATTATTTTAATAATTTTATACGTTTTTGCTCACTAATTAGCAATTTTCAGTGGCCCGCAGACGTATACACACACACTCACAAATACACACAGCTATATTTACACATACATAAGTACGCAAAGCGAGAGGCAGAGTTGAACAGCAAAAAAAGCAACAACAATAACAACAACGATGACAAGTCATCATCAAGGCGGCAACTTTCAGGCTAGACAGCCGCCAATTGTTAAGAACTTATCGTTGGCTGCAGCCGCAGTGCCGCTGCCACTGCCTCTGCCGCTGTCGCTGCCCATGTCCATGTCTTCCTCCTCCACCGTCAATCATCATACAATTACAACATCTCCATTAGATTTCACACACGTTCTGCCACTAACAACGGCAATTGTGGAGCATCAGCATCCTTATAGCTCAGAGCTGGATGGCACAGAGCATGGGGATAATGAGAGTTTTTTAATTGAAGAAATCATTGATGATTATGATGATGAAGCTAATATTGTTGTGGATACGGGTGAGTTTTTTATATCCGGCGATGCCTATGAATATTATTCAGTGGATCGCATGGATCGTCTGGGTACATCTGTGGGCGTTGCTACGGCAGATGCCCTACCGCCGCCCATAATCATGCAGCAACAAGAGCAGGCTAGCGATGAAGAGGAAGATGAGCAACAAATGGACATTCGTTTGTCCTCTGGGGAAGAAGAGGAGGAAGATGATGATGTGGAGAACAAAGAGTTGCCTGCAGCATTGCAGCGCGATGTAAATGCGTTTGATATAGCGTCAGATATTTTAACCAATATTGAGGCAACGGCAGCTAACATTAAGGAGGAGCAGCTGGAGAATGATTATTATATGCAGTCCAATGATCACTCCAATAGCTGTCCTGTACAGGACTTTAAACCTTTTGGCAGGACTCAGCACCTATCGCCGCAAATAAACAACAACAACAATAGCAGCAGCAGCAGCTGCAGCGGAACTGCAAAGCGTTGGAAGCAAACCAAAGTGCCCATACGCATAACACAGGATCAGTTTAATGTAACACTCTGGTCCTCGCTTAACTCAGAAGATGAAGATGAAGAGGAACTGGACCTGGATGACCAGCATGTTGCGGCGCATCAGCAGCTTCGGCAGCTTCAGCAGGAGCAACAGGCGGCAGCTGCAGCTGCCGCTGGCAACACATCCTCCAGCAAACTCATTTTGGATGAGCATCATATGATGCATCATGATGTACTCAGCGATGGCATTGGCAATGAGTATGTTATTTTGCCGGATCCTTTTAGTGCAGCTGCTGTGACCGATGTGCAGGAGGTGGTTAATGCATTTATGGACGATGAAAAGGAGGAAGGGCAGGTGCAGGAGCTTGAGGAGGATAGCCATTCGTTAGGCGACCGCTATCAGCTGGATGAGACATACGGCAGCATAGAGTTAATTGAGAATATGCCGCAAGCCATTGAGCTCATGTCTGTGCCGCTTGCTACGCCTGTTGCAACAACAACAACAACAACAACACCAACAGCAACAATGGGTTCGGCAGCAGTAACTAAAACTCTGCCTAAGCTTGTGCTGCAGAATAGCAGAGCAACAAATGTGCGCCTGAAAGCGAGCACCAACATTAACAAGACAAACAAGCGTCAAACGACGCTGCCGCTGCCGCCACCGCCGTTAGTGCCGACCAGTAGCAGTAACCAGCAACAGCAGCAACAACAACGTGGCACTCAAACAAGTGCAACTACAGCAGCAGCAACAGCGGCTGATGACGATGAAGAGCCCAAATTTCGTTGCACCCACCGTGGCTGCAATAAGGAATTCCGTAATCACTCCGCCATGCGCAAACACATGCATACACACGGCCCGCGCGGACACGTATGCAACGTTTGTGGCAAGAGTTTTGTGGAGAGCTCCAAGCTGAAGCGTCACCAGCTAGTGCACACCGGCGAGAAACCCTTCGAGTGCACCTTTGAAGGTTGCGGCAAGCGTTTCTCCTTGGATTTCAATTTACGCACACACGTGCGCATACACACTGGAGATAGGCCGTATCATTGCCCTATCGATGGTTGCTTCAAATGCTTTGCCCAGTCAACCAATCTCAAATCGCATATGTTAACTCATACAAAACCCAAGCGAAAATGGCCACGTGCCCCGCAGGTGAGCACCAAATCGCCACTAGTAGCACGATATGGACGCTTGGAATTTGGAGAGGATCCTACGTTGGTCTATGTAGAACCCAATGAGGACCTGGCGTCGGTACTGCTGGATAACACGTCGACGCCCTCCTAACCAGTAGCAATTCCGCTGACTGTTGTGATCTGAATTTAATTTTGAGCGCGCGCTAAAAAAGAAATAAGGCTTTCTGTCTGTACAGTTAGTTGTAAGTTTCTCCCAAGATATATGTATATATATATATATATTTATATATATATGATATATACATATATAAATATATATATATGATATATACATATATAAATATATATATATATACATATACATATATCTATATTTATATATAGATGTTAGTTCTAAAAAAGAAAGGGTGTCGCACCCACAAACAAACAAAGTAGCTATTAAGTCTTGAAGTAAGGTTTTGAAGTTGGATGGTCTTAAAAAAGAAAACGTAGAATTTAGCTTTTATTACAAAAGTATGTAAAACCCAGCAAACAAACAGCAAACCCTCTAAATATCCTACAACAACCCAACCGCATGACAACTTCTACATACTCTTTCTTTTATCTACATATATTGATCTGTGTGCGGCCATTCGAATATCAAAAGGCAGCATAAAAATTTTTTTTCTATATACATCTTACAAATATAAAATACAAATACAATTACTATTTAATTCATACACACATAAAACATCTAAATAACAATAGGCTATATTTTTGTAATGAAATTGTAATATTTAGTGCATTGAAGTGCGAAGTAAAGTATATATATATATATATATACATTCATATATATATATATATAAAAGAAAAAAGTAACAAACTATGTTGAAAGTCAATTTTATTGTGGCCTTTTATCGGTTCTCATTTCTTTTTTTTTCGGGGTTTTTACCAGCAAAAGATAAAATTTTATTTATGATGCAGGTGCACGAAAAAAAGAACACTAAATTTTTACTGATTTTCAACATTTAGCAAGTTTTATTTTTATTTGTATAATCAAAGATATGCCTTAATACTACATTTGCTTAAATACTTTAGAAAAGTGTTACATTCTGGCTGAAAAATCCAAGAGTTTGTAGGTTTCGAACCAAACTTAATTACAATTTATTTTGTTTTCAAACCATTGGTTCATTGTTTCTTAAACCAAACCATACTTGAAATGTTTTTTGTACAACTGGTTCTGTTCACAGCAAATACCAAGGCATTCCAAGCTTAAAATGGTTCGGTTTAAAAGTCAAGTGTTAACTGTTCTTACTGCGTCTTTTACTAATCTTTAGACAAATTGGTTTAGTTTATTGTTTGATACAGGTATACCAAGATAGAACCGGTTTGGCTCGAAACGGTTTAACTAAACAGCACAGATTTACAGGTAGTTTAAGCGAGGTTCATTGTTACAACTCTGTACTTAATAATATTACACCGAAAACATTGCAAAGCTAATTATTAATTAATTGCAGGAAAAAAAAAAAACAAAGAATACTCGTATAAGCTAAGTTGATGATGATGATAAAGGGCGACGACTCTCGACCAAATTATGTGACCTTGAGGCCTGGCGCTGACTGAGGCACAGTGGGCAAAATGTTAGCAATGGGCGTATATCCACCAAAGATATTTCCGGTCACCGAGAGCAGAACAGAATAATTGAAATACCAGAAAATACAGAATAAAACCATAAAGATGACGTCTGTAAACGGAAAAGAAGAGAAAGATAAGGCCCACACGCCAATATAATTAACCCGAATCAAGTATGACGATTATGACTCAATTCAATTTGATTGAATTACATTTACAGCAACAACAACTTACGTATCGTAACACGCTCCCATTTTTCGACCACATACAGTTCTGTCACCTGTTTATAGATTAATTATTAATAATAAATTCATATATTCATGCATGTGTATAGTAGCATCGTTTAGAGCTGGGCTAGCGTTTAATTAAAAAAAAAAACTATATATTATACACACCATTAGGTATCGAAACCACCAGTAATTGGCAAAATTGATAATATTATTCAGCATGGTTATTCGTTGAAATCAGTCACAAAACACTTGACAAGCGTAGCGACAATAGCCGAGAACTGTAATTGTTGGTAGTGCCTATTAATTGTTTAATCTTAATACTAAGTACTTAATAGATCAGTGTTAATAACGCATAAAGCCCGGCCGCAGCTCTTGTCAGTGCTGTAAAGTTTTTTGTTTGGTTCGCTGTTGGTTATCGTTATCGAAAAGCGCGCGACGTATTAACTCACTGCTAAAACTCACTGAACAAAAATAAAAAAAGGCATCAGCACATTTCCAAAAAAAAGTTAGTAACAAAGCAACCAAAGACTGAACATTATTTTCGTAGTCTCAGAGCATTCGGCATACAAGGCAGAATAGAATTGTACTTCGAGCAGTTCACAACTCTATTTAAAATTTCGGCGAAGTGCTTTTATATTTATCCAAAACAGCTGACTTAAAATTTCTCAAAAATATTTATATTTAAAATGACGGAAAGTATTGTAAAATTAGTACAACGCATACAGCCGATCCAGAGCCTGGAGGATACGAAACATTTTATTTATATGCATTCCAAATGGCTAGACGATGTAACTCATCTGGAGGTGCTACTCACACCGAGTAATAACAGTTATCAAGGTACACTGAACCATGATGAAATTCGGAGTGCTGCTCAGGATTTGGAGCTGCCCTATGATGACTTTTTTAAGGAATGCAGAGATGCCTTAATCACACAACTGGGCAGACGTGGATTCGATTATGAGGTGGATGAGGAACAGACTGTGTTCAAGCTTTGGAGATCCATGGGCATCGATACACTCTATCTGGAAGTGCCACTACGAAAGGTGCCCAATAATAACCAATTGCTAGACGCGGCTATTAGCTTGCCAGTTTGTCCATGTCAGCAAGCCAAAGGTGCTGGTGGTGATGGCGATGGTGTTAAATTCAGTCCTGAGCGCAAACGCGCATATAAAGAATCGGTCGCACGATATGAGCAATACGTGATTGACACCAGGGTGAACAATAGGATGTTACTCCAGAAGTTTACAGTGCTGATTAATAATAAAAAGCAGCGTATTCAAAATCTACTGGACATGGTAGAGGATTATAAGGCTAATACTGTACCAAGACGTCCTCTATCGGAAGAGCTGCCAATATACCAGCCTAAAGATCGCAAGGATAAGGATGACTATGATGGTGCTACTCAACCCTGTACACAAATTGTTCCATCAACTGATTAACTGACGTGAAAACTAAATTTCAAATTCATATGTATACAAACACAAAGGCTATCTCTCCCTTTACCGGCTATTAAAAATGATTGTTTAGATTACTATTATTGATTTTTATTGGGACCACTGTTGGTTATATTCACTTACCGACTAGAATTTCCATTTCTCTCCGTGGTAGCTGTCCGATATATTAGTCCGATCTTGATAATAATTAGTAATATATTTTGAGTTACGTTAAAAATAGTTTTTCCAAAAACTATAAAGACCGACAGTTACTTCCAGAGCTGCTATATTTTATTTTGTCGTTTGACAATTCTCTCATTCTTAAACCAGAAGAGAAAAGGATACTTGTCTTAAAAATTCCATAAAGATGTCTCAAGAAACACCAGTTTTCTATACAACAGGCGGATTCTTCCTTTCCACGGCTACAGTTACAAGATATAGTCTGCCGATCCGTTCATCTAGCACATAAACTGAGAGATAAGCTTACATAAAAAAAACCAATCGTTCACCTAGCTGGTCATTAGAAAAAACAGTTAAATTCCAGTTTCCAGTGATTTTTCATTTGTTTTTAGTTTTTTAATAAATTAACTTTATATGTGTATATGTATAAATAAACAACAAATAGACTTTTAAACATAATATACATTACAATAATTACCATCAATGTGTCTGTGTGTGTGTGTGTAGCTTAAAATTAGAGCAAAATTAAATTGCATTTTGGAATAAGTTACAATTGTCGTTGCAGTTGATGTTCTTTTTGGAATACAAATTATTTCAAACGAAAACCAATTAAAAATAATTAAATAAAAAAAATTAAGAGCATTTTACATAAGTGTTATATGTATGTATGCTAATTTTTGTTTTGTTTTGTTATTGTATATGTGTATGTATATACGTCGTTATGTAGAAATATGTTAGGCGTGTCTATAACATTTGAAAGAGTAAACAATTATTTCAAGTTTCAGATTTCAGACTCAAAGCGCAAGCAGATCCTCATCAACGCCTGGTTTCTTTGGTGTTGTCTTTCGTAAGCTGTTATCGGTTCCTAATCCTGTCGTGACGGCACTCGATGCAGAATTCGTTGTCGCGATTGTTGGAAGATTTTCAGCGGCAGCGGCGCGTTCCTCAAGGAATTTATCAAACTCTGAGCTGGTCAGTTCTTCAATGCCATCAATGTCCTTCTGTAAAAAATATATGTATATATATATATATATAAAAATAAAGCTTTTTATGTTTATTGATCAAATATAAATGAAAATTGTATGTGCTTTGTAGTAAATGATTAAAAAGCGAGTGTGTGAATGATTTCTTTTCTGCTGCTTTGCTACTTACTGAGCTGCCCAGCCACGCCTCCATTTCGTCGATCTCATTCTCTTTCGTCGACTATGTGGGCGTAGATAAAAAACACGAAAATTTGCACAAAAACATACGAAAAATATATAGAAATGAACAAAAGAAATATACAAAAGGCAAATTTAATAAATATATAAAAGTAAAAAATAATATGAAAACGCCATTAGTTAACTTCTGTTCTAGACGGCGACTTTACTCACTTTACTTACCACCGGCGGATCGCCGGGTGCACGTTGTTGTTGTTGTTGTTGCGCTTGCTGTTGCTGTTGTAGCTGTGGTGTTGCTGCTGACAGCGTTGGTTGCTTGTAAGGCGAGGCAACACTGCCGGCTGCCGCATCCACGCTGGGTATATCACGCAACAAATCAGTTTTACTGTGGATTACAAGCATCAATTAAATAAGGATAACAACATCAACAATATATGTCATTCGTGCTTACTGGTTGCCATCGGTGCGCGACTGGGCCAATATATCAAATTCATCCGCAGCGCCTGTTGTAACCGATGCTGCTGCTGCGGCTGGTGCAGCTGCGCCTCCGCCTGCAGCGCCGCCCAATTGCAATTGTCCAAAGCTCTGGGGCAGCGGATCCTCGCTGCTCTCGATTAAATCAATTAACAGCTGATCACTTTGTGGCGTATTACTGATGGCCGTTGCAGCTGAAGGAGGAGATGTAGCTGCCGATGCTGCTGCTGCCCCGCCGGCAATTGGCACGCCTATGGCAGCGCCAAGTACAGCAGATGGTGAAGTAATCGACGCGGTGCCAGCTCGATTCTTTTCGTAGCGTTCATGACGCAAGAAGACATTATTGAGTTCGTCGTTGATGCGCAGAAATTCGGCTGTCAACTCATCGTCCTGTACGCGCCCAATTAAATCCACAATGCGTGACTGCATCTCCTTGCATGTAGCGGTCAACTCATTGAGCAGTGCATAGTCATCTGGCGATTCCTGCCCTGGCTTCATTACGCTCAGCATTTCAGCCAAAATGGACATATTGTTGCTTACAATTTCCAACTCTGAGCGCAGTTTTGCTCCCTGTTCGGGCGTTAAATGCAGCGGACCACTGGCTGGAGCAGCACCCGCTGCTGCTGCTGCTGCAGCTGCCATATGCTGTGGCGATATGCTGTGCTGGGCGGCTATCAGCTGTGGATGCACCTCCGGTACGCTCTGCAAAAAGGGTTTAAATGTATCGATACTCTCTTTACAGTTATATAAATGTGCTTACTCGTTGGGGCGTGTATATAGGCGCCATGGCATCCAGATCAGTAGCCGGAAACTCAATGCCCTTATTCTTCAGTTCCATATACATTTGGGTGACGCCATTGAGATCGGGTTGATTCTTGAATGCGTCTGCCCAGATTTGTATAAGACTCAGTACCTTCTCCTGCATCACAGCCGGAGGATCATTCTTGGGACCAATCAACTTAACTAGATCATTGATAAAATCCTTCTGAGCGACCAGAACATGGAATGCCTTGCCGCAGTTCTTCACACAAGTCTCCAGCACAGTGAGGGTATACATAATCACCTGATTATTCTTGCCAGCATTCTGCGACAGACGTTTCCTTATCGCTCGCATAGCATCTCTGGCCGTATCGGAAGATTCATTGATCATGTCACAAATCTCCATATTGGCAGCCCAATTCTCCGAGGCCAAACCAGCATCGGTAGCAGCCTCTATAAAAAAAATGGAAACAAAAAAAATGAATGAATGGAATGTTTGAGTTATGCTATCAAAAAATATTAATACGAAAAACAATTTGTTTAAATATTTAATTTGCTGGCACACACAATACACACACACACACACACACACATACATATATGTACATATGTATGTGTGCATACATTTTCGCAAGCAAACGCGATATTTTTTTTTCTTTCACCTGTTCTCTTCTTTATTTGTTTTTTTCTTTCGCAATTTTTGTTTACGCTAGAAAAACCAACAACAAGCAAATCATGCGGCAGCAATAAATATTAAGCAGCAACAGTTTTTTTTTTCTTTTTTTGCTTTTTAATTTTTCTCTTTTTTATTAGTAATTAAAAAAACAACAATGCAAGAATAAATGCACACAGTTGAGCAGCTCACATGATAGAAAGGGTATCGTTTGGCTGGCCGCAGCTTTAAATACCCTTGCCGAGAGTTCATAGTGCTGCAATTATAATCAAATCTAGTAAAGCTTAATTAATCCATTTTTTTTTTTTTTTTAATATTTTTGTACTTTCTTGCAAGTCGCAGATAAACTTTGATAAACAAAAACTAGCAAGAAACGGCTATCCTCGGCATGCCGAAGATTACATACCCCTTGACCTATTGTTCCTATTACAGCCAAAATATATAGTAGTTCAATCTGGATCATTATCGGTGTGCGCTTAGAAATCACAGTACTTCATCTAACTTTGAAATTTTTAAAGATTACTTGAAACCAATCGACCGCTTCTTCCCATATGATATACATATATAGAGGTCCGATCCGGCGGGCTCTAGCATACGTATGTGCTACCTGCAACAGAAAGAAGACTCCATAACAAAGCTCAAGAGCTGAGAGACTAGTTTGCATAAACACAGACGGACGGATAGCCATGGCAGCAATATGATTTAGTATTTTTTTTAGGGAGATTGTTCCTTTCCTTGGCGCTTTATATAATGGTTCGATTCTGCCCGTCCGACATAGGCAGGCTGTGTATCAAATTACGTTAATTTGGATGAAAAACTGCGGGATGAGTTTGCATAGCAACTCACAGACAGACAGACAGACAGACAAAGAGACAGACATGGCTGTATAGACTTGTCTCAACAAAAACTTTATGGGAACAGAGACGACTGCTGCAATGGATACATCTCCATATAAATAAATAAATTCGCTTCCCACGTCAAGAGTATTTAAGATATCAATATGAAATTTGTAAACAAAATATGACGACTAATTCAGTATTATTAACAAAATAATTGCATTTTTTTTTTAAACTATGACAATCTTGAAGTATGTCCATATAATTATACATATATTTTATGGGTTCGGTCACGGCTAATTTAATGTGTGAACTAATTATAATACGGCCGCTGTAAAGCAATAAAAAAATATTTAAAATCTTGTCGAACGAAATAGAAGTAGATAAGACTTATCATGATATTTGTTGCAGACGTGTGAACGCAGCAATTTTGTTTGCGTGGGCGAGCGAGAGAGAAGAGCGTGGGCCACAGCGACAGAGAGAGAGAGAGAGAGAACATTTTTTGCACTGCTCTCTTTGCTCTTTACTTTTGACATTTGTTTTGGGAGTGCGTTGCACTCGCGACCAAATAAAACGCAATAAGCAACAAAAAAACAAAAAAAAAAAAACTAGTTATGAATTGTATTTCATTCAAAACAAAACAGAAACAATAAAACAGAATACAAAAAAACTGCAACGGCAAACTGGAGCGAAAGAAAATGTGAAGCAACAAATTAGTAAAGCAGCGAAAAATAATACTAATGCTTACACACTGACACACATCCATACAACTATTGTAGGTGAGAGACTACGAAAGTTGAGCAGAAAGCAGAAATAAATAAATTAACACTTTTATGTAACTAAACAACAACAAAAGGTAACGCGAAACTTTTTTTGATGACTAATTTTCTATGTGCAACGCACCTTGCGGTTGGTCAAGGAACTGATGGCTACAGAGGGGGGAGACGGATTACAGGTCGTTTGCCGAAATATTATTATTATATACCCTGTAGATATTTGCAAAAAATACAAACAAGTATATACATTTCCAGCAAAAGTATGCAACAGTGGAAGAGCGTGTCCAAAAATGAATAAAAGAACAAACCATTTTTTTTGTGAAACCAAACAAACAATAACATTCATCTGAATAAGCTACAGGGTATTTGCTAGTCGAGCACTCTTTTTTTTGCCTTATAAAGCTGTTGTTGTTTTTGTAAGTGACATCAATTACAATAAACAACCGCTATTGACTTACAAAATGATGAGCAACAGCAAAGTAGTATAAAAGGGTATCTGCCTTTATTTTTTTCTATTTCTCTTTGTTTTTGTTTTTTTGTTTTCTTATGTGTCACAGTGTCGTCGTCAATAGACCGCCTTTCATCACTGTGATATGTATACATTCACAAGCTCACACACATACGCATGGGTGTCTGCGTGTAGGTATGTAGCTGTAATCTTATCAAGCAATTGGAACTGAAACTGAGACTCAAAACAGCGTGAGGAAGAGGTGTTGGGTGGGGAAAGAGTGACTGGCGTGATAGCGGTTTTTTTTGCCATAGTAATCAGATGGCAGCAACAAATCTCATTTTGTGGTGGGTGTTGCGTGTCAGTGTGTGTGCGTATGTGCGTGTATGTGTATGTGTGTGTGTGATACAATAAGAAAATGACAAACGACCCAAAGAAAGTTGTGAAAATTCAATTTTCCATAGTTTCGCTGCCGCTGCGATCGCAATGCAAATGCGCAGCAGGAAAAACGTAAGTGTAGCAATTTAATAATGTATAGAGAACATCCACACTCTCCCCACACACATGCACATACTTTTGATGACCCTTTCGGGAGATCCAAGAATTATTTGCTGCCCGGATAAATTTTTTTTTTTTTGTATATATTTCACTCATTTACTCACCGATGCGCTGTCCAACGGGCGTGGAGAAAACATTGCCCAGTGCGCCCACATTGAAGAATGATGCCATTTTGGTGCACTAACTTTTATTTTTAATCCGTCTATTTGTTTGTTTTATTTATTAATTTTTGTAATATTTTTTCTCTTCGCTTATTGCCACTTTATCAACGAGCGCAAATGTTTATGCGTTTACACACATCTGCTGCACTTGTCGCTTTTGGTGTGACCAGTTGTGTTCAAAGTGAAAAATAACGTTGCATTGGTATGCAGACTAGTTCAAGTGATTGGCAGCGTTATCGCGCAGCCAACTTCATGTAGCGCTGTCAACTTGCCGCAACGAGTGGTTAGCCTCGTTTGGCGAAAAGTACTGCAAAAGAGAATCGACAGTCGGAAGAAACACGAGGGAAGGAATTGTCATTATTTTTTTGAGAAAATCAAATTATACGCTCAAAGCAACATTTGCTAAGCCGATAGAAAAAAATGTTTTTTTTTTTAAAGTGTTATAATAATCAGAGTCGGCCAGTACATTTGCTTAATGCTCAACAAAATTATTTCAATTGAACCGCATAAAAAAAAAAAAGGCGAAAAGCGTGTACAATTGTGTTAGTGTGCGTGCGTCGGTTGCTTGGTGTGTTGGCCGAAAGCAGTGAGACGACAACGAAGAAGAAGCAAAACCAGCAGCAGCAGCAGAGGAGTAAAATATCAGAAAAAGAAAAGAACTGCAAATACCAAAAAAAAAGAAGAAAAATTTAGTAGTGATTGTCGCGCGGGCAAAACTGCAGGTAATGCGAAGGCGAAACGTTTATAAAACATTAAAGAAAAACAACAAGAAACCAACATAAAGTTGACCGGGCGAAGGAGCTGGCAACATTGCGCAAATGTACAACAGTTAGTTTTCAAGCGTGTGCGTGCGAGTGTGTGTGCGTGTGCCCCCGCCTACGCCATACGACCACAAACACATCAGCAAAAACAACAACAACAAAGCGTAACGAATGCTTTCATTTCTTCATCTGGATCTTCTTTGCCCCCCGCCACCCCACCAATTTATCTATAGCATTTTCTGCTACTGATTTGGTAAAGAAAATTCTTCACACACCCTACCCCGCTTACTCCGCGACTGCTGTACCCTCTCATTATCAGTTATCAAAACGAGGGCTACATAAAAATCCTTCAAAATTCCACCACAAACCCCCACCACTGCGAGCGCCATGCCCGTCTCGCTGGCTGTGTGCGAGACAGCAAATGTAGTCAACGCTGCGCTAAGGGAATCACTCGGCGTCGGTGGAGGCTGTGTCGCTGCTACAGCTAGTCGCGCCGGAGTCGGCGGCATAACCGCTTCCGGTTCATCAGCTGATGAAGCCAGAATCGGCGATAATTCAGTTAGCGACGATAATTTACAAACCCAAATTGTAGCAAACGCCAAACGTGTCTTGCTCGCCAAAATCGAATACGAAGAGGTAGAGAATTATCACGACTCGGTCCTGACCCAACTCAAATCAAAATATATTGTCATTACGCCGGATAGCAGTGGATCACCAATCATCGCATCGCCCAATGGTACATACATCAAAATGAATGGCAAAGTTATGGGATCAAATGGCCATGGTAAGTGTTGTTATTATCGTTATCGCAATAATATCAATAGTAGTTCGGTATTTGGTAATTCTTTGTTTTTGTCATCGCACCTTCAGCTGAATTAAAAACTAAAAATTAAATATTTTCATAAAAAGAATTGCCAAATGAAAAGTATGACCAAGGCGAGAATTCGAATTTTGAGAACAAAATCAAACGATATTTTCGATAGTATCATCGCTAATTCGACTTCTCTACATTGCGCCTTTTTCTTTTTGTTTTTTTTTTTTTTGTAATAGTATTTCTCAATATGTTTGCCAATGGGCGCAAAAAATACTCCAATCACTAATACATATGTACATATATGCATGCATGTGTGTGTGTGTGTGTGTGTGTGCGTGCTTGGGTGTTTATTTTGAGCAAAATCACGTGTGGAGTAAAACACATTTTTCTGCATACCCTTGTATCTGTTTCGACGTCGAAGTCGACGAAAGCAGCAGCAGTAGCAGCGTCTGTACCTGTACTTATGCATGTGTGTAAGTGTATGCATATACGCTGGGGTGGTATACGTGTTGTTCGCATATAAACAGAATGCAATGAAAAAGCGTGCGAAAGCAAAACAAGTATATGATCGTAAAGAGTGAATTGAACAAGCAGCGACGTTGTAGTCGGCAGCGAGGCCACTATACACATTTTTTACTACTGCCTCAACTTGTGAATCACAGAGTAGCATAGAAGAGTTGAAGAAGAAAAAACGTGTCGCGGCAAACATTTTACACGCGGGTTGCCAACCTATCGCTCTCTCTCTTTTTCTTTTTCCGCTGATACTGCTGAATATTGATATTTGATAACGGCATTATTGTGCCGACTGCTCACACCAATTTCGCTATTTATTTTTCTTCTGATAATTTTTTTTTTGCAAACGTTGCGTCGCATTTTGCTGTGTGTTGTGAATGAAAATATAAAAGCGTACAGCAAAGCAAATTTCTGTGATTCATGCGTATATATTCACATTCACACACACATACGCATTGCGAGTCATTTGCCTTCGCCTTGCCTTGTGCACAAAAGCAGGAAATAAAACAAAGAGAAATGGTCAAAGACAACGACTGCTGCTGCTGCTCTGGCCAACAACAATACGCCTACAACAACAACAAGAGTTGCCAATACGCGCCAAAGTTGCGCGAGCTGTCAGAATTTCAGTTGGCAACACTTGGAAAATACATGGTTAAAAACGAGACAACGCTACTAACATTAAACTACAAGCGCTAAGCAATGTATGCTGCTCACTCTTTTTTGCTAACGAGTACGCAGCAAAACGCTCGCTGTTATCAACATAACAGCAACACAGACTACACAGGTGACCATTTGAGTGTTAGTGTGTATGCTTCTGCATGCGTGTGTGTGTGTTGCCAGATTCTGTGTGTGTGTCTGTCTGTCACATTCGCTTTTAATTTTAGTAACCAAGTTGTCAATTTTGGTGTCGTCTGGGAATGTATTATTATAATGTCTTGGATAATTGTGGACAACAGCTATGCCTTGTGGCTGCTATATAAATTATTATTCTTACCCTGCTTGGCACTATTGACACGTCTTTTTCGCGTCACTATTCTTCTGTCTCAGCTGCTCCTAATACCCACTCGCAAATTTTTTGCTGTTTCAGTTGCAGTTGCAGACAACAACGGCAATGGGAATGCAAGTGCAAATGGAAATGGAAATGTAAATGTAAACACCAATGGGAATAATACTGGAAATGGGAATCGCAAAGTAGCACTACAGTCTGTGGAGCAATCCAATCAGAATGAGTTGCCCATGCCGAAGCGGGTACTGTACCCGCGAGAGAATATACGTATCGGCTGGAAGCAATCCGATAGAAAGTGGCAAGTGGGCACTGGAATGCTTAATGTGGGCAACACATGCTACCTTAATTCAACGCTGCAGGCGCTCTTTCATATACCCGCCCTGGCCAATTGGCTCGTCTCGGAGAGTGCCCATGTCGAGAACTGTAATATCAGTGAATCATGCGGAGGAACCGGTTGCATAATCTGCGCCATGGCCAAAACTCTACTATCCACACAATCCAATCAGTCGGCAGTTCGTCCATTTCTTATCTATTCAAAGCTAAGGCAAATATGCAAGCACATTGTCGTTGGACGTCAAGAGGATGCTCATGAATTTCTACGCTTTCTGGTGGAATCTATGGAGAAGGCGTACTTGATGCGTTTTCGTAATTACAAGGAATTGGATCAGCTGGTCAAGGAGACAACACCCTTGAATCAAATCTTTGGCGGTTATCTGCGCAGCGAGGTGCGTTGCCTTAGCTGCAATCATGTCTCGATTACGTTTCAACATTTCCAAGATTTGTTGCTTGATATACGCAAAGCAGATACCCTGGAGGAGGCATTTGATGGTTACTTCTCACGTGAGCGCCTTGAGGATATGGGCTATAAATGTGAGGGCTGCAAGAAAAAGGTGATTACAAGCTCAATAGAGAGGTAAAAAATTATATACTTAATTACTATTTATATCTTTCTAGGTCTCTGCCACGAAACAGTTTAGTCTGGAGCGTGCGCCCATCACGCTCTGCATTCAACTGAAACGCTTTTCGATGATGGGCAACAAGCTGACCAAACAGATAACCTTCAAGCCTCGCATTGACCTCGGCAGATTCGCAGCCCGTAGTCCACAGGCAGCGTCACAACAGCTCACCTATCGTCTTGTCTCAATGGTGACGCATTTAGGTGTCTCCCAGCATTGTGGCCATTATACGGCCATTGGATTGAGTGAGGCCGGTAGCTATTATAATTTCGATGATAGCTATGTGCGGGCTATTGCCATGCAGAGCGTCTGTAATACGAATGCGTATATAATGTTTTATGAATTGGATTTACCCAGCAGCAACAACAACAACAATACTAATAATAAAATGAATGGACTACGTCTGACTAATGGGCAGCAGCAGCATAGTCCACCAGCTGTTGCAATGCCTCTATCTGTGACTGTACCGGCCACAGTGACCTCAACATCCGGTTCCGCTGTCTCGCCACGTTTCATTGGTCCTCAACTGCCGAATGGTTATGCCAATAGCAACGGTCACACTTTGCTTGGGGATGTTAAGACAGCAGTTCAATACAAGTCGCCACAACAACCACAACAGAACGGTCTCCTTGTGGGAGCCAGTAAATTTCAGGAGAAGCATTCACTGGCTCCTCCAAATGCTAACAAAAGTTCCTGCAACAACAGCAACAGCACTTTAAATAACACTTCAAGTTCACACCAGCAACAACATATTCTGCCAATGTCCTCGGACGAAGAGGAGGACGATGATAAATTTAAAGCGAATACAGCGCCGCAGCTCCCAAGCATGCCCAAAATGTTTGATGATAGCAACGAAAGTGTTGTACAAACTGCCAAGTTGAAGCCAAAGATGCCACTGAAGAGCCTGGTGCCCTATGAATCCGCCTCTGAGGAGGAGGAACAGCAGCAGCAACAACAACAACAGCTTCAGACGACAAATGTGCGCAAGCGACGTATTGGCGCTGACTCTAGCGATTCGGAAGTTGACGCCCAATCGCTGCGTAATGGGCACGCCAAGACTAATGGGAGCAGCGACAGCGGAAATGGAGGCAAAGCCCCGTCAGGCAATGTTAACATCAACAAACAAAAGACTGATGCCATAGACGAGATATTTAGAAGTCTAAACCACTATAAACAAAAAACCACAGCGAGCGAAGCTGAGGAACAAAAGGAACTGTTGCGGAAAGCCGCTACACTGGCCAACGGTTGGCAGTCCCAAAATGGCAATGGCAGTGGCAATGGCAATGGCAAAGTGCAGGGTTCACCTAAGACGCCGCCCTCGCCAGCTGTTATTAAATCAAAGACTGGCATTTGGCAGGTCACACGTACTGATGCAAAAAATGATGCGGAGGTCGCTAATCATGAGATGGGGAATGATGAGGTAACCTCTTCAGTGGAGGATCCACAAAACCTTCTAGCTGCTAAAAATCATAAGAATCCCTTTGCTGCCAGCAAAGAATTGATTACATCACCTTGCGCCAAGCGACAAAAGATGTTAAATGGCAATCCCAGGGTACAGCCACGCACCGGAAATGGTTATCAAACTGAGTCTGTGTCCAATGGAAGTGCTGTTAGTGAGCTATTGAAGCAAACGCATCGTGGCTATGGTAGCTCTATTCTCAGCTGGAATGGCAAACCCTCAGAACTGGAAAAGGAGGTAAGTGAAACGGACACCGAGTCCATAGACTGTTCCCTACTTAGAGCACGATCCATTTAATGAATGCACTCCCTGTGGAAGTGGGTAAAGTTTGGGTGAGCCTAAATGCTGCGTTCTCACTGCCTTAGAAATATACTAAAAAAAATTAATTGCTTTTTGACCTAATAATATAATAGGGGTCAGTTCTCCCAAAGATTAATAAAAAAAATGAGATAATATTTTGCAAGAAGAAAGATTTCACTTAAATAATTAAAATTAAATTTAAAATCCAGATTAAATATTATGAAATTATTGATAATGATTATATATTTGGCTGTATTCAAAAAGTATGAAATAATATTCAAAGTTTTAAGTTTTCGGCAAGTTTCGCGATGAGAACACAGAATCTTTGCAACAATAATTGGTTGGTCATTGGGGTTTCTTCCTTTCCATTACGATTCTATTTGTGTGTTTGTAGTTGGAGCTGTAAAACTATCGAGAGTACTATCGATATATTAAATATCGATATAAGAATTTATTATTAAAATGAAACAGTCAAATTTGTTAATATATATTTTGAATTGATATGTATTAAAAGTAGAATCCACTGGTATTCCACGATAGTATTGTCGATATTTTTTTTATGAAAGCTCTATTTGTAATATTGCGTTGCATGCTGTTTGTTTTTGAAAATTGTTTTTGTAATTTTTGCATTTGTTCTCCACATCCCCCCATTCTTATAGACTTTTGATTTGGTTTGTGCGAAACGGATAGCTGGTTACGGCGATGCGGATGGGCATAACCACGACAACGTCAACAAGAATAATGATCATAATAACAGTAACAACAATAATAATAATGATGATAATATGAATAATGATGATAATATTAATAATGATGATAATATGAATAATGTTGATAATATGAATAATGCTGATAATATTAATAACGATAATGATATGAATAACGATAATGATAACAAAGAAAGCAACAGCGACTCGACGGCTCCACCAGATCTGTTGGGTTAACAGCTGTTCTAATCAATTGCATATCTCATTCTCGCAAACTGTGATTGTGTTGAAGTCTCCATCAGCGTGGATACTTCAATGCGCCCTTCCCCTTACCCATCCCGCAAAAAAAAAGCAAACAAACAAACAAACAATAAACATTAACGTCGTGGTGATCCTAGAGCCCAATAGGTAAAGCTGCTGTTCTACTATGAATAGTACGAGTCCAAAAACAATGAAGCTTATGATTTGACATCATAAATTCAACCGTGCCCGTTACCGTTTTGCCAAATTAATTGTTAGTTGTTAGAGCTGGAAAACTATTGAATAGTAGCCCGGGAAAATGATCGATATTTTCGATATAATAAACTAAAACAATCGCTACTATCGTACAAATAAAAGGTTAAGGAATGAGTGCTGCATATTAAATAAATTGAATAATTTTCTGTATTTACATATCAATTAATTGTGAGTGCGAATAGTAAATGTTAGCTAGTGTAAATAGAGCCCGTATAAAATTAATAATATCGATAGTTTAAATCGATTTTATTCTAACTCTTTAATTAAAAGTTTATCGATATTACTTCTGTAACTGTTCGGCTTTGCTCAGTTTTCTATTTAGAATTGAATTCAACTAAAATCCGTGTTTTCGAGTCTGTTTTCCAGCTCTAATTTTTGAAATCGCATGCAAATTTTGCTCGTTTAATATTCATCTGCATAAGCTTCATTTTTCCACCCAAAGCCCACAGTGAATGAAAACTGAAACTAAATACAGAATTTTTTTTATATCGACAGTTACTAGCCGAGGCCCTTGATCAGCGTAAAAGGGATGACGATGACGATGAAGAAAACGAAATGGATCGTGGCCGACAGCGAAAGATTAAATCGGCGTCCGTTCAATGCAATAACAGTGCACCCGGCTATAATCCATTCCAGGAATACGAAGGACAAAAGCGCTGGCAGAATAACAACACCAACAGCAGCAGCTTTACACGTTACTATCACCAGAATTATCGCCCGAATTTTCAGCAACGCAACAAATTCAAATATAATCGTTTTGCTGCCGCCAATGGCGCCAAGTTTAAACAGCAACGTGCGCTACAGCGCCATCTAGCTTCTGGAGGCGGCTTTACGCGGCGTCGAGAGTCGCCGGCAGGCCAACAACAGCAACAGCAGTCCTAATTCAACGACGATAAAGTAGAAGACGAAGATGAGATGATTATAATGACTGCCTAATAATGATGATCACACTGATATGATGTTGCATTTGTTGTGGTCTTCGGCCAGCAAACGGGTTTTTTTGAATTTTACATGAGTTTTGTAAACGTTTTTTAACTGCTGATGAATACATTAGAAATAGGACACGTAAGCTATAAGCTAGGGCACTATACCAACCCCGAACAGCTCCTCTACCGACCCACGCTCACGCCCACCCTGTACCCTTTAACCTCTCCCGTACATTTTAAGTTGTTAGTCGTAAGCGAGTTTGTATGTTTTTGTTTTTGGCATTTTATTTTCTGTATCTATTTGAATTCATAAAAGAAAAAACTATCGTTGGGAGTTAAAATACATTTTTCAAAAATGTTTTTCTTCCTTAAAGAGAAAAATTACAAGCATAGAAACCAAACTAGAAACACATCAAATAATTCGAAAAACAGCAGAAAGAAGAAAACAAACCATATTCATAAGTTACGCTAACAAAAAAATTTAAAAAACTTAAAAAAAAAAAAAAATACAAAGAAAAGAACAGATGCTGTACATATTATATGTTAAAATTGAGAGTAGATTAAACAAGAGAACAGAAACAAACAAAAAGAAAAAGAAAACAAAAATACCTTGATTTAAGTTAGATGGCGAACAAAATTTAACAAGAAAACAAAACAAAGAGAAAAATTTAAGTTGATCGCCAGATTTTATTTATAGAGAACATTAACTAAGCTGCGGCTGCGGCTGCGCCCGCGGAAATAATCGATTGCTAGTGTTAAATGTATAACCCAAAATATAAAAATAATAATAAATGTTGGATATATAGTATATAAAAAATATATATACACACACAAATATATGAACAAAAATTAAACGAAAAATAATTATTTGTGCAAGTAAAAACGGCCGGCGCCGGCGAGTTAGCAAAATTAAATACTACGAGTATATACTTATTTATAAAAATACATTTTTTTTCGATTCAATTTAGTTTTTAATAGTAAATAAACCGTACAATAAAAACTAAAATAAAAATGATATTTGAATGATTGCAACATACAAACAAAGAAGAAGAAATTAATAGCTAATCGCCGCCGCCTCCGCTACGCTTGCGTCGCTCTTTCTTGTTCATCAGGCGACCCTTGCGATAGCGCGCCTGTCCATCTGGCGGCGCCTTGCCGTACTTTAGCTTTTTGCGCAAATGCTTGGGCACACTTTTTATGGTATTATTTCGATCCCGTTTTTTCTTCTGCTGGTTGGCTTTGTTATCCATGCGTTCTTTCATTTTGAATAGTTTGCTCTTTTTGATTTTTTTCAGTGTTTTCGTTTTCATCAGTTTATCCAGATCCTTTTTGCTCTTAAATTCACCGATGTCAGCCTGAGTCTTGCTATTTGTTGGTTCCGTTTCGACCGTTTCCCCTTTGCGCTTGCGGCTTACTTTAACGTTCAGATCCATGCCAGGTATGCGATTGATTTGCTCCTCCTCCTCTTCCTCTTCGTCCGATGCTTCTTTCTCCTCTTCGCTTTCTTCAGCTATGTTAGCGCCAAGCATGTTGCGCTGTGCAGCCAGTTCGTTAGTGGATAGTTCCACAATTTTCACCTGAACTTCATCATCTTCGTAGGCTTTTTCCTGACCGCCTTCTCCTTTATCCTCCTCTGTCAGTTCTTGCAGCGGTTCATAGGACTTTTTTAGATGCTTAAAGCCCTCCTTTACCTCCTGCCGTATGCGAATGCGTTCCTCCTTAAGATTACGATCTAGCTGTGCCTTGGCGCGTGAGCGACGCTCATTTTTACGTTTACGGAAACCTGTTAAAAATTCCCTGTGAACATGGACAAAAGCATTTTAATGATGTTCATTACTATATATATATATTATTTAATCACTTGCGCTTCTGTGGATCGAAAACGATTTCCACCTTCTTTTTTGTGCGTGCCATGAGTATTTTGTGTTCCAAAAACACCTCGTTGTTTACTTTTGATTAAAACACATGTTGGTAAGGTTAACAGCACTGTAAAGTATATGCTAACGCAATTTTTGACTCATGTTAACGCAAAAGGAGTCTGTTAAACGCATGTAAATGAGTTTTAAAAATATGCATTGAATAACTTATTAAAATAAAGTAAATTAACATAATTTATCTTAAACACTCGCCTATATGTGTTTCATTTTCAGACGATTATATTTCAATAAAATTTTGTTTAATTCGAAAAGAAAATTCGGTTTTTCTAATCCCACACTTATATTCATGACCATTTATTAATAATGCATTTTAATTGAAATATTTGAATGGTATATTTACTTTATACTTTGCCGCGTCTTTTTCAAATCGCTTTTCATATATATATCACATGCTTATTGTATTATATATTATTATTCAGAATACATACTTCATAAAAACAAGCTTTTTCTAACAACAAGTTCTTCTAAAGAAGCATTAACATTACACAATCATTAGGCCTAAATCTATTGATTTTGTTCAAGAAACTACAACTAGATTCTAAGTATACATATACAATATAACGATATAGTTTGTTGCCATATGTTTGGTTTTTTTTTTTGTTCGTTTGTAACTTGATATATGTTTTATATATAATATTCGTATCAATAAATTCCTTGCGTTGCAATCTGAATCTTTTCACTTACTTAATAACATTCTTTAACATTCCATACACTCTTACTCCTCATCACTGTCTAACAAAAATAATTTTTTTCGCCGAAATGAGGAAGTATCCAACACTTTAGACGCTGAAATATTTGCCCGCGAGCTGATGCCATCCACAGTCAGCGAATTGTCCTCCGTTCGGGCTTTGCGTGCCGAACAAGAACTGCAAAAGGAACAAACAAAAATACATTTTGTAAAATTATTTAAATTAATTTTAGATATAACAGTGTATTAATACACTTACTTTCTTTGCCGTATTGAATTACTGTGATTATGATTTAGAGGCGTTGAATTAACCAAATTATCCCGACCACAGCCCGTTGGTGTGCCCTGATTAGACAGCTCCAAGTTGTCCATAGCGAATAAAAAATCCGATACATAACACTCTCGATTTGCAATGGGCGTCGAGCCCACCAAATCAATTTCCAAACGCGGCAAACGTGCCATTGATTTGGATAGAAATGTGGGCGATCCTCCAGTAGTTCCATTACACGCTGCCGAAGGCGTTGCCGTCAGAGGTTTATACAAATGCAATATTTCCAATATATAGAACAGATAATGGTACGCAGTCATTTTTAAATTGCACATTTTCATCCAGACAGCGCGACGAGAGCGTCTAAAGCACTTCGACTAGAGAGAGAGAGTTAATTTAGTTAACATAGATTCGAGTGTTGAACGGTTGATTATCAAACTTCTCTAATTTGTTTGATTCTAATAAATCTAATTTAGTACTTACCATCAGCTTTAATGTAACCATGGATTTCTCCTGCTTTTGCATTCTTATGAGCCTGGGATGTGATAGAAGCTGCTCCGCCGTTGGCCTGAGCCGTGGATCAGGTGACATCATGCATTTGATAACCTGTTGCAGCTCCACAGAAATAGCTAAAAATTTCCAGAAAAATGTATAATTTTTGAATATTTTAAATTGTAATAAGCGTAAGTGGGGAATTGCTGGAAAACCAATATTATTTTTAAACTAGACGGGATTGGGATATCGGAATACGGTTGGAAGTGGTAAGGTAGTAACGGTTTCCGCGGGATCTTTAGAAATAAATGTAAATGACAGCGCTCACTATTGATAAACTCCTCGGGCAATTTGCCGTGCCGCAGCTCATGCCAGAGTGGTCCATTCGAAGGCAAGTCCATATAGCAGGCCAGCTCCAACATGGCAATGCCCAGGCTGAATATATCAGCGGCCTTTGAGAACTGGCCCTGGAGTATTTCTGGAGCCATGTAACGTGAATCACCCTCGGTAGCCTGATGATTATTCGCCTTATCGACATCGATAACCAGTCCGAAGTCTGCCAACTTACAGATGTCATCGTCATCGATGAGAACATTATCCAGTTTTATATCCAAATGAATGAGATTACGATCATGCAGCGACTTAAGTCCACGCAGTAGATCCAGCAATATATGCCAGATCCGTTCCTCGGGAATGTGCCGGCAACGGCATAAATACTGCTCGAGGCTCTCGCGGCACAGTTCCATTTGCATAAAGAGACGATCGTACTGTTCCCACGCTCGTATAAACTTGATGCAGTTCTCATGGCCGGAGAATTCCTCATAGCGACGCACTTCCTCCAACCGTTCGGCTCGATACTGTTCACCGCGAAACAATTGCTTGGAGATTTTCACGGCGTAGTGTCGGCTATCGGAACGATCTCGCACCTGGAATACCTCACCGAAGGAGCCTTCGCCCAGCTTGGCAAGACGTTCAAAACATTGCTCGAAATGGCTCTCGTTCCACGAAGTTCCATTCGTACCGGCTGTGACATTGGGTGATGCGGGTGGCAATGTACCGGCATCGGGACACACGGAACCGGACCGGAACGAAATCGCATGAGCAATTTGTGAACTGTTCGTACTGCATGATCCCACCGACTGGCTGCGATTTAAATTGTTGTTTTCCCCTGCAACACTGTAGCGTGTTTTATATTTAGGCGGTCGAAATCGGTTGCTATCCAAATTTCCATTAAACTGCAACAAAGGATGCTTTGTTATTTAGTTTTAGTTCCAGAACAAGTATAGAAACTGCAGTAGTTTGCAGCTTATTTGTTTACCTGTTTGTGCCGATGTTTATCATCGTTCATCTCGGGCAGCGGTAAACGATGCTTATCCATGTTATTCTTCCACTGTTTAATTTAATTTGTTTTTCTTATACTCTAGTTGAACAATACGTGAACAAATGAACTAGTTCCAGTTGGCGCGTTCCTTTGTTCCGTGGTTCATACGTGTCGAATGATTGCTCCATGAATTAACATGATCAATTTAAGGACACTCTAATTAGATGACATACACTTTTGTAATTTTGAATAGTTAATAATACGTAAAAAGCGCGTAAACTTGCATATTAAATTTATTAAACTGACGCCATAGCGTTGCCACATGGTCTATGTTGCCATTTCGATAGCAAGTGGTGGCGCAGCGATAATCAGAAAGAGATACTTCGATTTTGCCGATCATATATGTATATTATCGTTTTGTTTAGTCCATAAAAACAACGCGTAGTTTTAGTGTTCAAAACAAATGCAGCAAGATGCTTAACAGAAGCGTAGATAGGTAATCATTTAACAATCAAGCAGGCAGTTCCAACCAGCTAAAGCAGTGTAAATACCGTAAACACAACTACAGTCAAGTTATGCAATTTTGCTATGCGGTTTCGATTTGTGTATAAGTATGTAGACTTGCATGCATACAGACATATGCATATGTACAGTGTCAGTGTGACCTTAGGAAATTAAAGAAAAATACTGAGTAAATATAAGCGAACGCGCGTGATTTTCAATATTTAAAAGCCTAAATATGGCTCCAAATATATTTGTCAGAGGATCGGTTCGGTTCGGTTCGTCGTTTGAAACGAATTGGCATTGCTTTCAATGGGCTTATTAAGTTCCATTTTCATATTTGAAATTTACATATATTTTCCGAAAATTGAAATAAAGACTTGATTTCTTTCTTATCAAAGGTACAAAGGTCAAGCCGAAAATTTGTGTTTTCAATAAGTAAAAAAAGGCCACAAAGTATTTGAATGTCTAATAATTCGAATCTGTTGAGCGAAAGGAAAATATGCGGTTCGGTCTTTGGTTCGGCTATTTAAATAAAATCCCAAGCAAGCCCAATTTATGGTTCGAACCAGTGTCTCTGCTTCAAGTCTTCTTCTGTCTTTGATACAGAAAATGCTGCGCCTTCGGTCTCAAACGGGTTTGGTTCCAAAACGTTGCTAGGCCTTGATTAACTTTCTGAATTTACTTTTTATTTACAGTGCAGGGAAACCGCCAACATTTCATGTCATACGCGAAGTCTATGATAGTTCAAATGCCCACGAACGCTTCGAGGCGGAGCTGGATAAAGCTCTGGAGGCCAAGGTAGACTTTATTATTATTGAGCCTCCACGGTTGGGCGATGAAACTGGTAATAGCCTGCAATATATTTAATAACTATTTAGTTATATTTTTGAAAAATAATTTTTCTAGGTCGGTGGATTTGGGTAGGAAATTGCCTGCACAAAAGTGCTGTGGCCACTGGGATAGTCTCATTGATATCTAGCTTATTATGGTATGATCGTCCAGTTATTGCAGCGCCAGCCTGTGCAATGTCCCTGTTCTGTACGGGATTATATACAGTATCCTGGAATTATGATCCGTGCTGCCAGTATCAGGTACTAATTCTTCGCTTGTATTAAATCCTGTTTAATTATTTCGAGCCACTACTCCAATTTCAGGTGGAGGAAAACAATGAAGTTGCATTGAATAAGCTGCCGCTGACGGATGTCTCCTCGCCTGTGATTCTGGGCTATTCCCCAAATAATAAAACCAAATATATGCATCGTGGCATTACGTTTCTATCGGCCGCTTTGTGTGCCTGGCAGATCTGGCGATCCTATAAGTAGACATAGCAGAAAAAGAGGAAGAAGAAGAAACACTGGCAGAAATACGGCGCATTATCTTGAACTTGGCTCAAGTATTTTGGTATTAGTTTAGTTCAAAACGCCATCGCGTATGCATTTCTTTTTTATTGTAGAATTTTCCGAACGTTCTGTTTTTCGCTTAGTTAAATTTTAAAGTGGTTCCACATGTCCAGAATGTCCAGAATGTCTGTTGCCTGTTGTTTGTATTTAGTTGTCTCTTTAATCAGCTAAGTATTTAACTCTCGCAGACAATTATAATGATTTAGTATTTAATGCAGATAAAAGTCTTAAGTTAAAAGGGTTTTTAGTCATTGTTCAGGAAAAGAAACGAAACGAAACGAAGGCACTGTATAAATAATTAAGCAAAATTACTTTCTGTGTGTATAAAATTATAGTGATTGTTATATTAGATTAGAACTAAAGGCAGTGCTGTGGAAGTAAATAAATAAAATCCAAATTAAATGTTATTTGCAAAACTTTAGTATGTTTACAGTGCGAATCAATAATTTGACTCTGGGTTCAATGTGTTTACCTGGGTTGTTCCTATATTTAGACTATATAGTTGCTGGCTGAAACGGGTCATAGAAATATATTATTTTTCAATTTTTTTTTTTTATCTCAAATTAAGTAGAATAATATTTTGCAGACTATTTATATAGGCTAATTTTTAAGCTCTGATAATGGCTGTTTTGGTCTAATTTATTGTTAATGTTTTTAAACCAAACCCTTGATGGGAATAATAATGGTTCGAATCGGCTTTGGCTTCAACTACTGTTTTTTTTTTTACCCGTTTCAGCTTCGATTTCTTTTCCAATTTATAATTTTTATGTATATTTGTTGAGTGTATCTTAAGAATCTTTCGGCTATTCAAGTTGAAAAAATTAATGTTGGGCTTAAAAGACAACGTATTATAATAATTTCAATTTAATATAAAATAAAATCGGATTGCCTTTAACTATGCCATTTTTTAATATGAAATCAATTGAATTATTTCGTTTCGGGTTCCATAGAATTATAACTCCCACTGTAACTGAACGAACTGTAAAGAAAATGTTCTACAAAGAGAGAGAGAGTGAGAGAGATTGAGAGGGAGTATGTGAGGGAACGTTAGAGGGAGTGTGTGCGTGTATGAGAAAGTGTAAATGAGTGTGTGTCTGTGTCTGTGTGTGTGTGTGTTGTAATGAGCCGTCATGTGGGCTGCAGCTGCGAATACGACTGCGCCCGCAGTTCAGAGTCAGCAGCAGCATCAGCAGCAGCGGCAGCGACAGCGGCTCAGCCCGCTTGTGGAATTCAAAGGCAGCTGCGCTGGGCTATGCTAGATTCGCCTCGTCTCAGCTCGGCTCGGCTTTGTGCAATGCCGAACGTGAAGACGCGTGGATCTATGTGTATCGCGAATCGACTGAACAAGAATTCCAGTGTGAACCAGTGGAAAGCAGCGAACGGTGAGCGGCTGAGCGGAGGGCGGAGCGCGTCGACGTTTTTGATGTTGATGTTGTTATTGTGGAGTGCAGCAGCGGGACTAAGAGTAGAGCTTCTGGAATATGGATGTCACTCAGAGTGTGGGTAAGGTGATGGCCAAAAATAATGACTTCTGATAAGATGCCCTACACTAATACAAATGCAAGTTTAATCAACTGCGCTGCTTCGCTGCTGCGACGGCATAAATTGTGCTAAATTTGCTTATCATTTGTTTATCGTATGTTATTATTATTATTATTATTATTATTATTATTATTATTATTATTATTATTATTATTATTATTATTATTATTATTAGTATTTGTTTTGATATTTAGTACATGCGAGTTATAACGGCGACCTCGAGACTAGCTGCACTTCCACATCCCCCTGTTCCAGTTTTCTCAGCACTGAGATACACATGGAACCCAATGAAACTACGCCCCTATTGACGACTGCAGCTGCACCATCATCAGCCTCCAATTCGACTGCAGAGAGATCAATTGGAACGGGAATTTCTATAAAGGAATGCCTCAATTGGCGGACAATTGGATTACTTCTGATGTTTATGGTCGCCGTGGTGCTAGCCGCATATTTGCTCTGGAAAGAAAGTAAGTCAAATCATAGTGCACTACTATATTTATGATCAGCTCACTGCAAGTCTTCCTTTCTGGGATATTTTACATTAATAGATTTAATTGTGGGATCTATTGATAGGTCTATTACGAGTATTAGATTAAACTGTAGCTTTTGGTTTTATAGTTTTATTCTAATGACGAACTTTCCCAACTCTCTAGAAGCTTTGGCTTTGTACTAATAGAGCGCAGAATTAAGGAAGTAGAGCTGTATTTCTGCATCCAATTCAATATATAGTCTGTAGTATATAGTGTATATATCTCTCTTTCTTCTCGAGAATCTCAAAGAAAGCTGTTAGAAATTAGTCTAACTCAAATAGCTCAAATGATTCTCAAAAGATTACAGGGTATATATCAAAGATTCAGCTTGAGTTTGATCAGTTTTCGAAGGAGTGAGGGAAGACTTGGGGAATAAATAAAGGATCTTTTACCAAATTTTACCTAATTTCCGAGAATAATCCTTTTGTTAATTTGATTCCATTTCTGGTAGCAATAAGTTTCCCGGACATTGGCTACAAATTGAATCTGATACAGCACGACATATGGAGCAGAGCCCACTTAAAGGGCCAGGCGTTGCTGGAGACGGGTCATGTGGTGAATGTGTTCATAACACACACAGCGAGTGGGGAATGCACTGAGAACTGTGCGGAATTGCTGCATGGCTTGCAGGTGAGTCATAGTGCCCCACAGCCGTGTAGAGTATAGAGATCCATTAAATGAAATGAATTCATTTCGCAGCGCAAACATTTGGGGGAGCTACCCTATAATTTTTTGATGGCTGGCGACTGTGAGGTATACGAGGCGCGTGGCTGGAAGTATGTGAGCAGCTTTGGAAGCCTGCCCCAGGCCTCTTCACTGGTGCTGGGCTTTGTGGGTGACTTTAGCTGGAAAGGGCCAACCAATTGTCAGATACAAATGGCTCAAGCGCTGCTCTGGGAGTCCCTGAGGCGTCTGAAACTACAACCTGGCTATCAGCTGTATGCGCTAAGCAATACGAGTCGCAGTTCAATGGACGCGGATGCACTGCAGCAGGAGCTAAAGTATTGGCCATATTATGCCGGACAGCGCAAGGAGAAATGAAACACACAAGACTTTCCAAGTAGTTCCTCTCGTTTTTTTTTTATTATTTTATTATTATTTTATTGTACTTGTACTCCACACACATAAAAAAAAATAGTATACAAAAATGAAGCGCAGGATTATTTAAAGCGGGTTTTTGCCACCGTAAAGCAAAGCGTGCGCCCAGAACGGAACGGAACGGGGAAGATGAGCTAGCAAAGAGCAAAGTGCGCTGCGTGTTTATGGATAATGCCTAATACTATGGCTTATATCGACTAAATGTATTTTGAAACGGCCAACGGAGACGCCAAGCTAATCGAACTCCAGTTTCCGAAAACTGCCCTCAATGGATTCGATTTGTGAGACGAAATTGGTGCCTGTGCTGGTTTTCTCGGAATTGTAGCTACTGCGTCGCTGGATGCCGCGATCCGAGAGCAACGTAATCTGATCCAATGCCAGCACTAGCTCCCTTTTGGCGGCCAGCTCCTGTTTCCAGAGCTCAATCATCTCACGCATGGGCATTGTGCCGCCCATCTCTTGAGGCAAACACTCGGCATCGACGGCTTTCATTAGCTCCTTCTCACTGCCATAGATATTCAAGCGGTTTTTCATCTTGGAACTGACACGATTCTTCACAAAATCTATTAGCCATTTCAGTGTGGAGGGCACATTAATTAGATGAATCTCCTTGTGGCGCATGGGCAGCGATTGTTCGCCCCATTTAAAGATGCGAGCAAATTCTGTGGGATTCCAGTTGGTCACATGGGACGTGGTGACACCGCCAAAGTCACCCACATGACTCAGTCCGGTTATTTGGGTCTCCTGATCCTCCATCAGGCACTCGTAGGTGAGAAAGTGTGCCTTTGCCTGATCGCTGCTTGTATGAAACTTTGGATTCAATCCTTTGGCATTGATTATAACCACACGTCGGCCGTGCTTATCCCGCTTTGGCACCGCAAATATATAGCCCTGCTCTATCAGATCGGCCAGTCGCGGCTCCAGAAAGTCCAGCTTGGTGGCCATATGCGGGAAGGTGCGTCGTATATTTAAATATTTAAGCAACGTCTGCTCAGCCATCGGCACACTGAACTTTTTGGCCCGCAAGAAACGCAACAGGAAGGTATCATCACAGCGCACATTCTGCAGATCCTCGTTCTTTAGCACCCAGTTCCTTAACTGTTCCAGGCTCTGTTCCCTTGTACATTTATCCTCACGCAGCTCCCGTTTGGCTATCTTTAACAGGGATTCGGGCAGCATTGATACACCGCCATCGCCATCCTCTAGTACCTGAGTCTCCTTCATTCTGTTCTACGTGGCGTATGCGTAATCTGAGAAGCGTTGCGGCAGCTGAAAGGAAAGTATTAAAAGAGAGCTGCTTTTAATTGAAATCATTTAAATTGAAGTCTTAAATACAATATAAACATAAAGGCATTACTTTTATGCTATTTATATATATTTCGAGGGACAATCCCCTTTATTATCGGCCTTTAAATTCAAGCTAGAAGAATGGTTAACTGTTTACTAATCAATTTGGGGTTTTAATCCAATGAAAAGTATTCGTCAGGCAGCTTATCTGCTTTAGTTTTTAATATATCCGGCGGCTGCATTTATCAACATTCTATGTTTTCTTTATCTTTTTCTGGGCAACAATAAAAATAAATATAAAGCTCTAATTTAATTGATCTAAGCATAAAAAATTTAAAGTTGCAGCCAGCATTTATAGAGCGACATTTGCAGCATTTCTAAGGGAGATTAGAGCATATCCGGGTATATATCAGATATTAAAACTGACCGAAGATTGCATACACTTCCAGGACTGAGAATTGCTCTTGAATTTCGTTATTTTGAACAAATGTTCCCAAGGCAGCTATATCTGTGATATAGTGGCCAGTTCATAATGATATTTCTGAAAGAGTTTAGAAACAATTGTGCCTGTCTGTGGCAGCTATAAGATATAGTGCTCCGATCTGGCTAAATGTGCTGCCAGCTCAAAAGTTGACAGACAGACGGACAGCTGGTCAGGACTATAACAAATCGTCTAGACGTTCTGATCCATCATATATATAGTTCATAGCGGACGGAGCTGCCCTCTGCACACAGTTCCTGCCTAAATTATACGACCCTCTGTGAGGGTATAGAAAAGAGCATTAACTATTTCCCAACTATTCTGTTTAAAGTTGCTTAATAATATGAAAATTTATAGAGCTTTTAAGTGATTTATCACGCATTTATTTGAATTGTGCTGCTTTCAGTTAAGAGCCAAAAACTAATCTATAACAATCTTCTCTCCGAGAGAAGAAAAATTAGTTCAAGGGCGCCGCGTTCAAGGTAATTTCGCGATGGGTTTTAATTTGCAAATATTTGCTAATTATGCCTTAAATAAAAAACAAATAAATAAAAAACACAGTCGCATATTACTTAAAGCAGAAACCTTTAAAAAAAATAAAAAAAATGCGTCTGAATCACACGAGTTCAAAGGCAGCTTTACATATGTAAATTATTTTCTTGCCACCTTTTTTTGCTGGTCGCATAATAAATTCAAATGGCTTTATGGCCACACAATGGCTGGCCAAAAAGAAGAGCTTTAAATAAAAAAAAAAAAAAAAAAAACTGCGCGAATTGGTTCAAGTTCAAAAACTGTTTACAGAAAGCGGGTCAAGCTTCAGTTCCAAGTTGCTCCTCCAGCGGCAAACTTGGCTTAAATGTTTCTGCCTCAGAAAGAAAGAAAGAGTTCAACTGTTTTATTTATTTATATTTTTCTACAGCTACAGCTTCAATTCGGCTATTGCATAAGCCTTTTTCGACAGTTAAAATTCCATATTTATATATGTATATATATATATCCATATATATATATTATATTATATATCGGTTCAAAGTATTTTAAAGCAGATCTATAAGTTAGCTGAAAGAGTCTGTTCCCTGAACTCCCTAAAGATCGTTTTACTCTACCACTTAGCTGCCATAGGAGCAATCCAGCTTGAAAGTGTATTCACTCTTCGGCTTTTCCTTGCTAGTTTTTTTCTTGGTAATTTGCATAAACAAAACTGCACGCCGTGTAAGACAACAGAGTTAAAACAATTAAGTTTTTTTTTTTTTTCTTTTTGTGGCAGTTATTTGCTTACAAATTTCATATTTGTTTGTTGATTTCATGCAAATCAATTGGTTCGACTCGGTTCGAAATATATTCAATGCAAATACTGTGCCATTTAATAGATTTATGTATATATATCCATATATATATATATATATATCTTTTGGTCAGATGGATATATATTGAAATTTGCATACGCTTTCATAAGACAAATGGCTTTTTGGACAAAATGCATTTTTCAATTTGCATTTTTTAAAAATTGTTTTTGGATTTTTCTTCTTCGATTGAAAATGCGATTTCGAAAATGGCCATTGAGCAATGGCGCCCACATTTTCAGCGTCTGCCTCGACTGTCAGTCGTCAGTTTTAGTCTTAGTTTAAGTCTTACTCTCTCTCGCTCTCCCTCTTTCTCTTGTCTTAGTTTAAGTCTGGCTTTAAGCTCTCTCTCTCCCTCTGCCTCTCTCTCTCTCTCTCTCTCTCTGGGGGAGTTGCAACATTTTTATTAGTTGCTCGGGGCTTGTCAAGTGGCTCTTTGGCTCTGGCGCTGGCTGTTGCCACTGTGATTGCTGGTTGCTGAATTGGCTGGTTTTTTGTTTTTTTTTGTTTAGTTTTTTCTGTGGTTAACTGGCCAGGCTAATAATGCTGCAACAGAGTCGGTCCGTCTGTCCGTCTCTCCGTCTGTCCGCCTGTCCGCTGCAGTTGCAGTTGCAGTTTGGTAATTGCTTGGATACTCGTATTTATTTTCAATTTCGACGTTCAAAATTTCTCAATTTATTGCACACAGCCCTGGCGCTTTATTAAATTAATGGGTCAGTTTTCAAAATTTTCAATTTCTTTTTTGAAATTCTTGTTTTATTTTTCAACTAATCGGGAGTATTATATTTTGAGCCACATGGCAAGCGAACTTTGAATATTTTGAAGCTTATAACTCTTTGCATTTCTCTGTTCTTTAAATTCAAAAAAATATATTTAAATATATGATTTGAATTTTTGGAATTATTTGTATTGTTTTTTAAATATATTCTTGTTAAAATCTTTTGAAAATATTCAATTATTTTGTGATATTATTTAACATTTTCTTAGCACTTTTTTTCCATATATCTTTGAGCAGCATATTCAAATTTCAAAGCTTTACTTTCGCTTTTCTATTTATTTTAAATAGTAATTTTATTTTAAAAATTCTCTTAATTAATTTCACACATAAACAATAAAACTTTGGTATATATTTTTTCTGATTTCTTTTAAGCAATAATAAAATTATTGTTTTGAAAGTCGAGCGCAAAAATATTGAAATGTTTTGCAATTATTTTCAGGCAAAACATAATTCAGCTTACTCAAAATTATTTAAATTTAATTTAAATTTTTTCAATTTTACTCCAAAATATTAAAACCGTTAAACCAAAAAAAAAAGCAGCTTAAAGCTCTCACACATACACAATGAAAAAGCCGATTAATCCTTCTTTGTTTGTTGCTTTAAAATTCAGCTTAAACACATAAATAAATAGAGTATAATATATTTATGTTATATCCAGGGTATAAATATAGTATAAAATATTTTTATGCGTATCCAGGCGGAGTCAGGTGGTTAGCACGACGTCGCGAACCGGTACAACCGAACAGCGCGAGCTCTGAGCAACGAATGATGAAAAAGCAGCGTAGAAAAAGTGGCTTGAAAAAAATGTTAAAGAAATTAACTGGATTATATAATGGCCAGAAAGCGACACACACGTTGGGAGCAGAGCAGAGCAGAGACAGCAACAGCAACAAAAACAAAAACTCAAAACTTAAAACTAAAAACAAAAACCGAATCCGAATGCAATCTGATCGGTTTCGGGCAACAAAAATGCTGCTGCTGCCGCTGCTGCTGCTGCTGCTGCTGCGAGTGTTGATGCTGCTGCCGTGTTGCTGGCTGCATGGAAGCGAACAAGTTTTTTTTTCTTCTTTTTTTTTTTTTTTGTGAAAACCGAAAGTGCTCAGCGGACAGGCAAACCTTTTGAACAGGCTAACAGGCTGCTCCAAGTCCACAAGAGACAGCCATCAAAGGTAGCGGCTCAAAGCTGTTGCTGTTGCTGTTGCGCTGTTGGGTAATCCCAGTTAGTCACTCGGTCAGTCAGTCAGTCGGTCAGTCAGTCAGTCAGTCAGACAGTCTGTGGGTAGTTTTTTTTTTAGCCTTTTCATGCCTATTTCACTTTGTTTATTTCAATGATTTGTTGAGCTGCAAACATTAGTGATTAGGCTCATTGAAAACAAAGACGTTGAAACTCATTGCTCATGGCAAAAATTTGCATTTTCATTGGCGCCCCTTTTCCACCTGCGGCTGCTGCTCGGCTCAACCTTGAAACCTGCTGCATTCTCCTACCCCTCGCCCCCTCCTCTTGGCCTTATCAATGGCTATAACAGCTAATGATCTTGTTGATGCGCCAACCTGGGGGATTGGGATTTAAAGCTTAGAGAGAGAGAGAGCTTGAGCGCGTCATCCGGCTGACGACAACATGTTTGCCTTTTAGCCTCTAAACGATTTGGTCTAAAGTTAAACAATTGCATTAACTGGGCGTTGAGGTCATTTTATTTTTTTATTATCGAAAAGGGAAAAGCGCTGGCTATATTGGTTTGTCATTAGCTTTTGTTTCAGGGCCGATTACCGTATTACCCAATATTATTTATCTACATCTGTTTAGCATAGGGCGTAGGTATTTCTTCTTCTTCTGTTTTTCATTATTTTTGTGCGTGTTAAAAGCTCTTAATCGCTTTAATGCAAAGTCCAATGATATTAACACATTAATTAGAAAAATCTATAATAAAAAATTGTATTTTATGTGTTAATTATAAGCGATTTATGTGTGATATTTCAATGTCAGTTTCTGACAATTGGGTTAAATTTCTTATAGATTCTGTTTGTGGCTGGAAGTCGATGAAAGATTGATATTATTTATCCCTTTTAGGGTCTAAAAGTTTTCTATTCTTTTTGCAGAGTTGCTGCAATTTATGGCTGCAAACGAAACCATATTCAGCTGCATAACAATTATAGCCACAGTTCACTTGGCTTTAAGCGCTTTTAATACTCTTTTAATACAGTTATTGCCCAGTTGCCTGTTGCGAGTTTCGAGTATTTCCCCATTTTACAGCCTGTGACCTTCAGGGCTGAGTTTCGGACCAGCTGATCGACCTACTCAACGACTTATAAACCTTTTTTTATGTTTTTATTTAACACACTTTTTTGCCTTGTGTAATGTGCGCACTCATCGTTGGCACGTTTTTTTTTTTTGTGTTTTTTATATATACATTTATATTTTTCTCTTTTTTTTATCATTATTTTTATTCAGATATTTTTACACATTTTGCGGGCATAACTAGTTTACAACAGAGCAGAGCAGAGCAGAGCAGAGTTCCCTCCAATTGCTCCACATGCTCATAAAGACGCCGTCGCCGCCGCCGTCGAAAAAATAATAATAATTTTTAATAAACACATTACAGCGGTACTAAGAAACCCGCCGAAAAGAGGGGCAACTGACAAAAAAAGCTAGACAAAAAAAAAAAAAAAGAAAAAAACGTAAAAAACAATTCGCAACGACTTCAATAAGCCGTAAGACATTGTTTGGTTTCGTTCGTTTTTTTTCTTTTATTTAATATTGGGGAAACCTTTTCGAAATGGCATCACACACAAGGCAGGCTTTTGTGGTTGTCGTGATTTCAGTCTTAACTATAATTAACGGCCAAAAGAAATGTAGCTACAGCTACAGCAACAGCTACAGCTGTGTAGCTTAATTACCTTACCAAAAGTGGCTTTTTTCAGCGTTTTTTTATTTTGTATTTGTGGTTCCCTTTTTGGCTGTAACTTCTCCTATTTCAAATTATTATTTAGCTTCTAGCTATAAACGCACGCACGAATGATATAATTACGAATTTTGTTGACCTGTTGAGCTGATATTGCCAAAAAAGAAAAGCACACGAATTTGGCTACAAGATTTTTGCATAAATTTTTGACCATGTAAATTTGTAGAATCTGCCCATTTATCATATTCTTTAGGGCATGAAGGTGGGCGTAACAAACATCCGTTTTGCGTTTTTAATCGAGAAAAACAAAAAGCAACAAACAGCTTAAGAAAGACGCAAAAAAAAAAGGCTAAACTTTAAGTCAGTTTAATGTTATTTAACAAAAAATTAGTGTAATGTACACACACACCTGTAAACAATTTAAGGTTTACTTATTGACTTTAGCACTTGCCACTGGAATGTTTAAGTGTTATTGTTGAGTTTCAACAACTGTTTTTGTAATTACACAAGATAATAGCTCAGAGCTCAAGAGCTGCATTTTCCCCCTTTTTTCCATTTTTTTTCCATTTTTTCCATTTTTTCATTTTTCATTTTTACGTATATCTGCAAGCCTGTAATTATGTTTAAGTAAACTCACCTAATTGAATTTGATTTTGGCTGACAAGAAACGTCAATTTTTCGTTAACTTTTGTGCAGTTAAAAAAACCCGCTAAACCGCTTTTAACAACGTCTGCAGCCCACAAAGGTTCAACGAAGAATCAAACAAAGCGCACAAATCATTTACCTAAAGTAGAAAAAAAAATTACCAAACCTGGTTTGCAGCTCTTAAATCTTTAATATCAAAAATAACAGCAATCAAAGAGTTTTCTAGTCGAAATGTCAAAATTCAAATGGGCGCTCAAAATAGCTATCGAGCGAAGTTTATCGAAACGATAATTATCGTTGTCTTCTTTTGGTGTTGCCAGTAGCGCAAGTAGACAATTTCAACTGCTTGGCCGCACTGTTCTCTGAAATATCCGTTAAATTTAAAAGACCAGTTTTTTCTTCTGATTGGTGGGCTTTTTTGATGTCCCAATATTTTCTTATATTCAAATAGTAGTTGTGACATAGGTGTATTAAAGCTGCTTTTTATATGTTAAATTATAAGCTAGATATTTAAATTAGGTTCGGAAAAAAAAAAATTGTTATAGCATACAAAATCACAGTTGGTTAAAGGAAACCTCTTATTTCCTTCTGAGAACAACAATAATAATAATTATTATCATTATTATTGTCTAGAAGAGTGCTGACCCGGCCATATTCATGTTTTCCGATAAAATCATTTGCTGCACATCGCTAAAAACATCGCGAATGCATCGCGTATCGGTGGCCACAGTAAAATGATAATAGCATTCCCTTTCCGAGTAGCTAAAATCGCACTGATTGCGGGAATTGCGCTTGAATTGCTCCTGGGTTATGTCAATCATCTTCTGCTTGATGAACATCTTGGTCCAATCGCATTCATCAAAACAGCTCTGCAGCTGCTGGGGCTTTTTGCTGAACTCCTCGAATTCCGGAAAATAATCGACAATATGTTTGCCAGCGCGTATCTTGCGCTCCATAATATCGTATTTGTTGAGGAATACTATGAGGCCGGCGGAGGCAAGGAAACGATTTTGCCATACGGCGCGAAATAGATTCAGTGCCTCTTGCAGTCTGTTCTGGTTGGGATCCTCGCGCAGATTCTGATCGAATTCACTGCAGGAAATGAGAAAAAGGACCGCCTGTATGCCTTCAAAGACCTGTATCCATTTATTGCGCTCATCCCGCTGACCGCCCACATCATACATGCGAAACTCCTGCTCTCCACCACCCAAACTCTTGGGTATGGGCACACGGAAAGAGATTTTCGAGATGCCGGTGGTTACTTTTCTACTGTGTAGAATATCCTCAGTGCTGGGTATATAGTTGAACTCACATATTCTTGGAAAATTATCGAGAAAACTGTAGAAAAGAAAAAGGAGAAACTTTATTAATATAGAGTCCTTGGGGAAGGAGCAAGATTTGCTATATACTTACTATTTGGCACTGTCCAGCAAGGGGAATTCATTCGAGCGATCATAGCAGGCGCGTATGCCCACATCATTCCACAGAGTCACGACATGATCACAGTACTCCTGGAATTCAAAAGAAAGATCATAAATTTGATTATAAAAACAGAAACCGAATAATACTTATGCATAAATGAGTCATTTGGGTCATAAGGGGTCTGTGTCTATCTATGAATGGAGAAGGAAGGAAGGGGGTGAAAGAAAACCCAAAGTGTTACAATCGAAAGGCCGTTTACTGATCAGCACTTTTATCTTATCAGATCGCACGATTTTAGGGTCTATATGTATATGTAGTACTGACCGACAGGCTGCCTGAAACGCCCCATGAATCAGAGAGGCGACCGCGATCGGCAATTGATCAAAGTTTCTGTTCCACACACACCTGCAGCACACACAGAAAGAACTTTGTTGTGTGCCAGGAAGTGTATTCCATGTTTTGAACACTTGTCGGAAAGTTTTTCGAGACACACACAAATTATATTTAATGGCAATGCAATCAATCAAATTGCGTAAAAAAAAAACAACAAAAAAGCAGAAACAAAAAAATTGATAAGAGAAGAACGATCGCTTTGGCTGCGGCCTGCATACGGAGCAGATGGAAAACTAAAGCCGGAATATATCTCTCCGTATATATTTTAAGTACATATTTATTATTTGTTTTTGTTTTCGCTTAGCCTGGAAACGTGCAAATCTCGAGTATTTAATGCCATTTGATACTGTCAATTGTCCGTTTGTTTCAAATTCCTAACTGCGACAGCATTTTTGAAGTGTGTGCCGACTGGGATAAGATATCATTGTCCAAGCCGTAGTAGGATTACTTGACAAGTCTCCCTGTGCTGCTGGCGTCATAGTTCTGTCACTCACCTCATTAAAGTACTCCGGTGCCTCCGAGGGCAGGGCAAGGATATAATTGGCACTGCGCTCCGTTGTCAGGCTGCCAAAGCGGAGACCCAGCGGGCTCATTTGCAGCACCAGCTGTATTATGGAATCGTGTATATTCTGATAGATTTCTGGTATTTTCTCGCGCCGCTCACTGTAACCAAGAATAAATATCCTTATAGCAAACAGTTGGACTTAGAATAGTTCCCAAGAAAACTTACTCATCGGTGAATCCATTGATATGCAGTATGCGCATCTGTTTGATGATTGTTGTCTTGCCCGACTCGGCAGTGCCCAGGAGAAGGATTTTGACTGTAGTATCCTTGAAATTGGACTGCATATCCTTGATCATATGATGATGCGTTTGCAGCTCCTCTGTTTGGCTCTGTTTTGCGGATTGCTTTGGATTGCGCAAACAGCGCAAAAGTCTAAAAAAAAACAAGAAGAAGAAATGCAAACATTACGATTTATTTACTTGGACTTTTTGTTATGACTTCTAAGGAAAATTATACAAGGTCCACTTACTCTCTATTCCCTATCTGTGTGTCTATGTCTATTTATGGACAGAGATGCGCAAATGTTTGCACTACACGACAAATTAAAGAGCTAACATTTGCTTAAGCATGATGCATGTGTATGTTTAATTAAAAGATACAGATACAGATACAGACCCAGAGTCGGAGTCGGAGTCGTAGTCGGAGCCGGGGTACGGCAATAGATAACAAATATAGCTGACGCATAGTTAGAATCGGAGACGGAGGCAGTGGCAGAGACGGTACAAATTTCTAAAACAAATTGCTAATTTTGCCCAAGTACAAACATTAATTAGCACAAAACTATTTGCGGAGAGATAATTGGGCTAAGAGACACGTGTCTTGTCTGCGACATGACACAATTCCCTACACGGTGGCTGCCTTAATTGAAAGACCAAAGACTGAAGACCATATATCATTTATCATTTATCGTTTATCATTTATCGGAGGGTGCTGCTACTCGTAAATAACTTGCACTTTGCACTAGTCAAAGCGTTTTATCGATTTCGCTTAGCAAATCATTCATAGAGTGAAAAATAATGATGGATCGTTTTAAAGGTGAGGGCCGAGCGCCGTTAGCCCGCTAGCCCGTTAGCCGTTCGCCAAAATTTATGGCAGCAATTTTAATTGGTGATTGCCAAAAAGAAATCATTTATATATGGCCAACTGGCCACGCCCCATCAGGGCTGTTATCAAACACAAGTCGGGCGCCCCAACACTCAAGATAATGCGGCGACTTATCAGGCAACTGGCATCGTGAATTGGCGGCGCTCATTTGGCTTATACTATTTCTTTTTTTTTTTTTTTTATAATGATGAAACTTCTCTTGGCACTGATGTTTCATTGCGTTTATATCGATAATGGCAATATCTATGTTATGTTTATTATTTTTCGCCTAAACCATAACCTATAACACGCCTAATTCACTGGAATTTCAAAAGGGTTTATCCAAACAGCTGACTCACTCTGCTTAGTTTAGAAGCCGAGTATTATTTCTCTGGGTATTTCGATCGGGGGTCTGCTCTAATCGTATCTTTACGGGCTGTAATTTGTTATTTGATTTTAACTGGCCTTATAAATGGTCATATGCTCCGCTTTTATTACTCTATTTACAAAATACCCAATCAAACACTGTCCATTGACCTTTATTTCATTTGTGCTGATTCCGGGAGTTGGCAACAAATGTTCGTTTTCTATTTTCTGTTCTCTGTTCTCTGTTCTCTGTTTTGTAATTGGTTTTCTGTTCGCTGTTTTCTTCTTTCTATTTCCTGCTCCAACTAATCTAATAAACCGTAGGGCTATATATTTGATTCAATGACTTTTGTGATAGTCGAACAGAACTCAGACTAATTAAGTTGAAAATGTCAAGCAGTTTATGATGAAATATTCATAATAATTATGTATAAGTAATTATATGTAATATTATTAACCCATATTAAGCATGATATCATTACTAGTATTACGATATCTGAATTAAAGGTTATATTATACTGATACTCGTGCCTATACACGTAGCTGATAGTCTGCCAGAAACGAGTAATTTGGCTTATCATGCTGATGGTTATTACCAGGCTAATAGCTACATTTCTTTCTTTGTTTCAACTCAACTGAATTCCATTCAATTCCATTCAATTCCATTCAATTCAATTCAAGCCTTACCTGAGTTTCATGTTGTCTAGTGTTGTTTCAATTTTGATTCTTTCAGCTTTACAGCTTAACTTTTATTGTTCCTTTTAATTGGGTATATTTCTTTATACCGATATAATCACTGATCACTTTTCTATATATGTTCTGAATACTTTGAATTCTTTTGATGTTGTTTACAGTTTATGTTTATGCCAGACTTGGTGGCCTTTGTTTTGATAGCACTCGACGTTAGCTCTTCAATACTTCAATGCTTCAATACTTCAACACTTTTTGCTTTAGGCTCTTTCCTTTTTTACTTTGTAAGCGGACTGAGAGTTAATTAATTAAGTTAATTGGTCCGCACGACACGTCTAACGTTCTTTTATAGTATCACAGTACTGAAACGCTCAGCGTACGAAGCGTTTTCTTAAATACCTATCGGCCCTCGCCTCCAGCTCAATCACTGGGAGAGAGAGAGAGAGAGAGAGAGAGAGTGGAGCAGGAGAAGGAGGAGGAGGAACGAGGAGCTAGCAGGGAGCTGCGCTGGTCGCTCGCCAGTGAATCGTTTGTTAATTGCTTGTACGCCTGTACGAAGCAAGAATGTACTCGTATCTCATATCTCGTATCAGTGATAAGATAACTAAGACCAGGCAACGCTCGACTCGACTCAACTCGACTCGGCTCGGCTAGCGGGCGGCTTTATCGATAGAGAGTAAATCACGAGAGTTTTCGGCTAGTCATTATGGTAAGAATGAGGAAAACTTTTTATAGTATACCCTTCCAGAAGCCATGGTCGAAATGTGAGACGTCTGTGAGACGTCTCTGAAGAGTTTACTCTTCTCTCTGGACTCTTTTGTTTTGAGGCAGACAGAAATGTGGTCTTTAGCTGCTAGATATCTTAACTCAACTCACTAGTTTTATATTTTTCTTTAAATTGCTTAATCTTAAATGGAAAAAGATAAGAATCGGTCAAGCATATCATATAGATGTCAAGGAAACCATAGCTTTAAAATTGGACTATTGCGTGAAAACCATTTTGGTTTTTGGAGTTAATTCAGCAGATAAGACTTGGAGTTGGATTTTGGAAACCTGAGAAAGGGTATTTTAATACTGCAGCTGTTCCAAATAACGAAAGAGTATCTGTGGCTTCGGCATGCCGGAGATAGTCTATCTTTTTTTTGTTTGTTTGTTTTGCTAAGCGAACGTCCTCGACTGCGATTCGCAACCTGCGAGTCTGACAATTTTGCCATATTATGAAGTGTTGGCGTTAAATTTTGGAGTAGTACTCTCTCCCTAGCCTTCCCCACTCTGCAGCCCACTCTCTGACCCAGAGCCACTTGGGAATGGAATTCTACCTAGTTAGCTTATGCAGATGCACTCGAAGCGGTGCACTGGGATTACAATGCAATTGGGTTACGAGTTACTCACGGCCATGGAGCCTGACAAATTGATGGGTTGTCGGCTGATAGGCCCGACATTGTTTGCATTCGTGCTCTATATACGATTATAGTACACTCATAGCTCGAAAACAACCAAATGTAAACACTTCAAACAATGTGTAATTAAAATACCAGCCCCTAAAAACCTGTTACTAGCCGCTGATGATGATGTGTCCCAGCTATCACACGACCTGCGACTACTATAAACCCATAAAATGTGTTACAAACAGTGACAGCCTCAACTAGAATGAGTAACGCCAGAGTATACCCTATACCCAATACCCTAGAGCATAGAGCGATTCGAGAAGAGTTCAAGAACGTTCAACATGACATGATGATGTCAATGGCATCCACACACAATCTGTGTTATGCTGCGCAATGTCATCAAAAGTCCCCCACAGTCTGCGGGGGCTACGATCTTTTTATTTATGTTCTTGAGACAACAAATCAATGAACCCCCTTCAAAGTGGGTAGCTCACTGAGTTATCGATAAACTGCAGAAAGGAGGAACGTATGAAATTAAGTATACGCTTTCTCGACTTCTTCACATTATAAGTTATCGATAAACTGAAGAAAGGAGGACGATATGGATCTTCCAGTATAAATTATCGATAAACTGTAGAAAGGAAGAAGATATGAAACTTCCTTCATAAATTATCGATAAACTGAAGAAAGGAGGAAGACATGGAACTTCCATAAAACCGCCAGAAGATTCGCGAAGAAGATACTAACAATCAAAGAGAATAGTTTAGCTATTTTAAATCTAGTATTCCCTTTCGGGATTTGTTGATATTATAAGTACAAGCCTCTGAGAAATCACGTTTTCTTTTCCGCTACAGAAGAAAACCTGATGAATGTTAGTTTTTCTACTTAGTAAATGTCATTAAAAATTTATATACCCATTCCACTATATTATGTCTCTAATCAAATAGGTTTTACAATCTAAATAAAAAAAATTCTCGTGCTCCGAAAAACAAATTCCTGCCACTGATGACGATATAATCGTTTAGATGCCATCAGGACAAGGTCTCATGACTCGTTAGGGGACCCAGTTAGGGGCAATCAGTGTTTGAGTTGATTGAGATTCTGATTTCTAAGTCAATTGCTGGGCCATATAAATTGGGTATATTGTTTTATTTGTTTGTTTGCATTGCGTCTGGGACTGGGACTGGGACTGGGACTGGGTACTGGGATTGAAATCTTCACTGATTTGTGGTGTTGGTGGGCTGGGCACACGGCAAACGCAAACGGAATAATTATTATCTATTTGCGAAAATTTTCCTTCAGATCGTAAAGTGTTTATGGAATCGCACGATACCCGAACGTGCCTACTCATTTTCACTGAAAAGCAACAAAAATGTTGCCCCCAGTCTCTTATCGTTTGCCTTTTTTTTAACAAGTGTCACGAAATTTCGCAATAATTTGACTAATTACAGAAATTCTCTATTATTTGACAGCCTGGAATTCGAACTATTTTGTTTACAGCTCTTATTATTTTCTTTTAAAACGAATTCCAATTCAATTCAATACAGACCCGAAAAACAAGTCGCCATTCATTTCCCCGTATCAGTCTTAGCCACTCGAGTATCACTTGTGTTGTCTTAGATCAGCTGGAGGATTCCGCTTCTGGATTTCCGTTGAAATTCACTCTTTAGACACGCGTAAATCACAAATGAATCGACCTCGCTCTATCACTACCAAATGCCAATTGCCAATTCCCCAATGCTCACCTCACTCAAATCCACAGGGAGAAAGAGAGCAGAATGTCCCAAAAACCCCAAAAAAAAAAAAAAAGAAGAAATATTTATACTACATGAGTAGAGGTAGTAGTAGTTGGTATACGGAGTATATATCGCTCGGAGGGAGCATGTGTTTATGTTATATAAATCAGATTTGAGGCGTAGCCATAAATTTGAACGAGTGTGCGATTTCGATCTTGGCAGGCGCAAAAAGAGAGAGAGGAGAAGCGACCATGGCGCTAATCGCTAATCGCTTTGATAATGCTTTATGCAGTCCGTCATGCAAAACCTCTTCATAAGTCAACAGTCCACACATGAAAAGCACATATCACAGTTCAATATCAATATCTACAATTTCTTTGCCAAGTAACTCGCAGGCACTAAATAAAGTTTCAAGTTAACCTGAAAATCTCATAACTATAACGATAAAATAGTTTCTTTTCAAGTGATTCCCATATAATAACATAACCTATAAACTCATTTGAGTCTGACTCAAATAAACCGAAGGAATGCCTTATCAGTACTCCTTGCAACATTCCAAACTTAATGAATAGTTTAGAGGGGAATTTTGTAATGAAACTTCAAGAGATTGCTTCTTTAGCTACCCTCTTCTCTCCCAGCAGAGCTTCAAGTGATTCCCAAATAATAGATTTGCTAACATAGCCTTCAAATTTATCTAAGATAAGCCCTGTCTAATTACAATTAAGCCAAGCGAGCCCCTTTACTTTTGAGTATTGCGAAAAGTCACGTAATCAGCAAGTTACGTCGTTTCTAAATTGGTATAGGAAAGAGCGGAGAAACGTGATCTAAGCGATCCATAAAGTGTGACAGCTCCCCAAAAAGAACATATATATATATATATATATCCATATATATATATATCAGCCTGCACCCGCATGTACCTGATAAAACTACATTGACTTTACTCTCTCGCGCTCTCTCCCTCTTTCTGGTGTTTGTCTAATTTGAAAAACAGGGCAAAAACAAGTGACAGATAATCGGGAAAAACAATGGGAACTCCGGACCCGGGAGTGGGAGGAACTCGGAATTTCTGCTATGTTGACAAGCATTTGATTAAAGAGTCTATAACACGTATCTGGTTCATGTGTGGCAGCTGCTGCTGATGATGATGTATGGCTACAAATTGAATGATAATAATGATAAGCAATTGAATCATCCATCAGGTCAAAAAGGTTACTATATACCAAATATAAACTATACCCAACTGCAATCCCAAGATCCCCCCCCAGATCCCCAGTTCCCCAGATTTTGCGCAGTTCAGTAATACGGCGCTATATTAATCCTCGAAAAAAAAAACGAAAAGGTTAAGAATAGCACAAGTTATGGCTGGATTTGATAAGTCTAAAGTACCCTTGCCATAAAATATATATATAACTTATATTCCATAACAAAATCCCATAAGCCCTAAGAAGCAATAAAACGATCGCTTGGCTTACCTTAACCACGTTCAACTTGGGGTTACAATTGGATCTGTATATGGCTAAGAGCCTATCAAATGGCGCTCTAGAAAAACGTATTCCAAAATTAGAATAACCATTGCTTAATAAGCCCTACTATAAAGATGTTAAGATTAAAATCGCACTAATCGCCTTTTAATGGACAGATCGTAAAGCATTAACTTCGATCAGGCGCCCAGTTTATGGTCAAAACAATTCTTAGCCAGCCAATTCTTAGTAAAAATCTTCAGTCGGATTTCAGAATCTGCCATTAACATATAAAATATGGGCATGTACATAGACGGGTTAATAAAATAAATAAAATTATTATAAGATTAAAATGAAATCGCTTCAATCTGTCTATAAGCTTAAGCGGAACGGAAACAACAACCCTATCGGTCCCCGTCAGGCGTCTAAGGGGTAAAGGGGGGGCAGTTGCTCTACGCCCGACATTGATACGATCGCCGTCTTTATGTCACGTGACTTGTCGCCTGTTTTCTTTTTTGGGTAGAGAGTGCTGGGTTTATTATACCTTCTGTTTATGGGGTCCACAAGTACGCAAATGTGTGGGGTTTATTGCGGCAAACTATTTGCGTTTCACTAGCTCTTATATAGGTCAGTCCAGGAGTATCTACTCCTATTGCAAGCCTGACCATTGCATTGCTCAGTGAAGCAATCCTACGACCCAAGATCTGCTAGCGATAAATGCAAACAAAGCAATACGGAATCGACTATGTTATACTATCTCGCATTACTTTCGATTATATAGAACATATGTATCTGATAAGTATCGCCGCTTATCTGCCTCACTTTGTAATTTATCTGATGTGACAAGATATAGATTTCAATCTATTACTAGCAAGGCTTCGGTTCGGGTTCCTTACCTTTGCCTCCAATCGGTTCACAGACCTCAACTTATAAATTAATCGCATCATCAGGATTAAAGAGCTGCAAATCGATAATGAAACTCCACTAGGCTAAAAATGCAGCTATAAACACAATGTTCTAATCTGTGATGGGTTTTTCTCTATTCCAGCTTGGGTTTCGTGGTATCCAAGCCTCCTCTGGGAATCCCTGATAAGATTTAATACCCTTGCAAAGGGTAATATGACAAGAGGAGCTGATATAGTCATATCCGTCTGCTTATATGACAACTACTGTGTTAGGTTTCGACTTAGGTGAGTAAAACATAGGTTTCCGGTCTTCTTTTTGTTGCAGGCTACATCGAAACTGGAAGAATCGGACTGATTGCCATAAGAAGAATCCGTCTAAACGTTGCTGTATGGAAAACTCCTTTGTTTCCCAATAAATCTTAATGAAACTTAACAGGTCAGCTGAAGGAGTGTTTTTCCTAAATGCTGGTTGAAAACTATGAAAAATCCGACTATTATAACATATAACAGCTATAGGAGAGTTCGACTAAATTAAATAATAAATTCAATAACAATTAGCATGCCATTTCTACTGTGTGAGGGTATATAATATTCGGTGCACCAGAAGATACGTCTTTTCTCATTCTGGTTGTTTCCTAGCTCTAACTGCAGTTAAGATTTGCTTCACAAAAATAAAAACGTAAACAACAGAACGTTCTAGTTAAATATATATATTATATATGTGTATATTATACTCTATGCGAATTTAATAAAAAAAATCGAATGTATTGCGACAGCGTTTTGACAGTTCTTTCTACTGATCTCGGCCTCCTCGGCGACCCCGAACTCATTTCAGTAGAGACCATTTGAGCTGCTCGCGCGCCGATTGCAGTACCTAAAAATTGAAGAGAAAATACAATTAACTAATGAATTGTAGATAAAAGTGTAGGGAGTGCACGACTAAATAATACCCTGCATTCAGATCAAAAAGCTGGCAATAGCCAGTACTTGTAGCCACACAAAGATGATATATAAAAGACCAAATAAAATGGCTAAAGTTGTATGGTATCTCTAGGGTCGACTCAGCTCTTCATGCTGATCTAGAATAAATATAGGGTATAAGATATAAGATGCTTCCTTTTGCCTTTTTTCTTTGACCATTTGTGCATAATAAATAATATTTCGAGGGAGCAAATAATACAATGGACAACGTTTTTATTTAAATTTTCAATAAAATAATATACAACTAATAAAAGCAAAAGTTTGTTGAAATAAAATCTAGGGTACAAAATATATGTACTACATATATAAAGCTAAATACAAATACAGAATATATAAATATTTCTTGATTGTGCTTCTGATATGCCTAAGATTGTTTCTCTGTTTGTTTGTTCATGTTCATGATTCGTTCATTTTATAGGGTATAACAGATAGAGTAATACGAGTGCAACTACCAAAATAGGCCATTTAGTGTGTTAGTTACCTGAGCAACGGTCTGTTCGGCAATGGGTATATCCTCGTTGCGCAGATCGACACGTTTAACCACCGAAGAGGGATCCGCATCCAGAATAATGCTGTTTAAAAGGTGTTTACAGAATGTTAACTTAACCGGGAAAGTCCATTAGGCATTTCAAGTGCATTTCACTTACCCGCCATCACAGATCTCATCAAAGGCCAGCATAATGATCTCTAGGTTCTCCAGTACCAGACGCTTCTCCACATTTTTCTTCAATATGAGACTTATTGAGTCATAGAGACAATTAAGTACAGACAGTAAGATCAGCTCATTTTCATAAGCATTTCCCATAACATAGAAAAACAGGTCCACGTTGCTTTTGTAAACACACGTCAGACCATCTAACATTATGATTTCAGTGTTGGATCGGTGCGTTTTGTTGAACAGATTCTTTTCGAATGCCTTCTGCTCCTTCAACGTGGACAATATGTTCTTATCGTAGTACTTGGCCAGTATTCTGTTGCCATCATTATCCATGATACACATGCCCTTAATAATATCCTGTAAGATGCAATTTATATATCATTCTACATATAAATAAACAAAATATTAATCACAAATTTACCATCATAAATCCGTCCATTTCTGCCAGCAAAACACAATGTGACCGTATACGGTAAATAAATAAATCCACTAACCGGTTAACACTCACTGCAAATTTAACTGGACTGGCCCTGTTAGTTAACAGTATGTGATTTACTGTAATTGGGTTCCTAGTTAATAATTTTGAATTTGAATATAAATTAACAGAACTGCAATAAAAATATAACACTCGAATTTTGCAGCACAATGTGTCAGCTGAACAGCTGATACAATTTTAAACCAGTGTTGGTAAGTCCAATGAAATCTCAGTGTGAGGAGTGAAACTGTTAAGCTGCTGTTAAGCTACAATTGTAGTTACAGTCTAACGGTTTTTGAAGCATGCCAAATTTACTTTTCGTGCAACGTCAAAAGAAAAAAAGTTTAAGTTCTAGTGATTGTTAGAACATATTCAAACGTTCTAAATTGTGAAATTTAATACGCACACACACACACAGTAATTTGCGCGCGATAAGCCTTCAAGTAATTATTTATTGTATATATTTTGTAAAAAACCAACCTGAATGTTATGGATATAATGCCTGAAGACGACGGCAATGTTAAAGAATTAACAGAGGAGGTTAAGGATAACAAAGAGGTTAAGGAGAGCCGCAAGGCAGCCAGACGCAAGCACGAACATGCCAAACCGGACGTGCATGTTGTTGTTGGCACAACAGTGGGACGACCTAAGGTGCCCAAAGCAGAGGGCAAAAAGCTGCGCAAGAAGCTGCACGAATTCGAGCAAGAGAATCAATCGTTAGCCAAAACAATAAATGATAAAAATCTGGAAATTAATGCATTAAAGCGTTCCGTTGACTCGCTAAATGAAGTTTTAAATTCTGTCCCCATGGATGAGCTACGCTGCAATTCATCCATCGCAGGCTCCAAGATACTGGAACTCAGCAAGAAGAATCGCCAGATGCGCGCCGAATTGGAACAGTTCAAGAATCGCTTGAACAAAAAGGATATGCAAATAGAGAAGCTCGAAAAGGAGCTGAAAAGCAACGAGGGAAAGTTAGCTGTAAACGGCGAACTGCTGAAGAAAGGCAACGCCAGCGATGAGCTGCAGTCAAAGATTAACAGCATGCAGCAAAAGCTCTTCGAGACACGTAACAAAAACACCGAGCTACAGAATCAACTGAAGCTCGCACAGAAATGCCTGCAACATGAGACGGGAGAAAATGTTAATATTAATTTATTGGCCAACAATTTAAATAATGCTAATTGGCGTGGCAGAGCCCAGCAAATCCTAGCGCTACAGCAGAAGCTGCAAGAGTTGAAGGCGCGCTTGGAGACCTATGAGAATGGTCAGCCCGATCGTGCTGATTACTTGCCCATGGCTCTCGGTTCTGACTTGGACTTGAACGTTAAATTGACGCCACGCGGCTCCAAGCAGCTGCTCTCGCCGGGCAGAGGCAGTACTACAGCCAGTTTGGGCGGAGGAGATGCTGGCGGAGGCGCCACCTTTGACCGCTTTACTCCAGGCGTACGCAAGAGCGAGATCATTCATCGCGCCAAAGTCGAGGCGCTTGAGAAGGATATATCGGGTCTGCAAGTGCAGCTGGATGAGCAACGTAATCGCACTCTGGCTCTAAAGGTGCGCAATAAAACCCTAAATGATGAAATGCTCAAGTATAAGCAGCGCGCCATCGAATTGGAGGAACAATCTGATTACAGTGGCCTCAATGCTTCCACTCTGAATGAGAAACTGAATCGTCAGCGCATTCAATTCGAGAGCCGCTTGGATGATATGCGTAATGATGTTATGCGCATCTCGGAGGAGCGTGACATTGCCAAGCGACAAATGGACGAGCTGAGCGGCATGAATATTGAACTGGAAACTGAGCTCAAGCAGAAGGAGTCCTGCATTCAGGGCCTGCAGGATATGGTCAAGAAACTGGAGACTGATCTACGTGCCGTCACGGGCGGATTTCTCTTCTCCTGTCGCGAATTTCGTAAGGTGAGTTCTAAATCTGAATTGGTTTTCTTTTAAGCACTCTTCACGAAAGCTTTCTTCTCTCTGCAGGAAGAATTTGTGGGCATATTAGATGCTCTAGAGGTCGAAAAGAATCAGATGATGCTATTGAATAAAACCTTAGAGGAACGCTTGCAAGCGGAGCGTACCAAAAATGATGGAGCCAATGATCAAATAGCCAAGCAAAAGACCCGCATCGCCCGTCTGGATGCCAAAATACGCGAGTTGGAAAAGGATCTGGATATACAAACTGATAAAAAGAAGCGCACTCAACGCATAAACGAATATGCCAATGCCCTGGGACGCACACCGTTGACAGGATCGATTAGTTCCTTCAGCTTTGAGAATCAATCGCAGTATCAATCAGTTAGCTCACTGAACTCGACAACAGGCGGTGAACCAAAGATTGAGGATATGAAGAATCAGTAAGTAGAGACAAAGCAAATCTATATTTATCCTTCTAATAACCCCCCTCCATCCCAAGATTGGAGTTGGCCAATGAAAAGATTACCATGTTGACTGAGAAACTGGAGTATATAAGCGCCGAGAAGCGTGCCGATGCCAAGTTCTTTGAGGAGACCATGTCCAACTCCAAGAATATTATATTAGATACCATTCTCGGGTCCCGCGATGGCACTCTAGGTGATCCCAAATTGGATATACTGCAAGAGTTGCCCGCCACCGAGAAGGCCTGAAGAAAAAGATTTCAGATTTCCCTCTTTAAAGGTGTTCTTTTTCGCTTGTTTTGTTTTCATATATTTCTATTTGGAACAGTAGAAATTTGCACAGTTTAAAAATAATAAAAAAAAACACAAACGGAATATTTTTTTTTTTTGAATTTTGCATTTTATTTTTGTAACACATTGAAAACTGAAGCCTTTGGCGCTGCTTCACTCTTTAGTTGTAATTAATTAATTAATTGTTTTTAGTATTTAGGCATAGTTCATGTGAATATTCATAATTATTTAATTAATATTTATTTATTTATTGCAAACTTGCGTGTGTGTGTGTGTGTGTAATACCATTTATTGGCCATAAACTACTTGTATGGGTGTGTGTGTGTATGTGTGTGTGTTGGTTGTTAATTTATTTAATACAATACAAATACAACATTGTTCCTCCTCTCAGCTCCCCTCCCCCCCTTGCTCCACACATATGTGTATGTATTGGTATTGGTTGCAGTATATATATACTATGCTATATATAAAGAACAAATTGTTTGTGTATCAGTTTCAGTTAGTTTATAGGCTTTTCCTTCAAATTCGTTCGCAGTTAGTGTATATATATATATATATAATAATGATATATATATATTTTATTTACGTATTTGTATAATTCTAGTTCTGCTTTTCTGAGTAAATGTAAATGGTTTATCTATAAAAAACACGTTTAGCAAATTAAAGGCACTTCAAGGATTTTGTGAAACAACGAAACAATTTCAACACTACAATTAATATAGAAAACGAAAACAATTATATAATATATATATATATATGTACGTAGTACCCTAATTATATAGATATAAAGATATATATGTATATATAGTTTGGAAAAAAAAAAAAAAAAAAAACTGACAGGCTGGCAAAATGAATTTCCCTACCGTTTTTTCTTTTGGGGCGTTTAGATAAATTGACAAAATTGTAGGGATGCATTGATATATATATATATATATATCGATCCGATGCATGCGAAAGCTTTTAAAAAGCACAAGTTCCACTCTCGATCTGAACATTATACTAACTACTAAGCTGCATTTTCACTGTATCCGTATCCGTATCCTTCTCCGTCTCCGTTGTAACTATTATATATCTATCTATATTTATATAGACGCTATGTATGTATGTATATCTGTAGTATAGTTTTGTTAGTAATTTATTAACTTGTCTTACAAATACTAGACTCTAATTTAATTAGAAGCTATTGCTGCTGCTGCTGCTGGTTCCGTTCTGTGACAATATTTTGTTAAGACTTTAGCTAGGCATATTTGTATATGTATATATGTATTTGTATTGGTATTGGTATATGTATGCTTGTGTGGAACCCGATTAATTAGCTGAATACACACATATATATATATATGTGTATGTATGTATGTATATAGTTCAATAAATATCTCTAACTTTACGGCCTGTAGATAAATGCAAATTTTGGCTGGGTTAGCTTGGTCGCTCTCTTTTCTCATTATGGAAACGGTTATCTTTGCATAAAAATTTCATGTAAAATTAGTTACTTTTTTTTAGTTATTTTTGTTGTTGTTGTGGCTCGTTTATTATTACTATTATTTGTTTATATAGATGGTAGATGGTAGATGGTTATTCTTATAAATGATTTGTGGTGCTCGTTTCATGCTTCGATTTCACATTATCTCCATAGCTCTATGAATTTTACATTGTTTTCTTTGCTTCACTTTCATTTGTCTTCCTCTTGTTTTTACATATCGGCCTGCTGACTATATATATACTCTATATATCGGTGTGTATATATATTTATATATATATATATATATATTTATATTTATTTATTTTTGTGTATGCAAGTGTTCTGTTTTGTTGTATGTATTTCATCGCCGCCTGAATACATGGTTGAAATAGTAGTAAATATCCTGTTCCGCCTGCTGTTGATTGGGCGTTTTCCTTGTCGCCTGCTGCTGCTGTTTGGGATCCATTTGCGGATGATAATTATTATAATGATGATAGCCATGCATGTCGTACGGATTCATTTGCTGGCCCGGATGCATCCCCGGCATGCCAGACATTCCTGACATGCCCGGACCACCGCCTCCGCCAGCTATCATCGGATTGCCGCCGGTCCGCATCAGATTTGTGTGCATATTGCGATCCGCCAGAAAGACATTTATAAAGAAGATGAGCACGAGGAGTATATACAGCAGGCAGACCAGTATCACCACAAACTGCTGGCGGCAGCAGCAGTAGTAGCACATTCCCTATTATATAACCGCCTGCTCCACATAGTTGGCAGGCAGCATGCCGGTCTTTCCGGTGCGCTCCACACGTCCAGTCATCCAACCGGAGTCAATCGATTCCACCTCAAAGATGACATCGCCCTCGCGAAAGCTCACTTCATCCACATCCTGTGCCTCATAGTCATAAATGGCTCGATATACGCGCTGCAATTGAATTAATTTCGAATTACTATCGATACTATCGACTATTTTCCACTACTACTATCGATTGCTTGACAACGACTCGAATTATTATATTACTTTACTCACCAGGTTTTGACGCGACTGCTTATCCTGCAGCGTCTCATAGCTGGGCTGCTGGCGCACCTGTTGCTCCTGTTGCTGCATCACCTGTTGATAATATTGCTGCTGCTTCTGTGCTTGCGCCTGCTCAGCGCTGCTTAAAGAACCATAAATGCCATTGGCTGGATCAATGTCTGATACGGAACCAATGCGTTTCGGATAGACGCTGTTGCCTGCTGAATAAAGTAAGCGGTAAGAGTTGGGTATACCCCATTAGGTTTAGCCTAGATTTTGGAGGGTGTTATTGGTATACAGTGGGACAAGGACAAGATGACGTTGATGCACATCAAGCTGAGTTGAGCCGAGCTGAGCCGAGCCGAGCGTTACCGAACTACCAGCTAGCCTCTAAATCCTAGCTACTACTTACCAACACCTCCAGAGCCACCGCGCTGTTCGGAGCTGTAGACCAGCGTTGTGCTCGAACGTCCTGTGCTGGGTATAACTCTGGGCCCATCCGTCAATGGATCATAGTCGGCAATTTTGCCAATGTTGTTGCTGCTCTGCTGTGCGTTGACAACAACAGGCAAGTGGCCATTGCTGGCCTGCAATTTGGCGCCCAAAGCGTTCTCTGAGGGCGTCACAGCGGTATAATTGGGAGCAACATACAACTGTTGCAGGTTGGCGCTACTCTGCTGTTGCAACTGCTGATGTTGCTGTTGTAGCTGTTGCTGCTGCTGTTGTTGTAGCTGTTGCTTGCTGGCATGGTTGCTGTGCAGGCTGGTCTGAGAGCGAGCCTGCTGCTGCTGCTGTTGTTGTTGTTGCTGTTGTGGATAGCTGAGGCTGGCCGGATGCGGATGTGCTAAACCGCCATTATTGTTGTTGGTGCTGTGAATGCTGCCGTTGCTAGCAGTATTGTTGTTCAACAAGCTAGTATGCGAATGTTGCTGTTGCGGTGCCTGCTGTTGCTGTTGCTGCTGCTGCTGTTGTTGCAATTGTTGCTGCGAATGCTGCTGTTGTAGCGTTGCTGCTGAGCTTTGATTCACATCGAATTGATTCACAGCACCGCTGGGATGATGCGAATTATGCAATATGGCTGAACGCAGCTGATTATAGTTGTTAACCGCCTGCGGCTGTTGCTGCTGTTGTGGGGGCTGCTGCTGCTGCTGTTGTTGTGGCTGCGATGATGCTGTGGGATACAGATGTGAGGCTTGTTTAATGGCATGTTGTTGTTGCTGCTGCTGCTGCTGTTGTTGCTGTTGCAGCAATTGTTGCTGGCGCAGCGCCTGTGGCTGCTGATAGTGTGCGTAAGGATCATGCAGCGGCTGTTGTTGCTGTTGTTGTCTGTGATTGTTGCTGTGTTGTTGTTGTTGTTGCTGCTGTTGCTGCTGCTGTGGTTGTTGTTGTTGGTGGTGTTGGTGTTGATATGTGGGCGTTATGGCCGCTGTATTGTATTGCTGGTGTTGTATGGGTGGCGGTGGCAGTGTGTGTTGTTGTTGTTGCTGTTGCACATAGTGTTGGTGTTGTTGTTGTTGTTGTTGTTGGTGGTGTTGTTGTTGATGTTGTTGTTGTTGATGTTGTTGTAGTTGCTGTTGCTGCTGATGTTGCTGCTGGTACTGCTGTTGATGGTGTTGTTGTTGCTGCTGCTGTTGCTGCTGCTGCTGCTGGTGTTGCTGCAGTGCTGCTTGTGCTGGTATGGACGAGGCTGTGGGTGCATATTGCGAAAATTGTTCAGCTGCCAATTGCTCAGAGAAATATTCCGATTCGTCTTTTTTTTTGTTCGTTTTTTGTTATTAATTTTTTAAAGTTAGCCGAAGAATTTTTATTGGTAACGAATATGTGAAGAGTTGTTGTTGTTGTTGTTGTTTGCCCGGTTAGTGTTGGTGTTGTGTGTGTGTGTGGTTGTTGTTGTTGTTGTGTAACATTAGGTTAACGGTAGTTCAGAAAGCACACACAAATTATGAGCATTGTTTTTGTTTGTTTGTTGTAGTTGTTGTTGTTGTGGTGGTTGATGAGAGGAGTGCAACAAAAAAATGAAGAAACGATAAATAAAACAAAAAAAAAATAAAAAAACAAAATCAATATTAATGACAATGTGCGACAGATGTGTGAACGAGATAGCAGATAACGAGACATATGCCGTGTACCGCGCACAGTGGTACACGGCACATATTTCTGTACAGTGTTAGCAGATGCTTAAAATACGTAAATGAAAGTGCACAGTGGGGCGCACAGCTCAATATTGTTTGACAGTATTAAATAAGGTAAAAAATATAATTATAATATTTAATACAATATTCCAATTTATAGTACTTTCCCCTAGTGTTTTTTTTAATCAAAATTAAATCATTATATATATTAAATATCTTTTAAATTAAGTAAAAAACCTATATTATATTTAATATATTATTCCTATATTATATTATATATATTAAATATATTATTTAGACTTGCTCAAGCAATAAAGATATCAATCAAAATAATTCACTTTGAAGCAAATGAGCCGTGCACCACTGTGCCAGTGTGGCAATGTAATGAGCATAATAAATGATTATTTAATCAGTTTAGTCACATTTAATGCATGTTGAATGACGACAATTGCGATGGAAATTATTGTATTTATACGCGTATAAACAAATTAATTGACGAAACTAACTAAATTTAAGTTAAATAACCAATTACTTGCCGGAAATTACAATTTACAGATGAAACGGAGATACACAAATACATGCAAAGACTTATGGGGAATGGGTATAGAGATACAAGGAGTATAGAGACCCCAACACAGAGAGAGAGAGAGAGAGAGAGGGGGGAGAATGGGTGGGCTACTCACTGCTGCTGTCGGAGACCTCGGCAGAGCCGCGCTGCTTCTCCATGGCGGCCTTCTTCTCCAGATCGCCGTGATATGCCACATTCGATATGTGCTTTGTATTTTGCTTGATTCGAAGCGTTTCCGGGTCGTCTGCCACCTGTCCGACAAAACAACAACAACATAATTATGATGCTGCTGCTCCAATAATGATCATTATTGAAATATTCAAACTGACCTGTGTAAATTTGCCTTTGGCCTTCTCAAAGTCCGCATGGTATTTCACATTCGATTGGATTTTCGTATTTTCAGCAATGCGCTTCAGTTCGGGCGTATCCGCAATTGCTGTTGCCTTGGCCTTCGGTATGTGCCTGGATCGTTGATAGATGATGGAAAAGTGAGGAATTTTTTTCTTCAAATTTTAAATAAACTGAATAAATATGAAAATGAAAAATGCGAAAAAAGAGCCAAGCGAAAAGTTCAAGTTGCCGCGGGTATTTTTCTCTCTTTTTTTGTGGCAGAAAAAATGTTCATCGCTTTGGAAAAATCTTCTAACTGTTGTGGGTGCTGTTAGTGCCCCGCCCCCACTGTTAGCCGCCGCCGGGACTAACAGCATATCATTTTTCCCAGTTCTGCAACGCATTGGCCCAAACCCGGCTCCCCCCTCCCGCCTAGTCGATAGATACCCTCCCCTCGCTCCGCTCGCCTTTGAGTATCGTGTGAAAACCTCTGACCCCCATCATCATTTGACTGTTTCTTGTTTTCTTTTTTCCTCCCCCCTCCCCCCTCGCCCCCGCCACTTTATTTTTATCAATTAAAACAACATTTGTGGCAGCATTTTTGATACGGGTTGCATTTCGTTGCTCCTCCTCGCCCCACTGTGCCTCCTACTGGCCCCAAGGCAGCTAACGGTGCGAGTGAATTATGCGGTTTTAAACGGCGCAACTAAATGAACTTTTTGGCCAACAACGAACCAGCCAAAAGTTTTGTGGCTTAAACTTCGTTTTAATAGAATTTTTCAAAGCTAAAAATAAGCAGGGGATTTTAATTATGTAATTAAAAGAGATATTTCTATAATACAGACAGACTGATATATATATATATATATATATATATATATATATTATTGATCAGCCAGGTTGTCTTAGCCAGCTCTGTCTGCCTAGTCGCTCAGTTTTTGAGCTGGCTAAATGGAATTTAATATGAAGTCTGCTTTCTACTCATATGCCGCAACCGGCCGGATCAGACAACTATATCATATAGCTGCCATAGGAAGGAACAATCGACCTAAAAAGATGTTGTATTTAAAACTCTTTTTGTTGCTTGATGAAATTTGGAATTTAGACGAAAGAGTTTCTTTTCTGGCTGCATAATAAAAATGATTATAAATCGGTCTACTATATCAGCCATATAGCTGCCCTAGGAAGAAGAATCTTTGGCTCGAAAAAGGCATTTTTAAACAATAAAGAAATAATTGATATTTATTACTAGAAAATATAGCTGTTTTCTTTCGCGTCATTCGATAGTAGCACGATAGTATCGCAGAGGAATAAATGAATGTAGAACTATTTTTATTCGTCTACTAAACAAATAATTAAAAAACAAATTCCAGACATATTTTCAGCCATTTCTCACTCGGCATTGTTTTGTGCTTTTCGCCTGAATTATGGCGGAAAAAAGCTGAACGAATAATAGCTAGAAATATAGCAATTTCGATATGATTAATGCTCCCAATGGACTAATACATCAAATTTAATTATGGCGAAAAAACGAGGAAACCAAAGCCAAACAAACATTCTGTTGTTTCCCCATCCCAACACACAAGAAGAGTGTGTGTAATCATAAAGCACACACACAGACGATATATCTATATATATATATATATCTGTGTGTACAGATAAAATGTGTATATAATTTCATTGTTGGGTGTAGCCTGTGGAGTACTTTAACCTATCAGTTGGCTAATCGATCGATTGATTGCAGCTCGCGATGCCAGCAAACTGATAACCACAGCAACAGCAACAGCAACAGCGACAGGAACAACAGCAACTGGCAAAAGGTTGATAAACCCATTGGGTGACCATTCTTCAGCTCGATAACTCCTGCTCCTCTTGCTACTACTCTCTCTCCTGCTCCTCCTTCTCCCTCTCCTCCTCCTCTGCCTCCCCCATATCATATTGTAATTGTAATTGCACGCAACTAAATTGGCTTATAGAATATTTATGGGCCATATTCGTATTGAATGCAGCTGTCGCCCGGCCGAGTTAGAGCTACACTCAAAGAAAAAAAGGCTGGCCAATTTTTCACTGCTCTGTTCAGAAATAAAAGGTAATATTCCTATTAAATGACCATAATTTCTATTGGCTCAAATGACACATTCAATTTTCTCCTCTTTGGAATTCAGCTGGGATTCTTTTCTTTCAGTGTAGTGCGGCGTGGGTGGCGTGCCAGGTGATGGATTCTAGCATGGAATGCAATTGTTCTGTGCTCTGTTCGGTTTGGTTTTGTTCTGTTCAAATAGGTATGAATATTCTGTGTGAATTGCAGTGGAATGCAGCAAATGTTAATTTGGTTTTGGTTGACCCTCGGCTTCAATTTGTGGTCTACACTGGGCAGGAGGAGGGCGGAGGAGGGTGCAGGTAGCTGGAGGAGGTTGGAGGTGGGTGCCCGAGACAGGCACTGGCACAAGGCCGTTTAATGACCAATGACCGGTCGCTGAAGCATGTAGGTCTGCCTGCTCCAAGCAATCTATGTTGTTGCCACAGTTGTTGCTGTTGTTGTTGCTGATGGGCTGTTGCAAGCTTTGCTTTATCGTCCGATGAACGCAGCGGCAACAAAGACAAAGCGCATTACTCATGTTGTTGTTGCTGCCGCTGCCGCTGCTGCTGCTGCTGCAGTTTTTGTTGTTGTCTCTGGCACACATTGTTGCTGCCGCTGCTGCTCCTGCTGCTGTTGCTGCTGTTGTTGCTGTTGTTGCTACTGTTAGCTGGCAATGATGACATAACAATGCTTAAGCGCCAGCGGCGGCATTGGCCAGTGCAACAGCCACAGCCACAGCGGATATGTCGGCACGTTCCCAATAGATCAACAACAGGCAGCAGCAGCAGCAGCAACACGCACGCCAGCAGCAACACAGACACAACAGCAGCCGCTGTGCGTGACATGCAACTCCATTGTGGTTGTTGCTGCTGTTGTTGTTGCTGCTTTACTTTTTACTATCAAAGAATTTTAATTTATCTGTAAACAATATACAACAGCAGCAACAACAGCAGCAGCAGCAGCAACAACAACCGCAGCAGCAATTTTGCTGTGCATTGTCTTTTAATATTGTGTAAACAAAGCTTAAATATGTCGAAGGAATGCCTTGCCCTACTCTGAATAAAAAGCTAGTAATAAATTTAAAAATAAAATCTATTTTAGCGTTTTACTAGCCATGTTATTAACAGAGAAATGTTATGTTAATGTTAACATAGCATAGATTGGTGCAGAGCATCTGTTAGTCTGTTCGATCGTCGATGTTGCTGTTGCTGCCGTGTTCATAATTTAAACGCAAATTGCTGTTGATGTGGAGAGGCCTGGTTACCCCACAGTGTGGCTGGCCCACTGTACGTCAGCCTGAAAAACTAGACTACCAACCAGGCCAAGAAACAAACAACAAACAAACCAACCAACCAGCGAACGGACATTCATTGATGTCAACATTTTTGCATGTGATTTGTGGATTGGTGTTGAATTTCCATGTGACAGGCCTTTTGTTTGTTAACATTTTGCGCAATGGATCAATGTCCAGATAAAGCAAGACTCACTCCGTCCCTCCCTCCGTCCGTCCGCCTGTCCCTACATTGATAAGGCAGGTCATAACATATATTTGAGGAAATTAACAACAGAGAAGCCTCTGCTGACGTTCGGGCAGCGTATTAATTAACACGAATTTTCCATTAGGCCACAAAATAATTTAATTAAATTGCAAATGTATTTTAGCTGGAAAATGCATAGGAAATTCGCTACTGGCCAATGGCAATGCCAATTTCCCCCCCCAACTGAAAACAACAAAAAAAAGCGAAGTAAGCCATCTGATAATTCAGTATTAAAATGCAATTAAACGCTCAGATTGCCATATAATCATGAGGCGTATTATAATCCATTCAGTCAGTCGGTCAGTCAGTCAGTCAGTCAGTCAATCAATGGCAGAAAAAATACGAAAAATCCGTAATTTAATTGACGGGGCCTTCATTATCTTAGCTGGAGCTGGAGCTGGGCAGGGAGGGGGGAGCTGCTTCGCCATCGGGTTGCCTCATTGCGTGTTGATATTTAAATTTCATATGTAAAGCTGGAGAGGAAGAGGGAGAGAGGGAGAGAGAGGGGGAGAGAGTGTGGCAAAGGCCACAGAGGTTGGGAGACACTCCCAGTTTATTTTGGAAAACGTTTATAGCTCAAAATGGGATGGGCCCTGGCTATGGCTATGGCTTTGGCTTTGTTTCTTTGTTTTCCCGTTGTTGTTTAGCATAAAAAGAGGCAAAGCCAAGTGGCCAACTATTTTTTTGGTAATTGAAAAGGTTTTTTTTAGCCATTGTAGGCGGCTTAAGTAATCAAACAGAGTCTAATGGGGCACAAAACAAAGCACCCAAATGGCAGTGGAAACCATATAGAGATGATGATTTTTAAGCTGCGCTTCGAAATGAAAGTGAAAAAGAAACGAAACGAAACGGAACGGAATGAAATGAAACACAAAAAGAAAATCTGTGCAAAAAACCAGAACTTTCGACTGATACAAAAGCATAGCGAATGGTTGAGGAATGTGGAACAGAACCACATTCGGAGATTGGGAATTTTGGGTCTGAGCGGAGGGCAGAGGGCAGAGGAGGGGCAGAGGGGAGGGGGCATATCATGGCCATGGTTCACTGGCTTTTTATGTTAATAAATAAATGTGCAGATACGAATATAATACAAAAATAATAAGAAGAGTTCTCTGCCGTTTCGTGCTCGCTTTTTGTGTGCTGTGCAGATGTTTTCCATCTACTGAAAAATGAGAGGAAAACCCCACAAACAACAATTTTCACATAGTATTATGGCCCACATATGTATGTGTGTGTGTGTGTGTGTGTGTGTGTGTGGGTATAAATAAATAAAATAAATGTGAAAACTGCAGCAGGCCGGCAAACATTGTAAACAACTCGTTTTCTAGTTCAATTCCAACTAAATGGAAGAACCTGGTAATGTAATGGTTACATCAGTTCTATAAGCCGCTCTCTCTGTCAATGTGTGTGTGTGTGTCTGAGAGTGTGTGTGTGTGTGCTGCTGCTGCTGTTGTCCTGTGGCTGAATGTGCAGGTTTACTTCAAGACACAATTAGGTTAGTTCCATAGAAGGAAGAGAAAGTTGCAGAAATGATTTGTTGTTCAACTTTAAAGGATACAAATCCATTTTCTATAACTATTTTTCTATATAGAAAAAGAAATACTTGAAAAGAGGCTTCTACTTTTGTATTGTACCTTGGAAAATGTATCTGAAAGGCGAGTCTAGTTTAGTTAGAAAAGATACTTTTCCATCAATCTTAATTCTTTGGCTTCTACTCTGGATTTACTGACTTGTTTTGCTATTCATGAATTATTCGAGTGTTTCGGGGAGGGGGGGCACCATCAAGTTCTATCCCTTGACTTGACTTATCCAATTAAAATCACAATTCCGAGTGGTGCTCCACATGTGGCAACTATAATTGCATGTCTCCGGCTCGGCCCGGCTCGGCCCGGCCCGGCCCGGCACGGCCCTTTAAATCTCTTTAGTGTTTTAGTTCATAATTTATTACAATCGTTATTCCATTGAGCACTGGAGCCCCGGGGAAAACTTTAGCTGACCCACAGTGGCGGCCAAAGAGAAAACTTGCCAAGTCAGACAAAATGGGAATAAAAAAAAGAAAAGGGGGTAAAACTTCTCAAGCAATTATAAAGTCCAACAGGAGCAGCGGCAGTAGCAGCAGTAGCAGCGGCGGCGGCAGCAGCAGCAGGAGAAAAGGCCACCGCAGTTGGACTCAAAAAGCCATCATCCGGAGTACGTGGAGTCACGTAAACGGAGCTGGAAAATAGGTGCAAATGGCTAAAGCGATGACTGCAGTGAAAGTGTTGAAACGGAAGTGTTGCCACGCCTTCAAGGGGCGCAATGTGTACCCTACCCAGAATGACATCATCGGAAGGGGAATGGGAATGGGAACGGGAACGGGAATGGGGATTCGGTTTGGGAATTGGGTTTTAGCCACTGCGTCAGTGGAGCTAACGGACGCATAACTCAATCCGCATGGAATTTTTATTCCCGCAGCGGTGGCATCCACAATAAATCTGCATTAGACCTGCTGCCGCTCGTTGTTGTTGTTGCCCGGTGTTGTTGCTGCTGCTGTTGCATGAATCCCGCTTGGCTCAAGGCCAACAAATGGCGCACGCACTGCAGTGGCAACAGGGCAACTGAGCAACTAGACGACTCCTGCCACACAAGGCGGCACAATGGCAACAACGACAACAACAGCAACAACCAGCAGAGTAACAGCAACTCCAATGAGCTGTTGCAACATTCTAGAAACAATAACATGGGGCGTGGCAGTGACTACCCGTCCCGTCCCGCCCCCCCTGCATGAAATCGCGCATCAAACGGGGTTAAAGTTGCTGCAATGCTGCAGGGCATTGCATAGAAATCTATGTGTGCTGCGCCTCAGAGCGGAGCGTGTGTCGTGACACGACACTGAAGCTCTAATTCAATTAAAGTGTCATTGAAATAATCGATTAAATTGTAATATTTAATGACTAAATTGATATTCCCCTTGTGAAATTCAGTTTTGACAAAGAAAAGAGTTTAAATTCTGGAAAAAACTGGACAGTTTCACAATATATTTTCCAATAGTTTTCTAAATAAATAGATAAAATTTCTAAAGAGCTAAATTTGGACTTGCGAAGTTTCCAAACACTTTAATTTCGTTCGTGAGTATTTTCGCTAATGAGTCGTGTTCGTGCTGGTCACGCGCCCATCTCTAGTTGGACGCTTCTCAGTGAAGTGTCGCCGCATTTCCGCACCTGTTCTCGTAATTCGTGCGGCAGCAGCACGTGACAAGTGGGGCCCCGCCCCATTTGGTAGGCGCCCTCGCACCAACTGGACAGCTGTTGCTATGATTTCCCTAGAATTTTGTTGCTGCTTATCTACGGCGCGCGGGGGGATAAGATAAGATAAACGACCCTAATGAAGATTACGCGACGAACGGACAGAAATCAAGGTTAATATATAAGCTATGCCCGCCTCTACTACTGCCCGCCCCCCCCAGAGGGGCATTTTTCAAGTGTCTTGTTAGAGTATTTAAAGGGTATTCCCGAGTGGGATATACTTGGGAATATACTTACGCCTCACAGTACGGCATTTTATTGTAGCCCTTGTAAGTTTTCATATTGAGCGTCATTCCGCATTCTGTGCATTTGAAACACGTTTTGTGCCATGTCTGAAAGAAAAGGAATAGGAGAGAGAGAGAGAGAGTGAGAGATTGTTAGCCAAGTTAAATGAGAATGAGAATTGACAGAATGAGATACATATTTTTATTGCCCTTTTGCTAGCTTTTGTTTTGCTTTGTTTTAGCCTTGTTAAATCGGCCCACTGCAACAACCAACAACCAAACAACTAAAACTGAAGCTGAGAAACTAAAACTAAAACCAAGAAGAGAACAAAAAAAAAGAAATGGAAAAACTTGCCAACTATGAAAAGATTTCTTTGGTTTTACGAGCCATTCTAGCCATTCTCTACTTATGTTTTTAGCCAACTAATTGGTCTGCGGTGGAGGGCATTTTTCCAAATTGTTATAGATAAGTACTTGGAAAAGTTTCTACTACCAATTGGTCGCCGCCAGTTTAAAGCCAGGCTAAGGGTGACTCTTTTAATGTGTGTTGCAATTGTTAACAAAACTAAAATGTTCTATATATAGAATAGAGTTATCAAACAGCCATTTTATAGGCCAACTTTATATGGCCAGCTCATATCTCTTGTTATTCCACCTGGCAGTTAATTTGATTGATTCATAACCCCCCCCCAACTAGTTAGATAAGCTGCAGGAAGAGCTGCAGCAAGTTCTCTCTCGTGCTTCCTCTGTGAGCTGGGAGCTGTCTCAGATGTTGTTTACGACAGATTCCCAGCAGACAGTCCTCTGGCCAAGGAAATTGTCATTGATAGCCAGCCTGAGCGTCGTCGTCGTCTCATCTTATGCAAATTTGTGACTTTTGTGTGGAGAGAGAAGGAGAGAGAGAGAGGAGACTGTGGATGGAGGTCAACAGACGATTAACTTGTCTGTGCGGGATTAGCGAGAGGAGAGCGCAACGAAAAAAGAAGAAAAAAAAAAAAAACTATGCGAGAAAAATGCGTTAATTGGTTTCACAGCAGCCAACAAAAACTAGAAAAGTGCAGACACAAACCAGACACACAGAAGAAGGTGATGAAGTGATTGCGATTTCATCACTGTAGGCAGAGCAGACTCGGGAGACGCAGGGAAACCAGTTTAAGCCAACCACCTCAATGCCAGCAATGCCAGCAATGCCAGCAACACCAGCAACACCAGCAACACCACCAAACCCCACCAGCACCACCACTCTGGGGAGTTGGCTAAAGAAAAGGCAACCACATTCCATTGCCATGGCTTGGCTTGGCACCACCGAAAGTCGCCGTCGTCGTCGTCGTCGACGTAAGCCACACAGAGTCCAAGAAAAGTTTATAATAAATCAACGGATTTGAGTTTATTGTTGAAATCTTAAGCAGACCTGAAAAACTTAGCTTAAGTTCAAGAGTCAAAAGTTTTTTTTTCTTTCTTTGTGGTTCGCAGCGCATGCGTAGACAGCTGGAGAATCCGCAAGAGAAGAGACAGAGCTACAAAAGCCAAAAAAATAATACCTCTATCTGGTTCAGGGCTTGAACCAATCTCTCCTGGACTGTGGTTTAGGTTCGTCTGGTTCAGGCTTTGAACCAATGACGCATCGACTATGGTTTTGGTTCGGTTTTGGTTTCGTACCAGTTCTTAAAAGTTTTATTGAGCAGGAACAGAGCTACGAAACCACAAAATATTTGTATCTGGTTCAGGCTTTGAACCAATGATTCGGTTTTGGTTTCGTACCATTTTCAAAAAGGTTTATTATTTTAAATTGATAGAGAAGCATTTCAACTCTGAGTACAAATTAAATGAAAATTTGAAATGACGACTAGCAAAACCGTTTCAAAACCGGTTTGCAGCCTCATAACGCGAGCTTTGATGACCGCATAGAGAGAGAAAAAAAATGCAATTTTAATTTCACTTTCACAACAAAATGCATTGTTGCTTTTGTTGTTGTTGTTGTTGTTGTTGTATGAGGTAATCGTTTGTCAAGCGACTGCACTTAATTTTCTATGCTCGCTTTAACCCACTTTTAGCTTTTTTTGTTGTTTTTTCAAGCGTTCGTCTTGGTTTTCAATTTGCGGCTCAATTTCCAAAAAACGAAAAAAAGCGAAAAAAAGAAATGTTGTTCCCCTTTTTTATGCTGTTATTGTTGTTTTTTGTCAACCAAGTCGCGAGAGGTGTTGAATTTGCATTCGAATTTGCACGCTTTCAACATTTTAAGCGGACAATAAAGCAAAGCCAGCAGGCAACAACAAAAAATTGGCCTAACAATTGGCATGAGCCACGAACTGGATTCGTATTGGGATCGGGATGGGGATTGGGGATTGGAGTTTGGGGATGAGGCGGCTGGCTGGCTTGAGGAGGAGATTCGAGGCAGATTTGGTATGGGGGAAGCGTGAACACGAACGCAGCTCGCTTGTCGGATTGGATTACAACACGAGAGAGTCAAGCGACCAGTAAAATGACAAATGAGGGCAACAACACCAAACACCAAACACCCAACAACAACAACAACAACGGAAAGAAACAATGGTGAAATGAACACGAAGCAACAACTAAAATGGTAACAAAACCAAATCTATTTATAAGCCGAGAACGTTAAGTGTCAAATGATTTTGCGGCTTCGATAAGTCTGGCTTTAAGTGCTGTGGCAAAAGGTTGTCTAAAAAAGCATCTCAAAAACACTCATAAATATTCAAGATTATCAAGATATTCAGATTAGAAACTGAGCTAATTCTCTCCATTAAATGGCCAAATTCTGGTGCAATCTTTGAAAGGGCACTTCACTTGGTTTGGGGAAAGTTTCCAAGAGATATCGCAATGGGAATTTGAGAACTTCAAGCCACAAATCACTTTCTAATAAGACAGTTTAACACATTTTCAAAACGAAATGCGATTCTCAGGCAGATGTTTATGAAGCGGAAGCATATATCAAATGTTTAAATGTTGGTCTCCGTAATTCCAATTTGAATATCAGACAGGCAGACAGACAGGCAGGCAGCCAGACACGAATTCGAGTGTATCATCATCATCATCATCATAATCATCCTCTGCTAACTGCAGCTGTAGGCATAGGTTGAGGTGCACTCCACTCCAGTTCCGACCTACGTAGTTTTTTTCTCTCTATTTTTGTTTGTTTGTCGGTTTTGTAAGCGAAACCCACTTGCACTGGCAGCTGTTCAACATGATGATGATGATGATGATGACGATGATGATGGAGAGATTCTCATGATAATGATGGTAGGCGGCGTGTGTGTGCACATGATGATACGGGAGCAGTAGCAGCTGATGAAGCGGAAGTGAAAGCAACGGACGCAGCATTAAACTACTTCCTTACTTCCGACTGCCAAAAACTGTAACACACTTCAGCTCCAGCTCCAACTCCAACTCGAACGAACCGACAACACAATTTCCATGGCAAGGCAAGAGCAATGCTTTTTGGCAGCCTCTCCTCCATCTCCTCCTCCACCTCCTCCTCCTGCTCAGCGCTCAGAGTATAACCGAGTCTAAGTAGTCGTTAGCATCGTGCGGGTTTGCCCCAAAAGAGCACCAAATTAAGTTCAAGTTTGCTGCGTCGCGTTTTGGTCAATTTAACACGACTTCTTATACCCGCTACCCGCTACCCGCCGCCTCTCTTTACCCCACACACAGAAATTGTAGTGCTGTCTGCGCCCACCCAAAACCGCTCAGGTTTAGGCATATATTTTGCACGCTCTGTTTCATTTACAACTGTTTGCAATCACCCTGCAGTGCGGCCTCAGAACTTTGTCATCCACTTTGCTACACTTATTATATAGTTTAAATATCTATAAGCAAAAATAACTGAAGCAATATATTATCGAGCTCATTCAATCGTATATTTCACCCACTTAAAGTCTTCTCTTTCTCCGAGTGCACCCGGACTTTTGATAGTTGCAGTGACTGCTTCTTCTCTGGATAGCAGTTTGTTCCGGTTTCTATTTATTATTTATAACTTATATTTTGTCTCAAATTCTTTCTAGTTTTTCTTTCATCAATTTTCTTCATTTTTCTATTTTAATTATATATTATATATAATATAATTAATCATATATTTCTCCCGCTTAAGATCTTCTCTTTCAAGCCGACTCTGAGAGCACCTGGACCATTGATGGTTGTACTGGCTGCTTCTCCGCTGGATTGGAGTTGGTTCCAGGTTTCTTTTTCTCTGTTTTTACTTTATATTTTAACTTCAATTCTTACTGGTTTTTCTTTCATTCATTTTCTTCAACATTCTATTCTTATTCTTCTTATATAATTTAATTCTGTATTTGGCTTTAAGTAAATTTCAAAATTGAAATATTTGACTAGATTTTTATCACAATTTCCGAACCGATTTCGACCTATTTATGCCGTAAGTGCATTTAAACTTCGTTGTTATGCAAATATCTGTATCTTTTTCTGAGTATCTGTGAATTTGCATATGCATTTTTGGTCTACACTGCTTTATTAAGGTCAAGGTGTTTTTGCAGTACCTCTCTCCCTCTCTCCCTCTGTCTCTCGTATCAATTGGAAATGCCATAAATGGCCAAAAGAATCATGGGAGCCGAGTGTTGAGTCATTGCCATGAGCTACTACAGCCGTCCCAGTCCGCTCGAAAACCCCGTTTTTTTTTTTTTTATTATTATGAAGTGTGGCGCGCGATTACGATGTGGAATCCGTTACGCGTCGCCTTCCGTCTTCGCATTGGTTGACCTTATATGGGTGATCGGTGATCGGAGATCGGTCTAGCCATATGAAGCAATAACTCTGCCCCTCCCGCCCAGCTCTGCTTCTCGCTTTTCCATGACATAATTGTCATTATCAGCTGATGAGCGTTAAGTAAGCCGCAAATAGTTTTAATTGTTGCCCCATTGACGTGACTGGACTGTCAATCAGCTTACACGAAACGCAGGCAAGGGAGCAGGGAGGGAGCAGAGGGGGGGAACTGTCCCAAGTTGGTAATGTTATAATTAAATGCCTAACAATGTTTGCCTGATTGTTGTGCATGTTTTTTCTTATGCAATTCTCGCCTTACTTCGCTTACATTTTCTTTCCAACTTGGGAATTTTTCACACGCCAACGAAAAAGGGGCTACATTTTTTTAACCCCCCCTCCCCCCGCCGACTTCGTTATCCGCTTTATGGATGGCTCTTTTATCTACGGGAAGATCTTTATACTCGTATCGTGGTCTATCGACAAGTTTCTAATTTGTTTTCGTTGCTTTCAATTTCATTTAATTGAGTTTTTTTTTCTACTACTGCTTAAAGCTAATTAAAATCATTTTGTTTACGTTGAGCGGGAGGAGCAGGAGGAGGAGAAGGAGGAGCAGGAGGAGGAGAAGGAGGAGCAGGAGGAGGAGGGAATAGCGGGCTGTAGTGTCATATTTTGTGTTGCCCAACTAACTAACAGTCTATCTGTCTGTCCGTCTGTCTGTTTGTCCGTCTGTCTTTGTGACTTGCTTTTGGATTTGCTTTGTTCAAGAGAAACTGGAACTGGAACTGAAACTGCTCAGAGTTGAATTTTGCAATTATTACACGAGTCTCTTTGTATCTGTATCTCTGCATCTGTAGCTGTAGCTATAGCTATAGCTGTAGCTGTATCTGAAGCTGTAGCTGAAGCTGTATCTGTATCTGTACAATCAAAATGTTGACTATACACAGCTGACAGCCGGGAATGACGCAATCGGGCAGCAACTGTCTCAGAAATTAGATACTCAAACTCTCGAAATAAACACAGCCCAGTAGACAGTACCCAGTAGCAAAAAACAATCTAAAAAATGCGAATATGCACATATATGAATAGTGATAAAAAGTGTCTGTTCAGTTGAGATAGTTTATCTGCAAAGTGATATTTTTACGTTGTTCTCCAACTGGCATTGCATGCCAAGCAAAAGGTGAGGCGGCTCTGAGGAATTTAAACTGAAATAAAAACCAATTGAAAAATTCAAATGGAAATATTTGGTCTGTTTCGGTTTGAAAAGTCCTCAATTGTATTATTTCAGGTCTCTTTCCGGCGGAGATTCCTTGACTCATTTGTTGATCATATTTCATATATCGTTTACGTTTCCATTAAACAGATCTTTTCTGAGAAGACCCCACACATTTGCATATGTATCCGTCAGATATATACAACGATTCTGCGTCGATCTAATGCCTGTTTTTTTCTCCCCCTTTTTGTGCTTTGCTTTTTGCCTTCTTTTTGCCCCCCTTTTTGCTTTGGCTGCAAGCGAAGCACGTTGCTTACTGTGATCCAACAACAATCGATTAGAATCGGCTGCGGCTCTTGTGATTATAATTTCAATTTGAACGCATATTTACACGTTCGCACAGCAGATATGTATATGAATATATATATATATATATATATATATATATATATATATATATATAGCACTCATAAAGTATTCTGCATAATTTGTTTATTAATTTTATTATTGTGCCTCGTACTGCGCCCTTCCAAAAAGCGGCCACCAACTGAGCTCCAACTGATGGAGCAGCTGCCTTCGTATCTTTATGCTTGTGTGTGTGTATATTTCTGCTTTTTCTCTCTCTCTCTCTCTCCCTCTCTCTGTCTCTCCGTCGCTGTCTCTCGTCTTTTTTGCACACAATAAAAAAGCATTACATCAACAACCTCAGCATAACATTATGAGTGACTCACGCCGTGGCAATGCCAAATGCTGGAGGCGACACTAGTGGAGTCAAGCCAACTGCTGCTGCTGCTGCTGCTGTCGCGGCTGCTGCTGACTCCAGAACGACCCTGGAACGGAACGGGCCACTGAAGTTTTGAACCGAACAGACAGAAACGCCGCCTTACTGTATCTAGTGTAGTGTAGCTAGCTGCGGCGAGTGTTTCATTAACTTATGGATAGTTTTTTTCTTTCTTTTCTCTTTTCGAATACTTAATCATCATGAGTATTCGTATCTTCTAGGTTGGCTTCTAACGGCATCGCCAGTTAAAAGATACATAACAGCATTTAAGCAAATGACGGGTTATAGTTCCCGTTTCAACTCCCCTCTCTCTCTCTCTCTCTCTCCTTTCCGCCCAACTTCAGAGCAACTTGTCATCCTCAGCAGCCACATCTCATCAGCATCAGTTTGTGCTGGAATTGGTGTCGATGTTCCTTGTTGTTGTTGCTGTTGTTGTTGCCTGTGTTGTTCCACTCGTATGTAAATGGTCAAACGTTTCTCTATTGAAAGATTCGAGTGGTAGACAATGAAAATATCTTCCTACTGTGCAAGTCTCCCGTTGTTCTTTCAACTCTTTTTTTTTTCTTCATTTTTGGCCCACATTGAATGCTTATAGGAATTTGTTGTTGTTCTTTTGTTGTTGTTGTTGTTCCACAACTAGCAAAACAAAGCCATTTCATCCACAATATAAATTCGAATTCTGGTTATATTCTCCGCTTGTCTGTCTGCTGCTTTGCTATTTGGCTTCTTTTTTTCTTTCGGCTTTTTTTTTTTTGAGTTGCATTGTGCAAAACTTTTGACAACTGGAAAATGCTGTCCAAATTATTTGGTACTCCACTCCCCGACTCGACTCCACTCGGCTTACAAGTGTTTTTTTGATATGCATGAAATGTGAATGATTTATTTTCACTTCACCGAATCGCAGCAATGAATGGAAGCTCTGAAGCTCTTTAGTCAATATAATATAAAGCTTTTATCTCTGGAAGATTTCATAAATTTAAATTTTTCACAGCATTTTATAATTTTCGGAAATTTTCTATGCCATTAATCAATTTTCGTTTTCCTTTTTCGTTTTTTTTTTATAGCAATTAATAAAAAAGTTGATTAAGCTTCAGTTTTTAACCCGTTTTCTTTTCGGTTCTCTCTTTAGTTTCGCTACTTTTTCCCCCCATTTCTATTCAAAGCTTTAATATTCTATGGCTCTAAGCTCGTGTGTTAAGTCATCAGTTTTTGCTTTGCTCTCCCGTTCGCCCCTCCCTCCCTTCCGCTCCCCTCCCGCTTTTCTAACTCATCCATAAATTGCGAATTGAAACGGTGCATGCAAACGGGGCCTATGTCTCTGTATATTCCACTGTTTCTCATCAATTTGTCTCTCGCTTCTCTTGTGTTCTCTGCGGCTCCAGTCAATTAGCAGAGTCAATAGCGTGCCGCTGCCGCTGCCGCCTCCACAGCTCTCGCACCTCTCCTCCTCCTCCTCCTCCACCTCTTCCTTTGCTCGGTTTTTGCATTTGTTTGTTTAATTTATAAACGTCAAAAGCTCACACACACACAAACACACACACACACACACACGCAGGCAGAGGTAAAACGGAGTTTTCAGCGCAACTTGTCACTAGTTTAAAGTTTTATTTGAATTCGGGGAGCTCCTCTCTTTTTCCCCTTCCCCTGTCCCGTTCCCTCCTATTTATTCCATGGTCCGATTGCAAATTTGCACGCAATCATTTAACCAACTTCTTACCGCCTTCTTTCGTATGTGGGCTTCCCATGGGAGGGAGGGAGGCAGGGAAGAAGGGAGGGAGGGTGGCAGGAAGGAGGCTGTCATTGTGCTTTGTATGTGATTAGCGTTGTTGCAACCTTGCCACGTGAGTAAATTGAATTAGAGACCGCCCGCCGTTGCCGTTGCCGCCGCCTTCAGCGCTTTAGGCTGCCACAGGCTGCTAATGGATAAAGTGCATCAAAGGGCGTGACGCAGGCGGGCGGCGGACGGGGGGCGGGAGGCGTCGTAACATCTTATGGCTTGCAAATTAGCTTAAAGCTTCTAAGGGCAGCTGCTCAAACTTGCACATGATGCTCTGTTAATATTTGAACAGAGCTGCAGAAAAAGGGATGAGGAGGGGAGGGGGGCGGGGCGGGACGGGACTGGGGAGGCCCTGACAAAGAGACACAATGAGAAAACTTTTTGGATTTGGAGCACAATGTGGCTGAAACTAATGTGGAGCAGCTGCTTGCGACTGCTCTGTCTCTGGGTTATGGGGGAATATGTGAAAAGAGGCGGAGAGTCTGAATAATGTACGAGATTTGCAGAGCTATGTGAAGACTGACAAAAAAGAAGAAGAAATAACGAAGCGAATTCGAGACGATTAATTTTTGCTGATGAAGTGACAAAGTGTCATTGGGTGAGAAGAGCGGGAGAGAGAGGAGAGAGGGAGAATACACAAACTGGAGCAAAGCAAATAGCAAAAGTAGATCTAAAGCTGAATTTCATGATTTGACAGTGAAAGAAGTGGAGAAGACAACTGGGGCTGGGGCTGGAGCTGGAGCTGTGCGAGGGGAGGGGAGGGCACAGTGTGAAAACCCTCAAGTGACGGGCAGCAGTCCAAGAGTCAAGCAACCACTTGAACTGAAGAGCTATCGGAGAGCGTATTGGTGTTGGGACTCATGCATGTATGGGCACATCTCTTCTATAAATACTCCGAGTACCCACACAGATGCACACAATACAATAATAAGAGCCTAAACATAGACCCTGGAATGCAGGCGGGGATCAATTGGATGATGACGAGACCAAGTCATGCAAATGCTTCAAAATAAACAAGTAAAAGTGCTGAGGGAACTACTCGACTGGAAGATGCTCTCTCTATTTGTGTGGACCTTACGGAACTCTTTCTTTATGGGGTAGTATTTTATTGTAGAGCCTTCTAAACTCAAGGTGGATACAGAAATAGAGGAAATGATCTATAGATGAGCAACTTTACAGGGTATCCTTCTGTCTGTGTTATATAACTATACTCTTTTTGAGCATTTTCAATGGGTAATGTATACAGAAAGTGGCGGAGAGAGAAGGGTCGCCGCTGATCGTCCCCTATGCCCAGACTCTCCTCTTGAGTTAATAAAGATCAATTGAATTTAAACAAAGGAATGGGAATGGGAATGGGAAGAGGAATGGGAAGAGGAGAGGTCAAGTCAAGTAAGTGCAACGCCATCGACGACAATTGTCTTTTGCTTTTGCCAGTCGCTAAAATGGGCGTGGCATAACAAATTACAAGCAAATGCGCATTAACATAAATTCTACAATAAAAGCAATGGGAAAACGAGGGGAGAAAAACAATTAAAAGACGACAGACGACAGACGACACAGAAGAAATGACAGGAAACAAAAGACAGCGAAGCGGGGCAGAGAGAAGAGAAGGTTGGAGGAAGAGGTGGGGAACTAGGAAGCTGCGTAACTGAAAGACAAAGCCAAAGACAAAGCCAATGCATTGACTGACTGACTGACTGACTGACTGGAGAGAAACGAAGCTCAACTAACTGACCCACATATCAATGGCCGGAAACAGAAAGCACACACAAACAGGTAGTCAAAAATATATATATATATGTGCTACATAAAGATACAACATACAACATACAACATACAACATATAAGATACAAGATACAAGAGACTCTTCATCATTTTTGGTCATTAGTCAAAATTTGTGCAACAAAATATACAGAAAACTAACAATGGGAAATGTTTAATTGAGGGAAAGCCCCACAGCTGAAAGCCTCGAGCAAATAACTGATTCAAAATTCCAAATTCAGTGCCCAACAGCCAAAATCCCAGCAGCAATTTAAAGTTCCACTTCGACTCGATTTCGACTTCCACTTCGACTTCCACTTTCCGAGTTGCACAAAAAGTTTGTTTCTAATTTTTTTTCTTTTTCTTTTCTTCTTTCTCTTTTTGTGTTGTTACATTTTCAATGTTAAATTGGGCCACAAAAGGCAAAACAAATCGAAGCAAAAAACTAGAAGAAAATAAATAAAAAAACATAGAAAACTTGCCCGAAGAGTACCCTAATATACCCACTTATATTTTGCCACATGTCTATTTCAATTTTAATCCAAAAATGGAGGGGAAGGGCTGCCCAATACAGGAAAATAGCTAAAATATATGCACAACTAGCTTGAATTCGGCTAAAATCAATCAGGAAAAGAAAGCTGCTTGTAGGGTATTAGGCTATTCTAACTTAACTGAATTTCTTTAAGTGTCTCTTCGTTCTAAATAAATAATTATTTTTCTAGCCTGGTTTTTTTTTTTGTTGTTGGTTAATTTGGCAACCAAAGCTGAAATTTGTTTCTTGTCGGTTAGCAAAATTGGCAACCGGCAAGCAACAACAGAAAAAAAACCTAGCTTAAAATCGGCTAATTACTTTGGAGAGAGAGAGACACAAATTGGGAGCAGGATTAGGGCACTGATTGGATGGATGAATGGGCAACGAAAGTGAGTTTTAAGAGCCAGGTAGGAAACAAAAAAAAGCTAAGAACCATTGCATAATCCGCACGACCCACAAAAAAGTTCTCACACAGAAATGACAATATCCATTGAGGAGTCCAAGGAAAGGAAATGACGCTGAGAAGATGCAAAGCAGCGATAAGTCAAAGTCTCTGTCGCCGTTGCTGTCGCAGTCGCAGTCGCAGTCGCTGCTTGACCACTTTTATTTTCATGCCTGAATTGTTTATGAAATTGCAGCGCCCTTCTGCCACTTCCACTTCTTTCAGTTTTCAATTGTTGCCTGTAAATAAACGCGACGAGTGCCCCTCTAAAGGCGAGGCGAGGCGAGGCCAGAGGGGAAGACAGCTCTCAGAAATGGATTGTCATGCAAAAGTGAACTTCGCTTTCAGAGTTGGAGTTGGAGAGCTCAGTCAAGAGTAAAAAAAAAAAGACGAAATACCCTATAGAAAAAGAAAAAAAAAACAGAAAAAAAACTATTGTCATTGTGGTTACTCTGTGTCTCTCAGCAACAAAAGTGATGCATTCTTCGTTTTCCAACACTCAGCGAAACCAGAAACCCACTCGAACCATATTGAATATGATTGAGCTCCGACCAGAGAGTTTCCCATAAAATAATATAGAACTGGCCACAAAATTCTCGCTTTATTTGTGGCCCAAATTGGAAGTAGATAATATAAAATTCAAGAAATTTTAAGCTTGAATCCAGTAAGAAGAATACTTCCAGCATTTTTGAAACCGATTTAAATCTCAATTAATTGCCGTCTATACAACATTTTCTCCGAGTGTAGCTGCAGAGTTCGAAAGCGGAAACGATTTTCAAGTGTCGCACGTGGTAGCCGCCACACAAAGGGGCAAAGTAACAAATAAAAAAGAAAACAGAAAATAGAAAACTTGAATCAAGAAAAAGCTACAAAAAAAAAAAAACAGAAAAAAAGTCTTTCGTCTTTTGCGTCTCGCCAAAGTTTGTCGCTGTAGTCATTTGTCATGGCCGCATCGCATCGCATCGCAAAAGCAGAAATGCAAAAATTAAAACATTCAACAAAGCGACAGCGCCAAAAGTGTGCCATGACAGGGGCCAGCGACTCCAGCGACAACTTCAGTGATTCCAGATATAGCTAAAGCTGTAGCTATAGCTATAGCTAAAAGCTAAAGCTACAGTTAAAGCTAGCAGCTACAGGGGAGAGGGAGGCGGAGGGGCTGGGGCTGGGGCAGGGGCAGCGGCGGTACAACGTACGCGGTAAGTGGCAAACCAAGTTGCAAATGGAGGACGGAACAAAGACGATGCTTGGGCCGTTTGCATTTGACGCTTCGCTACGTTGCGCTGCCTCCATTTGCCCCAGCTAACTGCCGACTCGTGCCCCGCTGCACGAATTGGCCAAAATGTTCAACTGTTCCTCTGTCGCTCCCCTGTCACTTGGACCGCCTCTTAGCTCCACACCTCCCCGCTAGCTTCTTCCGTTGCGCTGACAACAACCAAAGAGGTCATTTACTTTCCTTGTAAAGCAGTGCTAACTCTTTAGCTGATTTTCCGCCGCTCAAAAGTGTCCTTAGAAATAAGCTAAAAAGTGAGTGAGTGACTATTTTAGAATTTATTTTTTTTCTAGAATTTCTTTTTAATTCTTTGCAATTCCCTTGGCAACTAGAACTTTAGATTCTTGGAAAAAAGCGTCTTAAAGGATTCCAATTTTCAAAGTTCTGAATTTCATTTAGAAACTTTTATTTTGCTTTACTAACTTCTTACTAAATTGTGGTGTTTTATTTAGCCTTTTTTGGCTATTTGTCCCGAGAGTTGCCAGCACTGATGCCAGCATAAAATAATCGTCTGTCGTGGCAGCGGCAGCAGCAGCAGCAGCAACAACAAGCAAAGCTCACACATTCGTGAATTTACCAAATAAAAAGTCAGATAAATGAAATTGGCAACAGAAGCAGGCAGCCGGCAGCAGGCAGCGGCGACGTCAACTTTAAAGTCGACGCAGTCGCAGCCAACGTCGACGGCAGCGGCAGTGGCAGCGGCGACAAGTTGAGTGAAGTTTTCTGGTATCAAAAATCGATTAACAAAGCGCCAGCAGCAACGCCGGCAGCGCTGCAAAACTTTAACGGCACTATTTAAAAAGCATTCCTTCATTTACAACACAAACACAAACACAACAAAGAACACAAACACAGACGCAAACTTTTCACTGTCTGCTCACAAAGATAATTGGTATAAAATGCCCGTTTATTGCTTGTCACGAGTATCGATTTCTATATCAGGATATGTCACGTGCAGAGCGGAAACCGCAAAGTAAATGGGAACAAAACGTTTTCACTCGCGTTGCCACAAAAAACCTACGGGCCAAAAGGGAGAAAACTAGAATGAGTCGCTGTTTTTGAAAACTAAATTAAAACTTTACTCTGAATTGTGGCCAAAAAACAACAATTGAAAAAAACATCCATTATTAAACGGAAGCTTAATCATATATTGAAGTACTACGAACATTATCCAACTATATAAATAAATTATGAATAATAAAAATAAATTCCACTCCTATGAATCATAAAGTTTAATTGCTTGGAAATGTTGAAGCTTTCATGATTTATAAAGCTACAAAATTGCAGATAGTTAATTATTCCAATTAAGCCATTTTTTACTTCAAACTTTCTGGTTATATGAAATAAAATATAGCAAAATTATAATACCCTCTGCAAGGGTATAAAGATCTAGTAAAAGGAAAATCTCTCTATGAAATAAGCATTTAAAACTTGTTTATTTTGACCGATTGTTCCTATGGCAGCTTTATGATATAGTAGCTCGATCTCTATAGTTTTTGTAGGGCATTTAAATAACACTCCCCTCCTGCACTTCTCTTCTAGGAAACCAGATAGTGTTTCCTGGGATCAAAGCTGCCTTCTTCACTATGCTGAACACGTTTCATGACAAAACTATAATACCCTCTTCTGTTAGGGTATAAACAGACAATAATAAAATGTGATTCGTGTTTTAAATACAGTTGTGTTCGATGGCTAAAAGCTGTTTTGTAACTGAACTCCAAATCAAATGGTTAACAAAAGCCTTTAGAAATTATAACAATTTTATAGCTGTAAGCGAAATGTTTTAAATTTGAATATGTGTAAATTCTATTATTATTTTGATTAAATTAAATATTGAATAATTCTAACAATTCGCATACAAAATATATGCGTTAATAAATTGAACATGTTCTTGTCATTTTCATTGTTAGCGAAATAATTGGGGAGGCGACACGCCCCCGCCCCCGTCCCCGTCCAGCTGAGCTGGCCAGCGCGTCTGTGGATGACTCAATTTATTTATTATCTAAATAATTGTTATGAAACCCACAATTGTTAATATAATCGGCATGCAGTAGTCATAGCCTCAACCCAATCCAATAGCAAATCTGGAGGGGCGGAATACAAAGAAACTGCCAACTGAAACTTATTCCTCTGGCCTAAACAAGAGCAGTTAGTTGGTAAAGTGAATATTTTGGACGTCTTTGTAGACGGCAGAGATTCCTCTTTCAGTGTGTGTGTGTGTGTGAGTGTGTGTTTACAAGTTTCTCAACATTTCCATTAGGCCTCTTGCATATTTTATAACTGACTTCATTTCCTAGACTTTAAATAGTTTTCATTACTCCACAGCTATAATTAGAAGATAGAGATACATAGATAGAGATACAGAGCGGCGAAAGATAGAGATAGTACGGCGAGCGAAAGAGCGTGTGGAGCATCTGTATGACTATAATTAGACAAACGCTCCGCTTAAAAGAGGCAGCAGACGTGTGTGCTCGTAGACAACTGAAAATGGCTGGAAGGGAGGGCGGCGGGGGGCGGGCCTTGGATGGGATGGGAAGGGGTGTTAGAAGTGATGTTCTGGAACACGTAGCAGCTGCTGATAGTTGGAGCTGATTACAACAAGGCTAACAACACAAATGGAAGAATTTGACGAATGATGAAATGACAATTGTCTCTCTATTTATTTGTTTTTGTTTTTCCCTTATCAGCCATGCTTCTTGTATGTGAATAACTATGCGGATATGTAAATAGAACCGCCTGCGTTTAATTACAACTCTCGCTCGGAAATGGGAACCTTCGCCAATTAGAAGGTTCCAGTAACACCTTGAAATAATAGCCCTAAAATTAAAAATATTGATCTTCTTTTTAGATATGTACTATATAATTATATAGTTGACTGATTCTGCAGGTAACTATAAACATGTCTAGCTTAGCTTTCTCACTTTGCGAGTGTTTACTGTATGCCCAAAACTGCCACTAAAAAAAAAAAACAAAAACAACAACGATCAATTGCTAGCATAAAAGCTTTGAGCTGGTCATTTGCAGCAAAAAGCTTCAAGGGCAAAAATAGTAGAGATAAGGCAAGCAGCAAATAAGCAAAGCAAAGAATGAAAGCTCAGCTCAGCTCAGCTCAGACAGTGGGGAGAGACGGACGGAACGGTCAATAAAAATAAACTGGAATTAAGCATAAACCAATAAGCACAAGAAGAAAGCGACGCAATGACCGCAGTGCGTATGTGTATGTGTATGTGTGAAAGAGAATGCGAAACTGGTATCGAAATATGCGCTCAAGGTCAGTCAACGGATTGTTGCTTTTGTTGCTTTTAGTTTTAGTTTTGAAGAGAGCCCAAGAGACAGGGAGGGAGAGGCAAAGAACTAAGATCACAGGCAGCGCTGTCAAGTTTGCAACGGTCTGACGACGTCGCTGCCCATACGCAAAATTTACGCAAATTGAAGAAGAATAACTGGCCGAGGGGTTGAGGAGGGGGATAACTGTAGCGGAAGCTGCGGCGACGCAAATTAAAAGCAATTTTCAATTTCCTGAGTTGGCGAAAATTGAAAAATTTGTTGCAAGCAGAGCAGCGGCAGCAGCAGCAGCAGCCACCCACACAAACACACACACACACACACACTAACGATCACGAACAATTCGTGTGCCGTTATTTGAAGCTAAACAGCAAAAATAGCTAACAAACAAGCTGAACAGCTTTTTATTATTGTTGTAATTATTAAAGCTATGCGCCCACAACAACAACAACAACAATAACAGGCCACGAATTGCGTAGGATAATAAACAGCAGAGAATGAGACAAAAAAAACGGACATGGGAGAAAACGGCACGCATGATCAGTGAGAGCAGCGGGCCATGTGTCTAGCTAGCCGTCTCGCTCTAACGCGCGCACACAACAAGTGCGAAGCAGCGGCATAAAACAAAGGAGTAAAATTGAAAACGGACAAAAAAAAAGAATTCCAATACACACAAACAATAAACGAACCAATGTTGCGCTAGTAAAAGGAACTAAATATATATTTTGTTGTTTTTTAGTTATGTTACTCACCTTATCGAGACATTTTAGCTCTTCGATGGGATAAACCACCTTTTGGCAACGCGCACAGGTTTTATTCATTTTGCTGCTGTTCCTCCTACTTTTGTTTCTGCTGCTGATTCTTCTTCTTCTTCTGATCTGATTCAATCTCTTGGGAACGGGATGAGGTGAGTGGGGGGTCACACTATAAAACTTTTGGAATTTTGCAACACTTTTTCAGCAGTTATTTTTTTGTTTTTAATTTTGCATAGCGATCGTTCTTTGGCAGGCAAAAGCAACTTTTAGAAAAAACTTTTTAGACGAGAATGTGGGAATCTGTTTGATTGTTTCATGTGTTATTATTATATATATATAAATATATATAATATATATACATATATATGTATGTATGTATATGTGTAAGCGTCAGGCTACTGAGATTTGTATCAAACTGGTTTTAGCTATTTTTGCTTTGGTGCCTATTTCGTATACACACAGTTAACACTCGTATTTTATTTTATTTATTTACTTTTTTTTTGCTTTTTAACACTAGTTCTTAAATATTCAACAGCGACTGCGACTGCGACTGCAGGTAAGTGACCCGCGCAGAACGAAAACACAATGGATGCGTCGACAGGTGACTTCAAAAGCTGCGCTTTAAATTGCGTTGCGCAATTTTTGTGGATTATTCACAAAAAAAAACAACAATTAAAAAACACTTTTTATCTTAGTTTATTAGTAATTGGTTTAGCTGATTTTCAAAATTTCAAATTTATAAACGCTGCGCACCCGCATAAACACGTCCGTACTATGCCGACACAACAACAATTATGACGCTCAACACGCTGTAAACCGTTTGGAGCTTACAGTATGTTATGCTCAATTGGTCATGTTGCGTTAACAGCCGAAGAGCGCAATTCCGACAGTGTTGTAAAACAATGCGCTTAATCGATAACACACACATGCCGGCAATCACAGGATGTTGCTGTGCATAGAAAAACAGACAAAAAAGCACCCCACTTTTTGGTATCCTTGGAGTTTTTACTATCGAATTTTTTTTTGGTGTCCCGTCTCGGACGTATATACAAATATTAAATATTGAAAAAAATCATTAAAATAGCCCAATTGAATATTCAAATAAATCGGAAAATAGTGCATTAGTGCAGTGTGCAACGCCTGAAACTGGTATTTAATAGAAATAACGTCAATTTAAAGGAATAAAACGATTTTTCAGTTAGCTGAAAAAAGGAACTGAAAGTAGAAGATATATATTAGAAAACCAGTTCTAAATAAACTACACAAATTTAATTACGAAGCATACAAAACAAGAGTGAAAAAAACGATGATAAGAACAAAATTATAAGCAACTTATTGATTAGTCCAAGACGTAATATTTGCTGCATATTTGAAGGCGCTTTAAGAAGCCGAAAAGTAGGCAAAGCAAAGCACAAAGAAATCGTAGATACGAGCAGACACGATTGAAAAATCGATAATCTCGTGAGTCGTGAGTAATTCGTATTTGTAATGCCGGCGCGTGCTATCGAAAGCAACAACAACAAAAACAAAAATACCATCAAGAAAGTGTCGTTAAAGGAAGCAGAAACAAAGGACAAAGTGTAAACAAAGAGGAAACAAGAAAAGAGTGCAGTGCGTAGTGCAACCTTACGCACAGACACACCCTGTGGCCGGTTACAAATTTTCAACATATATCCTCGTCCACCCTATATAGCTGCCGCCTTTAAAAGGCATTAAACCGCCGCCATTAGACGTTATACGAATGCCAACCCGTTTATAATATACACCATGCAAACGCTGCGCAAGAAAACGAGCCCTTGTAAATGTAAGTTTGAATATTGAAAATCAATTGAAATATATCGATAACACGTGTTTGTTTGAGTGTGTGTGTGTGTGTGTGTAGGTAACGCACGCTGCATGATGATCGGGTCTAATCGTGTTTAGGCTGCTTAAACTGACAGCTGCTGCGCCGGCGTCGCTGTCGCTGTCGGCAGGTGTTGCAGCTGCTGCTTAGGGACGCTCGCATTTGCTCTCCCTCTCTCTCTCTCTCTCTCACTATCTATATTTCACTCTCTCTCTGTGATCTGCTTATTTATTTGTTATTTTTGCATAGAATTCGTACTCGCATTCTATACATGAAATTCCAGTGTTTTCTTTTGTTGCCCACTCCCACTCGCCAGAGGGCGCAGCATCATCACGTTTGTCGCTGTCGTCATTCATTCATTCCCTGAGCGCGAATCGTAGCTGTCGGTCGCTTTGCTCGCCTTGCTCGCTTTTATTTATTTGTTGTTTCTCTTTTAATTAAATCAAAAAAATACAAAAACAAAAAAATACGTCGCGAAAATCGTTTGTTTTTTTTTTTTTTGCATTTTGTTGTGTTTTGTTTTGTGTTTTGTGTTGTTATTGTTTGAAATTGAAAATGGAAATGCTCTGAATGTCTCACAGACACAGACGCAGATACAAAGATACAAACGTATATAGAAAGATACAGATTTAAAGATACTCGGCTAAAGATACAGATACAGATACAGATACATAGATAGATCTATTGATATAGTCGTAATATGGTCAAATCTCTGGTATCCAAGCTGCAGGCATCTTCTAATCTTTCGCTAGCGCAAACATTTGGCATTGGCAGCGGCAGCAGCGGCGGACAGGAGGAAACAAATTACGCAAAACGTTAGCAAACGGCATTTGTTTATTTTTCCATCTCTCTCGCTCACCCCCCGCTCTCTCTCTCTCTCTCTCTCTCCCTCGTACACACAGACATTGCTGCAGTACAGTGCAGGCTCGATAAATATGACTTTCTTAGTTACCAAAACAGTATTTAAATACTGAATACTTTAATTTAGTATTTAAAAATAATACATTTTCTTCCTAAATTATTCAATAAATATATCATTTAATTAATCCGCTAACAATTTAATTTATTTGAATTATTCCTAACTTTGAAAGCTGCAGAACAAACGATCTTAAGGTGAAGAAAATCATCTGATTTCCCATTAATTAATACTGAAACTCTGATTTTCTATATACTTAAAGAAAATCAGCAGATTTCCCATTAATTAATATTAAAACTTTGATTTTCGATAGACTTTATAGTTAGGTTTTATTTTAAATATTCTACCCAATTTTTGAATCGTTCTTAATTCGCATAAATTGAAGAAATACTTTTGATATTAATTAATACTAAATTATTAGCAACTATCGAGTTTTCACTGTATTAAATTCCAATATTTTTCCAACGTTTTCAATCATAAATTGACGAATTACGGCTGTTTATTTTTAGATTATTTCCCTTATTAATTAGTATTTAAATATATATTCTATGGGTATTTATTTCTAGTGAAAAAATTCCTTGATTAGTATTAATTTCGCATATTTTTCCATTATTTTTCTATATATATTTTGTAGATCGCAATGATCCCGGCCGTTTCTTTGGGGATGGGGTGCAGTTCAAGGCCAAGTTGATAGGCATTCTGGAGGTGGGCGAGGCGCGCGGAGATCGGATGTGTCAGGAGGCGCTGCAGGATCTAAAGATGGCGATACGAGCAGCTGGTGAGCACAAGCAAAGGATTATCATTCATGTGACCATCGATGGATTGAGGCTAAGGGATGAGAAGACAAGCGATTCACTGTATCATCATCCCGTGCATAAGATATCGTTTATAGCTCAGGATATGACAGATTCGCGTGCATTTGGCTATATATTTGGCTCTCCAGATAGCGGACATCGTTTCTTTGGCATCAAGACGGACAAGGCGGCCAGCCAGGTGGTGCTGGCTATGCGCGATCTCTTCCAGGTTGTCTTCGAACTGAAGAAGAAAGAGATCGAAATGGCAAGACAGCAGATTCAAGGTAAATCCCTGCACGAACATGCCAGCCAGCTGGCCACCCTGTCCTCATTGAAGGCTGAACTAGTGGCTAACAGTGCCATTGGCTCCTCCGGCGCAAGCGGGCTGAGCATGCTGGGCGCATCAGGCTCCTCGAATGGTGTGGGACTCACACGCCTGGGTGTTAATCTGGATGTAGCGAGAGCTTCTGGTTCAGCAGCTAAAGAGGTGAGGAAACGCGTTAGATCTTAAAATATGGAACCTTTTTTAAATCCTTAACTTTCTTGTAGATATCTCCGGAATCTGTTGCTGATCTCGTGGACTTGGAGCAGGAGTTGACCTCACTACAGCGTGGCATTAGTCAAATGGAGCGCATTACGCCCAATGATCCTTGCAGTTCACAGGCTAGCGCTGGCCTGGCCAAATCGGCCAGCGAGGATGATCCTTTTGGCGATTCCTTTATCTATGTACCCTCTTATAATATATTGCCGCCGCCACCAGAAAGCGGACGTACGCGACACAAGCAGCCTAACAAAGCGACGGAGAGCAGCTCTGCCTTGGATGCCATAACCACTTTGCTTTCTCCGGTGCCCGGGGTCAGCGCTTCGCCGGCCACTTTGCAGGCAGATGATGATGACAGCTGGCTGCATGAGCTGCAGCAGCAACATCAGCATGATGTCTTTGACACCACCAAGGTGACAACGACGCCTACGCCCATGTCAGCTGCTGCAGTGCTAGGCGGCAGTTTGCCAATGGCGCCGCTGGCAGCACGAGAATCCTCAGCCACGCCCACGCAGCAAATCAATGAGATCTCCATAGCGCCACCGCCAGCTGCACCACCAGCTGCCGCCGCAGCAGCCACCGCCATCGAAGTGGGGTTAAGTGTTTTGGCCAGTCTGACGTCGGCTCCAGAGACGGCAGAGGGGTCAACTTCAGCGGCAGCGACGTCAACTGCGACAACAACTGCGACTGCGGTCATGTCGGGTAAGTTACGAACAAAGCGAAGTTCGTTAAGAAACATTATTGACATACCAACAACACTCAACAACAAACAAACAAACAAATACACAAACTCACACTCACACACACACACACACACACACACACACACACACAAGATACCCATTAAAAAGCTGGCATTCACGATGGTCATAAAGAGGCGGGGACAGGGCAAGGTTGCCAGTGGCAGGGCGGGGCTGGGTGGGGCCGGGTTAGGTTAGGGTAGCTACGCCAGATGAGCTCAATGAATCGTAATCAATTGCTCGCATTCTCATTTCTTATAAAGGGAAAATAATACAGCAACAGCAACAGCAATAAAAAAACAAACTATAGAACTATAGTAATACTCGTAGACTATTGTATAGAGCGGAAGGGGACAAAGGGGAAAGGTTGGGCCTTATAGTAGACATATTGAATGAAGGAAAGTCTTTGAGGAGTGCACTCAAAATCCAGCATTAATTCACCTCACTTTACTATTGTAAAGCGAACATCTTTTCTTCCAAAAGTCGGATTCTTCTGTTCAATATTTGAAGGAGCAGGCATAGTCTGAAGGAAGGGCCCTTTAAAATGATAGAAGAAGCACTGGGGCTCCCCGCAATCACTCCAGGATTGATCTAGGGATTCCTTTGAATCTCCCCCAAGGCTTATCGTGAATGTAGCTCGTACTCCAGGATTGAATTTAAGATCTACTAGGAATTCAATCGCATCTGGCCCAAGTATCACCATCGTGAATACAGCTGGAGATCTGCTAGGCATTCATGCGCATCTCCCCCGAAGTATAACCATCGTGAATACAGCTTCCATTACGGCTTTAAACAATTATCAGCACTTACTAACCCACCGCTTTTGTAGTTGTTTTGTTGATGTTTTTTGCGTTCCTATTTTGGTATGGATCTAGGATCTATATACAATAGATTTACAGTTCTTCAGTTTCCGTTTATATAGTTATAGTTTCGTCTCTTTCTTTGAGTTTTCGCCCACGCGATGCCCCCAGAGTGACTGACTCTTTCTCTCTCTCTCTCTCTCTCTTTCGCTCTCTATTTTTCTCTGCGTATTCTGTACTTTGTGGGTCGCCAGATGCGTTCACAGATCTGGATCCGTTGGGCATTGGGCGCACAAGGCCCTATGTTGATAAGAAATATTTCTTCCAAGAGCTTAAGAATCCACCTAAGAAGCTGCTCAAGGAGCTGGGCTCTAGTCAGGGTGACAACTTTGATGACTTTCTGGGGGGCAAGGATAGTTCTATCTTTGAGGAGAGCATTGTATCACCAACAGTGACAGCAACAACTACTGAGACGGCTACTACTACACTACAGGCACCATTATCAGGTACTAACAATACAGGCATGTCTACTAACATGGCTAACAAGATTTGCACTTGCACCAATCGCGCAGGAAACGCCGCCAGTTGCAGCAACAGCGTTGCAGCCACAACTAACCCACTAATAACCACCGCCAGCTTTGGGCAGCACTTGCTACTAACAAACAGCTCCCGTACCCAGCTAAGTCCCACCTCCACGTCCACGTCCACGTCCCTCAAGAGCCACCAGCACCAGCACCAAGTCCCAACCACAGTCACAGTCTCAGCCCCATCCCAATCCCAAACCCAAAGCCAAATCCTTAACCAAGTCGAAGACTTTTCGGCTGCCAAGCTAAAACTAATGCTACGCAACAGCAAGCCTATTAATCCAGCAGTCAACTATTATACCACAGAGCCCACTACTACTACCAATATACTGGAGGATCAACAGGATGGCAATCCCGTACTACTGCCCAGGGATACGGATCCATTTTCACCGACGCGCAAGAAGAGCGATCCGGATCCGTTTCAGGAGGGTGATCTATTTGCCAAGCTGGATGCCTTTGAGTTCGAGACGACACCAAACACGGCCACCTCTTCATCCGCTGCCAATCCCAATGTCTTTAATGGACCACTACAGGTACAGTTACCACCAGAGCAGCAACAACTACAGCAGTCGGAGGTCTGGCAGGCGGATATCTCTCGTCTGGAACCGGTGCCCAGCAGCGTGCGTCATCGTCCCACGCCCGTGGCCAGTGTCGTTAATGTGGGTGGACCTCTGGATGTCATCTCGAGCATAAGTACTAAGAAAATGCCGCATTTGTTTGGCCAGGCGCGCTTTTCCAAGCGTGGCGATTCCTCCGGTGTCGGTTCCAGCGTCAATATGCGCCGTCTGCAGGAGAGTGATTCCCTCAGCGAGAATGAGGCTGCACCGGAGCCACCGCCACGTCCCGATTCCACGCCTTATGCGGAGCCACCGCCGCTGCCGCCCAAGAAACAATTTAGTGATTTGGTAATTAGACCAACGCCCACGCCACCACCAGTTGGACGTTATGAGTACTTGAATCACAGCACCAATCAGCTAAGACGCAGTATCGATGCACCACCCATACCCTTGCCCTCTCGCCGCGTCGGTAGATCCGATGGCTGCTTTCCGGGTCCGGGAAGGCCGCGCAAACCCGGCCACACTGAAGATGATTATTTGGCGCCCTTGGGCGGTACACCACCGCCGTTGCTGCCGCCGCCCACTCAAAGCAGCAGCAGCCGAGCGCGTCCACAGCGGCAGGCATCGCTAGGACGTCCGCAGGATATTTACGAGAACAAAGCGGAAATCCTACAGGCGCAGGCTGCTCAGAAGGAGGCTGCAGCTTCTCTAGCACCAGATATAACGCTAACGCAGCTCCTGACATTGGGCATGGATGAATTGGCAGTGAAGCTGAATGTGCCCGCCAGCAAATTGAGTACTATGACTTTGGTGCAGCTCACCGCCTACCTTTCGGAGTATTTGCAGTCTAGCAACGATCAGACACAGCCCAAGTCACGCGCTAGTCCCGCTGTGCCACAGCAACAATCTGGCCCTGCCGTTGCCAGCTCCTCCTCGGCGGTGTTCAAGGTGAACTTTGATCAGCAGACTTCATTTGTCGCAAAGTTTGATGATACGTTCGGTGAGGATGTGGGCCAGGATGCTTTTGTGGCCAATTTCGCGAACTTCAATGAGGCGCCTTCTTTGGCTGCTCCTGCTGTGCCTCCAGCGGATCGGTATGCTGTATTCCGAGAGATCATTGATCAGGAGCTGCAGCAGCAGCAACAAGAGACAGATCTAATGGGTGATTTAACGCCACCGCCCGTAGAAGAGTTGCAGCAGGATCAACAGCAGCAGCAGCCGCAGCTGGATATCGACCTGGATTTGCCAGAAATTGAGCTGGAGCAGAAGCCGCCACCGCCAAAGATAGATACTAAAATCACTGAGGTAGTAGCCCAGGCCAAGGATCGCTATGCGGCTCTGCGCGACATAATTCTAGTGGAGAATCTCTTTGACAAACCGCCGCCAAGTTCCGCGCCACCTGTGGCTGAGAAAGATTTGCTGCAGGATCTCTTTAGTGATGAATTTAACGAGGATCAGGATATACGTCAAATCATGGATAGCAGCCACGATAGGCGTGGCCTGGTGGACAGTCGTGGCTTACCCGCTGAGCCCTCCTCCTCGGCACTCACCATTGCCGATGATGATGATGATGATGATGAGGATGCTGGTGGTGAGAGCAGCATAGATAGTAATGAGAAGGATGCAGAGCCTGTGAGCGCACAGGATCAGTACGAGAAACTATCTACCAGCGCCGATAAGCCCGAGTTTAAGTCGGAGGAACAGCTACCGCCCAAACAGGATAATAAGTTCCTGACTGTGGTCAGCGGACCAAGCTGCATCATATCCGCTGGCCGGGATGATATCGAAATCGATGAGCTAATGCAACGTGCCATCTCCAATCTATCATTGGACTCGCGTGATCGCATCTCTCCGGCCACATCTTCTGCGGCGCCTTCGCGTGGACCCACACACAGCCTGCACACGCCCTCGCAGTTTAACGATGTGAGCACCTCGCCTATTCCTCTACAGAAATCTCCAGCGCCTGCTTTGAGCACAACTGGTGCTTCGCCTGTACCCTCACAGCTTTCGGCCGTGTCGCAGCTAATTGATACCGCCACCAAACAAATGCAAAGTGAACGTGACAGAGAGAAGCCCTCTTGGGCCACGTTTGATTCACCTAAGGTGGTCTCAGTGATGGGCAGTGGTAAGGGCAAGGCTCGTCTGACACTACCGCCGCCGCCCGCTTCCAATACATCACAGCAGGATACCGCAGAGTCACCCTGCAGCTCTGATCCACGTGACGATACTGGCGGTTGGTCTAAGCAGCAGCAGCAACGTCGTTGGGCCAAAAAGGAGCGCCAACAGACGTCCTCCTCTTCTCGTGATCTCAGTCCCTGGGACGACGATACTCCCGAGTATCTAAAGCAGCAGCAACAGCGACGTGGCCTGCCTCCACCCTCACAACTACCCCCGCATTCTCATGCCCACGGTTACTACATGCGGCATGCCCGACGCCTCAACTCCTGCGATGAGGATTATGAGTAAGTTACAGCTAAATTTGAATGTTTAGCTAAAACCTAATCGTTTCCTTTGCCTGCAGCTACGACGCGGAATTCTGTGCTCGTCGGGATCGGGAGCAGCCACAGCGCAAATTCAAACACGGACTCTCCCGCAGCAGGGATAATTTTGAACTAGGTTAGCATAACTTTCTTTTACCCTCTTGATCCTATAGTCTATAGTGGTCTTTCTATAAACATACTGACTTTGGTTTATATCTCAGAGTCTCCTAGCTGGTATCATCATCAGGCACATCACACCTGGTCTCCGCAAGAGATTGAGCAGGGCCTGAGAGCGCGTTCCTTTGAGCGCAGTGCCTATGAGCGCTCCAGCTACGGTCCGCCGGCGCCCATATATGATAAGCGTGGCCAGCCGTTGCCCCGAGAGCGTGAACGAGAACGTTCCAAATACAGGGATCGCGATTACAGGGAATATGCACGTCCTGGCTATGACTTTGACTACGAAAATGTATACGAAGAGCGGCGTTCGCCCATGGGGCTGGGCTACAAATCACGTCCCGAATATCTGTATGAGCGCGACAGGGATCGAGAGAGAGAACGTGAAAGGGAGCGTAAATCCTTTGATCGGGAGAGCGTTGAATCCTTCGAGAGCTCATCGCGACGTCGACGCAGCTTTGGCAGCGGTGGCGATGTCTATGGCAGCCTGGATAGCCGTGATGAGTACCGAGAACGAGATCGGGAACTGAAAACGCGCTCGCTACGAAAACCGACGACATCCTCCGCCAAGCTGCGCGTCACTGGCGACATTGACTACGAACAGGACTCGGAGCAGGACTTCCAAAGGCAGCGCAGCCTGCAACGACCCAGCCAACTTGGCGGTGATGTGGTGCCAGGTGCACCACAACGTTTACGTAAGAGCAGCGGCTCCAGTCCCTGGGATGGCGAAGGTAAGTCAAAAAGAAAGCCAATAACTTAAGCATTTATCAACTCCTTTTCTCCACAGAGCCTGCATTGCCAGGTCAGAAGTCCTGGAAACGCCCTGCTAGCGCTGCTGAAACAGAGCGCCGTCTAGCGGAGAGTAGGCGTGCCGCTGTTCTAGCGCAGACGCCCTCTGATGGCGAAAAGGATCGCAGGTAAGAGGACGAAGAAATAGGTTGAAAGGAGCGCAAAATTCAACTTTAAATCTCTCACAGATTCCGCAAGAAGACACGCGCACGCAGCACCAAAGATTTGGCCTCGGTGGGCGCACGTTATGGCAGTGGGCGTGGAGTACGAGATAACTATGACTATATCAGTTGCCAGAGGAACGACGACGATGATGACGAGGATTATGTGGATGATGAGCCGCCAACAGATGAGGATAAATTCGAGCGCCTTAACCGACGTCGTCATGAAATGCATCAGCGCATGCTGGAGAGCGAACGTAGACAGCAGGAGCGGCATGCGCCAGCGCTGGCAAAGCTGCCTGGCCAGAATAGGCCAAGAGTTGCGACTGGCGGCGGTGGCGTCAATAGCGACTATGGCTTTGTGGATAGCTATGAGCAAACACCAACACCCAGGTCCAATGCCAGCAGCACAGCGGTCATGATGAGCGGCGGTGAATCATCTGCCGGATTGGCAGGCGGCGGCAAATTCAATTTTGATGATGGCTTCGAGTCAGATTTTAATCAGAGTTCGCCACCGCCTGCTCCCGCTGGCACTGCCTCCAGCTGCAATTCCACGCCAGCGGGTCTCATCTCGGCCAGCAGCACAGTGGGTTCCAAGTCGCTGTTTCGCTTTTCCAATGACTTTTCCGAGCGTGAAAAACTGCAGCAGCAACAGCAACAGCAACAGCAGCAGCAGCAGCAACAGCAACAACAGCAGCAACAATTTGATATGGAAACACCGCCCATTGCAACGCCGCCCATAACTCAAAAGCTGCGCTTCGATGACAATGTGAAGGTGTCGCAATTCGATGACGCCGCCTTCGAGGATGACTTTGCCAAGGCGTCCTTTGACTTTGATAAGGAACAATCCTCGCCAGCAGCTGCAGCACCGACTACTTCCAGCCGCAAGCAGAATATGCGCAGCAGTAAACTACAGCAGCGTCAGGAGTTGATCAAGAAATCCGAATCGGTTAATATATTTGCCAAGAAACAGGAGGATCCCTTCGAGGATGATGAATTCTTCAAATCACCCGATGAACAGCCGCTGTCCGGCAAGGATGACGACCCCAGCAACGATGCCAATAAATTCCAATGGAACGAGGACAATAACTTTGCCAAGTTCGATGAAAATATGTGATTTGATCAACTGTTTGCCAAGGCAACGAGTTCCTGCGAGCAGCCCGAAAGCGATGGCAACAACTATGCCGAAATAGATGTGCTCAACGACGATGATTTCTTCTACTTGACCAATCTTAATCATTATTATCAGGAGCGCAGACTCCAAGCCATACAGCAAATGCAGCAGCACGATTATTGCAATGTTCCATTTACATCCCAACAAGCGCCGGAAATGAAGTCCATTTCCACATCAACCAGTCCCTGGCACGAGTCCAAGTCAAAGTTTACGTCAAAACTGAAGCAGAAGCTGCTGCGCCATCCCAAAAAATGGAAATTAAAACGTTCCTTCGATGAGTTCGTCAAGTGTCTGATTATTGCCTCATCCGAGCATGTCTACAATTACGATGTCCTTTGGTAAAAACAAAAACGGAATGATGCCCCCAGCCAGCTTAAGTCGCATAAGTCCATAAGCAAAAAAAAATCCACCCCACAATTGTCTGTCTGTTTGTCTAGTCATAGCAATTGCCATATTCGTGCTCGTAATACCCTAACTTACTCAATAGACTGTGATTTTATGTAACTGTTTTAATCCTTCATGTGGAATCGTTTAGACCAGAAAAAAGAAGAAGAAGATAAATACCCCATGCGACTTTTGCTATACGACGACGACGACCCATTAGATCAAGTCTCGAGTGTGTATATAGAGCAAGCAAACCAACAATTACCATAGTTATTTATGCTAAATGATATAAGATAACGATACCGATACCGATAACGATAACGATAACGATACCGATAACTAAAATGATTATTATTATTATAGAGCGTTTGTTAAAGTTACATAGTACTCTGCGAAACAGTCGAAAACGCATCAAATCCTTGAATCCAAATACTCATCCTCAAAACGTAACGAAAGCAACTAATTAATGCCTATGCTAAATGTCGTCTAGCCTAGTGTTAAATATATATTATTATTATTATAAATACTATTATTATTACTATTATTATTATTATTATTATTATTATTGTCAATCAAGAGTTCACTACTACTCGTACATACTCGTAATATCTTAATATACATACATATATTAACGTGTCGCTAGCATAAAGTTTATTATTATTTAACTACATATATAGACACTAAATCACACACACACACACACACACACACACACACACACATATATATATATATATATATATATATATATACATGTGTATATCGCCTATAACGGAACGAACAAACTGAACGATCAACAGGTAACCAAGCAGCTATATAATATTGGCCTAATTATATAATACAAACATACAACCATACATACATATATATCTGTATATATATATGTATTAAATTTATACGATACAAATACGCATACGATAGTTAATATGATATTTGTTCTATCAATTAAAAAAACACGTGAAGCGAATATATAAATTGTTTTCATTTATTTCTTCAATTTAAAAGAGGGCTACAATTTTTGGTCCTTATTCCAAATTATTTCAATGATTTTTATAGCCTTGCAGAGGGTATTGGCATATACCCTATGGATCGGGAACGAGTCGGTCGTCTCTGCTTTGAGCCAGCTGAGCCGGGGCAGGCGATGACGTTGACCCAGCAGGGTAAAGTTGCTCTTGAGATGTCCTGGCTGTTTGCTCATTTCCCCTAGATCCTGGGGTCTCTTGGCATTTGAGCTAAGGGAGCGTTGCTCTCCAAATTTCCGATAAAAACAATATCAATACTCTTGGGCACATCTGAACACTTTAGGCCAAAGCCAAGCTCCTCGAAGACCTTCCTATCGCCGGCTGCGGCTATAATGAAATTATAGCCAATATCGCTGAATTTGCATCGGAGAACCGGAAAATCTGTTATTGGACAAGCAGGAGGCAACCGTTTCCGCTTGTTTCTTCCACTTACCCGCTTCCCAGGGGTTTTCTCCCCCCAATCTCTGACTGACTTCACCTAGAAATAACCCAAAGAAGTTCCTTTTCTTAGGCAACTAAAATGACTCAGAATATTGGCATTTTAAGAGTGCTCCAATTCTTAATCCTTTCCAGCAATGCAGATATATAATTTTCAATTAGTTTAATTGCGACACCTGCCAAAATAAAAGCAAACCATCAATCAGTTTCCGACGCTGATGTTGTAACCACATAAATTGTCTCCCGATCCGATCGTATGCAAATTTCGATAGAGACTATGCAATTTGGCTAATTTTGCATCCAAATGCGTGCTAAGTGGCGGAGAAGTGGGTGGCATAGCAACGCCTATATAAAAGCCACACGCACCGCCAGCTTAAAGCATATTCAGCACGTGCAGCACCAGCAGACCAGACTAGATCAGCAAAACGAATCTTTGGAGAAAATGCAGCAAATGGTTTGTAAATGAATTTCTTGGAGAGTCTAAAAATTTAATTCCTCTTTAATTTCCTTTCACAGTTTGTGATTCTATTCCTGGCTGTGGTGGCTTGTGCGGCAGCTCAGCCTGCGCTGCAGCCTGTAGCTCCTGTGGCACCTTTTGTTGCCTCACCCGCCGCTGCTTTCGCCAATTTCCCCGCTGTGGCAGCACCTTTTGCTGCAGCACCCGCACCTGTCCCACTGGCCATTTCCAGCAGTCAGCGCTTGGATTATTTTAATCAATTCAATGCCGCCTTTGCACCACCCGCCCGCCTGTTGGCCACACCAGCAGGTCTTGCAGCTTTTTCATCTATTTTTGGCTTTCCAGCTGGGGCGCGTTTTGGGCAGCCAGCGCGTCTCATTGCAGCTCCAGCTGGAGCATCACTTCCCTTTATTTTTTAATTCATTAACTGCTCAATTGGGTGGAAAATCATTTGGCTAAAATAAGCACAATAAAAGCAAAAGTTGGTTAACCAAAAGTCAAAGTCAGTTTAAAGAAAGAAATTGGCTAAAAGCCAACTACAGCCATGGCTAGTTCCACAGCTACAGTTGCATTAATGGAAGCCAGGAAAAGTTGCTCCAGGAATGCATAGATAGATCCTTAACAGCTGATTTTTTTTGGCAAGGATTTCAAGCTTGAAAAGCTTTGTGAATTTCAGGAAAATCAATTGGGAAATTCTGAATTTTGCATCTAAATTTACTTCTCTCTCAAATCCATGAGATACATAAGAAAGGTTTAAGGAATATCAAGGAATATTGAGGGATATATATATATCCTTTTTATTGTACATAATTTTAGAGATAAAAAAAAAAAAATCATAGTATATATTTTGGTATAGTTATCATCACAATAATATGGAATAATACTCGCTTTACTTCGCTTTATAGATCTACAGATGATTACCAGACGCTCTTATAGCCATAGCCATAGTTATAGCTGGGATAGTAGCCATAGGCATAGCCATAGGGATACGAGTAACCGGGATACCCGCCGCTATACTTGTAATAGGTATTCGGATAGGGCGAATAGGCAGGCCAAGTTGTCTGGGTAGGCACATAATATCCATTATAATTGCGCGTCACGAACTGATAACTGGTCGGCGGCAGAGGCACAGCAGGAGCACCCACTGGAATAGCCACTGCAGGACCGGCAGGTATAACGCTGCCTTGGCACAGTGCCAAAGCCAACAGCAGGCAGCTAAAGATGAGCTGTAATATTCGTCATTATTATTATTATGATTGATGATGATTACTTTGGGGCAACTTACAAGCTTCATTTTGAGTCGTTGCTTGAGAGGATTATGCTGCTCCAATGTCTGACTGCTTACTGTCCAGTTAATGGCTCAGTTGCCCACTTTATATACTGCTCCCTCTTAATAATATTTTCCTAATACGATTTTCTTGCATTTGCTTTTCAATTGCAAGTGCCCCTTTTTTGGAGGGGCTGCCCCTTTTTTGGGCGGCCACTGCAATGCTCAAGGGCAGCTCATTTGCATGGCCTAAGCTCGACGAGATTGACGCAAGACCCTTCCTCAAGCGGCATTTCTTATGAATATTATAAATAATAAATATTATATTATAGAAATGCCAATCCTACAGCTGAGTCAACAGATATTATAGAATATATTTATAGGAATATCTCAGGGATTACCCAAACTTTGGTAAATTCTAAGCCAATCCAGCAGCGAAGGCTTGATTCTAGCTGGGGAATCAGGGAGAATTCTCTTAAATCTTTTAGTAAAAAAAACCATTAAGTTTTACGTATAAAAAATTAAATATTATATTTATTTTATTTATGCTAATTTCCTGAATTCAAATCTAAATCTGTCGCCAATGTGGCCAGGTCTTAATCTCGTTGAAGAGCGCCGTGCCGGGGCAGGCGGTAGCCTTGGTCTGACGATGACCCAGCAGGGTATAGTCGCTCCTCAGGTGTCCACCCTGCTTGGCCTTTTCAATCAGATCCTTGGCATTCTGCAGCATTTGAGCAGAGGGAGCGTTGCTCTCAAAATTTCCAATAAAAACAATGCCAATACTCTTCCGATTATAGCTGGGCGCATGGGAACCCTGCAGACCAAAGCCACGCCCCTCGTAGACCTTGCCATCGCCGGCTATAATGAAATTGTAGCCAATATCGCTGAAGTTGCGTCTACCCTTGTGATCCGTTTGTATTGCCTTGATCATGCGCTGGCACTGCTGTGACGTACTGCATCCGTTGGGATTATCCGAATGATGGATGATCACATATTCCACTGGCCCATTAATACGGGAGGGGGAACGAGCGCTGACAGCGCCCCAACTACTCCTGGGTTCAATGGTCAACGCCGACGTCAGCGTAGGCAGAGCTATATAATATAATCACCCGATTAGAGACAGGTTTCCAACTAAATATATATATTTATATATATATATATATGATTAATTACCTATGGCGCAGAGCACTAGGAGCGCCAATGAATTGACTGTTGCTGCGTTCATCGTTGCTTGTCTTACTTTGAGATTTACTCCCGCAAAACAAGCTGCTTAAATAGCCCGATAAGGCAAGCAGAACTACCCTCACTTAGTTAGGGTATTCTCCTTTGCTATGCAGCCAATTCTCTAGCCAAGTCTGCAAACCGGTTCTCAGCCTAAACTTGCGGATTTCTCCAGATCGAAAAAGTTTATTTGGCCTTTTATTAACCCAAATACAGAAGGCCTCAATTAAATTTAAATAAAGAATATTCTGCAAGGCAGAGAGCTCCTCCCACAGCATCCGTTTCGGAAGAGTATACACAGTGCGACGCTCTGAAAAGTTCCCGGTGATTTCGGTGATGTACCCGTGGGGGAATCACTTGTCCAGCCCCAGTGATAAGACAATCGTCTGATGTATGTTTGTATTTATATATATTTTTCAACTTATTACTAAACATTCAACATTGCTGCATCTCGTCTCTTGGTTTCTTGGGATGATTAACAGGAAATCTGCCAAGGATCTTATTTTTTTATTTTGTGCTTGTATTTTCTCTTGGCTAGTGCTTTGGATTCCGCCTCGACGAGTGCCTTGAAATTCTTCTGCTTTTCAGTTTCCTCTCCGGCAGCCTTCAGCTGCAGTTTCTCCATCAATGTCAGTTCACCCTTTTCAGTCACCTTCTTATGCAGAGCTGCCTTGCGGGAAGTGCGCAGCTTCTCGATAGACTTCTCCTTCCTCTGTGTCTCTTGACGTATACGCAATTGATGCAGAGCTGTCTTGTAGATGTTTGCATGCTCTAATTCAATGTCCGGCGAAACGATGACCTCCTCTCCCAACTCTTTGCCCACCTCGGTGACCATTTTCTTAAATTGCGGCAATTCCTTTTCCGTCAGCAGCGTTATGGTTGTGCCCCTTTGACCCGCACGCGCTGTACGACCCACACGATGTATATAGGTTTTGATGTGACGTGGCGCCTCGTAGGAGATCACAGTATCCACATTGGGCACATCAATGCCGCGAGCCAGTGCATCCGAACAGATCAGGGCATTACAAGTCCCGCGGGCAAAGTCAGTAAGTCGCAATGCACGCTGACTAGCTGTTAAATTGGCCGATAACTCACCCACCTGCGTCGACTGACCCATAAATAGTTGCTTGAGCACAAAGGTTAGACGGCTGGCAGTATCTGCACTGTTTGTGAAGCACAAGAATTTCTTCCATTTGAACTCCTGGACCAGCGCGTACAGCGTCAGCGGCTTGTAGCGCAACTCTGTGAGGCAATACTGTTCAGTCAGCTCTGCAGGCGTGGTATATTTGCCTATAAATTGACCCTGTTCCGGTGGCAGCTCAGAGTTCTCCGAACGGGGCTGCAGCGTGGGCAACGTGAGCACAGTGGTGAAAAGCTTCGGCTGAAAGAGACGCAAATTCTGCAACTTCTCAGGATCCTGTGAGAGTGTGGCTGAGAAGAGCAGCTTATGCGGCTGCTTGCCATAGCTATTGAGCAGCTCCTGATAGCACAATGGTGCCTGCACTCCGGCCAACAGCTGGTCTGTTGTTGAACGCACATGGGAGTCCAGATGGTACAGCCAGTTTTGGAAGACTGCGTCCATGATACGATCCGCCTCGTCTACGACTAGAAATTGCAACGCCTTCAGGCAGAAGCCCTTCGTGGCATGCAAGTGATCCACTAATCGACCTATCAAAAACCAAATATTCAGTTCGGTGATTTCAATCCTCTTTAATTCGCTTGCTTACCTGGAGTAGTAACTACAATATCCACCTTGGAGTAGTATTCGCCTTTGTACTGTTCCAACAGCTTTTCCTGCTCATCCTCGAGGCGATGCTGTTTGGAAAGCAGGCACACCTCTAGCTCTGTTTTGCTGCAGAGTGTACAAAATACCTTGTAAACCTGTAGAGCAAGCTCAGTCACCGGCAGCACGATCAAAGCACGCACCTTGCACTGCACACGCTTCTCAAGCAGCTGTACAATGGGTATGGCAAAGGCGAGGGTCTTGCCGCTGCCTGTGGGCGCCGAGACGCATATGTCACGAGGTCGGAAAGGCTCCGGTTTGGCATGTGCCTCCAATATCCAGGGTATAACAGCGCGTTGCACGGGAAATAAGCGCTTAATCTTCATTTGTTTCAGCCCACTGCGAGTGAACTTCTCTAGGTACGAAAGCGATTTAATGGATTCCTCATTCTCTTCCCCTTCCATGCTTTCAGTGGGTATCAGGTTGCCACCGTCGATTATTGTGGGATGCGCCAGCCAAGCGGGTAACATCATTTCCACTTTCGGGCGCTTGCTAGCAGAGGCATCTGCGCCAACCACCTGGAAATCATTGGAAGGCTCCGCTTCCTTTGACTCCTCTTCCTTTGACTCATCTTCCTTTTGCTCCGCTTCTTCTGCGTCTTCCTCGATCTGTGCATTTTCCTCTTCCTTATTGACTGGCTCTGTCAGTGGCTCCTGTGGCAACAGCGCCTCGCTACTTTTGTGCTTTCTTTTGCGTTTCTCAGCTTTCTGCAGCAGCTTTTGTAAAATTGCATCTTCATTTGTTGCTTCAACGCTTTCCTTGGACACCTTTTTTGGCTCCTCCGTGTAGCTGTGGGCGTGGCATAACAATTAATTTCAATTTAACAGATATTTTGTTTATTTCCTTACCGATTTACTGTAAATAATTCCATTTTTTAAAAGCCGCGCACGTGTTCCGGATTGTTTATGTTTTTACGCTGCGAATATCGATGTTGCTATCGATATTAAAAGATTTCGATATATTATTAACGATGTTTTTTTTAGCCAACGAACAGCATCGATATATTGCACTCCAGATATATTTGTAGGGTGACCAGATTTGGCGCGCACATTTCAATTTTGAAATTAAATCAAAGAAAATATATGTTATTTTTGAATAATAACAAAATTAAAAATAAAAATAATAAAGAAACAAAAATATAAAAAATTTATTAGCGTATTAGTTGGAACTTTGCATATATTTAAATTAAAATATAAAAAAATATTAAGAAGATTATAAAAATCAATGTGAAATCTTAATTTAAACTGAAATGAAAGAAATTGTTAAAAAATAAATTAATATTTGCTGGTAAACAAATCATTTTAAATTAAATGAGTAAACTGTGATAAGTTCAGAGTCGTAAAAGGTGATTCTCTAGCTAAAAATATAAATAAACTGAATTATAATCAATTAATTTCAAGGTAAACAAATATTCCCATTCCCAAGCGTAACCTAATTAACGGAAATACAAATGCGCTTAGTCCACAAATCTATGAAATTCCTGGGGATTTTTCCTTAAACAGAGCTCTGATCTCCGATCTCTGTTGACGTCTTTCATTTCGCGTGATGCGTGTAAAAAAGTGGTCTGAAACCTTCTTTTTTTTTAGCGGAATTTTTTAATAATTATGATTCATTTACTCCAGACTGAAATACGTCTGATTTGCATCCACGTGAGCAACAAAAAATACAACAAGAAATCAGAGAAAAAAAAAACATATAAAAATAAAAACCACAAAACGTTGGCGACGTCGCCGGTTTAATATAAAAAATGACTTTAAGCCATAGGAAAACCGGTTAAATGCGTTTGGAAGATGGAAAAAATAGCGAAGTTTTGCCTAGATTCAATGATCATTTATTATTTTGCAGTAGGTTTTGAAAAATGCAAATGAAATTTGATGCCAATCGGAGAAATTTTTCCAAAATTGACGTCTGCAGTTAACAATATATTCAAACAGTCAAAAGTGCGGTTCTTTCACGTTTTCAAAACGGCTTAAATAATGAGTTAATAAACTCTTTAAACAACTTCGACCACACCTAAGCCGTAGTGGGCGTGGCACAGCGGTATGACGCCCCCACTAAAATATATACTCATTGATCCACTTACCTCATGAGATTATATGAGACAATTAAAATGAGCAGAGCAAAAATAAAATAAAAACAGCAAATAAATTGCGGATATAAAAACCAAAATGAAGAAAAAAAGTGCGATATTTGTGCTTATAAAATAATAAAAATAATAATAAAAATAATAATAATAATCATTAACCCAAGTCGGGCTTTTAGTTCTTTAGCGCTTGCTCTGTTTGGCTTCGGCTAATTTGGGGAAAGCCCGAGCTAAAAACGGGTTTATTGGCTCCAGCAAAACTCTGATGAATATGATTGATAGATTCTAAAGTCCAGATTTTATTTTATTTCATTTTTACCCAAATTGTTTTGGTTTGTTTTGTTTTTTCCTCCTTTCGTTCGTTCTTGTAATTGATAAGAAAACTCACGGTTATTTCTGTTCTTTTTCTTTGCTATCTCTTCGACTGCATCCGTCACTCGTCACCGAAGGAAATTTGTTAATTGAATTGTGCTACATATCATCACAATCTCTATTTCTCTATATCTTTCTTATCATTCCACTTGTTTAAACAGAATTCGTTCCTAACACGAGGGAGCGAAAGAGAGTGAGAGAGAGAGGGGGAATAAACGTGTACGTTTTTTGTTATTGTTTTTGTTTTTCTTTTTAGAATATCATTAACTACTTTTCTGTTTATCTGGAGCCTGAAATCCCACCAATCTATTTAAATATTATAAAAATAAAAATAAAAAAAACGAAAACTGTATAATAATTAAATAGTAGATAGAATTCAGGCCCCGATCTTATTATTTCCCTGCACACGACACATTAAACCAGATGATGACAAATTTAAATATTTCCTATGGAAACGTAACGCCCATTGCGTGAATCGTCATAACGGGGATTTCTCGAATTTAGTAAACGTCGTCGCCCACCTCAACGCCCCTCCCCTCCCCCCTGCCTGTCCCTCACCAGTCAACAGACTCCATCGAATAACCGGCAAAACGTAAAAACAAAATATTCACGGGTATATTTAAAGTAACCCACAAAGTAACAATCACAACAAGTAAAAGCATGCTCGACTAGTAGATACTCTGTGGTTAAGTATTTTCTTGAATATATTGAAAGCAATTCCTATCGAAATTAAATAAAACTGTGCTGCGATTGTAGAACTCTTTCGATAGTTCCTCCATCGACCTAAATAAATAAAATAGATTTTTCAAGTTTAGATAAATTAGTTATAACTCTTTGGGCATAACCAATGTTATCATTTTCATATAAATTTAAATAAACTCTTGCTTTAGAGGTGGAAATCAAAGAATCGATACAATCGATAATCGATAATCACATCGAGTGTTAAGCGGTTATAGTAGAAACAAATCCTTAGCTCTCTTGCAGACTGCAGCTTTCTCTGCATAAGTTGCATACGTCAATACAATTTAATATACCCTAGTAGGTGATTTTTAAAGGGTATACCGTAAAATAACAACAATAGCAGCCGCTGCGAGCTGCGAGCGGAGCGGAGCACACCTGTTGGCCCGCTGAGCAGAACTTGTTCGGAGGTGAGTTTGGCTATCGTTCTCATTGAATTTGACGCACGTCGTCGATCGCTTTAAAACGCTAGGATATAAAAGCAGCTTCGTTCATTTGTAAGCGTTTCGCGGCGGGCTGCAAACGCTCACAAGAATTAGCTTAATACACAAAAAAAAAGTCGCTAGGAAAACGCGCGAAAAGGTGCCAACGATTCGAAAGTCAACGAATTTTCTCAAAACTATTCGCTGAAGTTGTTTGTTTTGGCAAAGTGTCGTCGCAAGGATAAAGTGCAAAAAATACTACAAAAAACAAGGATATTTTAACTAAACCTTAAACACTATAAAAAATAAACTATAATTAAAAAAGATGTGGCTAAATCTAATGAAAATCGCGCTTTTAGCGCTGGTGCTGGAGCAGAGCAGTCGCTGTGGAGCTGCAACGTAAGTGAAAAGTTCAAAATTATATTACAAATTAATTGTAGACTTCCTAAAAAAAAATCGAATTCTGTTAGGGCTTTTTTTTTATATATTTTTTGCAATAAATTTCAGATTTTTATTCCCATTTTAATTGCTACTCGTATTTTACTAGTCATTTATTTTGGTTAGAAAATTGACGCTTAAAGCTGCGAAGACTATAAAAAATCTAACAAATTTTTATAAACTATTTTACATTAATACTAGTAAATAATTGACCATAAAAGTTAATTGCCAAACAATTGAAATGCCTTGAGCTAAACACAATGAGATTAGCTTAGATTCGGGTCTGCTGCTGAGCAGCTGAAGGATTAATCCAAGGCGCTGCCTCTGTGCACTTTGAACTCTCGTCCTCTTTCAAGAACAGTTGTTGACCTTAAGTCGCGTCGCTTTTGTATTAAATTCAAACTTATCTTCATCTCAAAATAATTCATTTAAAGCAATAAAAAAAAAAAAAAAAAAATGCAATTGTGCGACTGAAAAATAAATTTTAAACAAAAACAAAAACAAATATAATAATAAAATACTTGTCCGCACATTAGTTATGTTGATTTGTATACAAAAATGAATTTTTGAATGACAATTTTGTTGGCAGTGGCTGGTTTTGACTATGCTACTCGCATCTGAACAATTAGCACCAATTTCTATTGAAACTTTGATCATTAATTGGCTCATTGTCACAGCTTGAACTTCACAGATTAAAGATTTAAAGACTTAAAGATTTATCCTTGATTTCTATCGATTTCTAGCACCTCCTCACGTAATCCGACGAGCAATACACGTCACTTTCCCAAGGACTTTCTGTGGGGCGTCGGTTCGTCGTCCTATCAAATCGAAGGCGGTTGGAATGCGGATGATAAGGGCGAATCCATTTGGGATTATCTAACACATAAAAATCCAGAGAAAATCGCCGATAAATCCAATGGCGATATATCTGCGGACAGCTATCATCAGGTAATGTTTATATAAGACACTCTTATGGCCCATAAAAAATTATTATTTAATTGTTAATTTCTTAGCTTTGCGTCATTCCCAGAGAGTTATGCAATGAGAGTTATACTTCTTACTGAAATTAAATTGTTTTTTTCTTTCTTTCTTTTTTTTTTTGTGTAATTATAATTCGCTGCACACGCCCACACTTAATTGAACTATTATGATCAATTAATTAAGCGCATTCAGAGTACATTAATCAACGCTTTAATTAGTATAAATACTGTGCTGAAAACAATCTCCATTCGACTAGGCACTGTTCTCAGTTCGCTCTCTGTGCTCAGCTGCCACTGTTCTCAGCTGTCACTGTTCTCAGTGGCAACAGGTGTCTGATTAAGATTTATGCGTTTTCTCACAAAAAAAAGAAAAAACTAAACTCTATGCAAATATTTATAGCCAAGTTTTTAAAGCCAACTTTGTCAGCTGCACATGGAGCAGATGAATTCTATACTCTATTCGAATACTCGATTATTCATGCCACAAATTGCTTGTAAATATTACTAATTTTCATATTATTTTAATCGATTTATGGTAATCGAGCGCATAATTGCGTTTTCATAGTTCGATTGGCTTAAGAAAAACTTTAAGAGTTCTTAAGAAACGTAGACAGATTTCCCATGAGAAATCTCGAATTTTAACAGATATTACGAGTATTTTCCTACTGTATTTTTTTTCTTGAGAATTGATTAAATTCCAGAGAGAGATGCTTTAAAAATCCCTTAGCGTAATAAACTTGAATCTTTCTGAGAATACTTGGAAATAGAAGTCACACAATGCTTGATAAAATGAGACCTTGAGACAATAGAATTTTTCTGAGATAAGATATATATAGAAGATAACCTTGTACTTCTTAATATTATCTAATTTCTATCTAGAGTTTCTCGTCCTTATTGCTCGAAGAGATCTTAACAAAGATTCAATTAGATGCCAAAAAAAATGCATGTGGGAAATTCCATAAATGCTTCTGCTGAGACTCAATTAATCTTTTCGTGCAATGTCATCGGATATGGCAAAAACATTTTAGATTAAATTTTTAACCTGGCCAACTAATGTTTAATTGTTGATTAATTGATTTGAACATAATAATTTCAGGCAGTGATTGTTTGTTGAATGATTGCAAATGCCGTGACATAATATGCCAAGTTAGAGCCAAGTTGATACGAGTAGGCATGTCAGCCAGGTGTCTCGCAGCTAGTTAACAAATGAATCAAAATGAATCCAAGCCAAGTCAAGCCAAGCTGAGCCACGCCACGACAAGCCAAGCCAAATCAACTCCAGTCCAGTACAGTCCAGTCCAGTCAGTCCATAGCGAAGCAGCTAGAAGGTGGACGCCCCCGTTGTCCGTTGTCAGTGATCCAAGTCATATTTAGAATAGTAGATTAGATTCGTAGGCCAACGGCTAGCGTGTCGAATTGTTGTCTCAATGTAAGGTAAATAATTAGCCATATCCAGAACACGGTGACTGCCTCTGCCCCAGCCCCTGTCCCTGCCCCTGCCACCAACTGAGACACTGCCTCTGGCGGTACTCGTAGCTCACTAAACTGACATTATACTATTTGTCGCCGATCGGTTGCGGTTTTGGGGGCAACTGGTTTCTCGGAAATACTTGGCATTCTTATCCAAACCGAAGGTGACAAAAACCAACTGTCTACACTGAGAAGAAAATTCTCTGAGAATTTCCCTGAGTGCCCAATCCCCTAATCCTCGCTGCGAGCTGTGGCTTCTCCTTTTAAATCTATTATTATAGCCATATTTTTGACCGTATTACTCGCTCTTCCCGGCCATATTTTAAGCACAATTTATTGTTGTTTTAAGCGAGAATTATTTATTTATTTTGCCCCTTTTTTTTGAGTGTAGACAATTGATTGCATTTATGATTTAAAATCTCGTTTTCATTTGTAACAATTGTTGAATTTATTCAAATTTCCAGTGGCGACGCGATGTGCAAATGGTGAGGGAATTGCGCGTGACCTCGTATCGGTTCTCTTTGTCCTGGCCAAGGATAATGCCTGGCGGTTATATGAATCAAGTGAGCACGGCGGGCATTAAGTACTATAGCAATTTAATCGATGAGCTGCTCCGATATAATATAACGCCCATGGTGACCATGTATCACTGGGAATTGCCGCAGCGTCTGCAGGAGTTGGGCGGTTGGACTAATCCCGAGATGATACCACTCTTCAAGGATTATGCACGCCTCGTCTTAGAAATGTACGGAGATCGTGTGAAGCTCTGGACTACAATCAATGAGCCCTGGCACGTATGCGAACATGGCTATGGTGTGGATTATATGGCGCCTTCATATAACTTCCCTGGTATACCCGCCTATCTGTGCGGTCATAATCTGCTCAAGGCTCATGCCGAGGTAGTTCACATGTATCGGGAACAGTTCCAGCCGCGTCAGGGTGGACGCATGGGCATAACCTTGGATACATCTTGGCCAGAGCCAAAGAATAGCGATTCGGCGGAGGATCGTGAGGCTTCTGAACGTGCCATGCAATTCTATTTGGGCTGGTTCGCTCATCCAATCTTCTCCCGACATGGCAACTATCCCAAGGTAATGATTGAACGCATTAGAAACCTCAGCAAGCAACAGGGCTTCGGCGCACGTTCCCGCCTGCCTGAGTTCACCACTGAGGAAATCCATCGCATCAAAGGCACCTCCGATTTCTTTGGCATTAACTCATATACGAGCAACCTGGTCACAACCAATGGTCATAATAATACCGGAGCGTTTCCCGTGCCATCTTTCAACCACGACATGGGCGTCATCGAGAGCCAAGCTGACGTGGATTGGCCCAGTTCCGGTTCTGTTTGGTTAAAGGTAAGTTGGCTTTATTGAATATATGAAATTCCCTTCTAGAAATATTGAAATATAGAAAACAGCTCTAATTGGTAGACTATTAATAGTGCTCGTGTAATCCATAATTGAATGGTCAAAAGATTGTTGTCTGGTGGGGCGATCATCACGAGTGGATTTACTAATTAACTGAGATGAGATGAGCTAATACTCGAGTGGGTTGGATGGGAACAGGTAACGAGGGAATTGGGGGAACTGGGGGAACTGGGGGAACCGGGGAGTCGAGGGGTTGCTTAACGAACCACAAGATTGAATTTATGTGGAGAGCAGAGCAGAAAAGTGAATAATGACAAGGTGTTCGGAAGCTATCAAACAGGGTGACTCCAACAGCTTAGAGCAAAGATTAAAATGGGGGTGACTTGCTGCATGGGTGTGGGTAATTGACTTTATTCCGGGGGTTGTGCCGAAACAGGTGCGAGTTCAATGAACCCCCGAAACAAATTATTCAATTTCCCTTGTATTTTTCCTCTATCTCTTCCAGGTCTATCCCAAGGGCATGTACAATCTGCTGATGTGGATTCATCGGGAATACAATGCACCCGAGATAATTGTCACAGAGAATGGCGTCAGTGATCGAGGCGGCTTGGAGGATTATGCCCGTGTGGACTATTATAACCTATATCTATCGGCTGTCCTGGATGCCATTGAGGATGGCGCCAATGTCAGCGGTTATGTTGCCTGGAGTCTTATGGATAGCTACGAGTGGAAGGCGGGCTACACGGAGAAATTTGGTCTCTATCACGTGGACTTCAGTTCACCGGAACGCACACGCACGCCCAAGATCTCGGCGAAAGTGTTCAGCAATATTTGCAAGACAAACGCCATCGATTGGAGCTATAGACCCACTCTGGATGAGCAGCAACTGGTTGTAGCCGCTCGTCTGCCCGAGGAATCAGCCGAGCTGGCAGCAGCAGCAGCGGCGTCGGCGTCAGCGACTGCCACACTAAGTTGGAGTTTGATACTCCTCATGGGAGCTGTACTAACTGGCTGGTGGCATTTATAGGGTATTCTCTAGCCTTGCCATATCATTTGACTTATGCGCTCTTTCTACATATTGTTGCAAAGTATTTTCTTTTTCTTTTTTTTTTTTTCATAGTACCTAAGTTTATCTAACGGAATTTATTGTGTAAATATTTTCAACTCGTATTTAAGAAAAGAACTAAAAATGAATAAAAAATTGTTGTGATATTTGCGAAATAATTAATTTATTCGAATGACGTTTCAATGAACTGGTCGGGCGAAGGGAGACGGGAACTAAGAATAAATATTAAAATATAAGATACAAAAAAAAAAAAACCGATTTAGACTATAAAAAGAAGCTAAAAAAAAGTCAGACAAGGTTAAAGAATAATGGAAAAAGCCAAGATAGATCAAGAGAATTAAAAGCAGCTGGCGAGAAGAATAAATGATCAAAATTAAGAGAATCAGAGAAGAGAGAAATATTTATTTAGAAGACTGTTAATTTCTACTATTATTAAACATTAAAAGATGAGGTAACAGGGGGCAGTGCTAATGAAGAGAGAGAAGAATGATGATCATTAAAATAGAAGCGATGATCAAGATGAAAGCCCAGAAGAATTAAGCTTGGAATTAAGCTGGAATTATGAAAAGAACTTTAAAGCACGAATGAAAGAAGAAATAGAGAAGCTCAAAGTATTCTCAAAGTATTTTCTTAACGCGACTTAAAACAAGCTCAAATTAAATGAAGAATTATAATATTCACTATACCAAAAAAGAAAGAAAAAGAATGTAGAGAAAACCATAAGGTAAAACACGAATGTTGATTATAATATTAGAAACATTGATCAAATGGAAAGCTTTCGAAATCGATGTTAGAATTAAGAAGAACTCTGAGTCTCAGCTGAGTTTTGCTGTTGATTTGTTTAAGACTTAGAGAATCAGTTCAAAGAAAAAAAATGGGTTGAACTCTTGGCTTAAAGTGTTTTTGAGCACAGAATGAAGGACGCGCTTTTTTCTAGAATTCCACCATTCCACTAGACTTAAAACAAGTTGAGGTGCGTTGTGGCTAATCGGCTGTTAACAGGTTAAAAGCGCTGTGAAGTCAGGGCCACGCCAGGTTATTTAAACAGATTATGTTTTACATATCAAAGTCGGAGACAATTACACAAATGTTTCCGCAAATCAAAATCAGAAACAAAATTGGCCCCGCCTTTGTCTGTCGTCTCACAAGGGACGGGGACGGACATCATTCAGTTGAGCATTATATATTAATATGTTTAATATTATACTCGTAGCAGTAGTAGTATTATATACACTACAATGCGCCCCGATAATAGCTGATCGTTGCTTATGTAATGCCCACAGAGATAGATAGATAGATAGATTCAGCCAGAGATAGATACTTAGATAGGGCCAAGTGTTCTGGCCACATAACTATTTAATTGTAGGGGTGGTAAGCCTTATAGCATGAACCTGAATAATAAAGCACATTTTAGTTAGTTCCACGATCGAATACGTCTATATGAAGGCATATTGTCTAAATGATCACTGATCCCCTATCGTATCGAGTTCTACAAAACATTTACTCTCATTTGATTTAATGTCACATCCGCTTTGATAATAATAATAACAAATAGTTGCGGTTTGTTTGTTTGTTGTAGTTTGTTTGTTGTTCCTAGTTGACTTTCAAAGCATTTCCAAGTGACCAGAAATAGAATTAGAGTTTGAGACGGAACCGGAGCCAGCGCCAGCGCCAGAACCAGAACCAGAACCAGTTGCCTTTCATTTGGGCAGCGCCTACAGCATTATTTTATACTCTGTTTTTATTTTTTTTTTATTTATTTTTTAACTTATTTTATTTGCATTTACTTGGATTTATTGTTTCGGTCTGAACTCACACGAAAACGCGGCATAAATTAAATACAATTCTCCGACTGATATTTTTTTTTTTTTACTACTGCTGCCGCCAGTCGGGCAACATTTCTTATGCGAGAGGGGTAGTAGAAGGCTTTCGAAAGGTCTCTCCAATCTCGACCTCCAGGGCTCCCAGCTGCACCTGTTCGGCTGAGAGTCACGAGCAATTGTCGCTCGCTTTTTACAGAAAAAAACAAAACAATTTTGTTCTAGTTGGGAGTGCCCGACTGGCAGATACTCTGCTGTGCCTCGCACTGAGTGATTGTCTATTAAAATCTTGACGTACTCCTCACAAGATTCTGCATTTATTAGCATACTTTTCTCTTCTGGAATGCCAGCAATGGGTTGGAGTCTCCAGCTTGCTAGGGGCTCCTGTATAGCCCTTTTTTCTACTACCTGTTACAAACATTGCCAGCAACCTAATCTACCCTTTTCAGCCAATTATAAATTAAGTACGAAAACCTATGTTTAATTAATATATATGTATATATATATATATGTATATAAATGAAATATGTATTCTTTAGAGTCTGGATCATGTCAATTATTTACAGCTGGTAAAAGAGGCAGAGGCGTTGTGCAGCAGGGGTTGACTATAGCCGCCAATTAAGATGAATTATAGCCAGATAAAAGCCATAGTAAATCTAATTTGAAACTGGTTTCTTTTTTGGAATGACTCTCACTTAAAAATATCACTACAAAGGGGGGCTGTAAAAAACTCTCCTGTACTCAATTATAAACTTGTAGAGCTAACTCAAGGCTCTTTAAATGCGAGTAGAACAACAGCAACAACAGCAACATTTACGAGTATTTTAATGAAATATTTTCGCAAAACTTTCACAACCTTCCCCCCAGTCGACTCGCAGCTGAAATTCCAGCGACCCCCCCTCAAAAAAGCCAAACAACAAACAGCAGACAGCAGACAGCAGACAACATAAAAAGTTTTTGCGAGTGGAGCGGGGAACACTGAAGTTTATTAAAACAATGCATAAACACGACAAACAATTGCTGAACGCCAGCAAACCAACAAACCAAGATGAGGCGATGAGACGATGAGACGAGAGCTGCAGCAGGCAGAAACTTGCAACTTTTTGCTGATGAAATATTACAGTTGCATTACATCAGCTTCCGGACCCGGATTGCATGAGGTTTTTGCCCGGGAGATAACAGGAGGCAGCGCAATAAACGGGCAATTGAAGATAGCTTATGGAAAGGTTGATAAAAACAAAAGTTAATTATCTCAAAATATATATTTTCTACTCATTCTGTTATTCATATTTGATTACTGCAAGTAAAGCCTCACAAGAGCTGCAGAGTTCTGAAACTTTTCAATTCAAATTTTGCCTAATAGTTAAATGATGAATTGGATAAAAGACTTAAACGAATTTCTAAGAGAATTCTCTTGGATTTGCCAGCGACTTAAGATTCCAGGGCGAACAGATATATTTGATAAACTCTTTTTTGTATCTTTTTTCTTCTATCTTTTACCTAAAACTCGCCTTTATTCTCGGCTAACGCTGCTTCGAGGAACCCGACCCAGAGGCAGCCGGCTCCACTTTATCGACTCAGCAGGTTGGTTTCGAGGACGCCATGCAGCCGGCAGAGCAACCAAGTAACCCCTGCCCGAATCCTGGCCTTTAACTTGCAGTCAATCAGCCAGCAGCCTGCTTAGCCTAACAAAGCATTTCCATTTGACGAACAGCCCCAAAGTATGCTACAAAAATATATTCAGCTTTGCAGCATTCAACTCAACTCATTAAAGTATGCAACATAAATGCTCTTCAGCCTAGTTGTCCTATAAAAACTGCGTTGCTGAATTCGAAATATAATTTTAATAATAATTCATTAATGACAAGCTGCAAATCGATAAATTGCAGCGACAGCTGCTTTTAGCTGCGGTTTCATAAATTTTGCAAATAATTCCGCATCACGAGTTGAAAGTTCGTGCGGAGTCACGCGCTTGGATTGCGGGTGATTTTTGCAGCCTGTTTTAAGCCATTTATCAAACATTTATAGACCTCATTGCACTTATTGAAAATTAATACGGATTAAGGACCACAATAGCGCTAAAATCAGCACACATGCTCGATAAGGCCACTGCCCACTGCATCCCCCACAGCACCCCCTGCACTGCAGTCTGCAGCAGAGCAGGATTAATCCTGTGAACAAGGCATTTGAGCTCAAGTCAAACATCTGGCCGGGTGCAGAACGTGCTGGGAGTGCCATAAACGGACTGCCACTAAAAAGGATTAAATAACAATAAATGATAAACTACAAAACATTCGCTTAGCAGGGCAAACAAATGGTAGAGCTCTGGCTTGTAGCTGCTGTCAGATATACATTTTTTTTAAATATAGAAAAATTGTTTTTCAATAGCTGTGCATAATAATAATATAATAATAATAATAATAGGAATAGGAATAATAATGATGTATACACTGATTGCGCCTGTGGCTAATTTGATTAACATTTACACAGAAAAATTCAATCACAGCACTCAGAGATTTTTCATAGAATAATGCGGGCGAGGTCGAGAAGTTGAAACACAGATACTGAATACATTCGAGTTTATTACGAGTTTTATTATGTATTCACATGAGAAACACGAGTACTCGAACTCATACTCATACTCGTATCAGCTATTGATTAACCCTTTTTCAATAGCCAATCAAATATTTAATTGCACAATTTTCAACACTGAAATCCAATAAACAATTTCCAGCTGTGAATGCTTTGCGCTGATTGAAACATTTTTCAATCCCTCTCCGACACACAGAGAAAAATTCTAGAACTGTTCTTAAATCAAGAATATTTGATCAATATCTACAGAAGTACTCAATATTACGAGCAATTTTCTATTGAAGATTGATTCATACTTGAGTTGAGTACAAAAGAAAGAGAGACAAAAGTAGATATATTAATTTAAAACTAGTATTAATAGTTAAAGATAGATTCGCACTTATTTTGAGTAGAAAAGAAAGGGACAGATAAGAAGAGATATTCATTTAAGACTGGAATTTAGAATACTTTTTCTAGTATGCAAATTCATTCTTAGATCTCTTCTCGTTTTGGAGTATTGTTTATAATTTTTTTAATCATCGTCGATTTATTATAATTCCCAAAAGCTTATTCCCAGATACTTCTAACTGACTTTAAGATGCGCAGGTAAATAATTTTGTGAATTTTAGTGGCAGATTTTTGTTTCTGTGCACAGCTCCTCCGGCTCGGCTCGGAAGTGTTGCCCTCATATGGGCGACAATTGTCGTCGGGTCTCCCCCAAATTACATTAAAGTATCCGTACTGGCACTTCAGAGTGCCCGCACCCTTAGTAGATACATTTGGGCGATAAGTAGCCCATACTCGTAAAGTATCTTTGGGATGAATCTATTGAGAGTTGTGCTTTTGTCGACTCGTTAAAAGATACTATGAATACGAATACGAATACGAATACGAGTACGAGCATTATCCATGTCAATGGAGCTCTGCCGTTTAGTAATTGGCGTGGACAACAAAGCTTGGGAGCTCAGAGCACAGAGCTCAGTTCACCCATCAGGGGGCATTTAGGAAGCGCTGCTTTATGGCTTTATGGCTATAGAGATGTGCCCATAAAAGATATCAAAGTTCTTAGCATATAAATTGCTTTTGTCATAAATCTTCTGCGAACTTTGCTCTCATCATGGGAAATGCTGTAATATTGTATTTCCAGTGCGTTGAAAACTGGATATTACATTCTCTGAATCTCAATCTGAATCGGAAACTGAATCTGAATCAGATCCTGTAATTACTTAGGAACGCTGAAGATTCAAAGGAACAATAGAAGGACCTCAATCGTCAGCTGTAGTATTGTGATCGAGGCAAAAGCCAGGCCATAAATTAAAGGTAAGGGATCGGTGAGGGTATAAGAAAAAGGTACAAAGGGTAGGTCATAGTATTGGGCTAAGAACGTGCCAAGATCAGAAGGCAGCTGGAAATCAAAGCGTTCATAATAATAGACAGACAGACAGACAGACGGACAGAAAGAGCGAGGTTAATGCACCCTGGCAACCAGATTGTCAATCAAAGTTCTTCAAGAAAATATACAATTTCGTATTAAAAAACAGGAAGACTTTCAATAGGAATATTTTATTTGGATTGAAAAATGTTGAGTGATGTGCTCAAAGTCATTTTTGAGATAAAGATATGAATAAATCATAGTGTGATCGAGAGAATTGCTCTAAAATTAATCTTTCAGTTATCTTTTTAGTTAAAATTCGTTCTTTACTCTGAAAAAAGATGAATTTTTTTGGAGGAATATGAAATGAATACCATCCAAAGCTGCTATATGGATAGGATAGGATTTATGTGTAGTAAAATATTTTGTTAAATTCATTTCAGGCCTGTTAGAGCTGTCGCTGGTTCTAATGATAAACCAATTACCAAGGCACAGGACGTAGAACTCGGACTGGTTGCTCTGCTGGCTTTAATGGCCTCGGGCTGGCTGACATGATTGCGCAACAAATTGTACAAACGAGATGTTGTCACCCCTTTTTGAGCATCCAGAAGGGAAGTGCTACTGTAACTGTACCAACATTTTTGGCAGTTGAAAAACAACCACCAAATAGAGCAGCCCGATTCCTATGCCGATGCCGATGCCGATGCCGATGCCAATTGCGATTCCCTTTGGTAGACTGTGGCGCCTGCGCAGCTGGCCGCGCTGCGCCGGGAGGAGCCCTATTGGAAATGTAGCGCGCGCGACGCTTTGTCCTGAAATTTCACGCAATGCTCAGGCCAGCCAGGCCAGCCAGCCCACCATCGATTACGAGTCTGTATCCCTGGATGTGTGTGTATGTAACTGCTTATTGATAGATCGTCTCGATATCGCATTTTTATTGTTGTTTGTCATTGCAAATGCGCCACCATAGCCACCGGAGCATTGTTCCATCCTTTAAGGGTTGTTGGTCCTCCCATTCTCCTTCTCCTTGCCATTGCATGCACTGCAATTGCAGTTTTTGGTTATACCAAATCCCGTTGAGGGTAACTTTTTTTCCACCCTTAGAGAGGAAGAGCTCTGGGAATGCGTAAAATGCTCAGGGATTGGGTTTCGTATTCAGTTTCGGAGGGTTTATTTTGCAGCACAATATGCACATCTTCTCACCAAGAATACTATTTCCATTATTTGTATATTTTGATGGGACCAAATTCAAGTTCATTGATTTTTGCATGTTTCACTTTTTGTTTTTATACTCTCCTCCAGCTTAACTGGAGTTTGTTGTTCAGATTTATTGGCTCAGCACGCATTAAAAGTGAGAGCGATGCCCGGACAGGGAATATTCAGGATTTGATAGTCAAATTTATGTGTTGAGCAGTATATAGGGATATAGATATAAGGTAGAGCATTGCAAGGAAAAGGAATCATAGTGGGCAGAGATCTTTAGGTTAGAGAATCAAAATATGCAGAGATCTTGGGGTTAAGGACCTCGGCAGCTCCTGTTGAGCAGCATATAGGGATATAGATATAAGGTATAGCATTCCAAGGAAGGAATGAAAATGAGCAGAGATCTTTAGGTTAAAGACCTCGGCAACTCCTGTTGAGCAGCATACAGGTATATAGATATATGTTATAGTATTCCAAGGAAGCAATGAAGTTAGGCAGAGATCTTTAGGCTAAAGACCTGCCAAAACAATGACAGCATGGATCTATCTCTTTAAGTCTCAAGAAGAACCATGTTGAATAAAGGCATTAAAATCTGAAAACAGAGATCTTAGGCTGGTATACCATAAAGTAATTAGAAATCTTAAAAGGTAGCGTTTAAATACTCCTTATATGCTATAATAACCCATAACCAAAAAAAGAAAATAAAAGTAATGCTCTATTTTAGATAATCTTAACTCTCGTTTCCCTCGTTTATTCTATCAACAAACTGAAGTAAACAATCCATCCCTTTTTAGGCGTAGATTAACGATCGCTCATTTGTTCGACTACCATTTCAGTGTCATTATCTTTAGTGGACGATCTCACGCATTGCCACTGAAACGATTGACCCAAGCGGATGACTAGTCTTCCATAGCGGCTAGCTCGGAGCTCGGAGCTAGGAGTGCGACATGCAATTGTTAATTGTTTTCCATTTGTTTGCTGGACCTTTTATGGCCTGAAACCGCCCACTGAGCTGAGTATTGCAGTTTCTAGTGTTAATTTATAGCGCAGTGGAGTAGGAGTGCTCCATGGCCTCATGGCATATATATCAAAATGATATATCGCTAGAATACCCTACACAACATATCACACTCTTGGGCCAACGCCAGCTGAGAGCCAGCCAGAAAGAGCCCAAGCCCAGCTTTTGTTGTACAGACCCGGGTCTGTCGGACCAGGCCCATTGTCGTCAGTGTAGACACATTATTAGACGCGCATCGGTGACCAAATTAATTGTCGCCCATGTCGGACGGAGTCCACAGTCTGGAACCCAGAACCTAGTCAGAGCTCAGTACGCAAGCCAGTTGGAACCCGGTCGGAGCTTGGCTCATTGAACACTGAACGCAACTTGCAACTGAACTGGGTAAATGCAGCTCTTGCTAATATACCCCATAATGATCATTATAATGTGGCCATTAACTAGACCTAGAAGCGATTTCTATTTGGGTTGGGTGTGCTCTATGCGTTCGCTTGACATTCAAATTCGTCTAAATCCCAGACAGCTGAATAACTGGACTAACTGACAGATTGACAGATTGACATGGTTCTGGCCTAACGCTTTTCTATTTTTCTATTTTCTTTATGGGTTCTACAATTTTTACAGCCGGAAACTCTAATTGTTGCTGTTGAGGTTTTCTTTTTTTTTTTTTTTTTGTGGTGGCGCTGTAAAAGTTTATGTTTCCATGCATAAGTCATAATTATATTGCATACCTAAGGAAAATGGTTAATTAAAGGGTATATTAAGTTCACAGCTGCAAACGCTTGAAACAAAACGTTGAAGAAGGTTGGAGAAAGCTTTTATCCCACATTTGATTTATTTTCATATAATAATAATATTTATACAATGTACAAAATGAAATGAGAAGAAATCTGGTTACAGAGTATCTCCTAGTCGCGCACACTTTGTTTATTACGATTACCTGCATGTGCAGCAAATGCAAGCGACAACTGGAAGCAGGACGCTCTCTCTCTCTCGCTCTCTCTGAGCTGCCATGGATTCCCTTTCCTTAGGACTGGAAGCCGGCCGGCAACGAGTGTGTCCAGACAAACAAGCATTCCAAGGATCGACAACCTGCAGCGGGCGCTTATTTTTAGGGTGGCCAGCTTATCGATTTTTAGTGTACAGGCAAAGGCATAGGCATAGGCTGAGGCAGCGGCAAAGGCAACGGCAACGGCAACGGCAGGGCCAGCAAACCACTGAGGCATTGGGGTAGTCTCAAGTTCGTCTGCCAATTATTTACCGCTTATTAGTGACGGGCGTCGCAGTTGCAGTTGCTGCTCTCCTTTCCACTGCTCTTCTCTTCACTTCTCTTCTTTCCTTTATCCTGCGCTGCTTTGGCCCTTTTGGTGGTGTCAGCACGTGACTTCTTGCGTCTCGGCGGTCGCTTTGTTTGCATCTGCATAAGTAGGGTGGGTACACTGGAAAAAAAGTAAAAGCAAATATTAATAAATTATTTCTAAAATTTACCAAAATTCGATGCACATATTAAATTTATTTTAATAATTAACAAATTAAGTGACATCGTTTTTTTCCGTGTATTCCTGCCTGCTGCCTGACTTTGACATGCAACATAAACTCAAGTGTTGCCCCTAATGCTGCTTGGCCATTCTATTGACTATTCTATATACGAATGCATGTGTGTGTGTGTGTGTGTGTGTGTATGAAATTGTAGATGCAACCCCAAAAGTAAATCAAAGCTACCCCATCCCAGCGTAAGGGACGCTGACCAGGCGGCAGTTAAGCTGTTTTCTGTTTTTACGTCGTTTTGCATGCCAAGCGGAATGGACAAACCGGTTTCTAATCCTTTCAACATGCAAATGCAAACGCAAACGTTTGCTTCTCCCCCCTCCCCTCTTCGCTTGGTCAGCGAAAAATAGGGTTGTAAATGCGGCCACGGCCAGCGATTTTTTGCTGCAAATAGTAGTGCAACACTGGCACGATCAAGCAGAAAGAGGTAGAACAACACTGCAATTTGCATGCCAGTCACACACACATTTACACATACAATAATGCGCGTTTACTCTTGCGCTCTACTTCTCTCTCTCTCTCTGTCTCTCTTTCTCCTGTCGTTGCTTTTGCTACTTCGTTTTATTCGTTTTGTGTTTGGCAGCGCTGCAAGTTGAGTTTTTTTGCGTCGCGTCGCGCGGCAAGTGCATAATTTGTATGTTTTTTTTTCGTATTGAATTTATTTAAATAAATTACGCATAAAAAAGCTTTGGCATAATCAAAGAATGCTGAAAATAGAAAAAGGTGTCTGTGTGCGTTTTGTGATTAGAAAAAAAACAGAAGAAAGAAGAAGCGCAGTGCAACATTGTTGAAAAGTCTTTTGGGGTGAGTACATAAATTGGCAACAACAACAACAAATATTCTAATAGGCATTATCGATGCTTTTGTGTATTGGCATCGATTAATTAGATCGAGCTGTGCAAATCAATGGCAATTAAATAAATGCGAGCACAATAACAAAGATAACTCGATGCTTTCTCCCCTTTTCCCAGGCAGCGAGTGCAACTTTGCGAAGGGGTTTTTGGCAGGGGGGCAGGGGGCTGTTCAAAACAAACAATTGAGCGCACCCCATTTGAGGGCTTCTGTCTTACTTCACGCTTCCATGGGTAGCAGCAGCAAAAGGGGCTGGAAATCAATGCATATCCTCGCAAAAACAAAAAGGAAAAAACAGAAAGCAAACATTGCGCGCTTTGTTTCAGTCAAAAGAAAAGAAGACTGCCAGTTGAAACTGATCGACTCGCAGATACTCAGTACTTAGTACATCTGTGAAAATGTTTCTTCAGGCAAATGACAAATATATTGTAGTAGATCAAAGAAGTAAACACCCTTTTAGCATTCTCACACTGGGCACAGGGTATACAATAGCTGGGTGAACATGTGTAGAGAGCTCATCACAGTGCCTGCCAATTTGGGCGCCTGCAGCTCCCACGGGGATGCAATGACAATGAAAATGACGATGACAACGGGCGACAACAACAACTCAGTGCGAATGGCTAGCCAAAAGAGAAAACAAGAAGAAGTAGAAAAAAACCAGAAATGTTGGCAATGAAAAATGTTTGTCAAAATCAAATTTACAATTTGAGCCGCCCCCTTTTGGGGGACGCCCATTATTGAATGTTTCAATATAATTGCACTCTAATGGCTTGCATATATTTGCTCTTTCTCCTCTTTTGTTTTCCTTTGTATTTTTTGTTTTCCCCAAAGTGCCGTTAGTTTGCATAGCAGGCGGTCTGGCAACATTGTCGTTAGATCTTTTTTTTTTCTTCTTTTTTTGGTAACCCCTGGCAACCCCGTTTCGAAAACTACTCGTATTGTACGTTTGTTTTGTATTTTGTGTTTTGTCTGAACTTTAATGAAGTTAGTACAAGAGCTGAGCAGTAAATTTCAGTACCTGGCAGCCAGCTAGCTTTTCCCGCTAAAAACACAAGAAATCAACTCTTCCGAGAATCAAATTTCATGCGCACTTTGTTAACCCCCACCAGAGTGCCACCAGTGCCAGAGAGTTGGAAGTGGAAATAGAGTTGGACTTGGAGTTGGAGTTGGAGTTGGAGTTGAATGCTGACGAGCGAAAACTTCAACAGACCAACAACTGGAAAATGGACAGACAACATGCTACGACTCATTGTTGTACAATATTTTATTGTGTTCTTTTTTTTTTTTGTTTTGTTTTTCTTTTATTTCTCTGTTTTTGTAGTCCAACTCTATCATTGCAATTCATTGCAGTTGGAGCTGCACTCAAGCGGCGCAGCTGAGGGTAACGTCTTCTTTTTCTTTCCATGGAGTACTCCAATCCAATACTCGCCGCCTATCTCTGGCCTCATATCAAGTTAATTGTTAACTGCAGCTCTCCAGTTTCTACTGTTGTTTTTATAGTGTAAAGAATACTAGACTTAATGAAGTTTTATGCGTTTCTAATGTGCAGCCAATTTGCTTTCGATGATATTTCAATTGTGTTGATCTCCTATCGGACATTAAATAGATTGAAAAGATGATTCAACAATTGTTGAACAACTGAAAAAGTAGTTTGGTTGAACTAACTGAAGCTTCCCAATGACGAATCTATTGTAATTAGTTTTTATAGCTCTAAGATCTTTAGCTGCTTAGTCTAAAAAAGACAGACGCCCTTTTAGTCGGATATAGTAATTGCTGGGCCAAGGAAGTCTTCATTAAGGGTATTATTGAAGGATCCTTCCTAATATAATAATAATAGCAATCAGCTCTAAACATCTTCTGTTAAATATTAAAGTAAGGAGGCCTTTTGAGAGTGTGATTGGGCTTGAGAGAATCCTCTTTCGATCTCAACTTCCTTAGAAGATTACCTTGCTTTGTGGACCTTTTGATTGGGTTTAGAAGAAGACTCTCACGAGCAGCCTGCCTTTTGGAATATCATTCAGTCGTCCCCAGACGAATGAGAACTAATGTAGATATTTTCAAAAGATAGAAATATTCAACCGGAGAATTCTTGAACCTTATTTGATCTCTGGAGAGTGTCAGCTTGTAGAGTTACTTGACTGCACGCAGCAGCTAATCAAATTATGCATTCAATTGCACTGGATGTCAAGTGCATGCCACTCAATTTATTGTCCACTTTTTTCACAGTGTTGCCTACTATTTTTACCCCATATATTATGAACAAACATATTCGTATCGTGTTTGACTCCCCCCTTTTGCTGAGCCCCTTCCCTTGTGGCTGGGGAGCCACACTGCATAAATTGAGCAGCGTAGCTTGCGTGTCAGTTTGTCAACTCTTCTTTGCTTACAGCTCAACTTAACATTATTTAATTACAAGAGCAACAAATGCGGCGACAACAACAATAATAATAGCAGCAACAACAACCGCGACAAGAACTCTTCGTGTCATAAAAAATTATTTTACGCGCGCTTCGCTGGTAGGAGAAAGAGACAGGGGCTCCGGGAGAGGAGGGGGCGCTCGGCAGCAGGGGAAATAAAGCTAAACTTCAACTGGTTTTATTTTTTTGTACGTTTTTTATTTTTGTTGTTGCTGAGCTCCAATTTGCAACATTATAATTTCGCTTTGAATTACACACAACAGAAACAAGTGCAGTTCATTGAACTCGGAAAGCGAGCAACTGCAGCAACAACAATAGGCCAAAGCACAATCATTAGGAGCGCGTTGCATAAAGTGTGCGATTATTTTTGCACTTATTAAATTTTAGCACAGTGCTACAACAAAGTATACGTACGTACCGTACGTCTGTCTGTCTGTCTGTCTGTATATGTGCATCATAATAATCATCATCATCAACTGATCTGTGGAGCAGATCTAGTGAATTGAACAGCAGCTGCTTTTAAATAACCAACCGCCACTCGATCACACTTCACAACAAATAGCAGCTAGAGTTGTCCACTATTAAGTCACAGTATCGATAATTACAGTGACTGATCGCTAAAGCAGATAATTATCGATCTACGCTATAAATTAGAAGCGATAAATGTGGGCAAAGAACTGATCACAGGACGACACTTCACAACAGATCACTTCTAAGCCAAGTCCAACCAGAGCTCAAAAGAATTGATGCTCCACAAGTCGATTATATGCGGAATCCAGTGATCTTTCTTATATAAAAATCTATAGCTACCTTTCAAGTCCACTGAGGAGGCATCAAAAGTAGGAATATCCTTTCAGTTAGCGATAACTATACCAATATAAAACTTATATTTTCCAGCGCTGTAGTCACTGCTTTTGATCACCAGTCACATCACAGAGCAGTCGCTTGATGCTCTTCTCTGGGCAGGCGCTCTCCTACTCGGTTTATGGCCTTCCGTTCTGCCGCTTGTCCAGTGCCCGGCAGCTATTTTACACGCCATTGAGTTACAAATGGGCGCTCCTATGTTCGATGTTGGAAGCTGTGGAAGATGTCGATGTCGATGTGGATGTGGATGTTGCTACTTGGCGGCATGTGTTGAAATGCTGCAATCTCTCTCTCTCTCTCTCTCTCTGTGCCGCTGCCACTGCCACTGCCTCCAAAATGTATGCGATGTGCCCCTGGTTTCCATGCTACACGTCTCTATCAATTTCGATCTGCAAATCTGCAGCTTTCTTGGGGAATTATTTGCGCTCTGTTGCGCGTTGTGTTTCTTCTATTGATTGTGGATTAAGGCAACCGCGTCGCAGCACAGTTCCTGTTCCCTGTTCCCTGTTGTGTAGTAGCATGTTGTCTATTGTGCCTCGTTTCCTGCTGCCCCTTTGTTCGCGGCTCTGTCGGCTCCCCTCCTCTTCCTTCTGGCCCTGTCACTGTGTCTGTATGTCTATATGTCTGCGCTGTCGCCCCGTCGTTCTGGCCTCGTTTTGGCTCGTTTCTGCGCTTCCTTTCACAGGGAGCTGGGCAACATCATCATTACCTGTGGCAGGCCAGCAACAGCACAAAATACTAGTACGCTCGACTAGCAGATACTCTTTAGCTCTCTTTGGGGAGACTAGATATACAGCTGGACTCTGAGATCTACGGCTTGTTGGCTGATGTTGCCCGGCATAATTCATGTTTATAGTGTTGTCTTCCATGTGTGAAATGTAATATGCCCCGTTTTTTAATGGCTAAGGAGTATAAAAAGTGTAGAGCAGTTGTTGCAGCTTCCAGCTTGAAGCTCCTGGAGTTCATTCAACTGGCGCCGGCTGTTCAGATTTTACTTCTTTTACGTTTTTTTTTTTGAAGTTGCTTTGCTTCCTAGTTGAAAGTTTGTTGACAACTAGAAAACCAAAGTAAGGGCGCTCCAGTTGATGGATGCAGTTATAGTTGTTGCTGTTCCTCTTGCTGTTGTTGTTGTTGTGGATAATCCTGCATTAAAAAGTTGCCTGGTGGGTTTCTCATGCGGGGCCTATTTCCCCCCTGGGGTGAAAATCGTGAGTTTCTGTTGCACTGAAAATGTGCCACGTTGCACTTGTTCAGCTGAGGGAATTGGAGGAGATTGCTGAAGTGCTTTTTTTTTTTTTTGTGCCTGTTTGTTGCCAGAGAAAAGAGTTTCGCGTTTACCGTTGCCTGCAGATAATTTACTTTGCCCAAGATGCAAGCAAGCAAACTGTGAAAATGGCCCCGAAGTGGCATAAACAAGCGCTGCGACTTCTCTATGGGCCTGGGACTCAGCCGGTGCTGCAGACTACACTGCAAAAAAAAAAAGGATTCCTTCCTTGAGTAGAAATATTCCTGAATTTGTAAGTCATCCCAGCAGCTAGGTTTTTTTTTTGAATATTTTCTTTCTAAAAGATAAAAAAGGAGGTTCTTAAAAAGGTTCTAATATATCGTGAAATTCAGAGAGTATATTTTTCCCCCGAATTTCGAGCTGTAAAGGTTATAGAAAATTCATTGAAATAAAAGCTTTTTTTCAGAGAGAGAAAGGAAAGCTCAAGTTCTCCTAGTTGTTTCCAGTTGGAATAACAATCTAACCAATTAGAACTCAGCCCAAGTAGACTGTAAAGTTCTGGAAATTTTTCTCTGTGTATGCCTTAATGCCTGGGCCGGAGTGGAGCAGCTGGCATCGTCTCTCCATTTGGTGCTTATGGTTTATGTAATGGCCAGAGAAGAGAACGTGCACGGCCTGCAACATTAAAGCGTGGAAATGCATTCAGACTTTCCACTGCATTGTTATTGTTGCTGTGGAAAATGCAATTAAATTGCATTACTCGTTGGGGCTGGACGTGGTATAAATATTATCAGCACCTCTGCTGCCCCATCGGCTGCAGCTCAGTCAATCAATTAGGTTTATCGCAGGCGAATGTTATAATTGAAATACCACAAAAAAAATGCCAGACAAAGAATACTCTTGCCAGATGCCCAGAAGAGGCATCTTCTCTCAGTCTCATGGTCAAATTAGTTGCATAGCTTCTTCGCCTGCGCAATTAAAAGTCTGGCAGAAATCTTCCATTGCTCTGTGCAGGCATCTCGAGTGGTTTCTAATCCTGTCAGGACGCATGTTTCCAGTTGTTTGATCCCTCAAACAAAACTTAACTTGTTACATTTTCTGCTGGGATTTCATCTCCGCAAATCCCCAGGGAAGCTCTTTATCCACTGCCCAGGCCCAGGCCAGAGTTTCCACTCCTTTCATCAATTACAAATTTGCCATGCCAAAAATTGTCAAATTTGCGCCAGTTCTCCAGACCGCAAAGCTCTTCATAATTCATATTCCTCTCATATAATATGGAAGCAAGCGCCTGCCTGCATCATAAAACAAAAGTAAAAAATATTTCGTCTAGTTGCTGGCACCAGCAAATACCCTGTAAACATAGATTCAGGCTTAAAAAGAGTATCTCAATGCAGATATTGTTTTAGAAGGATAAAAGCTCGGGTTATACAGGAAAATGGATGAAGTAGTAGACTAAGAGTTTAAGAACAGCGTATTCTGAATTATACCCTTTAATTTTACTATAAAATACCCTGTAATACTTGTAGATTTCTATTCCATCTTATAAGAGATTCTTTACCAACTTTTAAAATATTCTTTTCAAAATATTCATTCATTTTTTAAAGCATTTCATCTCCCCTTTCTCCAGCTGCTACTTAAAATAATTAAAAAAAAAAAATGTAAGCACCTCTCGCAGCTTTATTACAGGGCATAAAAAAGCGCAGAAGAATACCCTAACAAATCTGCGTACGCAATAAATTTATTTACAATTCATGCAAGCTGATTCCATGCTGAGACTGAGACTCAGACTGCGACTGGGACTGGGACTGGGACTACTGGCCATATATACACACATATATCATGATGGTTTTCCATGGGCTGACTCTAATTTGCATATTCATGAAACCTGACACCCCCTCATTGCCGGCTTTGGCCGGTTGTTGTTGCCTGGCAGCACAAAAATTTGAATTTAAATTTGAATTTTTATTTATTTTGCCATGGGGCAGGCGGGCAGGCGGGCAGGGCGGGGGCAGGTAGCAGGGGGCACTCCACTGCCACCGTCAGTCTAGGCGTTAGTGGAGTGGAGCACGTGCTGGGTTTGCTCATAATGACGTCATTAGAGGCAGAGCTACCAAACTGAAGCGCTATAATCCTCGAGCTTAGCACGATCATTAATCTGGCGCAGAGTTGCTGGAGCTGGAGCTGGAGCCGGAGTCACAGAGTCGACTGCGATCCGATCTTTGACATTTTTATACATTGCACATTTTCCATGTGCAATTTTCCTAACAATTTATCCTAATGGAAAGTCCAACGACGACGACGAAGAGGCGCGATCAGATTTCGCCCCTGAACATGACCGTCGGTTATTGGTAGGTGAATTATGAGCCTAGCCAGAGCCAAAAGCATTAGCCATAGCCATAGCCAGATGCAAAGATTAGTGGCTAGAAAAATTGTTAATGGTCGTTTGCTATGGCCAAATAAATTTGTTTCACTTGCAGCAGCCGCAGCAGCGGCCGGAGTGGGTTTTGGTAAGCAAAAAAAGTCGTGAAAACTGTTGGCTGGGTAATTGCTGATAATGCAAGGATCGAGGCAAATTGACTTCCAGCTGACCCACAATCTGAACTTGTAGATTACTACACAATGTTTCCGAATATAGGCTAAATGCCTGGCCAAGATTGCCTTTTCCCAGTGGGAAATCAGCTCAGCTCCGCTCAGCTCAGCTCGGCTCACAGAGGAGCTCAGCTAGAAAGCCAAACTGGGGGCAATTAAGACATGAAAAGCGATTTAAAAATCATTAAAACGAACCACTGAAACTCTACACTGAGCAAAAAAACCCATCTACTTCATAATGTCATTTCTTGCTTATAAATTTCCACTTGTTTCTCTTTTTTTGAGTGGGTTTCGAAGGGGGCGCGGCGCGGCGCAGCTCCAGCAGCGTGTGACAAGATGCCATCATTAGGAGGAGGAAGAGGAAGAGGAGCGCTCCGTTGACATGCCTCTTGAAATCTTTTGGATTTTCGGTGCTAATGATGACGTTGAGCGACTTGAATACTGAACGCCGCCCAACTGGCCACATTTATTTGAAAATTTGTCATAATTGGCCATTTCATTGTTTAAACCTCTTTTTCTCTGGCCCTTCCTCCTGCGCTGGGCCACTTGACATTTCTCACGCAAAATAATTTCCAGCAAATTAAATGCGGCTTTTCGGCTCTTCGGCCCCTGTCATATCATAACCTGTGTGTAACAGTGGCAGCTCCAGTTTCCCACACCAGTTGCCCCATTCCAGATGCCCAGATTTTCTTGCTTTCTTCATTTTAAATATTTATTTACGTTTTTTTTTTTCATTTCTTTTGACTTTCCGGCTGGCAATTAATGGCAGGGGGACTTTCGGTTCGCTTGGTTAGGCTCCCCCTAAAAATTTCTGTATTTCTCTGCTGAATTCACATCCTCACGCGCTGCTCTTGGAGTTGCTCCGGCTCCGGCTCTGGCTTTGTTTTCATTTCAATTCCATTGAATTCCTTTGAGGGGGATCAACAAAAAAATTAAATGTTATTTTTAGTCAGCGCAAAATATTCTACTCATGTTTCGCTTTGATTTCAGTCTCAGCCATCAGCCATTAGCCATCAGCAGGAGCAGCCTCAAGCCGGTAATTTCTGGTACTTTCCTCAAGGAAGATCCAATGTTTATGGCTCAAATAGTGCTTTGGTCAGGTTGATAAAAAGGCTGAAATATTTTAGTAAACTTCTAAGCTGAAAAACAGCCTTTTTTTGTATGTTTCTTAGCCATAAAAATGCCTCAGATTGGCTTTAATAAGTGCTTTCGGAAACTTTCTTTTTGGCCATCACAGCTGGACGTATCTTATCGCTTATCTGGTCGCAGTGTAACATGTCACATCCATTAAGTATTTCCGTTTGAGAGCCCCATAGAGGTTATACTAGTCTCAGTGCCACGCCCAGGCATTTAGCTCTCTTCCAGTCGCCGCCGCCGCCGCCCAGTTCGTGACCAGAGTTGAGAGAAGACGCTGTCTCCAAGCATAAATCGCGTGACCCGACATAAAGTTCTCTCTGTTTGGAGAAACATTTAAACGGTAGCGTTGAATAGTGCTCCAAGTACTCGAATCGTACTCGAATCTTGGTCGTATCTTGACTATTTTGCTGATTGATTGATTGCTTGCAGCGTCACTGAGACTGAGACTGGGACTCCTTGTCCTCTTTGGTTGTTGCATGCTTCATGTTGCATGCCGCATGCTACTCCTGCTGGCAGATCAATCGCAGAAACGGCGCAATTTCAATAATTCACAAAAGGAAACGTCAAATGAAACGACATCGGGAGAGACCCCAAAGAGTTATGGGCCTCGACATTCAAACTGCAGCGACCCCAAAAGCCGACTCCCGGCTCCCGGCTCCCGGCTCCCGACTGCTGCTGCAACTGTTGCAGTTGCTCTTGTTGCACTCATTGTTATTGTTTTTGTTTTTTTATTGTGCTTCTTCCTTTTCCTTTTGTTGTTGTTGTTGTTGGCCACTTTTCGCCTTTGATTTTCAGTGCGCGATTAAAATGCGCCTGGCCAAAAAAGGCAACGACAATTTTAGCTTGGGGAACGAGAATCACAGTCAGAATCGAACCTGAACATGGACGAACGGACGGACGGACCCTTACCATAGAGCACCCCCAACTGCATTTTCAGTTGTTGTTTCTGTCATTGCGATTCCCTCTTTTTTTTTTGAATACCCTGTATTCCCTGGGTAGAAAGGGGTATATAGTCTAACAGAGAATAGAAAGGAGGTAACAGCAAAAGAAAGTCTCTATATACTCCTAAGTCTTGGTTTTAACTAGAAAGATGGAGTATACCCTGTATTTCCTGAGTACGAAGGGGTATAGTAGAGTCCAAGAGACAATAAAAAGAAGTAGTCTCTATGTCTGTCTTGGTTTTAACTAGAGAGAGAGAGTAGATCAAAGTTCACTTAAATTACAGGGTATGAGTTAAGGTTTTCTCTACAAAAAAATACCCGTAATCTTACAAAATACAGGGTAACTGCTGCTCTCTACTATTATTTCTGTATTTATGCTTTTTTTTTGTGTTTATGTTGTTGTCTTTTAATAAACGCATCGCTGCACATTCGCACAAAAAAATGCGACAAAACAATGAGAAATGTCTAAAAATTGCAGTGTTGCCGCTGCAGCACCCCACTGCACCCCCGCCTCTGTAGGAGGAGGAGGCGGAGTAGGAGTAGGAGATGCATCAGCGAGGAGGGCGCACGTCAAGCTGCTTACTGGTCCCATTTAAGGCGCAATGACGCGCCGCTCATGCGCATCACGCACATGCCACGTCCCTCCCAGTCCCCCCACCCTTACCCTTACCCTGACTCAACCCTCCCTCCCCCCATCCCTGATTACACTGCAACAAAATTGCATTTACTTGGCCTGTTGTCATCCTTTCTAATCGTCACTGGCTGCTGCAATGACAGCGCAAAATATTCCTCGCTTCTCGAGTCTCGAGTTGTTTGCTGCTTGCCATCCGTTGGGCCAATTGGTGGGCGCATTATCAAAACCATCAAAGCAACGTCACGATCGACGCGTCGATCTACCAAGACCAAGACCAAGGCAAGCACCCTGGGCGGTACCTAAACTGGGCTATGCTCATCCAATCCTCCAGTTGTCAGAGTGCTGCCTCTCCAGCTCTTCTTTCTGCTGTAATGAAATGCAATTGGAAAATCTGTGATTGGATTGTGCTTTTTTTCGGGTAGCTCTATTATAAGACTTGGTCTTTTCGACCATCATTAAGCGCTTTCTCCCTCAAACTGCCCAATAATGTTGGTATTAATTATGTACATTTCTTTTTCTTTTCAGATATTTCAGCTTGGAGAACGGAGAAAAACTTTGGTAAGTCTGGAATCGGTTAGAGATTTTTATTCAAGAATTGAAAGTACTTTTCTAAGAAGGCTAAAAAGTCTACTGCCAATTTTAGATATATATATAGGCCTTCTGGCGCCTTTATTAGGTCTTTCCGGCCCAATATATATTGACCTTATAGCGCATTAACTGTGTCTTTCTGGCCCAAAAATCTGGCTGTTTTCCTTTTGGCCTCCCGCTCGTGGACCTGATGAGATTGTTTCCTCTGTTTTATTTTTGTGTTGCCTTTTTTGCGCTTTCTGCTTCATTGCCACATCGATGTTCATGTTGCTGTTGCTGTTGTTGTTGCTGTTGTTGTGTTGCTGTTGCTCTGGTGACATGCTGCTATTTTTAAATGCTGTTGTTGTTGGCGGCTCATCTGCGATTTGGAGAAAATTGCATGTTGCTGGCCCATTTGTTGTTGTTGGTGCAGCAGAGCAGCAGAAGAAGAAGAGGTGAAGAAGAGGGGAGGAAGAGGAAAAAAGAGACTGCTCCAGTTCCTTCAATTTGCTTGTTAACTTTGGACAGCTTTGCGCTTGAATTGCGCTGAACTTGAGGCAAAGTTTTCGCGCGATTTGTTGCCATTTTCCCATTTTGTGTTGCAGCTGCAGCTGCAACATTCGATTTGCTGCCATCCGCTGGCTCGTGTGGGAGTTGCCCAGAGTTAAAGGAAGAACCGAAGGCCAATCAATTCCGCCAAGACAGGCCAAAACTATACAGGCCAATGCCATCATTAACTTTGGCTTGGCTCTTCTATTGCCCCTGCCTCTGCCCCTGTCTCTGCCGCTGTCGCTGTCGCCGTCGCCCTCTCTGCTCTGCTTTGTCTCAGGTGCTGTTTGGCAGTCGGCACATGTTGCTGGGGCTGGCGTCGTTTCCGGTCATCAAGCGTCCACTTACGGATGTGTTCCCCCAATTCCGAAAGTGCTAACGAAGTGCAGGGCAACAGCAACAACAGCAACAACATTTTGTTAGTTTTTCTCGCACGCTTCAGCGGACTCAGCGGCTCAGCGGCAACTCGCAACTCGCAACTTGCAACTCCCAACTCCAATTCCAGACCTGGAGGCGACAACGCGCTAATGACATTCAACACTTGAGCTGGGAACTGGCAGCGGCAACTAGTCTCTAATACACTCAGAGAAAAGGTTCTAAGCTCAAGCTCAACTCAAGCTTAGGCAATTTTGAGATACATTTCATGTAAAAGTATCTGAAAGTAGATAAAAAAAATAGATTTAAAATAAATGTTGATGGATTAAAAGGCAGATTTAGTTTAAATATATAAAGCAGCTTTCATTTAGATATATACTAAGGATATAGATAGATTTCTCCCTCGAAGCAGCAATAAATTTAGAGCAGTTTCCCAGTTGAAGATACTTTTTTTATATGGGAACTGCAACGTTTTTTTGTACAGTGTAGGAGCAGCGCTGCACGTGCGCGTTGGCCAGTTGATGAAATTAGCATTTAAATGCACTCCATTGGCCACTTATTGGAACGGTTCTTTTGGCCATTATCCCCCCGATAAGGCGATGCTCACATCCGCTCAAAAGTTTTTTTTTAATGAAAATAAAAAACTGAACAGAGATCAGAACAATATGAAACTCAAATTTAAGATTAGAGTCGGAGAGGAACGGAGATCCTCTTGGTGATATTTCGCAGGCTTTGGGTGCCACCCACGCTGTGGAGCGATCATTTGGCAATTTAATTAAAGGCGACCACCCGAGTAGCTCTCGTTCTGAGCTGTGGAGCTGTGTGGCATGGGGCATGCCCCATAAAGAACTTCAAGCTGCAGCAACGGCGACTGCGACTGCGACTGTAATATGAACCATAATTTCAAGAGCAATTGGCGAGCAATCGTTAGCTCTCTAAGAAGCAACCCACACGGGATTGAAAGATACTTTTGTATTTCTGCTTTTTTTCTTTTATTTTTATTTTTTGCAGCTGGCTGCAAGAAGAAATCAATTTCCGGCACATTGTCAAGTGCAAAATGTCAAATACAGCTGCTGGCTGGGCAAAAGATACAATTGTATCTGTCAGATGCATAAAAGTTTCTTTCTTTTTTGCTGGCTATTGCCAGCACGCGTTGGGTTTAATCTTTTCCCTTCTTTTTTTTTTTTTTGTAATTATTTATGGCCTCTGCGACTGCGCCTCAGCTGTCGACTCAACAACAATCCGTCAGATACATTTTTTGTTAATTGCAGCGGCAACTTTATTAGAGCTGCGTTTTCTTGTTGATAAACCAATTCATTAAATTGGGAAATGTATCTGCTGTCTCTGGAAAGCGCTGAATTATGCCAGTCATTCATTTTGTCCGTCTGCCAGTCTGCCAGTCTGTCTGTCTGTCTGTCATTCAGTTACTGGTGTCTCAATTGTATCTTAAAGATACTTTGCCCATTGTTGCACTGGCCCGAACACGCTAAGCGGATAATTGTCGCTGGCCCGATGTCATGCTGCAAAATAAAGCAAACAAAACTTTGAAGGGCTTCCTTGAAAACTGAAATTGCCGCCAACACAACGAGATACATAGATACAACACAGATACAACAAAAAAAAATGTATCTGAAGTGGCTTACATTTTGAGCAGTATTTCTGCCGCAGTAACTGCAGCAGCAGCAGCAGCAGCGAAAATCAATAAATTGAACAGAAATTAACTGAAAGTACTTCTATCTGTCTCTGCCCCCGGCCAGGCCAGGCCTGCCAGGCAGCACCCACACTAAGTTGTATCTGAAAGATACACTCGCACACTGGCAGCTTGTTAATCAAATCAGTTTAGAGGAAACATGAATAAACGCGCTTTGTGCATCAATTATGCCACATTAAAGGCAACATTTTCTCTTCTTTTTTTGGCTCGCATCTTTGAGATACAATTTACGCATTTAAATTATTACAAACAGATAGAGAAAGAAGGCAAGCGAGAGCTCTGCTCTCTGGCGACAATCTTCTCTACAGCCGCCCACACAAAAAGATACAAAAACTGCTTGCAACCGGCTGCTGCATGTCAATGTCAGGCCGTACCCCTGCAGGAGTATCTTCAGCTTGCAGCTTGCAGCTTGCAACTTGCCTCAATTTTCTGTGCGCTGTGCGCTGTGTGTTAATCTGGCGCTGCCTCAATTGAAGCTTCGCCCTCCAATCACAAAATAAAAGGACAAGTCGAAGCTTTTAATGCCCTTTCAAAGTACTAAAAGAAAAGTCGCTAAAAAGCTGATTTTTTCTAGCGATCCTTAAAGCTTAAAAATTTTCTTAGCAGAGAAGAAAGTTGGATAGGGCTCTGCTCTCAGCTGGTATACCCTTTGTTAGGGTATACAAAAAAGAACAGAGTCTCCAGTGAGTACAGTTCCCGCAGGCCCCCAAGTGGGTGTTTTTCGAGTGCGCTGGCAACACTTTAAAAGTGCAACGACTGCCTCAGCTGCAGCTTCATCATCATCATCGTCATTATTATATTACGAGAGTACGATGATGATCATCAGGCTGAAGTCCAATCCAGTGCTGCAGTGCTGCAGTGCAGCTGCAACGGATTGTCAATTATTAACCGTTGTCAAGTTGCTTTCGCACTTTGGAGGCGAAGGTAAAAGCAGCAGCAGTCTCAGCCGCAGCAGCAGCAGCAGTTGTTGCAGCCAGTTGTTGCATGTTCTATTGTCTGTGATTCTTTCCACTCACTTGAGATATCTCTCTGCTCTTTCTCCTTCAATTGTTATACAATTTTTAAGTAACTTTTAATGGGCGTCTTTGTCGCATTTTGTAGTTGTTGCTGTTGTTGCTTTCTTCCATTCACGAGGCATGATTTTCGTCGGTTGCCTCTTAATGTTCACTCCGCATCTCTTTTGTGGCACACAACAACAACAACAACAACTCTCCGCATCTTTTGTGTAAATCCAAGGAAAGCAAGGCCTGCTGCCCGGCTAGCTGTCCGCTAATGTATCTCTGTATCTATAAGATACTCTTGTACTTCCAGAGCTCTGCTCGATCTTTGGCCAGGCATTGAACCTAAAGTGGACCCAACAATGCTGCCTGCTTTTGATTTGCAGGCGTTGCCACCGCTTGACCCTGGCCAGAGTGCAGAGAAAGGGAATAAACCATCAACTATGCCAGCAGGGAAAGTATTACTGAAAAAAAAGCTGGCTAAGATTGTCAGAGGAGTTTCCCCACAGAATCTCATTGGCAGAAAACCCGCACCAGTTTATAGCCTTCATTTTAGGGCTCAAAATTCTAGGAAAACTAGCGGGAAAGTTAACAAAAAAAAAGGAAAAGGAAAACCTAACAGCTCCTGTTTCAGGCAAACCCACATATCAACAACTTTCACGCCTAACACGATCGCTCATAGGGGTTTCCCCAGATGCTACCAAAAAAAAACGAAAAGTAGGAAATTAAATGAATTGTGGACAGTTTGTAGCTACTGAAGCATTTCATTTGAAATTCATTAGACATTTTTTTGTGGCAGCTGCACCACCGCTATGTGGCACAAATGTTGGCCCAAAAAAAACAACAAAAAAAACGTATCGAGTTACGCATTTGACGTATGCCTGTCACGTCACGTTAAGAATGATCCTCAATGCGATCGAGGAAACCCGCCAACTGCCCCCGCAACGGGGGCGTGCCCAGCCCGAAAGGAAGTGGATGAGGCATCAGGCAACAGATAGAGAGACAGAGAGACACAGCGAGAGAGAGAGAGGAGACAAGAGGCAATCGGTAGACAGGCTGACTAACCAAAATGAACACATGTGGCACGTCGTTGTTGTTGTTGTTGTTGCAGTTGTTGTTGTAGTTGTTCTGTGGGTTGTGTGTGTAATTAACAAGTTCATGTTTAATTTAAATTTGGATCAGCTCGCGTGGGTAACAGGAAGTGAACAGAGTTTCGCCTTATTCTTATAGGTATTCCTCCAGCTAAGGAGACGAACTCAGTTTTATGCCCCTTTTCTTTTCACGTAATTCAATTCCCAAATTGTCAGAGTCCTCTCCCCTTTTGGCCAAAGCCAAAAAAAAAAAAAGCCGAAAAGCCGCTTAATGTTTAAGCTCAATTATATGGCTTTTTTTGTGTCTGTAACTCTAACCCGCCATTAAATAATTCCTGGCCCAAGCGCCTTGAAGTAGGCCATAAAAAAGCGCAACTACAAAAAGCGTAAAATTCAAACCATCAACATTTTTTTTTCGCTTCCTTTCTCTTTCTTTCTCTCTTCTGGAGAATTTGCGAAATATCATAAAAACTTTTGCCAGGCTACTGCGGTTGCGGTAGTTTTTATGTTCTCCACACGACAGTTGGCCACCCATCTCAACCCACCGCCGCCCACCCACAGTTGACAGGGGGGGGGCGGCGCGCCCCTGCCAGCCACAGAATGTACTATTTTATTTACTCAGCCCTGGAAAAGAGGGGGAGGGGAAAAAGGACAGCAAGTGGAGTTAATGGAGTCTCATATTGCTTGGCTGATAGATAAAACATGAGACCATTTTAAGTGTTTCTTGGAGCTGAGGTTAAACACCTTAAAGCAAAGGCAAATACAAAAGAAATGCCACAAAGTAAGGGTTCGCACACGGAAGAAGAAGAAGAAGAGGAAAAGTGTTTTCACCTCTCAGGGAAAATTAACTGCGCTATAAGGAAAATGAATCATGGAATCCGGGCTGTAAAACAATTCTAAGGCGAGCGGGTTTAATTCACATTTTTCCTCACAAACTTTGTTTATTGTAAAACAATATAAAAAGTATTTCAGTAAACAAAAGCGTAAACTTTAAAAAAAAATCGAGTAGGGAAAGGTTATCTTTCAAGCCGAATATTATATACACTTGCCAACTGGTTTGTTCCGACGATATAGCAGACCGATCTCGATCAGATCCTTCAGCGTGCCTTTGGCAAACATTTTCCTTTAGGTAACTTAGAAATCTCTTGAGGATACTTTGGGAAACAAAAAGGATTTCCCTAAATTCCCTTATTCAGCCGATTGTTCCTTTCTCTAGCAGCTATATATGATATAGTTGTCCGATCCGGCGGTTTACTGCAACAAAAAGAAGTCTGCGTTTCCAATTTCATTCTCAGAGCTCAAAAACTGAGTGACTAGTTTCCAGACAAATAAACAGACGCACAGACAGACAGACAGACATATAGAGAGACGGACAGACAGACAGACGTGGCTAAATCGATTCGAGTCATCGGCCTGAACAATGCGGAGATACATTACAAAATTCTTCATAATAATATTAATTGTTTTGTTTTGAAGAATATAAAATCTAAACTTAAAACTGGACCAAATAAATAAAATAAATAATTTTTTTTATGAAATAAAACACATAAACAATAACCGAAAATCTACAAAGCAATCAAAAAAGCTTTTCCATAATTTTGCCGCTTTTTTCGATACTTTTTCTACGTGCTTTTAAAATTCCTAAACAGTTTGCCTCTCCTGCGCTTGGGAAAGATCGCTGGCTGGCTGGCTCGCATTTTCCAGCATTTTCCCGACGCATCAGAATTTTCATTTTTAAGAAAAGTTGACATGAAAAATGGCAAAGCAGGAATAGCAGCAACAACACAATAAAAGTGATATTTTCACAGGGGTAGGCTAGGAAAAACAAAGGGGTTAAAACTGGGTTTATAAAGAGGAGTGTGGACAGTGGTGTGGAAGGGGGGGTAAGTTAGTTGTTATGACGCATCAATTGCGTGATTTTCTTGCGACAGATGTTTTTTTCAGTTTTTTTTTTTTGTTTATTATTAGGAAAACTGCGCCTTTCCCCACTCAGCACACTCAACACTTGTGCCATTAGGTGAATCTCAAACGGAATCCCAATGCATTTACCCCCTCCCCCTCCCTCCGCCCTCCTCTGCCTGCTCTCTCAGGCCAAGGAGCAGGAGTACATGCACGTACAATGTATTTTGCATTTACTGTACAAAAAAAAAACAAAAAAAAAACAGCAACAAAAAAGGAATAAAAGAGAAAAACAGAAAACCTCAACATAGCCCTCGCCATGTGCCGCAATCGTTGCTGTTGTTGTTGTTGTTGTTAGTCCAATGCACAATCCCTGCAGATAGGTAGATAGAGCAGGAGAGAGTGAGAGAGAGAGTGCGACGTAAGGAAGGAGAGGAAGAAGAGAACAGCAGAGCGCCCTGCTGTCTTTCCATGGGCAACCCCTATGCTGCCGGCACTTTTGTGTTTTGCTTGTGCATTCATTGCCTTCCAGTGAGCGAGCGCCAACTGCCAGAGAGAGAGAGAGCGAGAGCGTTGCGAAGTGCGCTGCGCTGCTCTGCTCTGCTTTGCTCACATTTCCAGTTGAGTTGCTGCTGCTGCTGCTGGCAGCGTTGGTCGCCAGTTTGAGCCACGCTCTGCTAGACGCCGCACGCTTTTCGGTTCCTTCGCTTTTAGCAACGCGCACGCGACGAGCACTTTTCCAGCTCTTCATTTCCATCATTTCCTCATCACAACAACAGAAAAGAAAAAAACAACAAAAAAAAAAAACTACAACTGGCTCGTGAAGGATATCTTTTATATATTCCTATTGCCTGCCTGACCCGTGTCGACTAAAAGTGCAAAAGAATACAAAAAGAAAACTATTTTTTTTTAAAAAACAATTTTTTTTTTAAAAAAAAAAGAAAAGTAAAATCTGTGCTCGTTATACACACCTAAGCGTCCTCTGCAGGACTCGCACTCGGATTTTAGATTCGGATTCTGATTCGCAATCGTCGTTTTGCCCTATGCTGTACACTCGGATTATTTCCAATATTGCCATATTTTGCCATAAATATTTTGCATAAAGTGAAACAAGTAAGAAACAAAAACAATTTTTTATTTTAAAAACAAAAAAAGAGCCATTTAAAAATCAATAAGAATTTTAAGATTAAAGTGAGGAAAGTTTTTAGAAAATTCAGTTTTTCAATAAGAAAGAAATGCCGGAAAAAAGATTAGATTAAAGGGAATACGCTAGTAAAAACTGCGAAAGTAGTTTGTATAGAAATAGACGGACGGACAGACAGACAGACGGACGGACGGAGTAGTTTACTTAGAAATAGACGGACGAACAGACGGACTGAATACTTTGCATATGAAATTGGACAGACGGAAGGATGGACAGATAGACAGACGGACAGGCGGACGGACGAACGGACAGATATACAGACGGACGGACGGACGAATAGATATGAAGGTGGACGGACGGACGAACGTACAGACACACAGACAGACGGACGGCATAGTTTGCCTAGAAATAGACGAACGGACAGATGGAAGGACGGACGGGTAAATTCGTCCTGATTATATATGATAAATTATATGATTTTAAAATTAAATAGTTTAGCATAATTTTGCATACAGTTTAAAACTAAAACAAACCAAAAATTATAGAAGAAAATTCGAATCTTTTAAATAAAAATAATTCTTCTAGCAAACAAGACTGTTATACCAAAGTAGGGGAAGCAAAATAGGTCTATTAAGGCAGACATTAGAATAATGCTAGAAATAAATCTTGAAAGTTCTAAGTAGAAATTATTACCAATTAGATTCAAATTGAAATAGAAAGGAATATGGTAAAGCATCGTTTTAAATTGAGCTAGAAAAACAGGATAAATTATTTTACCAACGCCTCTCGTCTCTCAGCTGTCTGTTCAGCTTAGCTGATGCTGTGCCTCCGCCTAGTCGCCCCATTAATATCCATAAAGATGTTTTAGGCTAATAGCTCGTGTCATTGCTCCCCCTCCCCCTCCCCGCCCCCGCTCTCCCCCTTTCCACTCTTCACACCCCTTTCGGTGGGGCTCGTGTCGAGAAGATTTCCATTTCCATTAACACATCCATCAGGCAGCTGTACAAATGGATTGAACGAAAATCCTTTGAACATTTCATAAACACAACGTGCTAAGCCCACAAATGTCATTGGAATATTTGAATCCATCAGAGAACTGCGTAGCGGAGACCCCTCCAATAGCTCTTTTTTTTTTTTTGTTTTTAAAATAAGCTCAAATATCTGGGACCTAAAAATAGCTGACGTAGCGGGGGAGGAGGGCGGGGCGCTCATTAATATGCGAAGCCAGCGAAATAAATCCCGAAATGAGTTGGGAGCAGATTTCAGATTTCTATGGATCCTAAGCCTGCTGCTCGACAATAATTCAATAATAAATTAATAGGCGCTGGCAATTAACTCCAGCAGCAGCGGCAGCCAGCGAATTCCATGCAGCTGTGCCTCCAGAGAAACGAAAACAACAACAACGAAAATGAAGACAAACCAAATGACTTCCGGGAATCATCAGAGAAAACACACAAAAAAGCTGCCGACTGCAATGAAAAACTAACAAAACTCAAAAAGAAACTTTAGGAAAATTCGGTGGGGTGTGGGTGGAAGGGATGGGGGAGGAGGGGTGCGGGAGGGGACACTGAAAACTGTGAAGACGCAACATTTGCATTTCCTTGCGTCAAAAGATTTATTGGGCCGCGACTGTTCCACCCGCTTTGTTTTGCCAGCTTTTTTTCTCTTTTTTTTCAAAAGACAAAAGCCGCTATAAGTTATTCTCTCACTGGGTTTTTGTGTTTTTCCCCATTTCCCATTTTCCACTGCGTAATCAAAATGAAAATGACTTTAAAATTGAATTGAAATTTCTTATGTAAAATGGGCGGGCTGGGTACGACTAGGGGGCGTGCCAGGGTCCCTTGTTTGTTGTTGTCTTTTGGGGCGGCGCGGCTTTCACTTCGAATGTAAACAACAATTAGAGACTTTAATTTTTCCTCCCCCCCCCTCCCCCGCCAAAGGTTTTTCCGAGCGCTTGGGGAAGGGAAGGGTCCCGAAAACGAACTGTAACTGAAATCTAAACAACATTTTCAACACTTTCCAATGCAAGATAAACAAACTCTCAACAGTTGGGTTGCCCGATCCCCGATCCCCGCTCCATGTCGCTTCTAATGGGTTCACGGTCAAATGTTTCATTTCAATTGGCTTTTCCGGCGTTGTAAATCCCTCAACGGGCCTCCCCTCCCCGCCCCGTCCCAGTCAAGTATTGTTATTGTCTCAATACTCTGGCAACTCCATTTCAATCCACTCCATGCCACTCCACTCCCAACCGAACCGAACCTAGCCGAACCGCTATTGACACTGACTAATGAGGCAGCCTTCGGGTACAACTCATAAATTTCGCTGTCCAACTGTTGACATACTCGTACTAAAAAACAAACAGTCAACCTTAAAAAAAGGAGGAGAGGAGAAGAAAACAGAAAACAGAAAACAGAAAAATGTTTTTTAGAAATGGTTCCTAACTCAAAACGACTCATAAAATGATATTTTTTTTTTTTGAGTATCCTGTGGTGCTCCTCGCGTCGCTCTCCCTTTGCTTATCTCGTTTGTCCAATCTTTGCTTATCGGGTTGCTCGTAAAAACAAACCCGACTAACGTATCCTTTGAGTGATAAAGAGCGAGCAGCAGCAGCAGAAGAGGCAGCTAAAAGGAAGACAGCGAGAGGAGAGGAGCGGAGAGCCGAGGAGAGGTGTACTTAGAAATCCGAAACGATATCTTGTTTGTTCGAAATGCGCAATAAAATCTTACATTGATTCGATTAACAGATAAAGCTGGAAGCATTACAAAAGACAGGCCGAAGGCAGTGCACGACTGCAGAATACCCTATAAATTTATAATAGAAATAAAATCTTGCATTGATTTGCTTAACAGATAAAGCTGGAACCTTTAAAAAAGGGCGAGGATTTTGTAGTGCCACTACAGAAGGCAAGAGATTGCATGACTGCAAAATACCCTATAAAATGTATACCCTCTATTTATCAAATTCATTTTCCAATTCAAGAAACTTAAAAATTTGACTCTTACATATATTTAAATAGGCTTAATTTTGTGCCATAAAATAACAAATGTTTTAAACATTATTACAGGGTATTTCAGGGCACCACCCAAGCTAAGGTTATTCCATTTTTTATTGTCTCTCACAAATTCACAATAATTTGGAATCGTTCTATTTTGTTTACTTTTGATTCCCCAGCGAAATGGCGCCTTCTGTTTCTGCTTGGTTTCCTTAGAGCGAGTTTCACCCTTTATTTTTCCAGCGAGTTTCCGCCGTGTGGTTTGCTCTACTCCTGTCCTGTCCTGCCCCGCCCTGCTGCCTGGCAGATTATGATCTCTGCTCAGGAATAATAATGTGTAACCCAACGCTGTGCACGTGCACACGGAGAAGAGGCGTCAACCGCATTGCTGCCTCTCTTGCGGTTGGCTGGCAGGGTATGAGAGCTTCGGTTTTCATTTGTTTTTCAAATTTTATACCTGATTGGGTTAGACTCCTGTTCCTGTTTCTGCTCCTGCTCCTGTTCCTGCTCCTGCGGCTCTACATCCTTCGTTTCGTTCCTTGCTCTCGACACGTGCACGCAAATGAAGTCTACTACTTTTTTTGATTGGTTAACTTGGCAAACAATCATCAAATGGGCCAGGTTCATTAACTGCCACTCACTCTGATATTTTATTTTTTGATAAATCGCCATGAAATTAACCAGAAGAAGAAGACCAGCAACAACAAAAGGTAGCCAGCCGCCGAATGCTATAAAAAAAAAGTTAATTTCGAGCGGGCGGATCGTTTAATAAATTGTATCTCTAAGATACACACACAAAATGCCCTCAAGCCATTTACACACAGAGCGTTGTACTTGAACTCTGAGGCGGCAGTTGGAGTTGTAGCTGAAGCTCGGAGCTGGAGCTGAAGCTGGAGCTTGTTAGGTGTAGTTGGTGTAACCAAAAAAACAGAAAACCAGCAAGCTCGACTGAGACATACTCTGTACTCTTATAAACTATAGAGAAGTGCCTATTGATGCATTAAATAGTGGTGTTACATTATGATGTAAAATATCGATAATATCGATAGTGTAATAATTAAATACTATCGATTGTTTGATGGTTAAGAAATAAAAAACGACTGAGGCTTACTCTGTACTCGTAAAAACTCTAGAGAAGGGATTTTTGATGCCATAAATATGGGTTTTACATAACTATTTACAATATCGATAATATCGGTAGTGTAATATAAATATCGCTAGCGTTACTATCGATTGTTTACTAGTTCAGCTTCTACTACTACTATAGCTACTACTACTAATACTACTACTATTCCCACTGCTATTACTAATACTATTACTACTGCTATTACTACTAATATTCGTACCACTATTCCCACTGCTATTACTAATACTATTACTACTGCTATTACTACTAATATTCGTACCACTATTCCTACTGCTATTACTACTATTATTAGTACTACTATTCCTACTACTATTACTACTGCTATTACTAACTACTCCTACTACTATTACTACGACTATTCCTACTACTATTCCGACTACCATTACTACTACTATTCCTACTACTATTCCCACTATTTCTACTGTTGCCTCTATATCTTTCTCTAATAAATAGTCGTTCCAATACTTGAAAGTTCTACTGCTTAATACACCCTTTCTATGATGTTTTCAAAGGGTATGAAGTATAATAAAAAAAAAATATATAAATATAATTATTAACTTGGTTGGGGCCCTTCTCATTCGATCCGCTCGTCGCCTCGTCCGCTCGTCCGCTCGTCGGCTCGTCGGTTCGTCGGCTCTTCGGCGTCCGGATGACAAATTGAGTTCGTTAGAGCTGCGCCACGATTGAAATATGAGCCGCAAATTGAAAAATGCTTGTGGCCGCAGGTTGTTGAATGAGCCACTGATTGCTTTGTGGTGGTTTCAGTTGCTTTTTAGGTGCTGCGCTGTGGTGGCAGGATGGTGGATGCACTGTAATTTGCTAGGATGGCTAGCAAAATTGGCGCCTAAATTGCCACCTGTCAATTTTCCACCCACTCTGCGCCCCGTGTTAATTGCATTGCGTTTTCCTGTCTCAGTGTTGCTGTTGGTTGTTGCTGTCTAGACGGAAATTGCCTCCTTCTCTATAATCAAAAAAAAAAAAAAAAAGTTTTAGGTGTTTTGGGCGCTTGAAACTTGATCACAATCATGTTTTTTAATGAGGGCGTCGTGTGTCCTGTAGCTGTTTTCTAATATCCTGTTTAATTGTCCATAAAGACAGCCAGCACCGCTCTACACCCTGCAAAATTTATTTATTTTTACTGCGTGTGAACACGCACAGACTGCACGGCCGTCCGTAGAGCGCCATCTGTTGTCAGGCAGTGCAGTCAATTCACTTTAGGCCACAGTCAGTCAACAGCCAAATACTCGTTATAATAATAATAATAGTAATAAAAAAAAACAACAGAGCGCATTGCTTTCAATCAAACTGCCTTTTATCCTCCTCCCCCCCTCTGTCCGTCTGTCTGTCTATCTGTCTGTCTTGTCATTTCCTACCAACTCCCTTTTTATCATTTCATGCTTGGCTGGCTTTAACGGTACAGCACAGGGTGCAACAGACACAGGGTGCAACACTGCTCACAGGTTGCGTCAGCTAAATCAACAACCAAACAACAGTTGCCACTTTCCCACCGCTTTTCCCCTCCCCTCCCCTCCCCACCCCCTATTTTCTCCTGCTAAACAGAAACAATTGCATTTTTATGCGTTTCAAAGTGTTTTTGGACATGTTTAAAGATATTCCAAATTTATTACAGAACTCGAAAGGTTGATTAAAGTGCAAGCATTAGTTACCAACTTGCACAGCTCTTGTTGCTCTTTCCTGTGGCTTAGGGGAGGGATTAGTTGTGGCTTCTCTTTTAGTGTTATTGTTGCCTGCTTTTTGGCGTCGCACAGTGGACTGAGCGCTGTGAAATGCTGCTGAAAAATAAGCACCAGAGAAAGTAACTTCGTTTTGAGCCTCTACAAAGTCTGATCACCACTTAAAGTTGGGCAGATTTGAAATATAATCTAAACTCTTTAATATATATATACAATTTTCGCTATAGTTCTCTTTTTATGTGGAATTTATGCAGAATTGGAGCCAACATTTTTTAAGACCTATTTGAAGATTATTACCCAAATAATTTATACTTTGCTAGAATATTCGAACCAAATTTTTACCTCTTTGCTCTTCAAGCCTTAAACTGTGTTGCCAATCTTTGTCTGCCATTTTAGTCTAGTCGGTTCTTGCTCATTGCTGTTCCGTTCTAGACTAATCCCAGATTTATTCTTGTTTTTAATTTTTCCATATTTCTCCATAAATAAATATATAAATTCCTCTGTATTTTTATATCTTCGTAGACCCAAGAAATATATATTTTAAATAATTCTATTCCTAGAATTATTCTTTATATTTTGGTTCTTCATATATGAATTATCGAAAGTATAAATTCTCTCTCTCTCTCTCTCTCTCTCTCTCTCTTCGTAGACTTACTAGAAAAATGCGAGTTATACTTAAAATATTTCTAATCGTAGATTTTAATTTCTAGATTTATATGGCATTATTTTAATATAAATATATAAATTCCTTTCCATTTTTATCGCCTCGAGTTACTAGAAAGTTGAGGGTTATATTTTAAGAAGGTTTATTGAATATTTTTGATAAATAATCAAGTTTTCAGTCCCTTATAAAGGTGATTCCACCAAGAAGAGTGTTGTTCAAAGAAAATGCTTTAAAAAAAATGATTTCATGACTCATAGGCCTCAGACCACTGTGCACTGTGCACCCGCAAGAAAAAAAATAGAATTTGTTGCGGCGTTTTGTGTACACAAAAACTTTAATGTTTTAACGGCAATTTTCGTGTGAGGCACATAAAAAAAGAATAAAAAAAAAAACAAAAGGAAAAGGAAAAAAAACAGAAACAGAAACAGAGAATCGCATGTCAAACGCAAGTTTCGAATTTGATTTAATTTATGAGGCAAGTCGAATTATTCGCCGTAGACCGCCGGCCACATATGCCAGATATATATATGGATATACCCCCTGCCAGATCGGACCCTGCCAGACCAGAGCGGAGCAGATATATTCCAGCAACGTATAAACTGTTGGACATGCGTGACGATGGGCGCGTCAACTTTGGCCCCTTCTCCCAGGATGGTCGGTCAGACAGACTTTTCCACTTTTCCACTTTTCAGCACACATTTCTCAGCTAATTAACGCTGATGACTGTTTGGAATTAAAGCTGCAGCCTCTGCCATATCAATGGACAGACTCGCTTTTCATTTTTTTGTTGTTTTTTTCGCAATTGCAATAAAGATGCCGCTGCAGAAATGCTCAGATGCAGCTACAGTTGGGGAGTGCACTGAAAAAAAAATTGCCTTGATTTTCCGGGTTTATTTATTGCTTTTTAAGCAGAAAATGTTGTAAGGAACGGAATGATTTATAGTAAAAAAATATTGGATTGATTTTTCCGGTTTTTTTTTATGGTTTTTTACGCAGGTTTTTTGGTTTCAAAAAGCTAAGATTAACCTAAGAAAATCTCTTTTTATTTATTTATAAGAAACAGAATGGTTTATAGTAAAAAAAGAATAGAAAAATATTTGCTATAAATTGATAAATATTTTATTAAGGATCAGTTCAGTTTTTGGCAAATATTCTCTTGCCCAAAAACTAAGAAAGAAATAAATAATATCTACAATTTTTTTCTTCTTACAAGTTGCCCTTTTTTCGGCGAGTGTAGATACAGATACTTGCATTGTGCGTAGTTCAATGGAAGACTGAGTATCGCTCACTTGAAGTGAGCTATAATTACTTTGACCTGCTTCTGTTAACGAGTCTGTGACGGACGTAGTGCCCCCAGCTCCATAGATATAGTCTGTGGTCTGGTCTGGTCTGGTCTGGTCTCTATACCTTCTATTCTTTCCATGCCGTCCGGGCCCGGCCTGTTGCTAATGCCACGAAATCCGCTTCAATTGGATTTCCATGGCGTTCTTTCCGTCTCTTTTCTGTCTGTCTCAAGTAACACTTTTCCCTTTTTTTTCACTTTTCACTTTCGATACGCAACATCGTTGCACAGTGTTCCATTTGTACAGTTTTGCCCCCCGGCTCCTCTCCTCCAGCTGATAATGGTATAACGTTAATGATAATGTCCCAGAGATTATGACACGCAACGATTTGAACTTTAAGTTCAAATTTTAATGGAATTTTGGTTGATTTACATGGACAGAGGCACAGAGGTCGCGGCTTGGCATCGTTTTTCCATTCCATCCATTCCCTCCGCTTTCTCGGATCGTTCATGCGTAGGCTCCATAAGTCCAGAGTACTCATGGTATGATTATATTGCGTATTTTGCTCGGCTTTCCACTGCTGTGTCGGACAGTGTAGTGTCAGAATTGATACTTTTGTAGTCGATAAAGAGACAGACGCTCCATTCAGCTGCCGATTTGAGAATCTTTCATCCATCTATCAACTGAGGCATCAATAAAACGCTCCTCAAACAGAAACTGTTCCATATTCGAAAGTGGAACAACAACAAAAAAAAAGCAATCAAATAGCTGGAAAGATGCTCCACATGCAGATGCAGCCATAGGAAATGGGAATTAATGATTGATCAGCAGAATGAGTTCCACCAATCTCCAAGCCAAAACAGCTTTTATATAAATATTTGTCGATTAAGCGCTAGAAAAGCTGATAAACACTTTTTAGCAGCATTTTTTAGGGCCAATTCCATAATAAATGCCTCTGAAATGAGAGGGATTAGTTTTGAGGGGATTTTCAGAATGCAAAACTTCAAAAATCTCCCAAAAATCCAAATTTTGTATCTTAAATTGAATAGAAATTTCGCTGGACTTGTAAATATAATAAACTCCTTAATATGAAAGAGGGGATATAAATACAATTCTAGAATTTTTAGTAACAGTCTCAGAGAAACCTGCAGAAAATTTGGAAAACTTTTGCTTGATTTGGCTATAGATTTCTTGGGATTTTCCTTGACACAAATCTCCTTTAAATTGCCTCTTAATGAGCTCCTTTTGGCTCGCAGGACCTCTGCGTTAATGCAAGTTTAATGTGCTTCAAAAATAAATAAAAAACTCTGCGCTGTTTTCCAGTTTTTTAAATGATTTTCTCATGACTTCTGTCGCCTGTCGCCTGCCGCCTGGGTGAGAGCGAGGCTGCGGTCAATTAGCCAAACTCGAGCTCGAACTCGAGTCCAGAACGTGCTACTTGAACAATAAAAACTTAGCTGGAAATTTGTGGAAGAATTTAACGCTCGGCGTCGCTCGTAATGATTGCTAGCAATCCTGCGAATGTCCTTGGTGAACGGGACAGTTTTCCTTAAGCCGGCTACGTTGCGCTCGAAGTTTTACGCTAATTAAAAGGCGACTGTATTTTCGGGAAATGTGTGAAATGCGTTAAAGCGCACGTAGTGGACGGAACAGGAATAGCAACAGCAACAACAGCAGAGAAAGGGAGGGTTTCAGGACCTGGACTCTATGTCAAAACTGTCTAAGCGCAGCTGGCTGGCTGCTTAATAAATTTGCGGTCTTCCCGCCCCGAAAAAAATGAAAAAAAATGCCATGCGGCGGCCAGGCGAATTTCCAAATATACCTGAGACGCTTTTCCAGGTAGTCCCGCTTCTCAGGTAGTTGCACAAAAAGGACACGAAAATACACAGCCGGCTCAGGCAGGATTTTCCTTGGGCTCGTATAAAAGTCGTGTCGCAGTACGCAGCGGCAGCTAGAAGGAAATCAGCACGCGATCGTGATAGATCCTAGATCCTTAGCTGCCTAGCAACTATACACACATAAAACACAGCTCAGATATTTAAACCAAAGCTTAACCAAGTTAAAGAAACATACAAAACTAAGTTCAGGTTAGCAGGCAGCAGCTGGAGAGGATTAGGAGTTTGAGTGAATACTAATAAAATTGTGTTTTTCTTCTAATTTCCTGCAGAATTCACGCAGGATCACTTAAAGGAAACAAGGAATTTAAAAAAGCAACAACACTGAAAGATGGGCGAACTCGAGGAGAAGGAAACGCCACAGACTGAAACAACAGCGGCACAGGAAACAGCACTGGAAGAGCCCAAGGAAACTGATAAAATGCTGGACAGCAAGAAAGAGGAAAGTAAAGAGAAGACTCCCAGTCCGCAGACTTCGAAGCCAGCCACGCCAAATGCTGGCAAAAAGTCTCCAGACCCCCAAGCAGAGTCCAAGGATCAAGAGAAAAAATCAAACGGCGAAGAGATTATAGATATACCCTCGGAAAATGGTGCCAAGTTGAATGGTGCTGCCGACGGCGAAGAGAAGAAGATTAGCAAGGAGGAGCGTGAGGTGAAGCCCAAGAAGATACCCATTGGTGGATTGAAATTGCCCGGTTTCTTTATGAAGAACAAGCCGAAGGCCGAGGGAGATGGTGCCGAGGGTGAACTGCTCGAAAAGGAGCAGGAGGAGAAGGAGGCGAATGGTGAGGCCGCCGCCGGCGTTGCATCCAAGGATGAGCAAAAGCCACGTGCCGGTCTCGGCCAGCGTTTGCGCAATTTCTTTGTGCGTAAATCTGCCGCCGACAAGGAGCAGCAAAAGAAGCAGCTAAACAATGGTGACGCTGATGCCAAGTCAGGTAAGCCAAGGCAAATGCAGACTTCAATTTTGAATACCCAACTAATCCTCATTCTATTGTAGAAGCCACTGCTGAAGCAGCGCCAGCTGAGGATGCAGATCCACCACCAAAGCGAGGACTGCTCAATGCCATCAAGCTGCCCATAGCTAATATAATGCCCAAGAAGAAGTCTGGCGATGATGTGGAGCTAGGCCTGGGCAAGGCTGGACTCGCATCCATGGAAACTTTGGATGATTCGCTGAAGGATCAGGATACGGTTGATCGTGCACCACTCAAAGCCAATGGCGCAGATGATCTGAAAAGCGAACTGAAAGATGAGAAACTGGCAGCGGAGCAGAAACTGGCTGCCGAGGAGGAGGAACGTGAGCGTCCCATTTCGTTGTGGTGCCGTCTGCGTGGCTACAAATGCAGCGTGGATGATGCTCTCATTGTCTTTGGCATATTGCTCTTTATGCTGCTCCTGGCTGTCATAGGCTATGTGCTTACCCATGAGACGCTGACGTCCCCGCCGTTGCGCGAAGGACGTTATATTTCCGCGGTGACCAGTTGCGGCATGGTTGAGGGCGTCAAGGAGGATGGTGCGTTTGCTTTCCGTGGCATACCCTATGCCAAGGCGCCCCTGGATGAGCTACGCTGGCGTCCTGCACAATTGATAGACAAAATCGATGACTGCTGGAACGGCACACTGCAGACGCACAATGCCACCCAGCTGTGCACTCAGCGTTTGGGCAATGGCACTACAGTTGGTGACGAGGATTGCCTCTTTTTGGACGTGGTTACACCACATGTACGTTACACCAATCCACTGCCTGTAGTGGTGCTTATAGGCGCGGATTCTCTCGCCGGACCCTCACCAGGCATTTTGCGCCCCTCGGCGCGTTATTCTCGTTCCCACGACGTCATCTTTGTACGCCCCAATTTCCGACTGGGTGTCTTTGGTTTTCTTGCTCTGGATGCTCTGACCAAGGAGTCGCAGCCGCGTACCTCTGGCAATTATGCACTGACTGATATTATTGCTGTGCTCAAGTGGATACAGCTGAATATTGTGCATTTCGGTGGGGATCCCAAGTCGGTTACATTGCTGGGTCATCGCGCAGGTGCCACGCTCGTCACGGCGCTGGTGAGCTCCCCCAAGCTGGAGGGTCTATATACACGAGCCTGGGCCTCGTCCGCCTCGGCTATACTGCCAGGCAAGCCACTGCAGGAATCGGAACGTTTGAATCAACAATTGATGGCCACATTAGACTGCCAGGATGCGCTGTGCTTGCGTGAGACATCCAGCGAGAAATTGTGGGCTGCCACTCCGGATACCTGGTTTAATTTCCCTGTCGCATTGCCTCAGGCCGAGGAGCTAAGCAATGCCAATCGTCATGAGTGGCTGGTGCTAGATGGCGATATACTGTATCAGCATGCCTCCGAGTCCTGGAAACAAGCTACACCGCAGCAGCAGCCACGTCTCATTCTGGGCGCCAACGCCCACGAAGCGCACACATTGAAGCTGCGTGAATTGCACGCCAATTGGACCGCTGAAGAGGTACGCTCGTATCTGCAGAACTCCCAGCTGGGCGCTCTAGGATTAACCGATGAGATTATAAAGCGTTATAATGCCAGCAATTATGCTGCTTTGGTTGCTATTATTACGGATATACGCACCGTTTGCCCGCTGCTGGCAAATGCCCGCCTCCAGCCCAGTGTACCCTTCTATGTGGTCACACAGGGCGAGGGCGATGATCAGTTGGCCACTGTGGATGCCGATGTACAGGCCATACTGGGACGCTATGAGCCGCATACCGTGGAGCAGCGCAGATTTGTATCGGCCATGCAGCAGCTATTCTATTATTATGTTTCCCATGGCACGGTTCAGACCTACGAGACGCGTCGTCGTGTCATTATTGTTGGTCAGGATGCAGTTTCTCAGGAGGATCATGAGCATTGCAATTACTGGATCGGCAAGGATATTGTGCCGCGTTATGCGCGCATTGATTAGACAGACAAACGACCCCAAATACCCAACAAATTTCCCGTGAAAAGTTCGGTGTGAAAATCTCTGCCTACTTTTTTCTCTCTCTTCTCTCGACTCGCCCTGTCCCTGTCTCTGTCTCTTTCAATTTTTTTTTTTTTATTGCAACTTTTCCACTCTTCAATTTGTGTTTAGTTTAGCCTAAGTGAATCTAGTGTTTATATACCGCATACATACATACATAACTCTGTACATTTAGTTCTCTTTGCGTGTAAGTGCGACAATTATTTAAGTTGTAAGTTCTTTAAGTCTAAAGCTAACTCCACAGCAGCAGCAGCAGCACCATATTTGTCTCTCTCTACTAAAAATAAAAGCATAATAATAATAATAGCATACATACATATATACATGCATTCATACATACATATATAATGTATTCTTTAAGCTTAATACACAGACACACACACACACAACTGCAAACACACAAAATAAAACACAACAAAAATACAAAAAAAAAAAACAAAAAAACTAAATATATATATAAACTATATACTTGAAAAGTATAGACAAAATTGGCGTCTTTCTACACACACACACACACAATAACACACTTTCTACTTATATATAAACTAGAGCTATCAAATAATCGATAGCTGTATCGATTTTTTCGATAGTTGCGCCTAGAATTCAATGAACTGCAGTTCGTTAACAACTGACAGCCGCGTGCGCTACATTTTCTATTTTCGATAATTCCGATAGTAATATCGATTATTTGTTAGCTCTAATATAAACCATATAGCAGAGCGGTTTAACCTTTGACCAACGATCTTTTTTGATACAATTTTTACATAGAAACGGACGGGCGCTATTGAAATAAAGAATCAAAACAAAAAAAGAATCAAGACAAAAACTCGAAGAATCAAACAACTTTAGATTTAGTATTAAACAACAAATAGAAGAACGCATCAAAAAAAAAAAAACGTGTGTTTACATTTGAGACTGTCCCGTGGGGCTACAATATATACAATATATATATACTTATATAGTATGAAGTCGTGCGTTGAAACTGGAATTTATTTAGTTTCCCATAAAATTCACTTAGCAGCTATGCCAGCCCACATACAAATTAAAGGAAGAATAATACATTTTCTATAGCTTTATATGTATATTAATCATAACATTTATATTCTTGATGTAAAACACTGAATTTTTCCATTTTTTTTCTATTACGATTATTATAATTAGTGTTTCGAAAATATACTCAAATATACGAGCTGATTAATACTGAATGTATGTACATGTAATTTTCCCAGAGTTTGGACAACAAAACAAAAATATTGAGAATTCTAGAATCAAAAAACAAACAACAAAAAACAAAAAAAAAACTTCAAAAAACATATTTACCATTTAGCATTATAGACGAGATCTGTGTGTAAAGTGATACAATAATTAAAAAAAAAAAAAAAAGAAAGAAAACGAAGAAAAAAAAGAACGAAAAGAAAAGAAATACTTATATAAAGCATGAAGAAAAATGTTTAAATAAAAAGCCACAAGGAAATAATACCATTGAATTGTTTTACTATCGATTAGAATATAATCTATTTATCTATTTGATTAGAATAAACACAGTCTTAGTTTCGGGAACTGTTGACCTTGTAGATGCGACACTTATTATCGGTCAGGGCAGCCAGATAGGAACCGGATGAATTGTTCACTGAACAGATATCATAGACAACCTCATTGACTGGCATCGTTTGGACGCGTTCCGTGCGGCGCACATCGTACATCATGAGCTGCTTGGTACCCTGCAAATAGCCAATGACCAACGTATTATTCTCAACGTCCAGCTGGGTGGGTCGTGTCATGAAGGGTGTGGCAGAGGAACCAGATATAGTAGCTTTAATATTCAGCACTGGTGTTCCATCAATCTTGTCCAGTTTGGCGAGTATGAAACGCGATTGCGAACACTGGGCATTGGAACGTGCCGAGAAGAGGACCGTATTTTGTAACGGATCATAATGCATGGAGAGAAAAGGACCTTCCACGTTGAGACGCGTGGGCACAGCTGTATCATTGGTATACTCATAGAATTTCACTATGCTCAGTTGGCAGACCAGGAAGCCGCCACTGGTGAATACTTTGCCCGCTGGCACGGGTGCTATGTTTATCACAGGACTAAAATTATCTGCAAAGGAGAGAAAGGTATGGGTTTAGAGTGTTCCGAGAAAAACGGCTGGAATATTTGGATTAAGGACACTTACCTTCAGCTGGAAACTCGCTGAGTATGGTCTCCGGAAAGCGATCATCAAATATATAGACTCCGCCACGCAGATCTCCGGCATATAGAAAATGCTCCCGTTCATTGCGATCCAGCCCGCAGGACCAAATGAGATTGTCGTTAGCAGTAAAAGAGTTGCAGCAGAGACGCGTGCGTATGTCAAAGGTCTTGAGGCGTGCCTCTCGACTGGCCACAGTGAGCAGATGCTGGCTATCGCTGATAGCAATATCCCGGATCATCTGAGCAGAAGTGTGCATAAAATGCATCGGTTTAAAGCTAGCCGCATCAATGAATCTAACGCCAAAACCCGGAAACAGATTCTGTGAGCTCTTCTGCGATGCAATCAGCGAGGAGTGACTAGCTGAGTAGATCAGGACACGGCAACCCGGCTCCCGAGTAATCTCAAAGTTCTTTTCCATATATAGGCGATAGCTGGCCAGCTGATTGAGATTCTTACCACCGCAGCCAGATTCATCGTAACGATTGCCTCCACCGCCTGAGCGCAGCAACTGTTTTAATCTCTCATAATCCATTTGCAGAGCAGTCAATTTACTGTTGGCTACTGCGTGGGCCATCTTTACAGTGGCCAACTCGGTTGTGAGACTCTGCGTGCGACGACGCTCTATATCCAATTCCCGGCGCATATCGTGCTCCTCCGTACGATCTATGGCACGCAAGCGCTTCGCATAGAGACAGCGTATATCCCTATTGGTAGCCTTCGTCTTGCACTGCGGGCACACTTTCACCGCCGACTGGCGGTAACTCTCAACAAGCCAGCGTCTGATGCATGATTCGCCAAACAAATGGCCGCACTTCAGTGCGACCAAACGATGAGCTCCGCTCATTTCCCAGGATTCCAGGCATATGGGACACGTAAGCCCATCGTCTTCGTCCTCATGAGAGGCACGCTTGGCTATAGGTGTGCCTATGGCATGACTTGCAACTTGTGAGAGACGCTTGCGTTTCTTTGGTGGGGACGGCGAATCAAGGTTGATTATTTCATTCCGCAGTGCTCTTTGGGATGTTGAAGGTTCTTCTAACGGCTCCTCCTGAACCTCTTCGGCTTGTTCATCCACTTCCTCTGGTGGGTCAGCATCTTCTGCTGGTGGGTCAGCATCTTCTGCTGGTGGGTCAGCATCTTCTGCTGGTGGATCAATATCTTCTGCTGGCGGGTCAGCATGTTCTGCTGGCGGGTCAACATCTTCATCTGATGGATCAACGTCTTCAACTGGAGAGTCAGAGTCTGGCGCATCAAGCACTTCCACTATTTCGTCTTCATCGTCATCGCTTTCCCCTACAATTACAGCGTTCGCAGCTTCCACACCCGGGCGCTGCCGGTCGAGCATCGACTCCAATGCATAGAGTTCATACATTTGCAACCTGGACGGCAAAATGTAGCCATCCAGTGAATCAGAATCGCTGTCCGTCATATCCATTTAAGAGCATTCCAGACGCAATTTATTTCATTTGTTTCTTTAAGCGCGACGTTTGTTGACTTGAAGGAATGGCATCTGGTAACGCTGTTTTTTTTTTGCCAGCCCTGTCTATCAAAAATAGTCAAAAAGTTAGCTAATACCATCGATAAGTTAGAAATCGATAGCGTTTTTATTTAAATAGATTTGAAGACTATCATTGCAGTTTAAAGTTTTCATAGAAAATATATGGGATAATGCACGTAAAGATTAAATAGAAAAAGCACATAATATTTGATTGTCAGAAGTATCGATTTTTTTCGAATATTGTAACAGATGAAAGCTCGAACACATAGGTATATCGATATGATATCGACATCCCTATAGAATTTTGACGCCGCAGCCGACGCCATTCATTTTTAGTTTTGCTAAGGAGAGAAACGTTATTAACTGGTTGTGTTTTGTCAAAAGCATAAAATCGTGCTGAAATTACGATACAAAATTAAATAACTATTGGTGCTGAATTGACTATTTCTGAAGTAAATAACTAACGCGGGCTTTTACAATAAAATAACCGTTGCCGGCACTTCTCATCACACACACATACACGATTGCGAATAGCGGCATATAAATTGCATCAGTATTAGTAAGCAGAGACTGAATGTAAGTTACAAAATCAAAAAAAAAAAAGGTAATCGAAACCGAAAGAGGAAGGAATTTCCCAATTAGTTTCTTACCACTGTTCCGTTCCATTCCTTTGCCATTTTGGCACGAGGCGACATTGAAAACTCTTTGAGCGAAACGCAATTCGCTGACTAACCGCACACTGTCCTTGAACCCAAAAGACTTGGCTGCTGTCCATTTCAAAGAGAGATAAACAGTCGCACGCGAAGCAAGCGAAAGCCGCGCTGCGCCTCCTCTGCCTCAGTCGCTGCCGCTGCCAACTTCTCTGCTGCTAGCAAAACGACTTCAATACAGTGGAACTGCTCTATAAAGAACTTGCCCAAAATAAATGAAACTACTTTCTATGGAATATTTCTCACAATTGGTGATATTTGAAAGTTATTTTCTTAGATTCTTACTTAACTTTTCAATTATTAATTTAAGATTATAATAAGATATAATCATCTTGGAATCTAATATGTATATTTTCTTATACGGGAAGTTTTGGATCGGTATTCCAGGTATTCTATACGAAAATAGATTCAGTTTTGATAAAGTTAAGCTAGTTTGAAGTCTGGAAGGAATTGGTGGATTTTGGAGTTTCTTTTATTATTTGTTTGCTTTCATTAATAACATTTTGTTCAACTCATTCATTATAGACAAGTTCAACTGTGCTGTAAATCATTCCCCGCTCGTCGCTCGCCGCTCGCTGCTCTACTAACAAACCCACGCAAGAAGGGGGAAAAACCGCTTAAAATGGCCGATCCAAAAACTCCCGAAAATATGCTGACTGCCAAGCCGCCAATATTCCATCCAAATAGCCATAGCCCCAATGCCTCGCTGCAGCTGCCAAGTCCCATCATCACTCGACGCACACGCACGGCCTCGACGTAAGTTTCCTGTTTGGCCGCCCAAGTCCAGTCCTCTCGTGACGACTGCTCGGCGACCTTCTCTTCTCATCTAACATTGATTTAATTGTCTGCTTCTCCTTCTTTTTATCATCCTCGGCCTTCCCCCCATTATTCTCATTCTACCTTTGCGCGCGCGCACTAAAACCAAAATACAAACAACAACAACAACAAAAAACAACAACAGTTCAGCTCGGGCAATGGAAAATCCAGTTGTAAGCGGCGTTGTGAAATCCTTCAGCCGCACCAAAGGACACGGCTTTATTACACCCAATGGCGGCGGCGAGGACGTTTTTTGCCATGTTTCTGAGTAAGTCGATGAATAATTTACTTGTCCTTGCTTTGCTTTTTGCCCCTCTCCACACGCGCACACCCACACACACGCACACTAATGCAAGTAGCGTGACTGCAAACCTGAAAATGTTACTCAGCGTTTTCGGTTCAAATGATGCGACCGGTTCGAACCTAGCTTGAAAAGGAGTTGAATTCCATTGCTATTATATGGATTAAAAAAGATGATTTAGTAAAATTAGGTTAAGTCAGTCATTCCATTTTGAACCACATCATTTTAAATATCGAGCGGGATAACTATTCGAGCGGTTCGAACCGGTTTGCGGCCTAGCGCACACACAAGTTCCATTTGAACACATGATTGATACGAGTATATATTAATTGGCTTGATTATTATTGAATTATTTGTAGCATCGAAGGAGAATATGTGCCGATGCCCGGTGATGAGGTGAAGTATCGCCTATGCGCAATTCCGCCCAAGTTTGAGAAGCATCAGGCTGTCCACGTGCAGATAAGCAACCTGACACCGGAGGTGCACCACAAATGGGAGGAGTCCGTCTACTGCGGCTCTCCGGCTAAATAGAAGCCATAATTATTAATTAATTAATTGCGACGCCCTTCCACACATACAATTGAATTCGACTGCTGGATCCATGCCCATGGAACACAATTACCAGAGATGACGATCAAAACAAAACAATAACAATAACAAAATAAAACAAAACAGAAATGAAATGAAATGAAATCAATCAAATAAAGTAAAGCATTGCAAAACGAGTGAGTTTAATAATCAATCGTACGCCACAGAAAGCAACAAAAGCAATACAAAAGCAACACTCAGCCAGCCAGTTAGCCGCCGTTTCAATTAAATATCTTTATTAATTAAGCTAAGCAACAACAACAAAAACAAAAACAAAAAAAGAGAATCAACTCAGTCACAAATGTGTTTTAAGCCTTTTTTTTACATATATATATATATAAATAATGTGAAAGAAAGCAAAACCAGTTTTGAGAATTTATGATATTGTATCGGAATGGAAATTACATTGTTATTCGAGAGAACGAAAGTTTGGAGTTTTCTGATTTGGAGCCTGTAACCGAACAGTATACTTAATTTTTGGATTGTAATGAAATATTTAATATGTATTCTCACATGAACAAAGCATAAGCCCCAATCACTTTATTACAAAATAAATATAAATAAAAGCCTAATTTAATGTTTAAATTGTGTTGGTCAATTGCTAGCGGACGCTCGGGAACTGAAATTGGTTTCAATTATCGAAAGCCTGTTTTTTTTTATTACCAAGTATTTATGCCTTAATACATCATTTCTCAAATATTTCAGAGTTTTTTTTGTCTAACACAAGCCTCAAAATTATTTTTGTATATTTTTGGCAGGTTTTCTTATGATAAAATTACAAAAAAAATAAGATAAAACACACTAAAATAAAATTCTTTTTGTTATTAAGTAATGTCCATTGTCCATTGTGCAGAGATTAGTTTAAATAGCCGTTAAGCAGTGAGATGCGCAAACCATCGATACATCGATAAGTAGACATTTTATCGATGCCTGGCCGATGCTCCACGAAGAATCGTCGCATTACAAAATACAAAACTTACTCGCATGCTTGGTAGGTAAACGCGAACGTCAACAAACCCATTGGCCACATCGCCATAATGAAATAAAAATAAAAACAGAACGCATTTAAAATAAGTAATAAAAGAACGAATGGCTAAAATCGCTATAAATGACAATATCACAATAAAAGTCTTTCACAAAGAAGCGAAAACGGAACCAAAAGTAACTAAGCAACACAGGTGAAACGGTGAAGCTGCTGACTGACGTGGACCTGCGCTTGTTTTTGTTGTTTTTCTTTTCCAGTACCGCAGCTGCTGATAGCTGAGCTGAGGTGAATATAAATAATGTATATATATGAAAAGCAACGCAAACCATTTATTATTTTATTTTATAGTTTTCAGTTAAAATGTCCGCTAGACGAAGGGGTCAAAATGCAGAGGGGGAGCAGCGGCTAATTGAATCGATGGCTGATGTTCCGGCTAACAAAGCTGAGGATAAACCCGATTTGCGTGGCGATAAACGCAACATTGCCATACTGCTGTTCCTCTACATATTACAGGGTATACCCATTGGACTGATAGCAGCGGTGCCAATGCTATTGCAGAATCGAGGCGCCAGCTACAAACAGCAGGCAGAATTCAGCTTTGCGTATTGGCCCTTCAGTATTAAGCTGCTTTGGGCGCCCATTGTTGATTCATTGTATGTGCGTCGTTTTGGACGCCGGAAATCCTGGCTAGTGCCCGTCCAGTATCTGCTCGGTGGCTTTATGTTGCTGCTCTCAGCACATGTGGATCGTTGGCTGGGCGGCAGCAATGGGGAACCAAATGTGCCACTGCTGACGTTGCTCTTTTTTGTACTAAACTTCCTCGCGGCCACCCAGGATATTGCCGTGGATGGGTGGGCACTAACTATGTTGAAGCGGTGTAATGTTGGCTATGCCTCGACGTGTAATAGTGTGGGTCAAACTGCTGGATACTTCCTTGGTTATGTCGTGTTTATAGCACTCGAATCGAAGGACTTCTGCAATTCGTATTTACGCTCGGAGCCAGGAGCTGTGGGCATGATAACACTACCGCGCTTCCTTTGGTTCTGGGGCATTGTATTCATCGTAGCCACCACGCTGGTGGCACTGTTTAAGAAGGAAAACGATGTAGCCGATGCGCACACGGAGGCGAGGTATCAACAGGAGCACGAACTGAACATACACGAGAGCTATAGAGTCCTCTGGGACATGGTACGGAAGCGACCCGTACAAATACTGGCTGCTATACTGCTCACTGTGAAGGTGACGTTTGCTGCCTCCGATTCGGTTACTTCCTTAAAGCTGATAGATGCAGGTGTGCCCAAGGAGAAGCTGGCTTTGCTGGCCATTCCAGTGATTCCACTCCAGCTCATACTGCCCATTATTGTGGGCAAATATACGAATGGACCACGTCCCATGGATCTGTATTTACGTGCTATACCCTATCGTATTGTGCTGGCCACTGTGGCCACATTAATTGCCTATGCTACACCCTATTTGATTTCTGGCGGAGAAGTGCCCGTTTACTACTATGTGCTGCTGATCGTTAGCTATGGCTTTTATCAAGTCTTTCTCTACTCCATGTTTGTGGCTGCTATGGCTTTCTTTGCCAAAATATCTGATCCAGCCGTTGGCGGCACCTATATGACCTTCCTGAATACCCTTTGCAATCTGGGCGGCAATTGGCCCAACACAGTGGTGCTTTGGCTGGTGGATGTCCTCACTGTGAAGCAGTGCACCACCCAAATTGAGAATCTTTGCCTCGACAAGGAGGATCAGCAGGCAAGTGCTTAAATTTTCTAACTATATATACAGACTCTTTCAACTCTTTCTGTTTCTTTCTTTTTCATTTTTATAGGCCTGTTTGAAGGATTCCGGAAAGTGTGAAATTGTTTTTGATGGCTATTATTTAGAGGCAATGGTTTGTGTGGTTTATGGCATCATTTGGCTACTGGTGGTGCGCAAATGGATAACTTATCTGCAGGATTTGCCCACGCGTGCCTGGATGGTCGTGTTGGCGCCCAAGTCAAACCTCAAATCGACGTAGCAATTAATCGTTTGATCTTCGCTCTGCTGCCATGCTCCTTCTAGGGGTACGCGTGCGCGCAGTTAATCAATCCTTTGTACAAGAACCTAATCAATTGTTAACTAGAACGTAAGACTAGGACTTTTATTGCATTCTAGGCTAGGAAAATTGTAAATTTTTTTAGCTTACGCGGCTGACATCCGTTCTCCCGTATTCTATTTGTAACTTATTATTCCATTGGAAATAAAATACCTTCAATGTTGAGCATTACACAAATTGCCAGACTTTTTATATATATAAAACTGAAAGTTTCCAATGAGAAGGGATTTTGGAAATTTCAGCGAATGAAGATGTTGTTTTATTCGCGTCATATAACGTTTGTTAAAAATACAAAAGAGCATTTTGAATACAATACAAAAAAAGAACGGATTTGATTTTAATTTTTCACTTAATAGTACTTCCAGGAGTCGGCTGATTCAGAATTCTTTTGCTTGCTCTTGCGCTCAATCAGACCCGCCAAATGCTCAGAACGCATTGACAATGAGTCAATCTTCTCCACCAGTTGTTGATAAGGACTCAAAGGCTGTGTACCCATCACAACATGTCCAAGTTTCGAATCAATTTTAGCATTTAAACGGGCGTTTCGTATCAAGTTGACTATCCAGCACTCAGCCTCGTTGGGCTTCATATTGAGCTTATCGGCCAGCATACTAATCGTGATGCACTGATGGATGCGACAGAATGTTTCGAAGATCATCAAACGGGCATCCTCTACGAACTCATTGAGGCAGGCGACAATAAAGAAGTCATTCAAAATAACGGTTTGGCATTCGTGCAGCTTCAAGCGGGCGCCCTCAAAGTCAAAGTTCACATAGAGGCACTCCAGGAACTCGGTGATGGGATCGCGATACGTATATGACTCCTGCTGTATAACCTTTATCAAATCCTTGAGTGCATTTCGACGCGTGCGATTGATTACTACAGCGGTGGCCAAATACCGCATAATATGCGGACACATTGTCTGAATGGCATTCAAATAGAGCGGCTTGTACAAGAACATTTCAATGATCAGATCTCTGCCCTTGGGATGATTAAAGAACACCAAAACAGACCAATGAATCAGCCAGGTTCGTTGCTGCAGCGCCTGAATTGTCGAGAAATTGGCACTATCAATATAATCCCGCAGCCGTGTCAGATCCTCCAGTGCCGTGTTCCAATTGAGGGTCAAAATCTCAGCGGCCAACTTACCCCACAGCACATTCAGATAGTTCTGCAAAGAAGGTGGAATAAATCAATAATTGACTAAGAGCTGGTGGCTACCCTTTAGTCTGGTCAAAAAGGGTCTGCGGACTTACCTTATCGTTGGGCGACATGACAATAAGGCAGAAATATAGATAAGACGTGGATTCCTGATAGTTGCCGCACTCGTAGAGGTATTTGGCCAGTTTGTAGGCGCTCTCCAGATGCTCCACCTTGAAATTGTAGTCCTTTTGGAGGGCATTAACAAAAGTCTTGGAGTCCTTCATGCTCTCGCCGTTCTTCAGAATGTCTGTGGCCTTCATAATGGGCGCCACTTCGTTTTGGAGCTGCTTCAAAGTGGCCAGTACCTCAGCTTTCCGTTGGACGAGTTCCTCCGGCATTTCCTGGCTGAGATTGAGACGCTTGCGGGTGTCCATGGTGTAATCAATCATGTTCGTTTTATTCACCGTCTCCAGAATGTACTCTAGTAGCTCCTGCTGGTTGTAAATCTGCATAAAAATAATACAATAAATCAGTCAATAAATGATTCAATTAGCAAATTACAGATTGGCCCCTTTGATGACGGGGCTGGTTCAATGTTTCTAACCTCCTTGCCGCATAGAAATTCCAACAGCGGGAAAGTAAGATGTCTATCCAAATATTGGCAATTGATGCGTGTTAAATCGAATTGGGCCATGTTTGAAACTATACTTGATCTATTTTCACAATGTAAAACTATAAATTTCCACACTAATTATGCACAAAAATACGCGTGCAAAAGACGCTCAGTGGTGCCCTGTGGCGAAAAGAAATAATATACTTTATTTTGTTGCTACCTACATATGTGTGTACACACTGACAAGTTTCTAACGTATCGATGTTTCTATATGAATCGATATATCGTGTTTGGCATGCTGTAGCAGTCAGCCTTATGTCAGAGTTTCATTTGCGCGCGTAGTAAAAAGCTTTTTGATTTGATTTTTTTTGCTTGCAACACTTTAATATATATATTGAATACTTTCACAAAATCCATTTTACATACATATAAGTTTTGTAGTTATATTTCTTTTGCAGATTTGAACGTATATATTTGATGGGAACATTTAACATGTGGCTTCAAAAATACCAATAATATTGTATTATTTTTTTTTTTGTTGTCTTCAGTTTTAATACATATTGTAAACATAGATATAGAGTAATATATATATATATATATATATATATATATATATATATATAGTAATAGGTACTTTTGCAATTAACGATCAGTTGTAACAACATCTACAAATGCAATTCGATATATAAACTGAGATTATTACATATAATATTTCTTCAATTCAGCATTAATCGGAAATAATCAGCATACCAATTTCTCAAAACAGCAAATCGAAAAACAAATACAATAAAACTGCGAACATCTAATATGTTATTATTTTAAGCATTTTTTTTAGGTTTTTCGGTTAATTTCTAGTTATTGTCCTTGAATTTGGATATTATGTTTAAGCCCCCAACACACAATATTTATATTATTATTTTATGTTTTTCTCTTCTTTTTTTTTGTAGGGTATTCTAAACACTCTCTTTGCACTCTCTTAATTGACTCCTTCAGCATCAGCTTTGTTTTCTCTTCTTTGGAGGGCATCACCATATGGGCGTGGCGTCGCACAATAACAAAAATAAAAATAAAACCAAAGAGAAAGGTAAACGTGTTAAGTGGTGTAAAAAAGCTCAAGTCTTTTTTGTTTTCTTTTTTTGTTTTGTTTCTTGTTTTTTTTAGGTGTTAACTAAATTAAAATCGCGGAAATAAAAATCACAAATTGCAAATTGGGTTTTCGCTGCGTGCGAAAACACATGAATTTCTCTAATGCTAAAGGACGACAACGAGGACGAGGACGACGCAACGCACACAGAAAACAGACTCCTCCTCTTTAGCCCCTGGGTCCTGTGGGATCAATGACGCCTCCGGGACCGGGCAGCCCACTGGGGAAGCCTGTCAGATACGAATCCACTTGACGCGCCGCCTGACGACCCTCCGTAATGGCCCAAACGACTAAGGACTGACCACGGCGGCAATCTGAAAATTAGATAGCTTAGCTTTCAGCTTTTGATTTCCATTTTAAAATACTTACCACCCGCTGCAAACACTTTCGGATTTGAGGTGCCATACTGGCCATTGGATGCCTTGATGTTGCCGCGTGGATCCAGCTCTAGACCCAGCTCATTGGGCACTGTCTTCTCTGGACCCAGGAAGCCCATGGCTAGCAGTATCAGATCTGCTGCAAAGTATTTCTCGGAGCCAGCTACTTCCTGCATGCGCCACTGACCCGTCTCTGTCTTTGTCCACTCCACCTCAACGGTGTGAACGCCTTTAATATGCCCGTTTTCACCCACAAACTGTTTGGTGGTGGTGCAGTATTGACGCGGATCCTTGCCCCACTTGAGACGCACCTCCTCGTGGCCATAGTCCACACGGAATACCTTGGGCCACTGTGGCCAGGGATTATCCTCGGCGCGCTTTAATGGCGGCTCTGGCAATATTTCAAAGGTTGTAATGCTCTTGGCGCCCTGACGCAGCGAGGTAGCGATGCAATCGCAGCCCGTATCCCCGCCACCAATAATAATGACATCCTTGCCAGCAGCGGAAATGATGTCCTTCTTGCCACCTAGCTGCTTCTTTTGCTGTGCCTCCAAGAACTCCATGGCAAAGTGTATACCCTGTAGATCGCGATTATCCAAGGGCAGATCACGTGGCCAGGTGGAGCCTGTGGTGAGCAGCACGGCATCATAACTAAATAGAGAAAAGGTAGTAGGATTAGCCGAGATTCTAAGCCTATTTTATGCTGTGAACTTACTCTTGCACCAACTTCTCAGCGCTGGTGTCCTTGCCAATGTGCACATTGGTGCGGAATTCGATGCCTTCATCGGCCATGAGATCCACACGACGTTTGACTACCTCCTTCGATAGCTTCATAGTGGGTATGCCATACTGCAAAAGTCCGCCGACGCGGTCATTGCGCTCAAAGACCGTAACAAAGTGTCCGGCGCGGTTGAGCTGCTGTGCAGCTGCCAATCCAGAGGGACCGGAGCCAACAATAGCAACGCGCTTGCCAGTGCGTGTCTCTGGAATTTCAGGCTTAATCCAGCCCTGCTCGAAAGCATGATCAATAATGGCGCATTCGATATTTTTAATGGTTACAGCCGGCTCTGAGATTCCCAGGACACAGGAACCCTCGCAGGGTGCGGGGCAGACGCGACCAGTAAATTCCGGGAAATTGTTGGTCTGCAACAGTTGACGCAGTGCCTCCTGCCACTCGCCATGGAAAACCAAATCGTTCCATTTGGGTATTATGTTACCCAGTGGGCAACCCGTTGAATTCGACTGACAGAAAGGTACACCGCATTCCATGCAGCGTGCAGCCTGCATCTTCAGATTCTTGCGCACATGAGGGAAATTGTATACCTCGTTCCAGTCCTGCTGACGTTCGCCCGCATCACGATATGGAGCCGCCTCACGCTTATACTTGACAAAGCCGCGTGTCTTGTCCAGGATGCGATCGGCGCGCTTCTGTTCCAAGGCCACATCCTGAATGGCTTCCTCAATATCCTTAATGTGCGGTTCATGTTTGCCATTACCATTCTCAATTGCTGCCACTTTAACAGGCTGCTGCACTTCATCTTGCTCGGCCATATCCTTGAGTGCCTTTTGATACTCATATGGGAACACCTTGACAAACTTGGACTGCTCCTGTGCCCAGTTAGCCAGAAGCTCCTTGGCCACATTCGAGTCGGTCTTCTCAATGAATTCAGCTAGCAGCGTTTTGACCAAGGATACATCCTCTGCCAGTTGCAGCGGTAACAGTTCCACAGACTCCGGATTCACCTTGGGCTTGAACGAACCATCGATGTCATAGACATAAGCAATGCCACCAGACATGCCCGCAGCAAAGTTGCGTCCAGTCAAGCCCAGGATGACAACCAGACCGCCAGTCATGTACTCGCAACCATGATCACCCACGCCCTCCACCACGGCGGTTACTCCCGAATTGCGCACACAGAAACGCTCGGCGGCAATGCCTCGGAAGTAAGCGGTGCCCTCGGTGGCGCCATAGAGGCACACATTGCCCACAATTACATTGAGATGAGACTCAAAGGTTGCCGTATCCTGTGGAGTGATGATCACATTGCCGCCACACAAGCCCTTGCCCACATAATCATTGGCATCGCCCTTCAGGCTGACATTGACGCCACGGGCGAGGAAGGCGCAGAAGCTCTGGCCAGCGGAACCCTCCAGGAAAATATCAATGCTCTTGCCCTTGGGCAGACCAGCTTCACCATATTTACAGGCAATATGATAGCTCAGGGTGGAACCAAAGGCGCGCTCCTCGTTGTGTATGGGCATCCTGATGGTGACATTATCCTCCGAACCATTAAAGATCTGCTGAGCTCGGGCAATCAATTGGTTATCGGAACGCTTCTCCAGCTGGAAGTCCTGCTTAACGGATCCACCCACAATATTTGTGCCTGGACGCATTTCCAGTGCGGGCTGCAGCAATAGCTTGAGATCCAAATTGCTAGCCTTGGTGTCACGTTGACTGGCCATGCGCAACAGATCGGTACGTCCAATCAACTCCTGGAACGTGCGAATACCCAGACCGGCCATAATTTGACGAATCTAATTTAAAGGAAGAGTCATTTAGATAGTTCCTCTAGGTATAAATGATAGCAACACTTACATCCTCAGCCAACATGAAGAAAAAGTTGATGACATGCTCCGGCTTGCCAGTGAACTTCTTGCGCAGCACAGGATCCTGTGTGGCAATGCCCACGGGACAGGTATTCAGATGACACTTGCGCATCATGGTGCAGCCTAAGCAAGAGTTTAGGTATTATAAAAACGAAGATCCCAAAGAGAAGATCAGCAGAGACTTACCCATAACAATCAAAGGAGCTGTACTGAAACCAAACTCATCAGCGCCAAGCAAAGCAGCGACAACGACATCGAAACCAGTGCGCAGCTGTCCATCTGCTTGAACGATCACTCTGTAGTCGTCCGACGTGGATGAAGGGGAAGATACGAAGATACATAGAAAGGAATGCAATGTTATCAAGGGATTCTTCCAATAATTCAAAGTAATGAGAAGAAATTACGAATGGAGCACAGCGCGGCGCGACGATCGTGCGAGCGAGCGAGCGAGCGAGCAAGTGAGTGGATGGCACCGATCGGTTTGGATTTGGTTTCGGTTTCTGTTTCGGTTTCGGTTTCTGTTTCTGTTTCGGATCTTGTTTACGAGTATTTTTTTTTAGTCTAATTTGTGTGATGTGTGTGTTTGGTGAGCGCAAGTGGAAGCAATCAGGCTATATATAAAGATATATCCATATCTGATCTGATATCTCGATCTCGAGTTCATAATTTTGAGAGCATGTATATAGATGACTTGGAATATTCACATCTTTGCTTCTTTGCTTTCCTTAATCCCTGTCGTCTTCACTGGCCCACATCTTTCCGCAATTCGATATCGATCGATCTCTCATGCTCATTTCACATACATAAATCTCATTCTCTTAGGAACTGAGTTAATCACAATACGTTTTCCAACGCTGTCATCTGGATAACCAGGCTCTTCAGTAATATGTTTCTTTCATGATTAGTAACAAGAGGGGGTTTTGGGGTACGGGCCCAGGGGTCTGCTGGTCGAAAACTTACCTTGAGCGTAGATTATTCAAAACAAGTACTTGATGCGTTTCAGCAACTCCAAGCTCCCAGGGTAGACCAGCATTCTTGATGCCCGTCCAGGAGCTGGCTCCAGTGCCGCCATCATGTCCAGAGATAACAATATGCTCGGCTTTGCCCTGAAATAAGAATATTATTTAGTCAAATTTGATAGAATGGCTCAGTATTAATTACCTTAGCTACGCCGGAAGCAACGACACCCACGCCCACTTCGGACACCAATTTGACGCTGATGCGTGCATTGGGATTGGAGCACTTGAGGTCATAGATCAACTCAGCCAGATCCTCAATGGAATAGATATCGTGATGCGGTGGTGGCGATATTAAACCTACGCCCGGAACCGATTTGCGTGTCTTGGCAATATCCTTGGTCACCTTATAACCGGGCAGTTCACCGCCTTCACCAGGCTTGGCGCCCTGAGCCATTTTAATCTGCAGATCATCGGCATTGGCCAGATACGAGGCAGTCACACCAAAGCGACCAGAGGCCACCTGCTTGATGGCCGAGCGACGGCTATTATTGGGATCTTGATCTGCATAGCAAATATACAAATTAAATGTGGTCTACAAAAGAAATACTCTCTCCCAGACTTACTCAGGTAACGATCAGAGTCCTCACCACCCTCGCCGGTGTTGCTCTTACCGCCAATGCGATTCATGGTTATGGAAAGGGTTTGATGCGCCTCCAGGGAAATGCTACCAAAGCTCATGGCGCCCGTGGCAAAGCTACAGAACAATGGCCAGATTAGAACAATGTTATAGAGACTAAATACTCTTCTATTTACCGCTTGACAATCTCGCTAGCCGGCTCCACTTCAGACAAGTCGATCTTCTGGCGATCGGTGACAAACTCGAGCTGACCACGGAGAGCGCACTGCTTGACACTCTCAAGAGTAGTCTTCTTGAAGGCTTCAAATGCGCTCTGATTCTTGTTAACGGCTGCCTCCTGAAGGCTGCCAATGGAAGACGGCTCATTAATGTGGGCCTCACCACCGTGACGCCAGTGATACTGTCCTGGATTGCGCAGGATACGTGTATCTGGTGATACCTTGCCATAGGTTAGCTGGAAGCGTTCCAGACCCTCCTTGGCCAATATTTCCAAGGTGACGCCACCAATGCGACTCTGTGTGCCGCGGAAGCACTTGTCAATCAGCTCATTGCCCAAGCCGACCGCCTCAAAGATCTGGGCGCTCTTATAGGACTGCAAAGTGCTAATACCCATTTTGGCCATGACTTTAGCTATGCCCGTATCAATTGCCTGAGCATAAGCGGCATAGATCTGCTTATCGGTAACATCCGGGCCAATAACACCATCGTCACGCAGTGCCTGGGCCAATTCAAAGGCCAAATAGGGGCAGATAGCATCGGCACCGTATCCAAGCAAGACGCAGATATGATGCACCTCGCGTGCCTCTGCTGTCTCCACAATGATGCCTACCTTCATGCGCTGCAGCGTCTCAATCAGATGATGATGCAGTGCACCCAGAGCTAGCAGGGCAGAAACCGCAACATGCTCATTCACGCCAGCCTCACGATCGGAGAGTACAATCAGCTGGTAGCCCGCCTGGGCGGCATTGGCACCCTCACGGCATATGCGATCAATGCAATCGAGATAGCCCTGATAGCCCTCGTTATACTGGAATGTTATGTCCAGGACCTTGGTCTTCCAGCCACGGTGCGTATTACGCTTTAGCAGCTGGGTATCTGGAATGCTCAGTATGGGATTGTGCAGCCAAATGCGATGGACTTGCTGTGCCGATGGCTGCAATATATTTGCCTCCGGACCAATGGGGCACTGCATGGACATGACAACCTTCTCACGGAATGGATCGATTGGTGGATTGGTCACCTGAGCGAACAACTGCTTAAAGTACTCATACGGAATGGGTTGAAAGCCGGACAAGCAAGCCAGCGGTGCATCATTGCCCATGGAACCAAGTGCCTCTTTCCTGCAATGGAATAAAGTTGAGGAACAATAAGTTAAGGATTAATTCTCCTCAGGGATTAACAGCACTTACTTGTTCTTGAACATAGGAATCAATAGCATGTTCACCGTCTCCGTGGTGTAACCAAAGAGCGAGAGACGTGGATCAAAGATTCCGCGCTGGTTGGCGGGAGCCTTTGGTGGCTCCTCGACGGGCGTATTAAGCACATTCGCATTACGAACCTCATCCAGCGTAATCTGGGAAAAGAAAAGGGATTGTCAGATACACTTCAACAGCAATTGGAGCAGCCTGTGGACAGCCAGTGGCATGCATCATACAACTCAACAAGAAACAACAAATATCTAAATCAAAAGTAAACAATTCAGCGACTAATACGACTGCGACTTCTATCCTGTACACTCACCATCTGGATTAGTCCACACAAGAGATATCACATTGTGGGCATGGCAGAGAAATGGACAAATGGAGACCAATAACAATTACAGAAATTCGATCAAAGATCAGACGTGTCAACTTGTAGAGTGCTCAGTGTCAAGTGGACATCGATAGTACCATCGATAGCATCGATTTCCGTTAGTCGGAGGAAGTTAATCGAATTTACTATCGATAGTACTTACGATAGTTTGTTAGACAAACAAATTGAATCCAACATTTAGTGTGGTGTATTTGGATAGGGATTAGCTTACCTTTTGCTGCAGCCAGTCAGAATGGGGACGGGACTTGGCTATTTTCGCCTTGAGCTCAATGTCCTGGATGAGCTTCTGCTCCTTGGTATCCACCAGCAACATGCGTCCTGGTTTGAGACGGCTCTTGAGCGTCACCTGCGAAGGATCCACATCGTAGACGCCTACCTCAGAGGCCATAACCAGGACATTTTCCTTGGTCACATAGAATCGCGAAGGACGCAATCCATTACGATCCAATACAGCGCCAATATAGCGTCCATCAGTGAAACTAATCAAAGCCGGACCATCCCAGGGCTCCATAACACAGGCAGCCCATTGATAGAAGTCACGTTTCTCCTGGGGCATGGTACGATCATTCTGCCAAGCCTCGGGCACCATAGTCATAACCGACTCTGGAAGAGAACGCTCGCTTGCCATGGTTATAAACTCCAGCACGCAATCAAAAGAGCCCGAATCCGAGAGATTAGGCTCTACAACCGGATACAGTTTCTTCAGCTGATCTCCAAACAGTTCCGACTGCATGACGCCCTCGCGAGCCTTCATTAGATTCACATTACCACGGAGAGTATTAATCTCACCATTGTGGGCAAGGACACGCAGCGGATGAGCACGTTCCCAGCTGGGGAAGGTGTTCGTGGAGAAGCGCGTATGAACCAGTGCCAAATAGGTTTCAAATTCAGGATTCTTGAGATCCGTATAGTAATCCCACAGTTGATCCGAGGTGAACAGACCCTTGTACACCACAGTGCGATCCGACAAGGAGCAAATATAGAAGCGTCTGCCCGGTTTGGCCAGCTCGTGGCTGGCCCGCTTGCGCAGCACAAACACCTGACGCTGAAAGGTCTTCTCATCCGATCCGTCAGGACGCGCGACAAACACCTGACGCGACAATGGCTCCGATTTGCGGGCCACAACCCCAATTGCTTGCTGATAAGCCGGCACGGTGCGCCAGGCAATCACCGATAGGCCCAGACTCTTGGCCAGCTCATTAAACTCCGACTCAGCTGCTGCATGCTGAGCCTCATCCAAATAGAAAATGCCCGTGGCATAGTTGCCCAGCTCCGGCAAGGCTACGCCCTTTGCAGCGCTGCACAGAGAAGAGATTAGAAAAGATTCAGTTTAAATTGCACAAAAAAAAAAAACTAGCTTGTGGTTAAGATAAACACAACGACCACCCCATCCCCCCCCCGCCCCCCGTCCGGGGTCGTATTACAATCATGGCAAGGCCATTAAAAAAAGCGCGCGATTTTTTCATTTTACGATTGAATTAAACGCTTGAGCGGCAATTGGCTACTTTGTTTTTGTTGGGTCACTTGCCATTCATTTCATTTATCACCATTCATCGTGTCTATGCGATTCCATTGCGTCAAAATGACGAAACAAGTGGAGGCATCTCGCGTTATCAGCATCTGCTGTTCGCTGACAGCGTCGACAGCTGTCCACCTGCCCGCGTACCCACCACACCCGCCGTACCCGCCGTACCCGCCGTACCCGCCTTCCCCCTCCGCCTCCTCCTCCCCCCATCTGTCTGGGTCTGAAACGATCGTCCGTTTGTCATTCAAAAAACGCGCATTTCATACAAAATATCAAAAATTACGTTGAGAGATTTGTTATTACGTCGCTTCTACTATTTATTATTATTATGGGATCGAATTTCGTGATAGATCGGCTCAATTTCAGCTGGAAACAATTCAAAAAATCTGCGACAATATTTGTGATATGCTTCAAAAAAGTTCTCTGAAAAACTCTTTCTAATTTTATGTTTAAAAAACCCAAAGAAAACAGTTCTAAACATTTAAATATTGCAATGAAATTTCTTATTTATTTTTGGGTTTTTTTCCTTTTTGAAAAATTGCAATGGGTTTCTTGAACTTGGCATTAACTCGTAGAAAAAAAGAACAGGCTGACAGCTGGTTCCGCCCCACACAGGGCGTGTCACGTGCGTGACAAGTGCGAATTTGAAATTGTATTCAGATTATTTCACAGGTTTTCAAACGTGTTTAAATATGGCTCGAACATCTATATCAATTAGGCCTGATTGCTGTCTGTCTGTCTGTCTAGGCGCTAATTAAACAAGATTTATAGCCTTCTTTTTTTTTCTCTGGCAACATGACAAGATTTTATTACGCCTAACAGAGGTAGTCTACGAATATTTGGCTATAAATCAGCTACTAAATAGCCGGTAGCAATGCGTCAATATAGACAGAGTTTGTAATCGTGACAGAGTATAAAAAACAATCGCACTTTATCAAAAAAACACCCAAAAAAAAGGCCAAAAAACAAACAGCAGTTATATCTATACAATCTTTGGGCTATAAACCAGTTTAAATTGGTTTATAGTCTAGACCAAAATCTACAGTAAGCAGAATCACTTTCGTTTATGGCCTTTTTTTAGGGTTTCCGTAAATATCTAATCTTTATTTCAGCTTCAATCTCAACTTTTTACCCCAAAACCTCAGAAAAAACAGTACCCATTATTATTATTATTATTATTATTATTTAAATGCCATAATGACCGGAGACCTTGTTGTATTTTTCCATTCAACAAAGTGATGGAGCAATTTGAATACAAGTGTTACCCAGTGTTCCCTCTTCAATGAGCTTTCTCTGCCCCCGAAACGTTTGGATATTATATGGATAATGCCCCGGATAAAGCGTGACGAGTGCTTCGAAAAAGTGCCTCGTGCCAAAAAATAATTAAAATAAAAAAATTGGAAATAAACTCAGGGAGGATTTCTAGCTGCAGTCGGGAGTATTCAATGGGGGGGGCTCTCAATATGTTTCATTTTAGAAAAACTATTTTTGACGTGCTCGCCTGATATGCATCGCTTTCTAATACACTTGCCAAGGGTATTATGACTTTGTCATCATTTTATTCATCATTATTTATATATATATATATATATTTATTATTGATCGGAGCGATGAGACTAGTAGATAACTAGTCTGAATCAGTTTTTGAGCTGGGTGAATGAAATTTGGTATGAAGCCTTCTTTTTCTAGCAGACAGCACATACGTCGGATCAGATAACTATATCATATATATAGCTGGCTGCCAGGAACAATCGGCCTAAAAAGTTGTTGCATAGAAAACTTGATCGTTTCCCAAAGTATCCTAATGAAATTTACAAGAACTTTGTTCTCTAAACGCACTCCAAAAATGATCAAGATCGGTCTACTATATCACAGGAACAATCCAGTTGGCAAGTGTATTTAATATTCGGCCCGTCGGAGATAGCCTTTGCTTATTTTTTTCTAATTTTTTTTATTTTTTTTGTATTGTGGGGCCACTGAAGCCAACACATGTAAATAAATAGCAAAATAGCATTTTAAAATTCCTTTTTCTTGGCAGGCCGAAGCCAGTATACTCTCACTATCTGTACATATAGATAAAACTAGAGAAACTAGAAATTTAATTAAAATTAGATAATTCCCTTGATTTTAATTGCTGTTAGTTCAATTAAATTTTCTCAATGAATGAATTCTAAAGATTAGATAACTTTTGCTGGAACAAGCCGACAGATAGCTAATCCGTTTATACAGGTGTTGGCCAGCTGACTATAAATTATTGATTATTGATTATTGATTATTGATTCATTAGCGTAGGCAAACTGGTTTGAACCGAAACTATGAGAAACACAATAAGAAAGGGTTCGGTGCGAGTCCATTGATTATAGATTGGGCTCTAAGGCCATGCAACAGCTGTAATACCCTGTGCTATGGGTAGAGCATAGGAACTAATATAGACAGCTTTGTACTATATTTGTATTTCGCGCACGAGATCGCAGCGATATCGCGAACATCGTCAACTTGGCTGACGAATAGGCCATGTAAGCCATTCATCGATGGCAAACAAGTGAAACAGCAAGCAAGCTGGAACGTTGCCAAGTGTAAAGTCCCCGACCCCAACACTGTCCACCCGTTAAGAGCTATGAACTTACAGAGCCTTGGCATAGAGTCCGTGCGGAATGGAAGCCAATACACCAGCGCCATCGCCGGTATCATTGTCGCAGGCGCAGGCGCCGCGATGATTCATCCGTTCTGACAGGGTCTGGGCATCACGTAGAATCTGTCAAAGAAAAATAGGAATAGTAGTGGAATAGTAGTAACTCGATTATTAATCGGAGAGAGAGAGAGAGAGAGAGAGATAGGGCGCTTACCTTGTGAGACCGTTTGCCATCGATGGCCACAATGAAGCCAACGCCGCATGCCTCATGCTCGTTCTGGGGATCGTAGAGACCCTGTTTGCCAGGTGCCTCCCAAGGCATCTGCTGCTGCTTAGCCTTGGGCTCAGCTTCTTCAGGCTCAACATCTTGTTGTTCAGCTTGAACTTGAACTTGATTCAAAACCGATGCATTCGACGCGTTTCTCACTAAGTTATCGTTATCGTTATCGATAGCGTTATCGATATCGTTATCGAAATCGTTTTCAAAGTTTTCAATGTTTTCAACACTTGTTGCTGCACATTCAAATTCGCAATTGTCAGTGATTATTGGTGCCATTATACGCTATTACCGTTGCACTTGCTTAAACTCTCTTTTCGCTTTGCGATGCTCTTAATTAATTAACACACTTTTTGAATTCTCTTTTTATTTTTTTTTTTTCAACTTTGTTTATTATTTTCGAGTTTCAGGTTTTTTTTTTAATTTTTTTTGTTTTTCAATTCGTTAAACAGTTTTTAATTAGCACAGAAAACTCGACTTGTTTTTGTTGTAGCTGTAAAAGAAATAAACTTGTTATTTAGCTTCATTAAACAACGTGTTGAAATTCTGTTGCACTTGCGATAACACTAAATTTTGCATTACAATTTTTTTTTCTTCTTTTTTTTTTTTAATTTGCACTATTTTAGCATACACACACACACACACAGACAAAAAAAATAAACACACACATACTGTGTATACAGTGGAGGCTTGTTTAAGGGATCGAATGTTGAACTGTTAAGCTTAAGATTTGCATTTAATTTTTTTTTATAATAGAATTTATCTTTTTTATGAAATAAATTAATTTATCTTTAGATCAATTGCTTCTTTTTTTTTCATTTTTACAATATTAATTAGGGCAACAAATAAATATGTACTTCTTAAGAATTTACTTTATTAAAAACAATAAAAAATTTAACTGCAACTACAATTTTTTATTTTCTTTTATCTATTATACTATAGCTAATATTTATTCGTAAATTTCTAATTAAATATGTAGCCTTGTCACAGCGAAAAAAAATATGTACAAATTAGTTTTGCTCATTATTCAAAATTCATTTAATAACGAGCATTCTCTTTTATGAGTGTCCACTGTATAGACACACACAATCACCCATACTTGCACACATGTCAGATATGCATTTTAATAGTTTTTTTTTTCTGCTTGCCTAGTGTTTTTTTTTTTTTTTTGATTTATTGCACACAGAACGCTTATTGGGGCACACGCGACACTGACGGCTGCTCGCAAGCGAATGAGTTTCAACTGACGAGCACAACGATGTCTAACCCCCAACAGCGTACGCCAGCTGAGCAGCAAACAGGAGCAGAGCAGAGCAGCAGCAGCAGCAGCAGAGTAACGATCTATCGATTGGACGACGCACGCGTCCGCTCTCTTTCTTCGCCTTTCTTTTGAGAATAGTTTTTCAGAGACAGAGAGAGAGAGAGAGAGAGTGCGGCTGCACTTTAGTTCAGATTGTTGTTGTTGCGAATTGCATTTGCTTCTGCTTTTGATCTTCTGCCCATTCCCTAACCCAAGGCAGAGGGGCAAAAGGGGAAAAAAACAAATTTGCTGCGTAAAATAAATTGTGCACTTGAAGGCAATAAATATTGTTCCATAAATAGTTCGATCAAGTGGACAAATTGGTTCCCTACTTGGCGGGGAGGGGGCTGGAAAAATGTGTACAAACTTGGATTTGTTTTTTTTTTTTATCGATGTAGGAACTTGGGTGTACTTCAGCTTATTCAACTGGAATTGTGAAATACTTGTTATTGGTTTTTATACCCTTGTTTTGTTTTGTTTTAATTACAAATATTTATAATTTTTTTTTATTGGCAAAGCGAATGCACTTCGTGAGCGCAACGAATGCATTTAATACTTTGAATTCCAATACAATAATAAATAAATGCGACAAAAACCCGAGAAACGACAAATTCAGAAAAGAAAACAACAACAATTCCAAATATATTCGCTAAATAAACCGCAAAAAAAAACAACAACAACAACGAAAGATGAATAAATTAAGGTTGAGAATTTCAAGAAACAAAAACCATAAAATTTGTTGTTATTGTTGATGATCAAAATAAATTATAAAATGAAAATAAGAAAGAGATTTGTGCATATCGAAAGTCCTGCCAGGGTCAAGGAAAAAGTTATTTTTAGGACCTCAGACACTCAGATCTATATTTATGAAATCCTTGACGGAATCTTTTGCCGTCTAATGGGTCTATCAACCCGAGTTCTAAGATACAAATTAATTACATTATTTTTAATTTTCTCATTAGCAGCACAATTGGAATTTTTCTATATATAGAAAGAGAAGATATACACATTCTGGAGACAACATACAAATATTTATTTTTAACAGAATGCAAATTTGTAGCTCATATAAAAGATTCACGACAGAATAAAAAAGCACGAAAACTTTCCATGACACGCGCCTCATTATTTGGTGACAGAGGAACGGGAACGGGAGCGGGAATGGGAATGGTTTCAGGAAGGGGAATGGCCGGAGTGGGGAGATAGTTGCACAATAGTTTAGATATCTATCGAGCTGTCCTTGCATAAGTTTATGTTAATGAGTGCTGCACAAATTAATCAATCAATGCTGGGTCCCAACTAATACAAAAAAGAAAAAAGAAGAGTTCCTGATAAGCTCAACCAGTGAAACACGCGTGAATTTTGCTTCCCGTGGCACGATACGTATTATCAGGCAATCTGTTGAGCCATAAAACAGTCAGACACAATACACACATACACACACATTTGTATATATATAAATATATATGTATATATAGACATCTGTATGAATTATACGCTTATTTTAAATTGGTCAAAGTCCCAGCCGGCCGGCAAGAGAACGATCGAACTTATCTGCCAGAAGACTACGTCACTCTGCGACGACGGAGAGGCAAGACGGTGACACACCTCGCTTACACATACATACACACATACATATATGGAGGAGTCCAGAGTGGGTATACTGGGAATACTAGCACTAGAAAGGGGAGGGAATTACGACTATAAACAGACAAGAGACCGGTTTTGGCAATTCGCAGATAAGTGCCAAAAACTTTTTTTAAAGCGATAATATTCATGCGTTTGTTGTTCGTGTTATTGGGGGTCTGTGATAAGTATCAGCCGTCTAACATGTGGTTAGCGAGTGTCTGAGGCTGAGGAGGAGCCAGAAGAGCAGCTAATTAGTTAAATACCCATTATCTACCCATAGATAGGGTATATATATTTCACACTTTCATCAAAATTGAAGTTACAATCAATCCTTTAGCGTAGCTAAACACTTTTCTATTCACTTTCATATTATAACCCTTTTACAGGGTATCTCGCAGTCAGGTCGTCTATTAGTAGCCACATTTCTTTAATTCATAATTTGTTGCGGCATACCTTTGTCTCTGACTCTTCTATTTGGCCTTATCTAGACCCATTCTGAGCACGGGTTCGACGGGTTTTTGGCACACTGAACTTTTTCACAAAGTGCGCAAAAGGCGATAGAGGAGGACTTTACTAAAGATTGATTGCCTTCCCAATTGAAACCGCAGCAGGCCCAGTCATTAATGATAGTATATGCACGATTTTCTAGCGTGATTGTGGGGGGGCTAACGGGGAGGCTGTACGAGAATTATAGCTATAAATATCAAATATTATGAATGAGAAATTCATAAAAAATTCTGGGAAGATTGATAAGACTTTGCTGGAGCGCGTGTGGTCGGTCGGTCATAGGCGTGATGTAGCTTGGACCCAAGTACCGAGTCCGCGCACTAGAAGACCCCTAAAAACCAGTGGAAAACTTTTAGCACAATTTTAAGTGCCTAAGATTTAAAAAGCCACAATAAAAGAACAGATAAAATAAATGAATATAGTAATTGTGACTAGTATTTTCGTCATATTGCGTGGTTAAAAAAAGAACCACTAGGTACAGGAGGGCAACGATGGTGATAATATATTAATCTTAATCTTAGATCTTCGATGAAAATTATTGAATTAAAAGTTCTACCCAAAAATTCTTTGCATAATGAAGTGAAAGTACGTCACGCTACAATCTATTTTAGGAGAGCCAAATATATATATATATCTAGCTCTATTCTCTATCTATACTAAAATTAAAATAAATTCCAAGTGAAAAACGTGTCACGTGCCCAATGAATGATGGTGGGAAAATTGAACTTTTTTTTTTTGTTCAGAGAGTAGAACCAATATATACAAATATATTTGATTCTACATGTAAATAAGAAAAGCAACGTCGACTCTAGAAGCAAACCGAGATACCCAGATAGAAGAAAGAAAAAGAGATATGCGAAACTGGCGGGAGAGAAGAGAAGTGGCACCTCCAGTGCGTGGCGTCGCCTCGCGTCGCGTCGCGTTCCGTTGCGTTGCGTTGCGTCGGTGCAAAGTCCCAACATTTGGTTATGAGCCCAGAACAAACAGTCTATATTTATATAAATGTATATAGAACTATATCTATATACATACATATATATATATATCTGGCCTATGAGATATACACACATATTTTATAATGTAAACAAACGACCCGATTACGGGGAACGCAACAAGTTTCAATAACCTTTCGGTAAAAATAATGTTAAACAATCCGAATATCATTTGCGATAAACAAAAATTGTAAGTTGGACGGGGGTGGTGGGTGGAGTTGGGGGAATGTCGCGTGTCCATTTACAGGTTTCGTGTTGCCTTAAGCTATAAATAGACGCCCTCCGGATTGCTTGGTTGGGTAATATCTTTTTCCTTTTAAATGGAACCGAGCTAGAAAATTTTTCCATGCAAAAACCATTTGCAGTTCCAGTTGCAGTTCCACACTATCGTAAATCTTAGACATTTTTTTTTTATTTACCGATCTTCTAGCCATAATAAACATGCAATTGGAACTATTTACGATACGAATTAATAAGTGCGCATTATCTTATCAGACGCGTATTTCAAGTAGTCACCGATTTTATTGCTTGGGGTACTGGAAAACTTGGGCGTATTTCGAGTGCACTTTGTAGTCATCAGCTGTGCAAACTAATAACCTGCCCAGAATACCGACTGGGCGGGGCAGGCGGACGGGCGGTCGGGCGGGCGGACGGAGCAGGCTGGGATTGCTCCAATTAAGCGTAAATCCACAATATTTAAAAATAGAAATAATTTGTTTTCATTATCGAGATACCGAGTAGTATTACGGCGTTGGCGCTGTCCCCTTGCTTTAATTAGAATCGCTATCCATAGAGAAAGCAAAGCGTTACACGCTTACGTCTGCTTTTTTTTTTTATCATTTTTTTTTTATTGCGCTTTATAATAACCTCAAAGGAATTATAATTATTAAAGTGCAATTATAAAAATAAAAGTTTTTTTTTTTTCGCCTGTCAAGCGATAATATCACTTAGTATTACTCACAGCTCGCATTCCGGAGAGAGAGGCGACGGCCTGTAGAGTTTTTGTTTAATATTTGTAAAAACCCGTTTACTGGTGATAATTTTAATTTTAAATATAAATCTGGTGTTAATTTTTATTAGTTATTCTTGACTTTGAAAGCACGTTCTATATCTATTATAAAGAAATCACGATTTAAAGCAAGAATGTAGTGGCAAAGCGATCCGCATCAAGTTTATAGAGTATATTTCCTCTATTGATCGGATTTGACTTTTTTAAAGGCTTAGACTGTTCGTAGAACATGCGAAACTCTATAGAGTATATTTTTGACTGAAAGTTCTGTTTCTGTTCAGTGCTAAGCAAAGGCAGTTACACCCACTCGGATCGCATTTATCTAGATATAATATATCATGCTGATGCTATTTTTAGTTGCCCTCACCAAGGTGCGGCTCTCTCTCTTCCGGCTCCGCTGCGACCACTAATTAGGTGATAGGAGGGGACTGCACTTGGAAGTCGATAAACAAACGTCGCAGTTTTCTCGAAACCCATTTGCATTCCACGGGCCCGGCCAAGCTGTGGTTATAGTCGCACTCTGCTGTGGTATCATCAATTGGGTAGCCTTGGGGTAGGTTTCACAGCCCCATCTCTGCCAGCCCTCCCCGTGCAACATTGTGTTGTTATTGTTTATGCCTTGTAAGTATTGTGTAAGTAGAGCGATTCAATTGAACTTAAAAGGGGAGCAGTTGCCACTTTAATGTCTCGGAGTGCTCACGCCTTACATTACGATGATGCAAGTGACGGCCATTGAATCCCAATCGTGTTAATCGAACTTCCTGGAATGCTCGCTGCGTGGACAGCTGGAGGCTTATCAGTGCGTTGCTGCATTAATCCTAGCAACAGCAATTCGATCAGGCGGTCAGTCCATGGTTATACAATATCAGTCCCATTGCTGACGCATTATGGAAAACATAATGCCATATAAATCAAAGGGCATTAAATGCACCGTAAATGGCAATTACGGAAATTGGCGTCAGCAAATGCACCTCAATCAACCAATAATACGAATAATAACAAAAACAATTTGTATTATCTTGTTCTTTTGTTCCATTGCCATTGTCATTTGCGATCCCTCCATCAATTTCGCGGCTCTACGCCCATTTCTCACTTTGATTAATACGCAATTGATTTTCCACTGGAAAATCACTGAACCATTCAGAGCTGCCTCTGGTGACTGCGGTGACTGCGGTGACTTTGGCGCCTGTCGCCAAGCCACGAAAAGTATCCAATTTCTGTCTCAATTCGCCAACCAATCAAGACTTGTTAGCTGATTAGTTGCAGGCGTAATTGAATAACAAGGAGGAGGAGGAGGAGGAGGAGGAGGAGGCATGCCACACCGCCTGACTGACACCTGTTACTACAATTTCAATTATTGAGAATCTGCTCCGGTTTATTACTCTTATTACTAGAAAAAGTCTGGTTCATCCTTTAACAAAGAAAAGAGTTGCAGCACTTGGCAGCACTTCGGAAGCTCAGCGTTATTATTTCCCAGAATTTTTAATAGAAATAATAATAAATTATTAGAGCTCCTACGACTTTAAAGGATTTTTATAGCTGGAGGGCGCACAATTAAGGCGCTATAAATAATGAAATATGCACATTATCCTCGCACGCTGCAAAGGACCCTCAAAGGCATTTTCTCAAGACACACAGATAAACAAGCTTTTAACAGACTTTTATGCCAGCCAGGGGATCCTGCAAAGGACCCACATAAACTGTAGAACAATGAAAACATCGTTATCCTTTCAATTGAAGTGCACTTGAAATCCTTAAATAGCATGAAAAGGACTAGAAAAATACACGTACGTCGCCTGCAGCTGATGATTATGTAAGCTCATTCGAAGAGCGCAAGCTTTGTGCTCCCAAGAGAGCGAGAGCACCCTATCTCCCCCTTTTTTTTTTCTCAGAGATGCTGCGACGCAAAAACTCAGCAAGAGAGTATATATAAATATGTGTGTATGTGTGTATAAGTAGCTACATTGTATGGGTACATAAATAAATATTTATGTGTGTGTGTATGTATGTATGTATGTGTGTATTTATTTGTATATAATAAGCACATAAGATAAATGTCAAAGGGCAGATCGAACGCAATGACGTAGAAGTTTTCACACCCCGCCCACCTATGTAAGGGCGCCCACTCACATTCACAGTGGGCATGGCGACATTTTGACGCCCACAGCACGTACAAGAAACGCAGTCGCGTCGACTGCCAAGTCGACGCTGTGGGAGGCTGCTCAGGCCAGGCATGAAAAACAAATTAAATTGAGGAAGCATACACAAGGGAATGTCAAATATGCTTGACGAAGGATAAGCGCAAAGACAGAAACACGCACACCAATAAAGGTAGTTGCCCGCAGCAGCCCCATTGCTGTTTAAAGCAACAACAAAAACATTGACAGCGACCAACGCGCAGCAGCAGAGGCAGGGACAGGGGCAGGGGCAGACCCAGTGCCAGTGACTGTGGCAGCGGCAGAGGCAGCGTCAAAATCACTGCCATGGCCTGCGCGTCGCAATTGCAGAGCCTAACCTTACACTGACCTTGAAGCGGAGCCGCAGTAGAGCAGGCTGCTTGTCTCCGCTGGAACGGCTTTGCCGCGCACATGGCAAGATAGCGAAACAAGCTGTAGTTATCGTCGCCAACGTCGAAGTCGACGTCGACTTCGACGTCGCGTGCAAAGAATCCAAAATGGCAAAAGAAAATAGTAGAGTTGATCTAGTGGGGAGTGCTCGCTAGGCCATACTCTGTAAATAGTTCTTAAGCAGACTACTCAGGCCCGCTTTGAGCTATGGAATATGATTACGTGAGTAAGCAGAGAAATACATAAAATAAATACTTTATATAATATATAAAAACTATGATATATGTCTGTATTAATAATAAATATGTTGGATATTGCTAAGCGCATAAATAAATATACATCAGTTAAATAAAATTGAATATACCCCTTATTAATTAATGGGTACAGGGTAGAAATAGTCAAGCGAAGCGGTATAACCCAGCAAATAAGCTAGCAGTTGAGGAACGGGTGGGGGGCAGCATAAACATTGGCAAACACATGCATACATACATACATTGCGGCAGCTGAACGCACACACACACACACACACACACACACACACACGCGGGCACACGACAGAAGCATTAAGAGAACAAAAACAACAGCTTCAGTTAGCCAACGACAAGGGGAAGAGGATTGCGGCAGGACGGCACGGAACGGAACGGAAAGAAAAAAGAGGTTTGCTTTTGTACTGCCACACCGCCGGCCATTAATGGAGTATCATTAAGTGAGCACTTGAAATCACAGCACAGCACAGTTGTAAATTTTACAGCAAAACATTAAAAAATAATAATAAAAAAAGTAAAATAAAACTGACTCTAATTTTATGCAAGGCACTGTAAACGGTGGCTGGTGCCGCTCCTACTTCTTGCTTTTCTCCTAATTCCTTCTTCTTTACACTCCCGCTCATACATACATGTGAACATGTGTGTGTATGTGTATGGTGCTATGTAGAATTTTATCGATTTTTGCAACCGCAAAACTCCTCCTACGGGAATATGTAAAATAATTATGTGGGTTCACACAGTTAATTCTTCTGCAACAATTTGTTTTAATTCACTTATTTTTGCATTCTTAATATATACTTTTAAATTACTTTTCCTTTGCTGGAGTTGAACCGTTTAAGCACAAAAAGAAAAAGAACTTTTTTTTAGTTTATCCGTTTTGCTTTAAGCACTGCGATTTATATTTTATCTACGTCCGTTGGATTCAGAAATGCGACTGATTCCTTCAAAAGACCGAATAAGAATGAACGATGAGAGCGCCGCCTAGGACGAAACATGCATTTTCATACATTGTAAGAGAGAGCAGAGCGGCGGACCCAAAGGCAGAAAGAAAGACACAGGGAGAGATACAGAGGGAGAGATACAAAGAAACGATAAAAGCTTTTGTGCCTAGTGTAGACTAGAGGTTCAAGAGACTAATGGAGAACTTAAGCGGCGTTTTGAATTCACAGCTTTTGAAACGTATAAAGCCACAAAAGCATATTTAAAAATATACGTATATAAAAATCGAACTAAAAGCTTACTTCAGCTGCAAGTTATGCTACAAACTCCACGACGGTTACAATTTGCATCACGCTTGAAGCTGATTGATATACAGATATATCGATGAATTAATATTTGAGTGTGGCAACACTGACAGAACACTTAATAATTAAATTACAATTGCTGCATTCAATAAATCAAATTTCTTGTCATTAATAAGTGAAAAGTTTATAATTCTTTTAGTTGAAAAGAATGCATTGTTTGTGCCTGTGCATATTTCATTAATCGCAGGTTTTTATCGATTAAAAGGTATTTGTGCCTTTTGACAAAACGGTCACATTGTCGGAGTGACCGGCACACAAATCAAGTTAGCTCAGAATCGGAGTCGAACTGAGAAATTTCCAGAAAGTGGAACTCAAAATAAAATAAGAAATTTATTTTAAACATCATTCAACAAAATGTCCACCGACGAAACTCAGTTTGATAATATATTGCTGGCCCTAGCCGAAAAGCATCGTAGCGGCGTGCCCGACGTGAGTATTTTCATATAGAATAAGCCCAAACCACGCGAAAGCATGTTTTCCAAAAGAATAAGAATAATAGCAGAATACTAAGAATAGAATAATACGACTTGAAGTATACCCTGCAGTACACAAAGAAAGTGCTAGGCTTTGTTATTGCGCGCCGCTTCTCCACATGGCCTCACGCCATGTGCCTTTGTTCTAGCCAACAATAACAAACATGAAAAAGCTCGCGTTGAAAATACCCTGTAGCCAGGTCTGCTAGGGGGTTTTCTTGACTTGGTTTTGTTTTCCTTGCCAGCTCTTGCAACAAATTGTGTATATTTTGTTGTATATATTCAAAATTTTTTAATTATAATATTTTTTTCATGTATATTTCATTACACTTAAATAAATTCAAGCCTTTTTTCACCTCTTGAAGATAGCGTAAATCTGTGAAATTTCACTGTATCAAGCAGACATCTTTGAAAGATCAGCCTATCAAGAAAAAGATTTTCAAATCCTCAAATAAATCTAAGAAACAGACAGATCCTTCTGCCCGTTACATACGCCTCCACTAACTTAATATACCCTATTTTTGATTGCTAATCTAATCTCGTCTTGTTTTTTGGCTAGTTTTTGCATACCTTGGCTAGCTTCTTACGCCGCAAAACTGATTTCTTTACTGGCGCCAAACAGCCGGAGTGGGAGAAGTTGCTGCTGGACGTGTTCCGCAAGGAGGCAAAACTGGCCATGGCTGAGCACGAGGAGGTAGTCAAGGTACGCGAAGCGGCAAAGCGCAAGAAGGAGGAAAAGGAACGTGCCGAGCGTGAGGAGCGCCTAAAAGAAATGAACGAAAACAAAATCTGTGATATTACAGACGAGGAAGCTGCTGCCATTATCAAAGAGGAGGAGAACAAGTGCGTCATTGGAGTAATTTTAATTTTGTATATATATTTTATTTCACATCTTCTGGAATCATTGTAGAAAACGCCAGCAACTGCTGAACGGCGCTGGCGATGGAGCAAATATCTCAGCTACAAATGAGGATATTTCCAAGCCCATTGAGAAGGCTGAGGATGAGACCGAAAAGGATGAAGTTGGCAAATTGCAGCCCAATGCTGGTAACGGGTGTAACCTCGATAAATACGTGTGGACACAGACACTGCAGGAGGTGGAGGTGAGTTTACAAAATAATTGAATCTATTTTCCATATTTGTTGTTCTTGTTATGAGCTGAAGTTGTCATGGTTGCCCCAATTGCTGTTGCTAAGCAGCTGGTTTCGTCTTCTTGGCCAAGTTATTGACCTCAGCTCTAGCTCTCTAGTGGCTGATTCATATGTGATTCACGGTTGGATTTTCCTTATACAAATTTCAATTTAATTTCAATTCTTTCTGGCATCTCCGATCCCAGAACGATTGATATAGCCATGTTCGTCTAGTCCCTCAGTTTTTGAGCTCGGCTATAGCTGACCTAGGAGAGGAGCAATCTGTTGTTGCCTGGGATACTCTTAAGATTGGACTACTGTATCAAATAGCTACCATAGGAACAAACGCTTCAATTGCAGTTGTGCAGAGGTGGGAAAAGGGAAGGTATCACTCCTTCGAGGTTGTTGTCTTCCTTCAGCATGATCCTGGCTATATTCTTCCTTTGACGCGATTTCATATAAACCTCCCTGGCAGCTTCCAGGATCAGATTCATAGAAGCCAATGAGGATCACGCATCGAAGGCGTAGAGAAATATTCCCATAGAGCCACTCTTGGCCGCTCTGGCAGGCATCGAAAGATCAGGCAGGGCTGCATCATTCCTTTCAAGTTTTTCAACATTGTTTTGCGCATTTCCCTTTCAAGTTTTGAAATAATTTCGAGCATTTGTTTTTCTAAGATTTGCATACAAATTTAATTCTGTTTATTTTTTTGTCACATATCACAGGGCTAAATAACTTAATTGATTAACAGAAAAATACATTCGCTTGTCTCAATTCATATGCAGATGCATTGCTATTGTATATATATATATCGGTATATATCGATATACACATATCGATACATATCTGCGGCATTCACTTCAGTTTTTCTCAGTGTGCAGAGGGCCTTTTGCTGAGCGTTGAGCGTTGAGCGTTGAGTGCTGTGTTGTATGATACAATTTGTTAATTGTGGTTCCTCATTAATTAAGTGCTAATTAAATGTAATTTTCTTTGCTTAATACTTAATACTAGTATGCCGTGCCGTGAGAGGCCATACAAAAATTTCGCTTCACAAAAAAACAATTGTTTTATAATAAATAACTTAAGAATTAGCACAAAGACAAAAGACAGACAGAATATGACGACGCATTAACAACAATTAATCGAGACACACACACACACACACACACACGCAAAAAAACATTAAACATTTGACGGGAAATATAATAAATAATAATAAACTAAGAAGCCAGAAAAAAATTAAAAAAAAATATATATATATATATAATTGACGACGCCGGCTCCCCCCTTGCAGAACCTTCAGAAGAATTGCTCTTACGTTAGCTTTTGGGCATGTCACGAGCGCGCACTGTAAAGAGAGAGGGGAAAGGGGGGTTTCGTTAGCATGGGAGAATCTCTGTTTTAATAGATGATTTAATATGATACGATGGGAAGCTCCGTTGCCGGAGATTCGGGCCTCCTCTATATAATATACGATACTCACTCTCTAAAGCATACACCATGCCCATGATGAGCAGCAAAAAGATGGTGCTCATGCTGATAATCAGAACCGTCACCTGGCGTCCGCGATCGCAGAGTCCACGCTTGGGTTTCTTATTGCCGCCGGGTTCGCCATTAACCATGGTGAAGTGCATGGAACTGGCTATGGAAACGGTATCCAGATCTTTGGTTTTAATGTACTGTAAATTGGGATCAGCATCGATGGGTATTACGGCATCCTTGGCATTATTGTTATTGCTTTTGCTGTTGCTGTTGCTGGCCAATGCCAAATTGGCATTATAATTGGCCGATGAGGAGCTATTGCCATGCACACTGGCCAGCTGTCCGTCTGTCAAAAGCATTTTGTGATGACGCTCCTGTTTTTTGTGTATCTCGGCAAAGCGTTCCAGATTCGCTGCCGTCAACAGCAGTGAGCCGGAAGCGGCGCTCTGTTTATGGGAAATCGAAATGAGTCATAAAGCTTAAACCGAGACGTAGGCGGCGTCGTCGTCGTCGTCGTCTTACTCACCCTTGTGCTGTTATTGCTATCGCTCGAGCCCTGGGAAGAGCGTGATCCTCGCTTGGCGGCAGCCAAAACTGCTGCCGCTGCCGCAGCGGTCACTGCCGCGCTGGTCGCATTCGAATGAGCAGAGACAATGCTGCGCTGCGCCAGCGTTGGCGGATTTGAATTTGATTTATTCGAGGATTTCGATGAGCTCGCCGAGCTGATGGCCGAGCTGCTGGAGGAGACGAGCGAGGCGCGTGGTATATGCCAATAGTCCTGCATCTGCAAATATTGAGAAATTGGAAAGGGAGAATCGTTTAGATAGGGCTATATAGGTCTATTTGAACATTATTCTTTATATTCAAGAAAATATATATTATTATTTTCTATATATAAATAATTCCTGAAAAATCTCTATTTTCTGATCAATAGAGTAGAAAGAGATCAGATTGGATTGAACTTTTTGTAGGCAAAAAGAATCATTATTTATAGATTTCTTATAGAACTTTAAATAATATTTTATATTTTGAAAAATTCTTTTAGAATTTTAGATAATATAAAGGTAAAAAAAAATGTTGGAAAATATTTCTTTATATTTCAATAGTTTAAAAAATACTTGTAGAATTCTAGATAATATAAAGATAAAAAAAAGTCCAGTAAAATATTTCACTATATTTTAATATTCAATTGCAAAGACTCTCCTAAAATTTTAGATAGAATAAACAAAAATATTGGGAAACATTTCACTATATTTCAATATTTAATATTCTAAGAAACTCTCCTAAAATTCTAGATATATTTGAAAGTAAAGCTGTTATCATTCTAGATCATTTGGAAGCTATGCAAAATTTCAGGTTTTCTTTCCCCTTTAAATTTTGCCCTTTATTATAATTTTCAAATGCCATTTTAAACTAAAACATTTTATCTAATGGGTTAGGCTTGAAGACTGGAGACTTGTTTGATATTTTTTCCTCTTTTTTTCTTATTTTTTTTATTATAATACGAGTAAAAAGGTTTTGTTTTTTATTTCTTTCGTTTTGAGCATAAAAAGTGAACTTTCGAGTCTTCTGCGCTCAACTTGTTTGATACTTATGGTCTGATATTTGCCTGCCTGCCTGGCTTTGTCTTGGTATTGGTATCTGTATTGGTATTGGTATTAGTATTCTATTAAATATTCGGCTGGTTGTTGTTATTGTTATTAATGGGACTCCTCTGGTTTAACTTGGTTCGGTTTTATTTATTTTGTGGACTACCTTTCTCATTTTATTGGCTGTTGAAATGCAAATGGCATTTGTTTTTTTTTTTTTTTCTTTTTTTTAATTGTTGCAATTAATTCTAAATTTGTTGCACACACACGCAGGCACACACGCACACACACGCAGACAGACACGCAGACAGACGCACAAATTGACTGATCATTGTCAAGTTCGTTGCCTAAGTCTTTTGTTTTTCCGTGTGTGGAATATTTCTGAGGAGGAGAGAACTCAAGTTATTTATTGTATTTAAGTATATTGTGTAAATATCATTTTTTAAGCATGCGGAAGTCTTATCAGCTGCCGGCACTCAACAAATTCTTTTTCTTATTTGAACTCGCCTGGCCAGTTTTTTTTTCTCTTTTATTTTTAAGTTTCAATTTTTACTTACTTTTTTTGTTGTTGTGTTTCTTTTGCTTGGCTTAAAATAATTTATCACACACAATTAACTAATTAATATCACAAATATTAAACAAAAAAAAAAAAACAATTGTTTTTAGCGGTTTCAGTCAGTCTTTTTTCTAAGATTTAATTGGGGTTTTCTTGAAAATATTTCGGCTCAAAACACTCAACTGGGGCACTGTGCAGCAGTCGCTGTTTTGGACCGTATTTTTGAGTTTAATTTTGCGAGTCTTTTCTTTTGCGAATTCTTCGCCTTTTACGCTGATTCTTTTAAGTTTATTCTTCTTTTTCGCTTTTTTCTGTTTTTCTTTCTTTTTTTTTTTCTTGCTTGGAGCACGCGCCAAACAGAACCGATCTAAACGGCGTCAAGAATCAAACTGAAGCAAACGGCGCACGCCGAGCAGCTAACTGCTGATGCTGCGGCTGTTGCTGCGGCTGCGGCTGCTGACGTCGCTGCCTGCGCTGACGCTGACGTTGACGTTGACGCTGCCGACAGGTTGTTTGCTTCGATGCGCAAACTTTTTGTTGTTGTTCTTTTGCTGTGCTGCTGTCTCTGTCGGTCGGTCTGTCTGCCTGTCTGTGTGTGTTTGTTGCTATAGCAACTTTCTTGCCGGATTTTGCATGCCATAACAGTGTGGCTTCAATAGGCTGACTGCCCCTCCACTCGCGCCACTCACTCCCATCACTCATTGTGCTATATTTATATATTTATACTCTACTCTGATCAAATGCCGGTCAGCGTAGGCAGCCTCCTCCTCCTTCCCTTCTGCGCCCCCTTTTTCCTGGGCCCCACCTACACTCTCCTCCTTATTGCTGTTGCTGCTGCTGATTTGATGTTTTGCCGCGCTGTCACTTTGATGTTCTTGGCTTTATTATTACTTTCCTTGGCTAAAAATAGCCGCAGCTAGCTGCCTGCCTGCCTGCCCTTTTAGATCCATAGATCTAAAGCTTTGGCCGCGCCGCCAGGCACAAAAATTGAGCTGCAATTTTTGTGAGTTTAATCGCTTTTTTAATGCCACCACAAAAAATAAAAGAAGTGCTGAAGGGCGCGCGCGCTCTCATCGTGGGCGTCTTTTGTGGTTTTCCCCCACAGATCCGGGAGATCTATGAATCTTCAAAAGAACTGAAATATTATTATTATTATTATTGTACTCCATATCATGCAGATGATTGTTAACTCTTTCTTAAGGGCCATTGTTTGAATGACACGCCCTTTTCTTGTTGCCAACTGATTGGCACAGTTTTCGAAAATATTGCCAGATCATTTTGGGCTGGTTTCCATATTCTTTTTTTTTTTTTTTAATTTATTTATTGTGTATTCGGCATTCTAATATCAGCGTTTAGCGTCAAAGATCAGCACTAAAATTGTAAATCATGCGAAAAGTCAAATAAAACGACAGCAATAAAAAGATTGATAGGGCTTAGCCAGGTTAGGAATAACTTAACTCTGGCTAACAGTGGTACCAAAATTGGCTTCAAAATTTGTAATTTTTATATTTTTAGCTGCAAGTATTCATTTATTCACTGAATTTAGCTATTTAATTATTAAATATTGCATGAGATCATTTAGCGCAAATGTTCTCTTCCTCTCTCTCTCTCTCTTTCCCTGTAATTAGCGACTTTTGTCACACTGTGCCAATTGGACGTACAAATAAATTGTTACAATTTTATTTATTTAACTGGCCAACAGCAGCTATTATTATTATTTTTTTAAATTTATTTCTTTTTTTCTTGCTTCTTTTTTGCTGTTGATCGAGCATGTTGTTATCACCTTTTAAGTGAGACAAGTGAGTGGCTGCTGCCCCTCTCTTTATTAATAATGTTTATACCACAATATATATACATATATATATCTGTATATCTACAGATCTATCTATATATGTGTGTGCATTTTAATCAGCTGAGTTGACAAAGATTTACCTGACACTGCCAGTTACCAATAGAGCAGCAGCAGCCAGAATCACACACAAAAAGCCAAGCCGAGAGAATTAAAGCAGCGAACACTTCAGGCCACAAAAACAGAGACGAGCTGAGCAGCAATTTAGGGGGAGAGGAGGCTGCGGGGGAAGACACACTTGATCAGGCAGCAACACTAGCTATACACTATACAACTAGCTAAAGAACAGCAGCAGCCGCAGCAGTTCTACACTCGGCGAAAAAATACAGATTTTTTAGCTTGAGACTACAAAAACTTTTTTTTTAGCCTGAACTGCTAAGCTTTTAGGCCTTAAAAGAAAGCTAAACTCAGCTGCTACAAATCTTGAGCTGAAATGAATTTAATTCAAGCTTGATTTATGAATAATTAATTAATAATAAAAAAAATTAGTTAACTTTAAGGAGCAGCTGATTAAAATGTTATTAATTAAAGCTCTTTCTGGCTTTAATTTATAATTTGTCAGGTATTTTTAGCTTGATTCTATTACAATTTTTGAACCAGGAATTCCTTCTTTTTTTTACTAAAAAGCTCACTTTAGTCTCTAGCATAAACTATTTCTTTTCTCTGAGTGTAATCAATCCAATCATTTCTACTTCAATTTGAAGTGATTTTTAAAGCTTATTTTAGTTGAGCTTAACTAATTTCCTTCTCAACTCTTTTTCTCTGAGTGTAACCAATCCAATCCAATTCAATTCAAAGCAATACGCTAAATCAACAAAACATTCTCCATTCCAAAGCCAAAAACTGCCCCAAGATCGATGAGGTTTGCTTGAGAGTTACGATAGATGCTGCTGCTGCTGCCTCTGCCTCTGCCTCTGCTGCTGCTGCTGCTTCTCCGCTGCGCGTTCAGCCAAAACAAACACAACATTTTTTGTTGTTGTTTTTTCTGTTTTTTTTTTTTGCATATAATTAAGCAAGCAAAACAATTTAAGGCCAAAGATTCTGTTGACGCCCGTTCTGGCATTTTGAAATGTGGCTTGCATAAATCGCTCATTTGAGCCATCGATTTATAGCAGTGTTTTGTGTGCTGTTTTTGGGTGACAATGGCTCATAATTCGATTCCATTTACCATTTACATACTGTGATAACAGCAGCGGCTGCTCTGCGGGGAAACCCCCACCAAAAGAAGCTATTGACGCACGTCACACACTCTCAAGGGAGATCCAATGGAACTGGCCATTAATTGGCAAATTCAGAGCACACTATGACACTTTGTATACTCTATCCTTATAGCTATTATTTTATAGGATATTCCAGTGGAAGAATGGACTCTTTTCGAAAGGTGATATCAAATTTAAAGCCTCTTCCATCAGCTTGAAATATGCCGAAAATATAGATTTTGGTCTAGTAAAAATCGGAAATTTAGGAAAGCCTAAAAGTATTTTCATATGTGGAAAAATTATCAAAATATTTTTGAGTTTTAAAGCATTTTTTAGTTAATTTTAAAACCATTTTTTTAGCAGGAAAATGTTGAAACAAATATGTTTTTGTATAGTAAAAATCTTAAACCTATGAAAGTTCAAAAGTATCTTAAAAATACGTGGAAAAAGTCTGCAAAAAAATATTGAAAAATATTCAAAATAGATTTCTAGATGCGTCACAAAGCTAGCTAGAATTTCATAATACCCTTTCGCAGGCTGGGTATAAGTTATAACAGCATTTGTCGTAGCTAATTTCGGAGATTAACGCTTAGAGAAAATTTGCCCACGGGCTTAGTATATTGAATTGATGCTGATAAAAGTATGGATGGATGGACGGACGGACGGACGGATGGATGAATGGTTGGACGGATGGATGGTTGGATGGATTCCTCAGCTGAGTCATCTGATCAAGCGGAAATACTACGCTTAACTTCTGAATGACGTCAGTTGGTTTAAAAATTTTGTGGGTTTTTCTAGCTAATTTAAAGCCAACTTGTGGAATGCAATGAAACATTATTTACCCGTTTTATGGCCAGAACTTTACGGGGCTCATAAAGAAAACTAGCTGACATTTTTTTAATATTTTCGAAATTATGAAGAAACGCTGTGGTTTCCGACTGGGTAAATGAACTCTGCCGCCAACATCCGTTTCAGCGCGAAAGAGAGAGTATTCTATGGGGCTCTATGGAGCTCTATGGTTCCTGGTTCCAGCAAAAAATGTTCTTTTAATTATTATTAAATGCTAGATTATTATAGCTCTTTTTTTTTGTAACTTTAAGCTGCAGATCAATCAGCTGAACGATCGATTATGTTAATTTGTCAAAGTAGGCCAATAGCTGGTTTTTTTTACCCTATAGCAAACGGCTTATAGCGCTTAACTGCTACCGGATCTTTCAGCCAGGTTTTAACCCCAAAAAGCAGCTTCAATTGCCAACAGAAAAAAAAAGAGAAAAAAAATCAGGCACTTGAGCTTTGAGTATTACGAGTATTTTATAGAACTAGTTTCGGCCATTCTAATCAGATTTGAGCCATTCAATTGATGATCATTTTTTTTTCTGCTTTCGGCTTTTGGCTTTCAGTTTTTGGCTATCAAGTGGCGACGACACCAATAATAATTCTACTACCAAATAATACGAGTAAAAACCTCTGGGAAGACGTTTCTGATTCTGATGCCGATTCCGATTCTGATTCTGATTCTGGTTCTGTTTCTGTTTTTGATAATGCCTTATCGACGCAGTCGCCGTTCACTCGCCTCGGCTAGTTTTGAAATGATTTTTTTCTCGCTATTTTATTTTGTATTTTTTTTAGCTTTTTTTTTGTGTTTTTTTTGGCATTTTTGATTGTTTCCACGCTGGTTTGGAGATCGCTGTTTCGTGCCAGGCACCGTGTCGCTTCTTTCAGCATAAATTATACGTCGCATATATTTGAAGAAAAATCAAATGTATTTATAGTTGTTGTTTCTATTTTTTCAGAGTTTTATTTTATATTTTTTTTCTTCGTAGAATTAAGCAAATTTGAGGTAAAAACAAAATAAAACAGTTAACGGCAGGGCAGCCAGCAACACAAATCACGTGAATTTTGAAATTTCTTTTACTCGAAATCAAATGCGGTTTTTTTCCTAATGCCAAAGAAGAAGAAGAATAACTGGTGCACAACTGTTGATCGATTGGCGCTCGATAGTTTTCGATAAATGCAGGCAGAGGAGTCTCCCCGCACAAAATTTGCATAAACCGAAACTGTCAGACTTGGCGTCTGGCAAGCGTCTGATAGATTTGTTGGCTCCTCTTTCTCCCTCTCCCTCTCTCCCCTCTCTTTTTGCCTTCCTTCTCTCTCTGTCTCTGTTGAATGATAAGTGTGCCAGGCTGCCGTATTATCAATATTATTTTTATTCATTAATTCAAGCGCGACACCTTTTCCGTATTTTGTTTAGCTTTGAACTTTGACTGACGACTCAACTTGTTGGCCATCTTTTTATTGCGCTTCTCAACTGTTTACTTTGTTTTAATGTGTGTTTGATACCCATTGAAAAGGCTGTTCATAAAGGGGTATATTGGCAATAGGCGGCGCTTAGAAAGTGTATTTATATTCGAGCTTAGCTGGGGAACTACTCAAGTTGTATTCAGCTTTTTGAAAGCATTTTTGTAAGATCTTTTCTATCTCCATCTATCAATCTATTTATTATATATCTATCTTTTATATCTATCTATTATATATCTATCTATAATATATATATTATAGATCCTTGATATATAAATTTAGATACTTTTCAATAAAATAGTCGAGCTCCTTCTTGACTAGTTCTGCATGGTCAGTCCGAACCCAGTCTCTCGCCTACTTCTCCCTCCTACAGGGTATCCTACTAGTCGAGCACCGTCTACCGCCTAGAGCACTCTTGGTTGGAAGTGTTGGCTTCATTTCACGAATCGCAACATGTTTGCTTTTGTTGGCTTCTCAGCGTCTCAGCTTCTTTCGGCACGGGCAAAAGCCATTTGCATGAACCATTGTTTAACTTAGAATTTGGATGGCATGATTTAATGTGTCCATTGTACACGAGGGATTGCCGAGGGATGGGGGAGACAGAGAGAGAGAGGTGTCTCCTCGGTGATTTGTGTAAATTTCCTAGCTGTAAGGAAGGGGCAATCACGAATAGAATTGAGATGTTGGCTTAACCTTCGTCGCACTGTGAAAGCTTCGAAAAATTCCCTTTCAAATCAACAAAAAAAAAAAAAAAGGCCAATAACCGATATTAATAGAGGCGCGGCGGTAGGCAAATAGTCAGTCAATAATTCCATGGCTAAAATATTAATTATGGCCAAAAGAGCGAGCTTAGCCGCATAGAAGTTGGCTTAAAGAAAGAAATTGAAAGAGAAAAAATACCCAATAAATGTGCAGAGCTGCCATAAACTGGGCTAAGACTGCTGAAAGTGGTTAATACGAAAGGGAATTCCCCAATTTGGCTTACAGCCTGTTGCATAATGCAGCCAGCTGCCAACAGCTGCTGCTGCCGCTAAAAGCCGTCTATTATTAAGCCACATTTGTTATTGTTATTTTGGTGCCTTTTGTGTTCTATATAAACAATTGCTAATTGGAACGCCCACGCTGCTGGCTGCTGGCTGGTTGGCTGTCGTTTGAGCCTCGTTTACATCCGCGTCGCAATCGCAATTCAAAAACCCAATTGACATCCGCTTCAGTTTCAGTTTTGACACATTTTCAATTCGAATATGTCAAAAATGTGAGCGACGCGTCGGCGACAAGATACTTTTGAAGCCCCCAATTGTTGCTGTTGCTGTTGTTGCTGCTGTTGTTGTTGTCGAGTGCTTAACAGAAGCCACTGTTAGAGATGAGCAATTAATTACGTGATGACTCTTTCCATTAGAGATGGGAGGAAGTCGTGAAAAGTTCATTGCAAAAGGGGAGGATGAGCATAGCGCGTTAAACCGTTTGAAAAGTCTTCAGAATTATGAGATCTTTCTGTGAGAAGCCTCAATAATCAGATAAGGTGATCTATATATCCTCTAGAATTCCTTTGAATCTTAGGCATCGCTCAGCGCTAGTTTCGGTATTACTTTTATAAATGAATTCCGTTTCAAAATATAATTTTATTTTAACATTAGGTTACTTTTTTCTGTTAAACTATGGCGATAGTTGAAAAATAAGCCATCGATACTATCGATAAAATAAACGATTCTATTCAGACTCTCTTGCAAGTCGTGACTGCAACATGCTCAGCTCTAGCTGATGCGCTGCGACCACCGCGTGCTGTGACTGCTACTGTTGTTTCTGTCGCTGTTGTCGCTGCTGTTGTTGTTGTTGGGGCACCTTGACTACCCACACACACACACAACAAGACACACACAGAGAGAGACCACAACAAGCAATTCCATAGCTGAAGACAGAAATGCGCTGCACACGCACGAAGCTCGCATCGTGCCTCGTCTTCGAGATTTGTCTTCTTGAACGAAAGCGTCCTTGGCGGGTTTTGCTTTGTCTGCAACTTATTTTGTTGTTGTTGTTGTTGTGTTGCTGTTGTTTTTTTTAATTAAAGGCCTCAACGCGCCGCTAAAAACAATAACAATAAGTGACTCTTCGCCTCCAGTTCCGACTCCAACTCCAACTTCAACTCCGGCTGCGAGTCTCCCCACATGCGATTTGTGGCAAGTGGGTCGCCTGCTAATTGATTGCAATGTTCTCAGCTGGCTGGCTGGCTGCCTGGCTGGTTGGCTGAGTGTCTAATAACTTAAGCTTTAATTATGTTGCTGCCGCTGCTTTTTCACACAAATCGCATTATTATTAATTTTCATTAAAATTAATAGAATAGGTGCTAATATATGTGCGAGTGTCGAGTGTCGACTACCAAGAGCCGAGTGCCGAGTACGAGCATATTCCTATACTTATTGCTGTGGCCTGGCTTATAATTAAGGTGCAGTCAGCATATTATAATGGACGGCACTGTAATTGCTTTGAACTTGAGAGAACTCAGCAACAGTTGCAAGACTATCGATAGTTTCCTCAGGCGATAGTTTCGATTAAGAAAAAAATCAGCTAGAAAGCAAAGAACAACAAAATGGAATTGCCTAATTTAGTTAACAATAGCCAGAATTCCATGTGTTATTACTGGTTTAATTAAAAGGTAATTACAAGAAAAAGGTATTAAAATTCCATAAGGCGTTTACCTTTGCTTGTCGATACTATCGATAGCATTAACGAATAAATAGATTTCATTCCTTTCATTGAGAAAAGAGCAACAAATTTATCAACAATTAGCAGGAATACCGAGTAAGTTTAATCGTCTAATTAAAAGGTAATTACAGGGCAAGAATAGACTTGGAATTCCATAAAGAGATTACCTTTATGCGATCGATACTATCGATAGCATTAACAATTGTTTTTTAACAGAACTTTGATTGGTTTCATTCCATTCCTTGGTTAATCGAGAAGTTCCTAGAACTTAGAAGCTAGTGTCATCGATACTATCGATATTATGCACGCTCCTTGTGCATTAATCGATTGCTTTGCAGCATTTGGACAGGCTTCAGTCAATGCATTGTTTTGTTTTGATGCAGCCACAGGCTGCAACCTGTTAAACGGCATTCCAAGGGCTGCTCCCAAGTGGTGCTGCTCCTGCAAATGCAACCGGATCTGATGCTGGTTCTGGTTGATATGCATAAACAACCGCTATGCACGTCCTTGAACTGGCAGTTAAACTAAATTCCCGTTGATTGCAGACCAAAGCCCCTTGGCAAATCCTTGAACAAGCCTTGGTGAAGGGCGCAGCAATGCAGCTCCAGTTTTTCTTTTTTTCTTTTTCTTTTGTTTTTATTTTGTTTTTGTTTTTCTTGTTTTGTTTCTGCCTGATGATTGCAGCTGCTGATACCGTATAGAAGACAGGCCTCTTAGCCAACTTGAGGTTTATTTATAGATCGTTTTTTAGTTATTAGCTGCTCCAAGGTTGGCCAAAGCAATGGGCATCATCATCAGTCGCAGCAGCAGCCGCAGCAATTGTTGTTTCTGTTTCTGTTACTGTTGACTTTGTTACGTGGCCACTAGAATCTTCAAGAGAGTGGCGAATGGCGGGAGGGAGGGGACGGTAGAAGAGGCTCCGATCATTAATCACAAATTACATGAACCGGAGACGTTTGCCTCCGTTTGCCGCTTGCTCTGAGACTTACAGATCTCAGATCATCATCAACAGAGAGCACTACAGTGGACGCTCGATAAAAGAGATATTTTCCCATAGTTCTTGGTGAGGCTACAAAGCTAAAGAGGGTTCCCAATTGCAGGGAATTTGTAGGCTTAATTTCCTCTATAACTTATCGCTCTTAACGAGCATTCACTGTAAATTATGATTATTAACGAGCAACTGGTTATCAAATCCATTCTAATTGCAGCTAAAGATTCCCTTCAACGTGACATTCGCTTTGCGGGCTCGCGACATTGTGGTCACCATTGGCAAGAAGTCATTAAAAGTGGGCCTCAAAGGTCAAGTGCCGATCATCGATGGTGAGCTCTGTGGCGAGGTTAAGCAGGAGGATTCGGTTTGGGTGCTTCAAGATAGCAAAACAGTCTTGATTACACTTGAGAAAATCAATCGTATGAATTGGTGGAATCGCTTGGTTACCACCGATCCGGAAATATCTACACGCAAAATCAATCCAGAGCCATCGAAGCTATCTGACTTGGATGGTGAAACACGCAGCATGGTGGAGAAAATGATGTACGATCAGCGTCAAAAGGAGATGGGTTTGCCCACCAGCGATGATCGCAAGAAACAGGATATACTCGAAAAGTGCGTATATTTTTTTGGGTTCCTATTTGAAAGTGGAACTCTACTTTTTTTTATTGAATTCCACGGAAGTTGCGAGAAGCATTTTTGGTGCTCTTTGTGGATTCTATTTGCGAGTGGAACTCCAGTTTTTTATTGAATTCCACTTCCAATTGAGAAGAGCCTTTTGGTGCTCTTTGTGGATTCAATTTGAGAGTGGAGCTCTACTTCTTTTTTATTGAATTCCACTTCCAATTGAGAGGAGCCTTTTGGTGCTCTTTGTGGATTCTATTTATTTCTATTGATAATGTGGAACTTGATATATTACTAATAATTCTCTCTCTTCTTCCAGGTTCAAGCTACAGCATCCCGAAATGGACTTTTCCAAATGCAAATTTAATTAGAATTTATTTACAGGACTCTTACATAATTATTCCATAAAAATGTCTCAACTGTGTCAGTATCTAAAACACACACACAAACACAACCTAGTAACACACACACACACGCGCATACACACGTACGCACACACACGCACACACACGCACACACACACACGCACACACACGCAAACACAACACAAACGCAGCACGAATAAGAAACTGTTTTTTTTTTTTTTTTTTTGGCAAACAATTTGTTTAACAAAAAAGAAAAAGGAAAAGAAAAAGAAAGAAATAAAATATATTGAAAAATCGTTGATTTAATATTAACATATGTTAATCTTTAATTGGTTAGTGAAAGTTCCTATGATAATATATCTTTTTAAAGAGCGACAAAACGCCGCGCTGTCTATGCTTTAGGTTTCAGAATATAAAAGCTGTTTTTCGCCTTCTTTTTTTGAGCTTTTTTAAAGCCGCCTAATTTTTGGTGGGAGCGACCCAGAGACACGATCTTAACGTGGCGATAAAAGTAATTTTTCATTTTTATTGTTGCTTAAAATGCAATTAATTTCGTGCTAATTTGTTATCGCGCCGCATTCAAGTTCGCCCAATTCTCAGCCAGTTTCCAGTCCGTCTCTCTGCCTGTCTGTCCGTCTGTCTGGACATGGATATATTTGTCGAGAATCTACAATCAGATCAGCTTAATAAAGCGCTCAGTTCCCAGGCCAAGCGCTGTGATTAGAATGTCTTCGCCCCAAAGACAGATGACACCTCTCCAAATGGTCGTAGAACCTTCCACTATTCTCCAGCTTTTCTCCGGCTGCTCACTAGTTCTGTGGGTCATTGCCTTGGTTCTTTTGTTGCTGCTGCTGCTGAACTCGTTTCAGCTGTTGGCTATAAATTTTAGCTGTTTTTTTTTGTTGTTGTTACTCGTATTTTAATTTCTGTATTCTTTTTTTTTGTGTGTTTGGCTGTAAAGTGCTAAGCAATTTTTGTACGGCTAATTTGCTGTTTCGCTATCAGCTATAAATCGACCGATTTCATCATTAGTCGCAGCTTTTTTAAGGCTGACACGCGCCAAGTTTTTTGAATAGATTCGAGTGGACTGCGTGAGCAGTTCGGAGTTCGTGTCACGCACGCGAGTAACGCATAAATTCCGAAATTCGAAATTCGCGTAATTTTTGCAGCGTAATTTTGTTTGTTTTTTCTTAGCTTGTTAAATTCCAAGCGAACCATAAAAAACAAAAAAAATGCATTAAAAAAGCATTACGAATTGCACTCAGAGTTTTTTTTTTTTTATGTCTTTTAGCTTTTTTTTATAGCAAGCGAAAATTAGGTTAAACAAATGTTGCAGAATGGAAAAGTTTTAAACAAAATAAATAGCCAATTAAGAGGCTTATCTCTTCGTACCATGAATTAAACCAAGGCTAAAACTAAAGCTAAAACTGAACACAATTTCAAAACTGCTTCCGATTGCCCACTCGCGGTCCACTGTTCCGCTTCGATGTCCATCTCTAGATCGCAACCCACTCCGCAAATAGATACGCCCAGCCTTTGTTGTGCGAGTATAAGTCGTAGTTTAATAGCTCATTAATTAAGCAGAAATTTATTTAACAAAAATTAAGAAAAATAAAACATTGTACAACAAACTAAATGCCGAAAAAACGCTAATTGATAAATAGGTTCCACAACAAAAGAGGAGGGAGCAGAAGTAAAAAAAGAAGTAGAAGAAACGGACGCAGCAGCAGCTGAGAGCTGCATCTGTGTGTGGGAGTTTGTCAATTAATTAGTAATTAAAATAATTAATTATAAGCAGACAAATTAAGCGCAGCGGGAGCGCACGATCTGGCTTAACCCACAGGTAATCCGCTAAGCAAACCAAAACAGAAACATGCAGAGCAATAGAAGAGAATCATCGGGAGGGTTCAACCGGATTCCGGATTCCGGATTTTGTGCTTTATTTACGGCGTGCTGCTTGCTCTAAAATTCGAAAGTACAAAAAGGCTTTCTATATTAAATGGGGGGGAATTTGCCAGTGAACCGGTTAAAGCTACTGATTCCAGTGCAGACAGGCAGACAGACGGCCAGACGGAGGGAGAGAAAGCCATTGAAATACCATTAAAACGAATCAAAACAAACATTTAAATGTTTTTTTGGCAAATAACTCACATGATCCATGATCAGATCAGCAGATCAGCCCAAAAAACAACAACTAAACTCAACTCAACACGACGCCAGATATTTTGATAGATCGTTATCCAGAATAATAAACAATATACAGCCCACAAAAACCGTTAGATCACCCACAGCATTGAACTCATTAACGTTTCGAATGCCTGTTTCCATGCTCTACAGGGTATAACGCAGGCATATTCAGTGGGCGTAACCCAAGGAAGGGTATCCATAATATTCTGCAAATTATTGAGAAACCACATTGAAATTATACCCCCCCAATTAATTTTTCTGCCAATTATATTTTTGTTGGAGCAACAGTGCTGTCACTTCAGCCTTTTTTTTTATAGAAAATATCTCAAAAATAATAAATCTAATTATTTTATAAATTTAAACATTTTAGCGCTATTAAATGTTTTCTTTTTACTTCAAGAAAAAAACTATTGTGTTTAATTATAATCGAAGTTAAATTTATAGAATTGATAAATTGATGAATTGATATCAAAAGCTTTTATTTATTTACTCTTTATAAATATAAATATTTTTATATTATTATTAAATTAATAATAAAAAAACAAAGAGAAACTCCGAACAAGCAGTCTGTCTCAATCCTTTGCTTAACGCCACAAGCAGCTGTTTAACAGAGTTATCGTTATCGATAAAGCTAAGAGTGCGTATCGATTACACACTTGGTGCGTGCACAGAACAGAAAGAGACAGCTTTAGATATAATGAGTGCAGTTTGAGGGAGAAGGAAGTCTATACATATCTGGCTGCAGGTTCTACACCAAATACAGGGTATTTGCTAGTCGCCCTTGCCTCTTACTCCTGTGTAGAGTTGTAAGCCAATGCTGAGCATACTCGAAAACAGGGGAGTATAAAAAAAAAGACAACGCGCGATTGAACTGTTAAATGACGCACGTGATGAATTTGTCTGGCAGGCAAAAACCAATAAATATTAATTTCTTGGCCGGAGCCAGAGAATATGCCATAAATAACGAATCCGGGTGCTGACTCCGACTGCGGCTGTGAGTTGAGTGCTGCCGCTGCCGCTGCTGCTGCTGCTGCTGCTGCTGCTGCTGCTGACTGACTGACTGACTGACTGTCCCGTGGTATGAGTCGATTCTTTTTTTCTTTTTTCTGATTGTTCTTGTTGTTATTTGTGCTAATAACTTTTTTACCTCTTTTTTCCTTTTTTTTGGTAATTTCGAGTGTTTCCCACATCAACGAATCAAATCAAAAATCAAAAGATATTCTACCCATGGGGCGCTGGTCGCGTGGGTTATTTCACAGATTCAGTCTGGAGTCTGTCCGCCTGTCCGTCCATCCGTCTGTCTGAGTCTGGCAACTCTCTCGTAATTGCGGCTCATTTGTTATTTTTAGCATTAAATCTTGTTAAATGCCGTCGCGCGTAGCCACTGCGCGGCCCATTAACTATAACAGACGACCTGAAAAATTGTCTATATATATAAATATATATATATATATATCTATCCATATATTGTGTGTTTATTTTTATGCTCGCGTCATGCTGGCACCCCCGTCCAAAACAAAAGACTTAGGCAACGAACTTTGCTTAGAAAAGATTTTCTGCGTGTAAAGAAAAAAAACGGAAACCAACCAGCTGACATTTTGAAGGTCAACGCTTCAAGTCTGGCCAACTGACCAACCAACCAGCGGACCAGCCAGCGAGCCATACAATTAACTCATTTAACAAGCCCCAAAAGCGCTGTAACTGTAACTGAAACTGAAACCAGGTTGCAGTAGCAACCAAACCGAACTGAACACTGGGCGTATTTTTTTTGTTTTTGTTTTTCTCCACGATGATATTGAGTTGTTCAAAATGTAGTATAAGCCACTGGCAGGGGGGCGGGCAGGGCGGGGATACACAGCAAAAAATTGAGATAAAAAGACAGAATGAAAAGCTAACTGCGGCTGAGGAAAGCTCTGGAATATTAGTGAATTCAAGCTTGAACGGAAGGGGGTAGATCCTACCAATGATTCCCATAATACCCTGCAATAAATTCTATTAACTGGCTCTACTCAAAGCTCTTTTTGTTCAGTGTAGCGGCGTAGCTAAAGAAGTCAAGAAATATGTCGTTGCCATTGGCATTTTCGTTGGAGGCTCGCACAGTGTCTGGTTAGAGTCTGTTGCCGCCTCTGTTTCGGTCGCCGTTGGTGGGCTTGGCTCTTTCTTGCCTCTTCTCAGGGGCGACAATGAACTGTTGAGTGTCAGTGTCTGTCTGTCCGCCTGTCTGTCTGCCTGTCTGCAACTGCTACCGTTGTCGTTTCTCTTGTTGGCGTTCGTTCTTTGAGCCACCAAAGATGTGCAGCGATTGCAGGCACAGTGGTTGCCAGCTAAATAGAGCCCAAAGTAATAAATATATATGATTTATACAATTTTCTGGAATTTCCTAATTAACGAGCGACTACTGTGCCACGGTACGTAACTGTACCATAAGTTTGTCATGTAAGAATGTGCCATGACGCCTGTAATTTCATCAGACAGAATATTCCGTGTGTCAAGCGAATGGATTTGCATGCCAATATATGTATATATGGATATAAAGATATATATATATATAATGGTGTATATCCGGCTGTGTTCCCGGACCTCGTCGAACAGTCAGACAGTCGCCCACATATGGCGCTTGGGAGCTTTGGAGCTGGCATTCTGCATTCACTTTTGCTTTGAACTGAAATATCTGACTGCCTGCAGGAATTTCGCAATTAGTTTTGGTTTGGTTATCTCACAAATTGTGCGCCTGTTGCCATTTGCATTGCTAATTTCGTTGGGTGAAGGCAGAAGGCAGAAATTTGTTGCATTTACTGAGTATAACAATTCATATAACAGTTTCATATGTAAAGTTAATCTCGAAGCAGGCTTATCAGTTCATAGATTGGGGGGGATTAAGAGCAGTGAACAGCTTATAGAACTTTTGAAACAGTTTTAAGAACTGTTATACTGCCTGTCTGTGAAATGTCGGTGTTGAGCGGGTATGACAGTATAACAGTTTCATATGTAAAGTTTAATCGTGAAATTGAAAGGCTTAACCATTCTTAGATTCTTTTATTCGGCTTATTTCAGCTTATAGAATTTTGGTACAGCTTGGAGAACTGTTATACAGGCCTCAGAGGTGCTAGAAAAGAGCTGGAAAAAGCTGCTTTTTAAATGAAGCCTTTAAGAACTCAAAATCAGCATAGCTTTTCTTGTAACAATTCTTAAGGTGTTAAACAAAACAGACTCAAGAAAAGCCTTGAAAAACTAAAGGTTCGCTCAGAGTGAACACTATTTTTCAACTGTCATAAAAACTGTTATACCCCTGTTATATGCTCCCATTGCTGCATGTTGCAATTGTTGTTTGTGGAAGGTGCAACGAGGCTTAAATTAATTTTCAGCCGCTTTCGAGCGAACAGCTGTGGCTACTGTGAGATTTATGAAGAGATTGGCCTTTTTTGGCTTGTCTTTTTGTGCCTGCCGCTATTTTATCTCTGAACAATGACTAATTCTATGGTATTTAGAGTGCAGGCGATTGTTTATTTCGTATTTTTGGTTTTATTACGTGTTTATCGATAAACAAATCGAAACGAAACGAGCCAAGCCGAGTCGAGCCGATGACAAATGTTTGTCGTTTCTTTTGGAGTTCGTGGGTGGCGGCTTTTGGCAGAAAAGAAGGCAATTCTTGGCTGAAATCGCTGATAATCGCCGTTATTAATAACAATGCAAAAATATCATTTGCTAATCGTTTTTCTTGTTCTTTTAACTCTTTTATGTTGGCGTTAATCATCTGGGAGTCTGTTTGTGAAAGGCAAATAAAAAAAAAAACGCTTTGATGCTGATGATGATGCATCGAAATTGATTGAGTCTATAAATTCCGTATAAAGAAGCGTTTACTAAGCATAGTTAGGCTTAGAACTAAACACTCATTTCAAGCCAAATGAATAATCAGAGAATCGTTTAATCGATTATGCAATTTTCGCGGAAGTAAAGTTGACTAAACTCTTCAAAGCTGAAGCATTTAGAAAGGGGAAATTTATAATTGAATGATCAGGCTTCAAAGCTATGCTAAATAAAAGAGGTTCTTGCCTGAGATTCTTTCGATACTTCTACGAAAATAGCTAAGAAATATGATAAGTTTCCATTACAATATTTTAATTATAATTTATGCAGCTATAACTCTGTGTTTGCTATAAATTTCTTCTTAGATCGTACAAATTTTATGGCATTTTAATTAAATTAATAAATTTATATTGCTTTTATACTAAATATGCCAGTTATTTTACGTAATCTCTGGGATTTTTCGCCTTATTTAATTAGGCAACTGGAGAGATTTAAGACATTAAAAAACTGCTTAAAAAATTAAAGTTCCTGTAAGAGTTATTAATAGCCAATTTTGTAATGTTTTTGGGTTTTTTTTTTGGTAACACTTTAAGCCTTGTTTAATTAGTGACTGCGGATAAAGATTAGATTTGTAATTTACCCGAATCTCTCAGCTTTATTCGTCCTCGCAACGCGATATCGTGTGAATTACCGGTCTAAATCTATATAAATTGACTTGGCTAACATTGTTTAAACGCTTTTGTTTACACGTGTTTATTCATTAACTAATTGACTTGGAGGCGAATGCCAACAAGCGAGAGATCCCCAATTAAACTGTGCATAACTCTCAGCTTACTTAACACATCGATCCACTCATCTTCTTCCTCAATCCCAGCTCAAGTGGAGAGACTCGAGTATTGCTTTCATAACCAATCTATTCGCTCGTTGAAAGCCCATATGACCCATGCCCAGGCCCAGGCCCATAGAGAAATTCATAAAACTTGACATGGGAAATGCCCCCACGAATACCACACACAGACCAGAGTCCAGCTTGAAGATCTGTCCCATAATCAATATGCTAATACAGCGAGTAAATACTCTCCGCCTGTTAGTAACATTTAACAAGAAAGGAAGGGTATAACCGATTCTCTAAGCATTTTGACTGTGCAATAGAAATATGCTAGAAAGTTAATTATATATCCAAAAGTCTTGGAGAAGATTTATTTGAGATCAAGAAAAACTTCCTGTTTCGATTGAATTAAAGAAATCCTTCTTGTTCGATTTTCTCAACGGAAACCTTCTGCTTCGATTCGATGAACAGAAAACGTTGGATTTTCTGAGCGGTTGTCGATACTGTTTGATTGCTTATTACAAAAAGAAAACATTATTTTTGATTTAAATTAAGCCTCCAGAATTGTTCAATAATTTCTGATTATTTTAAATATAATAAAACAAAAAGTTGTATTCAAAGCGTATACTTAATATCGCTATACAAGCTGAGCTCAGTTTTCCTAGCTTCTATTTGCTATAGCAAAAGTTTTCTATTTGCTTTGACACCTTTTCTGACAGTCCGTAATTCTGTCTTTCCGTCCGCCAGTCCGTCCGTCTGTCCGCCCGTCTGCTCTCCTGCCATTTGCATAGCAAACACAGCGTGGCAAACGAGAGAAGCCGCCGAGACTATTTGCAAAATGCTTGAAGAGAACCCAGCTCAGCTGAGAGCTGAGAGCTGCCTCCAATTGAGTCGCTCTTCTTCCACCTGCCCACCCCGCCCTGACCCACGTTCGACGTCGCCGGCGCTTAGCGTGTTCATGTAAATTTGACCTTGACACAATTTCGTTTCATAACAGAGAAGAAAAAAAAGCAAACAAATGAGGCGGGGGCGACAACAAGCAAATGGAGAGGGGGCCGAGCGAGGGGCGGGAACAGGCGTGAGCATGTGTGAATACAATAAAGATAAAGACACAGAGAGAGAGGGGCAGAGGGGCACAGGGGGGAGCGAGGCAGAGTGTGAAGCGAAGAGAGCGTGCGACAGACACTCGTGTAATAACTCAAGTGCGGGGCCAAACTCAAAAGCGTCGCAGTTGACGCGGGCAGCAGGCAGCGGGCAGCGGGCAGAGAAAAAACAAATTCAAGCTGAATTTTCAAGAATCGCACGCTCTGAACTTTAGCAATGTACATAAAAAACAAAAAAAACAAAAAAAATAAATAAACTAGGCAAACATAAATAATACGAGAAATAAAAACGAAAATGCTAATAAATATCGAAGAATTTAACAATTCAAATATTGACCCGCACTTCATACAAAGTCTGTACAAGGAGTCCGGGCATTATCATAATTCCAAAGCAGCGGATCAAAGTTGATTTGCCGACATCCAAACAGGCCATTAAAGGCCCCCACTGACCTAACACGAAATGCATATCCTGGCGTGAAAAGCTAGGGCTTTCTTTTAAGCCCTCACGAAATGTTTAAGGCTTTGCAGGAGGCAGCTGCGATGCTACCAATATTTATTATTGATCTGCGGAATGAGGCAAGCTGATAGAGCTGTCCGTCTAAGCATCGGCTTTCAGCTTCACATCAGTCGGAACCGGCTGGATCGGCTTAATATATCTTAAAGAAAAGGAACAATCTGCTCTTGATAAGTTAGTGAAACTTTCAAGCTAGTTAGCCAATTCAATTTCCCAACTGCACGCTAAAAATCAAGAGAATCGGCTTACTATATCATATATATATCGTAGGAAGAATCGGTAAAAGCAGAAATTCTTCCTAGTTTTATTTGCTTTATCTGCTTTATTTTCGTTTCCCTCAACTGGAATCATGTGAGTGGGCCCCTTGAGCAGCAGCCAGAGCCAAGCTGGCTGGCAATTCTTAACGCGAACCTAATTAATTTTCATTTTCGATTTGGCTTTTTTTTTCATTTAGCTAATTTTAATTTCTATTATTAATTTGTTAACACATTTCGCGCATTAATGAAAATATCAATGGCCTGTGAGTGTTTAATAGGCGGCACGTGGAAGCATTTCATAAATATGCATACGACAATTCTATCTAAAACTTCTCATCCGCCGCCTCCTCCTCCTCCGCCACCGCCTCCGCCTCCTTCTCAGCGCTATAAAAATAATCAGAGAAGCTTTTAATGATAATGATAATCAATTCGAGATGATTAAACGATAAATGTTGCATAGAGAATGGCATGCTTTCATTCATTATTTACGAAAAACACTTTGAAAATGGTATTTAATTAACATATATTTTGGTATTTAATGAAACGGCACGTATTTTAAGGCTAGTTTATGGCTAATTAATCTGTTTAAAACAGAAAAACGCTAAGCTTCTTCGCCTAGAGGCAAGTTCCAACAAAAGGCCAGAACCATTAGGAATCAGCTACCAATATTATGACTCATCTTGAGAGAAACTAGAAAGATTCTTAGGGCCGGTGTGATAGATTCTAATCGGTTAATAATTTATCAAAAAAAAAATGTAGAAGTTTTTTTAAGATGAAAATATAGTTTCAGCATAAATCTGGTGAATAAACTTTCTTGGGAGCAGCTACTTTTATGACTCATATTAAGGGAAAAGTATTTAAAAGAATTATTTAACAATTTGAAACTAAATTTGTTTTTCTTCCAATTCAAACAAAAGACTTAGGTAACAAACTTGTTTCCTTTTAATTGAATATGATAATTCAATGTAAAGAATATAAATTGCTTCTTCATCCTTCTGCTCCTAATATCGCTGAAACTTTTAATTTTCATTCCCATTCAAACAAAAGACTTAGGCAGCAAACTTGTGTATTTTTAAATGAATATTAAAATTCAATATATAGAATATAAATAATTTATTCATCCTTCTGCTCGTAATTTCATTAAGACTTATAATTTTCATTCCCAGTGGAACAAAAGACTTAGGCAACAAACTTGTTTCTTTTTGGGAATGAACTACGTATTTCAGCCAAATTCTAGTACTCTAATTAAACATAATAATTTAAAAAAAAAATATATATATAAAATTATATATAATAATATATTATAGAATATTATATAGGTGTGCTTCTTCAGCCTCTTTTTTATATATATTCTAGCCACTTCATGTTCTGCTCCCAATACCATTGAAGCTGCTCGTTCTCATTCAAACAAAAGACTTAAGCAACAAACTTGCGACTCTTTGTATTGCCACCAACAACAGCAACAACAACAAATAAGAAGAACAAATGCAAAAAAAAACAAAAAATTAAATACGATAATAAATATTTTAATTGGATTTCGAAAGTGAAAAGCGACAGCTTTGTATTCCAATCTGAGATCTCTGAACATCAGCTGCACAAAAAAGGAGCTCGTCAGACTCTTCAAATTGTTTATTTGTGTATCTCTTACAGTTTAATTTTTTCTTATTTCTTATTTTTTTTTCCTTTTTGCCTTTTTCTTTTTTTGTCTCATCTTAAATTGGATTCAGCTGCCGCATTCTGAGTTTGAGCCGCATTTGTCAAATGTTGCTTCCCCATTCTCGTTTTGATGTGGCTCATTTCCACTCTGGCCAAAAAAAAAAACAAAATAAAAATATATCTGAAACAGTGGGCGTTTTGTGTGAACACTTGGAGAAAAACTGAGTACTTATTTCTTATTTTAATCGAAAAAAAAAGAATTTAAATTTGATTTTTTTAAGTAGAAATCTTTTGCAAACTGTTGGATTTCTTTTAGGCTAAAATATGGTTCTTTCTTTCGGGAAGATTAGGGAGAAAGAAATACCAAAAAGTACTTGTTATTTCTCTCAGTGCAGGCAGCACAACGTCTGCTTTTGATTGGCAAAGTGAAGGGAATATTCAAGTCGTATCAGCTGTCTGGGAATGCGATCAAATTTGGAGACACGTGTAAATCGGAGCGTTCTTTTTGGACTCTGCTAATTGATGAAAATGAAAATGTCAAAGCAAATTGAGGAACTAAACAATTGACAATTTAACAATAATTTTAAATTCTTAATTACGAATCGAACGAACTGTTATTAAAGGCGACCAAATCGCCAGCAAACAAAACAGAAAACTGAAAACTGAAAAATGAAAAATGCTTTGCCAAAATTGCCCAACATTTAACATTTACTTTGGCCGCATAAAAAATATATATATATATTTTTTTTTTTTTTGGCTTGAGAATTGTGCACAAGGTTATCAAACAACAACAGCAACAAACAACAGCAGCAACAATAAAAAATAATAACAAAAACAACATTAAATTGAATGCAATTAAAGTTTGCATTGAAAGCCAGCGCCTTTAAACACTTTTTGGGGCCTTTTGTTCAACAATTTTAATAATCGAATGCAATTTTTGGTGTATTTAATTCATTTTGCACTCTGAGGCGAAGCCAAGTGCAACGAGAGAAAATAATTATCTACGGCCTGCACGAATAGTTAATGCCCTAAGAAACCAAATCAGTCAAGAAAGAACACAGCTGACGAATAGTTAATGCCCTCAAAAATAGAATCTCCCAGGCAGCAATGAGAGAAAATAATTATGTTCGAGCTGTGGGAATAGTTAATGCCCTAAGAAATCGAATCAGCCTCAAAAAAATAGAACTGAGGAATAGTTAATACCCTAAGAAATCGAATAGTTGAATATAAGCCAGAAAAAAACAGCTAACGAATGGTTAATGCCCCAAGAAATCGAATCTCCCAGGCGAGAATGAGAGAAAATAATTACGTTCGAGCTGCAAGAATAGTTAATGCCCAAAAAAAACGAATTGTAGACGAATAGTTAATACCCAAAGAAATCTAATCACTCAGCCAGCCTCAACAATATTTATAGAATATTTAAACAAACTTCAACAATATAAAATCGCATCTTTTGACTCACCTTTTCAAGAATTACACTTGAGAATTATAGAGCATAATTTCAAAGAATTTCTGCTGAGTGTTGCAAATCTCTTTGTCAGTTAATAAGACCCTTGGTGAGAGTAAAACTTGAAAATTTGTCTGTCTTTTCGTACTCCAAAGCATTTTGAATCATTAAAGATTTCTTGCCCGAAAGGTTAGTATAGAACATTCACCCAAACTAAATTTAATAAAGAATTAATTGCAATATCATTGCGAGTTTTAATTTTAGCCGCTTTTTTGGCTTGTAATTTATTTTGAGCAGCGCAAAAATTAGATTGTAAATTTGTACTTAAAAATAATAAATAATTAAATTTAACATTTTAAATTAACATAAATTTTGCTGTTAAAAAATGCAAGTGGAAGAGAAGCAGAAACAGAAACAGAAACAGAAACAGAAACAGAAACAGAAACGGAGAAGGAGAAGAAGAAGGAGAAGGAGAAAAAAAACAGCTGTGAATGCTGATAATGATGTTCATAAAGTAAACAAAAATAAATTGTAAACAAGTTTAGCGAGACAGCCCACAAAATTGCAAAAAGGGGCGTGGCAGGGAACAACTACGAAATGTACAACAACTTGTCACGCACTTTTTGTTGCCGCTGTTGCTGTTGTTGTTGTTACTTAGCCTAGTTAAGTTGTCAAAAAAAACGAAATAAAAAACAAAATAAAATTAGGGAAAGGCTAAGCTTCGGCAGACCGAAGACTAAATACCCTTTGCAGCTTGAAAAAAGCATTCAGGAAATTGTTGTTAATAAAGTTTTGCTGTAGAAGAACTAGCCTTAAAAGCTGTGATATAAATTTAGGCAATAAATAGCTAAAGATACAATAAATAAGATGAAAATATCTGAAGATAAAATATTGTTCCGATTGTTCCCTTTTCGATGGCAGCTACAGGATATAGCTGTCTGATTCGGCAGGCACAATTTCAGTCAGCTGGCTCAAAAGCTGAGGAACGGACAGACTTACAAAGCTGCCCAATAATATATAAATCTGTTGGGGTCGTGACAAAGTTGTAATACCCTTTGGAAGGGTATAATAAATACATCTTTTTGCCAAATTCATTTTGGAATATTTGTTGTGACGCGTGGTTTATTTTTCTATACTTTTTCCCCACTTTTTTCTTTACCTGTTTCGGCGGCGCATCCATCGTTGAGCGTTGTAAAGATTGGGTTGCAGATGTAGTAAGAGATATAGACAAATATATATATATATATATTTATATATAGGTAGAGTCACACTTATGGGAACACTTTGAGTCGCCTTTTTTTCGCTTTTTTCGGTTTTTTTTGTGGGTGTGAGTTTATTTTCGACTTTTTATTTTAAGTTTATTTTGTCAACTTTGTTCGGGGTTTTTTTTTAGTTGTAATTTTTATTTGAAGGGCAGACACGATTTGTTTTTTTTTTAATGTTGTTGTTGCTGTTGTTGTTGTTTATATGTGTGTCACAGTGGTCGAATTTTATGTTTTTCCTTTGAGTTTTCGTGTAAAAAAAAGAGAAAAAAACAACTTTGTTTTGGCTGCAACTTGTTCTTGTTTTTTTTTATTTTTTATTTTTTTTAGATTTGATGCACTTCAACTTTGTGCAACATTTTGTAGCAAGAGCCGCAAGCAACTTTGACAAATTTTCGCATTCCCAGCCGGATAAATAAACTTGTTGGGATTTTCTCGAAAAATTTTCGCGTGCGTTTTCTCAGCTGTCTTACCGCTGATAGGCTACTAAAAAGCTGACTGACTGAATGACTGACTGACTGACTGAGTGCTGCTGCTGCTGCTGCTGCTCCGCGTGCACACTCCGTTGCGGCTGTGCTGAGACTAACTGAGACGCCAGCCGCCCGACGGCTCAAGTATTAAAAAGCATTAAACATTACCGCGCATTGTTGTTGTTTCTGTGTGTGTGGTTGTTGTATTTGCTGCGGCTGCGGCGGCGGCTGCGGCTGTGTGTGTATGTGCAGGCACTGGCGTAGACCCCAGAGCTAGTGCCAGACCCACACACCACACCACAGCACACACACACCACAGCACACCACGGCACACCACAGCACACCACAACACACAGAAACGGCCGACTTCAGATCTGAACTTTGTGTTAATGCCAAAAAGCAAACAGCAAACGTAGCAAATTTTTCAAACCAAAAATAACAAGAGTACTCTAGCTGGAAGTGCCTGACTAGCAGCTACCCTGTAAAAAAATAAGCCAGTATGAAGAGTCGGGAGGGCAGCACTTGCAGCTGCCCTGTGGACAAATAATTCATTATGAATAGTCTGTACTCAAGTGGGGAGTGCATGACTAGCAGCTACCCTGTAGAAAATGAGAGCCTTTATAGACCACAACTTAGTCATATTCAGCATCTATTTCAAACATCAATAAAATATAGAGTATTCTAGGTAAAAACAATAAATTTATAGCAGACTCTTAGAGAAAAGTTGGCTGGCAAAACATACTTAAAAAATGTCCATCCAGAAAATATTAAAAAATTATGAAAAATATCTGCTGCTTCTAAGCCATAAATCACATCATTTTCCATAACATTTTATGTTAAGCTTCAGCCTGATATACCCTTTAAAGCATTTTCAATGGGTGCATAGCTTAAAAAAACATTTTTTTTGGCGTTTTTTGAGTGGGGAAGTGTTGGGTAGGTGGGTGGCTCCAACTGCCGCTGCTGCTGGGCTGAGTGGCTGCGGCTGCGGCTGCTGCTGCTGCTGCTGGCGTCTGGCTTTGCTTGTGGGTGGCGTTCGCCCAGCAACAGTGGAAACAACAGCAGCAGCTGCAGCTGACAAGTCGACAGTCTTCGGGCAGAACAAAAGCAGCATGCTGCAAGGTCATCTTTTGCCGGGCTTCCGTTTTTTTGCGGTTTCTTTTTTTCTCTCTTTATGATTTATGCGCCGCAATTGCGTAATGCATTTTTAATTATCAGCGCTGCCCCATGGAGCAGACGTAGGGCTCGAGAGATGAGCAATTTTTCTGGCTTTTTGCATTTAATTGTGAAATTGTCCGCTGCCGTTGAGCACGTACGCAGCGGCAGAGGCGGCGGCAGCGGCGGCGGCGGCAGCGATCAGCGGAGAGATGCGAGAAAGAAGAAGAGCGACCTTGACACATTTCTCAGTTTTGTCAGTTGGTTTTTTTTTCTTGTTTTTTTTTGTTTCAGTTGAAGTCAACGACCCAGTTGAATGTTGTGGCTTGTTGCAAACAAAAGACTCAGGCAACGAACTTGAGCTGGAATTTCGGTTAGCTGCAACATTGGACCAAATATTTTTAAGCAGAACTGTTGCAAATTAGAAGTAATAATAAATAAAATAAAAAATATAGAAAAAAATAAAATTTTTATATAAAAAGTGCTCCTTTTGTGTGGTGATTTTATTTTAATTTATTGTTCATCTCATGTTGGCTAAAAGTGGGTATTGTATTGGGCTGAAATAGGTGAAAAACGCTCGAAAACTACAAAAATCCGATAACAAACAATGTTGTTGAAATAATATTAAATATTATGTAAGATTTTGTTTGTTGTTGTTCGACATTTGTGAGGCCAAAAAACTAAACTGATATTCTGATTCAAAACAAACCCACTTCCCCCTGCGTTCCTCCCCTGGGGGCTGGCTGGCAGCCAACCTAAATCAGGTAATCTCATATTTCGCATATTTGCCAAATACAAACAACAATAAAAACAAAGGCAATCGGCATAAAATATCTCATGGCGCGTATTTCATAATTTCAACTGAGTAGCTACAATCGGATAATGCTGCATGGGAAATCCCAGCAGCAGCGCCAGCTGTCTCCGTCTCCCTCTCCCTCTCCCTCTCTCTCTCTCTCTCTCTCTCTCTCGCTCTGTCTCTGTGTGTCTGCCCTCCCCTCTCTCCGGCTGTCATCTCAAACAGAAATTTTGTTTATCATCGCGTCGCTGCCCATTGTTGTTGTTGCTGTCATCGATTTTTTGTTGTTGATGGTCAGTTTTGTTATTGTTTTTTTTGGGCATGACGCGGCGCATTTTCCAGGGCGAACTTGTCAACGGTCGGCTCACTTTTTAGCTCTTTTAAACGTATATTAATATCCAGTTTAAGTTAGTAGCTGTCTCTAAGGCTGGCTGGCATTTCCCTTGGCATTTTTATGGCCTACTCTTAAACGGCTCGGCTGTCGTTCACTTGCAAATTGTTGCTAATTTTTGCACGCGACTCCAAATTGCTTACCACAATATTTGCACCACTAAGTGGAGCGGCAGTCGTAGCAGCAGCAGCCGTTTCGATGGCCACCAAAATTAGCCACAGGCTGCCCAGACCCAGACCCCGTCCCAGCGTTTGAGAACCTTGGCTCTGCAGTGCAGTAAATGCAAATTAAAGGCAAGACACAATGCAAACACCAGCAAATGATCGACTGCCAGATACTCTGCAAAGTACACACTAAACGCTGAGAACAGACAGGCAGATGATAGGCCGTTTCTTTTGACCATGTTGCGCAGTTTCAGGCATAATATTTCCCTGACTGCCGAGCATTAATGTCAACTCAGCTTCAGCTGGTCAAGATTTCTATGCCCTGCTGCCTGGCTGCCTGGTTGGCTGGCTAAGAGCGCCGTTTGAGACGCTTTTCATAAATGCCAGCGGCCTTGCCAGCGGCTTATTGCGCTCTGCGCCGCTCAGACGCTGAGCCCGCTGTGATGGTGGTGGCTTTAATTACAGTTATTCTTGGTTAACGGTGTCGCGCCTGTGACTGACATTTGCATAGATCAACAAAAGCGTCCAAGTTCGTTGCCTAAGTCATTTGATTGACTAATGCGCACGCCAAACTCAATAAATGTTATACAAAGTGTTATATACATAAAAAGTGTTATAAATCGCACAAATACTTTGGCCATATTCCGTTCAATCATTGTGAATTAATTGCGAAAGTTGTTATGCTGCTTCAAGCCAATAATAAAGTATTTATCATTGATTATTAAGACCAGTCTAAGAACTTAAATATCAGAGAGATATTCTTTATGTTTTATGGCTATTTCAAGCACATAAAGTGTTATATATATAATATAATTTAATAACATGGATATAGCAAGATAATATGGCTTTTTAGTGGAGCTTTTTCTTTGAATATTTGGAATTTTTTAGTAGAGCTCTTTCTGGGAATCCCTTTATTATTCAAGCCACAGCAGCTGTTATACTGTTATACTTTGATATAGCTGTTTTTTGTGGTATTTTTTGGCGAAAACTGCTGTAGATAAAAAGCTCATTAGGCTATCCTTCAATCAGTTCATTGAATTAGATTTTTTTTTGGTAAGAGTAATTTGACTTCCCTTAGGCTGAATTTCTGGCAAACTTTTGAAGGGCAGCCCATTAAAATACATCAACAAAAAGCAGAAAATTCAACGTAAATGCTAGCCACACTCACACACACACACACACCACGCACACAGTTGAAGGCTTTGAGCCAACAATTTTATGCATATCAATGTAAATAATTTGCATGCTTGTTGTTTATATTGTCGGACTTAATTGTTATGGCCATAATTCAGTTTAAGCCACCGAAAAATGAAGCATGGCCCTAGCCATAATTGTATAAATATACGAGTAAATATATATATATATATATATATATATATCAGGCATATTTTCTTCCTTCTTGCGAGCAGCAGCTGCATGTCATGACACGTCCATTTTCATGCATAACAGCAATTTATTATTATATTAAAATATGATTTAAACGTTATTTGAGCGTCACAAATCGATTTGCAATTTGCAACAAAATTCGCGCGTTCAACAACCGATAAGCGATGCGACATTGATATTATTAGAGGTCTTCCCCCCCTGCTCACCCTCGCTCGCCCCTGCTCGCCCGCTTTGCTAATTCGCTTGGCATTTAATTAAGTTTTAAAGGCTTGAAGCATTTGTTTTTATTTTTGGCTATGTTACAATTTGCGGCATTTGAATAGAAACGTTTTTATTTTCGTTAACACCTCAGCCATTTGTTATTAATTTTCAATTTATTTACTGGCCATTTTGTTCCTGCTCTTTTGTTTATTATTATTGCTCGTTATTTGAGAGGCACTTTTGCATTAGCTAGTGCTCAATTTTATTAGGCATTAAACAAGAGCTTCGCACGTCTATTTAATGCCATATTCTTCATACGTATACTTAATATTTTGCACGACCTTCAACAAAACTTGCAGGCATTAGATTTAGATGCGAGTTTCACTCGGCTGGACACGCACTTAATGCGGAACTGGAAGAACTCGGAAGAGACTAAAAACTGTAGACTATATATATTATAGAGTATAGAGTCTGCCCTCGATATGGGGCTTGGCCTCTTGATTAATTAGCAGCGTAAATATTTAGTTAATGGGAACTAATGTAAGGCGCTTCCTAGTTTCAATTAGACTTCAATTGTGCAGCGAAGCGCAGAGGAAGAAGCTGTCATCATTATATAAATATTAACATTCATTTATTTGCATCGATTATTCCGATTCCGATTCCGATTCTAAATCAAATTTTGATTCCATTCCCACGCCAGCATTTTGAGCTTGCATTCAAATCATTTATAAATAAACATTAGACAGCCTCAAGTTGGTAATTGCTCGATTCTATAATAATTCCAATTCCAATTTTAATGGAACATCAGGCTAGTCAATCAGCCGGAGTGCAGCATCCAGCATCCAGTTCCCCCGTCCACCGTTCCCCAGTCCCAAGTAATTAGACAGAGATTTGCCAATCTTATGGAGCAACGAACGAGCAAGGAAAAGGGCCAATCGCTCATATATATATTTCTCTCTCTCCCTCTCTCTAGATATATATATATAAAGCTATATAGATGTAGTTATTGTAATTGCAATGCAAATATTGCAAATCATGTTAATTATGAACGGGCCACGGCCACTTGATCCGTGCGAGCTCGTCACCTAATCGAAAATGCTACAAAATTAGTCGTTGGGGCAACGGGTATTAATTATTGCCTCAGCAGAGAGAGAGAGAGATGAAGAGATAGAGAGATGGAGAGAGAGAGAGGGGGAAACAGAGATCTGAACTCAAATCTCGGCTATAAAGCCATACTAGGGAGATTAAGCTGAACAGGTGTAAGCTTGGACTGCAGCTGCTGCTGCTGCTGTTGCTAGCTGAGTTCATTTACACTGAGCTACAAAAGAAAAGAAAGTGCCAAAAAAATGTCGCTTAAATTGTAGTAAAATATTCCATTTTAAAGCTAGAATCTACTATCGGAATTCTAATAAACAAAATAAAGGCCTGTTTAGACTAGTTCATAAAAGAAGAGAGAAAGAAAGCGCAATTTCGGCATGTATTGAAAATATTTGAAATAATTCATAGATATAAAAAGAAAACTGCATTTTTTATTAACAAATATCCAACATATAAAATCAATTTTCTAGTTTCCCTGGCCAGACAATTCCCTCTATAAACTGTCGTCACCAACAACAGCTTTCAGCTAATTAACCCTAGAAAAAATACCCTGTAGCATAGTGTATTAGCAGCGTAAATTTGTAAGTAATTCGAAATTCAAATATATATGTCATTTGGCCAACGCAACACTTTTTGCTGCTCGTTTTTTTACATCTGTTGTTGAGTTATGAATGTAAATGCGCCATGCAACTAACTGACAGTTTGCAGTACGAGTATCCATCTATCCATCTATCTTTGTATCTATCTATCTATCTATCGATGTAGTGCATCAGCAGCAGCAGCAGCAGCGGCAGCGGCAGCAATGGAAACAGATGTGCCCCCAACACACAACAGCAGCAAATTAGACACGATTGCAGCTAAACACGATTCAGGTGCAGTGGAAACACGCAGAGAAGAACCGGCTAAAAGTAGAATCTTTTGGTTTAGTTCTATAAAAATAGAACAGAATTAAATTCTGGCCAAAAAATTAACAGAAATTCTGATTATATTTCACTTATATTCCCTGTCGAATTTCACAGTTTATTGTGCAGAAAATAATTGTAAATTTATGCCAAAAAATAGAGAAACACACTTAGTGAGGCAACACTGTAGGTGGCTAGAATATTACGAGTTTATATCTTATATGAGAACAGTCGAAATGACGGCTCAAACTGGAATTCATTAGGTGAATAGCAGTGCAGCTAGGGCAAGGGTGGGCGAGGAGATGGAAGGCAGCCATTTGAATGATATTCAGCAGATACCCTTTTTGTGCTAATTGGTGTTAAATTGCAGTTAGTTAAAAGGGGCAAGGCGGCCGGCAGGCGGCAGGCGGCAGGAGGAAAGAAGGAGCTGGAGTCTAGGGCACAGCTGTGCGCATTTTGAATGAGCTCAGCGCTTGGCTAAATATATTTATAGAGCTGTATTTGAGAATGTGCCTGAGCAGCTGGCAGCGTTTATCAGATACCCCACACTCCCCCCGACTAGTTGCCACCCGCCCCCCGCCCCCCCTTGAAATTACATATCAATCATTGCATAAATTCAAGAATTTTTTATTTAAGACCGGAGCCTTGAGCTCGCCTCAGAGAATTGTGTAATGAAATTTGAATTGGAAGTGCAGAAATCGTTGGATAATAAGCCGATAAACACGAAAATAAAGAAGCTGACGCGATGATTCAGTAAAATGCAAATTCGCACAAATATTTTGTGGTTTTTTGATTTGCTTTTTTATTTGTTTTTATTGTTATTTGTGTGGAATTCTTGTGCGCATTCTTAGGAAATCTCGCATATAAAATGAAATACAATGAAAACGCAGCTGGCGCCAGCAGCAAATAAAAACAAAAACAGCTCAAGCAAAAACAGATTTATCAAAGCTACTTTAAATATACACTGCACTCGGGGGCTATTAACTAATTGAAGACTTTTGTTAAAGGATAAAATAATTAATAAAAACAAAGCATAAAATATACAATTTTATTAAAAGCGCTGCAGAAATTGAGGCTTTTCTTGGCGAGTGCTGGGAAAGTGTTTGGAAAACTGTTTTTATTTTTTAGTGTGTTTAAAGTTCGAAAAGATTTTAAATCTTGTTTTATTTGTGGTTTATTTTTTATATTTAAAGTTGCGTTAGAGCTGAGCGTGACGTAGTTTTTTGTGTTTTTTATTGTTGGTCAATGAACGCGATTGTTTTTGAATTATTTCCAGTTTTTTTGCTATGTTTTTTTTTATTTATTTTCGACTAGCATCCAACGTCTGAAGTTGAAGTTGCTTGTTTATAAGTCATCAAAGTGTGTATAATTAAATTATGAATAGTTTTATTTATAAATACGCATAAATTGCTACTAATAAACGTTAAGTTCAGTCTCAAGTTTTATATACTCTTTTATTGCTGAATTATTGTATATTCTTGTGGGTGTTTTTCGACTACGATTTCTATGGCAAATAGTCGCTGGTATTTTTAAATACCCTGGCCGAGGGTCTCTTAACTCTGACATGAAGCAGGCTGCTTCCCAATCTCCCCATAAATTATTTATATTATTAATAAAGACGAAGAGTTGTGCGTCTGTGGCTCAGCCTTCTCTTTATCTTACATCGAAATCAGCTGGATCAGACAACTATATGCTATAGCTGTGCTGGGAACAATCCGATTGCAAGTGTATATCATCTTCGGTGAGCCGAGGATACGCTTTTCCTTAGTAGATTATTTTTTACTTGCCTCGTTAGCTGTTGTTCTCGTCTCAAGTTGAATAAAAATACACTTGGAGTTTTTCTCCTTTTTTTTCTTTTGTACTATTTAAATTTTGCCAATGATTTGCAGTTTTTTATGGAGAGCACCACGCCTTGTAAAGGGTTTTTTTTTTTTGGTATTTTTTGGGTATATTTTACAACATTGCGCGAATGAAATGAGGAGCCGCCGCAGCCGGGCAACGACAATCGACAACTGTCATTCAGTGGGACGACACTCGACGCGTTTAATGGCCAAATAAACGCGACAAGCTTCAAAATATATTTAATTTTTTGTTTTTTTATTTTTTACCCCCGACAAGCTCATCAATTTTTCATTTAATTTAAATTTAGCTACGAGTTTGTACGTGCATTGAGCCGCTTTATTTTTGTGGTTAGCAGAGAGAGAGAGAGGCAGTGCGAGAGCCTCCAGTCTAGACGAGGGACAGCCGCAGAGCGCGTCGAATTCTTTTTGCCTTGCATTCCATTAACGATGACGTGTCATCTATATATCTGGCTATATATCTGAATATATATATATATAGACCCGTTTATATGTATCTGTCGGATCACGTACAGTCAAAATTCTCAGTCCATTTGGTTCGATTTTGCTGCGATTTACGTGCCAAAGCTGTCAATGAGTGAGCAGTGGCAGCAGCGGACGAGAGGTCAGCGGCGTTTCATTTAAAATCCAGAATTGAATGGAAAAACCAATCTAATAGTTTTACAATTTTTATTTAAAATAAGCCACATAATTTTAACAATAAATAGAATAAGTCATTGAGCTTAGTTTAATAGCAGCATCAGGTTCGTTGCCTAAGTCTTTTGTTTTAGGCGTGTGTACTGAATTTTGGCAAGTTCGTTGCCTAAGTCTTTTGTTTTTTCCAGCTCAAAATGCATTTCCGGAAGTTTTTTTCGCTCATTCAACTAAATAAACTTACACACTAATAAAACAGATTTTTTTTGGTATTATTAATGCTTATATAGAGAAGAGTATCTGCGACTAAAGAAAACGATTTTTACTTTTAAATTCGTTTTTCAAATGCTTCAAACTCAATTTGAAAACTTGTATAAAATACCAATCAAAGATAATCTAATTCTCATGCTTATAGACTGGCCTTAATCCAAGCCAATCCACCAGCAGCAGCAGCAGCAGCGGGAGAATTCGCCAATTCATAAATGATTGATAAGTATTCAAAGCTATACTCCGATATATTGTAGTATAAAGCAGCTCAATCTTTCGGTCGCCGTTTCATGTAATTTAGTGCACGATATTCGATAATGACAACGTTTGAGACTAGAAACTAGAAACTTGGAATGATCATTCATAAATTTCAATTTTAATGATCTCACTGCAGAAATCGAAATCGAAATCGAAAATGAAATCGCCAGCTGAGAAACCGAAACAGAAACAGCAACCGAAACCGATGTGGAAACATTTCAAGATCTGTTTCTATAATTAATTGAGCATTTTATGCGAATTATAACAGAATCACGAACATAAAACAGTAGCAGAGCAACAAATAGCCAAGTGACAGTTGAAAATAAATAAAATAATGCTGTGATTCTCTGAGATTTGATATTGATAAGCAGGCCGAGCCGGGCCTGGCTGGGCCGGGCAGGCATTGATAAGGCGGCCAGGGCTAAAGTTGGCTCTTAAGTAAGTTAAGAGCTTAGTTAAATGCTTCCTGTAGTGGCCAAAATGACATTGAACTGCCTGCCGCGCGCACGTAAAAACATTAAATAAATAAAAAATACAAAACAGAAAAAAAATATGGGTAATTGTGTCTGTTGTTGCTTTTATCATTATGCCTGACAATTATTGTTCAGTTAACAACAAATTGCTGGCAGTTCTAGAAATGCTCGTAACAGCCGTAAAGCCCAGACCAGACAGGCCCAGCCGAAGGTTCCACAGCTCATTAGAAATTCTGAACTGAACTGAAAACTGAACTGAAAACCGAAGCTCGAACTAAACAAAAACTCAGTGTCGTATGGTTTATGCTCCATTTGGAGGCACCTTGCGTAACAAATTTTGAGAGCGTAAATAAGATTTAAAATGCCATTTTTCTTATGAATGATGGTAAGAAAAAAACGGCTATTTTCAAATCCAAAAATTCAGCCAGATTTCTAATGCTTTGAGATGAAATCAAATTATAGAAAATAATCATTAATTGATTGTGATGAAAAATAATCAATTTAAATACGAAACTGAAGGAATTTCTGAAATTGGCAAATTGGGAAACGAAACGTTATAATTTGCGATTATTATAAATAATTTTAGAGCTGTAGAGCTGCTTTTACCTGTGCAGCACAGTGGATACAGTGTAGGATCCATCCATCGATGATTTATTGATTGACAGCAATGCGGAACCAGAGATTACGGCTTTCCTCCTCAACACTCAACGCGAATGTGCCGCCAAAAGATATATATATAAATATATATGAAATATACTCTGTGTACTGTGCCCGGAGCAACAACGCCCCATTGTTCGGTGTTCGGTGTTCGGTGTTCTGTGTTCGGTTCTCAGTTTGTACGTTCTTAAATGATGACAGCAAAATGCCGTCAATAATTAAGGCTAATTCGACAGTATTTGATCTTTACTTGGCCTGCTGCCGAAATATTCGAAAAATCAAACAATCATTAATCACATTTTTGCTTGATTCGCCAGCTACACAAATTATTATTTGTCACAAGCAAAACAAAACAATTTACTAATGAATATATATTAAATATTCGTTATTCGTTATTCGGTATTCGTTATTCGTTATGCGGTATTCAACGGGTCCAAGTTCATACAAAAAAAAAATAAAAATATGAATACACACGCGACCCGAAGCTGAAGGCACTTTGAGCTGCCCGCCCTTTGAAAAAAGAAAAAACCTAGAGGCAGTTGACCCGGAAGTGCTTGGCCTGCAGTAACGGACTAGTTCCATTTCCATTAGGATTATTAATAAATTTTAGATTTATGTTTTTTAAAATGGCTTTAATAATATGCCACAAAACGTAAGCAGCTCGCTGAGCTCTCAACTCAGAAATACTCATCTAATAATCTCACATCTAACCTGTAAATCTCATTAAGATACCTTGAGAAAATATTCCTCTTCTTTCCGGTTGGTAGCTCAGCTTCAACAGCTTCCCTGTAGGAAGTTCTCTATGGCATTCATTAGGCTCTGGGCAAGCGTCAGGCCGTGCTCTGCTGCTTTGAAGAGCCTCACGAGGAGAAGCTGCAACAAGCAACAGATTTCTCCCAGGAAATTGAACGAATGGGACTGGCTTGAGCCAGGTCAATAAGGATAAGTATAAAGGACAAGCTGCGTACTTTGTGCGCTTGCTCTGTGGTGATCCTTGTCCAGGACTACGGTGAGGAATATGCCTCAGGAATATGGCTGAGCTCTTCGCTTTCGGAATCTATTTTTGACGAAAGGTTCAACTTTGAGATTTAAAAAAAAAAAACAGAATTTAAAATTTGAAAGAATTTGTAATTATGTAAAAAAAATTCAAACGAATTCCATTTCTGGGAGGAGCATTTAATGTGTGAAACGGGGAACTACAGTCGATACCTGAAGTATTTAATTATTAATTTATGAGTAGTAGACTCTATTAATCTCTCTGCTCTTTTCATTCGAATTTCTTGGAATAGAACATAACTGGAACAATAAGTTTATATTCACAAAATGAGTGTATTCATAATTGTTTATTCACTATTATTCATAAAGTTCAAATATATTTTTGAATGAGTTCTGTTTCTTTTTTTTTGTGTATTATTCTTATGCTATTTCTGGAGGCGTTTGCCTTTTTTCTCTATTATTAATCGCTGCAAAATGATGTTGGCAATTTTATATATATATATATATATATATATATATATATATATATTGTCATAGTTTTGTTGTAGTCTTTGTTAATGATATTGTCAGGTATCAGGTGTATTTTGGTATTGATTCTGGTTTCGTCGATCTTTGCCTTTTGTTATTCTTTGAAGTGAGAAGTTGTGCGAAGCTTTTTGTCTTTAATAGATAATAAATAATTAAATAACATTACAAAGTAGTTTTGATTCATATTTTGATTTATATTCATGGCTTCCGCATTTGTTTCAACCAAATTAATGACTTGGAAATTGCCTGGCCATAAAACAGGTCACTGGAGCGGCGCTACACTCAAAGAAAAAGGGCCCTCAGTATAATTTAGAGTTTTTCCGTACATTTCCTCTAGCTAAGTATAGCGCATAGATCATCGGATAGATCAGAGAGAATATATAGTATTTAAATTGATTTTCTAATTGAATGCTTCATTACAACTTCAGCCCCATGGGTTGTTCAATTAAATTTTGTGGCAGGCAGGCAGGCAGGCAGAGAGCTCTGAGTTCTTTATGAGCCAAGCAACAAAACAAACATTCAATTTCATTATCTTTTATTTGTTCTACAGCTTCGACGAGTATTTCAATTATATTCGATGTGTCTGTGCCATTAGCTGTGTTGTGGATATTTTTATTTTTAGAAATTCGATGGGGGTACGAAGTATAAGGCTATTTTTAAAATAATAATTCTCCACACCGAATTAAAGTTTTGTTATTTATAAATGTAAAGAAATAATGGCTACCAATTAGCTAAATTTAAGTTTATCTTTAAGTCTCTCTACTCGACTCCACTCCGGCTACACTTCCGCAATTGTGGGAAGTCTAAAACAGAAAACAAACCAAAGGTTTCTATTGCATTTCAGCTAAAGTACTCAAAAAAAAAAAACTTTGATGTTCGAGCTGATTTTCAAGCTAAATTTACAGAAGAAAAAAAATAGCTAGGCTCAGTTTTAGAACCAGCATAGCCTTTAAAATGGCCATTAAAATACGGCGAAAAATGAAAATGAAAATAAAATAAAATATAAAGTTTGGGTCAAGTGTGCACACGATTTTGTTGTTTATGCCTAACGACAGTCCATTAATTCTGTAAACGCTTAATTGTATTAATTAAATTTATTGCTTAAGCACAGCATTTAATGTCACTGGCTGCCTGATAATTAATCAAATCGTGTATCGATTCCAGGTGACAAAATCGCTTGCCTCGTTTCGAATTGAAGCGAATTCTAAAACAAATTTAATTGCAGCTCAAAATTTAAGTACAGCTATGTGGGCGGCTTACACTGCGAGAAAAGCAGAACAAGTTAAGTAGGGCGTACACTGAGAGAAAGAAGAATGAGCTGATTAGAGGGATTCCTTCTTTGACATTTCCTTAATTTGAGCTTGGCTAAAGTGCCTAGTCTTGTGGCTTAATTTCACAATAATTAACCACATTTTCCAGCAAGTAAAAAAGCAAATTTTATTAATTAAAGCTTAATTTTTAGAGTAATCTTCATTGGTTCTTAAAATAAGTCTAAAAACAAGTTTACTGAACAAATTTCAATGAGAACTTTGCACTCAATTTTATTAGGACAAAATTTAAAAAATTTCAAACAATGTTTTAACTTGGCTCAAACAAAAAGTTTCTATTTTATTTCTCTTCGAATTTAGCTTTAATTCAAGCCAATATTTTCGCTGACTGTACTCTCAATGTTGGCTACATAAAATGATGATTTTGGGCAGATAAATTAGTGTAAAATGTTTGTTCTGAAATACATATTTATAGTCATATAATCATGATTATATATATTGATTTGGCCTATGCTAATGAACAGACACCCACAAAGAGAAAAACCCTCGAGGCGTTTCCCCCGCCCCGCTCCGCCCCGACAAGTTTACAGCTATTGTGAAGTTGACAAGTTGGTCAATGGGTTATTATGATAATGAACTCAATTACGGCACAAAAGGTTTAGCTTTGGCTTTAACCATAGCTTCAGCCATATAGCCGGACGACCACCAGCCGCTGTTGTAATTTGCTTGGCCTTGAGGCCTTGGCAGATTTCACAGCTAGAGAAACTTAATTTTTCTGATTTTCTGTTTCTGTTTCTGTTTCTATTTCTGTTTCTATTTCGTTTTCTACGATTATAAAGAGTATTCTGCCTTTACACAATGCCAACTACAAGAAGACGACGAAGAAGAAGGTAAAGATCTGGAGGTCAGTCAGTCGGCTTTGCTCGGGTTAAATCAAGTTTACAGAAAGAAGAAACAACAACAAATAAAAAAACAAAGCTCTCGGCATTATTCCGGCTTTCAATTACAGCCACAGCCACAGCAGCAGCCGCAACGTTGACGGTAGCCGCCAAGACAAATTTGATGATAATACAAATTATTCAGTTACTAATTAAATGCGCTCCGCTCTGCGCTGCCCTGCCCTGCTCTGCCCAGTTGGGGATGTTCCTTCTTCACCTGGTGCGATGCTGCATGCACACATGAGTAACCCGCGGCCTGCCAGATGATTTATTTGCTCGTCTTTGTATCGTATCCAATCGTCTGCGGCTGGCTCCCAAATGAATTCACATTTCTAATTTGAACTTCAAAAAGTTGCGCAAACGAGTTCAAGTACAAAATGTACCCAAGATTTTTGAAGGCAAACTAACTGCATAAGCTGAAATTCCTTAAAGCAATTACAAACATAAAATGTATTCGTTCAATGGCCAATTGTTTAATTTAATATACAATTTCGGCAAATTGCCTAATTCCCTGTACAGTGGCTGCTCGATAATTAAACCCCAACACTACAAGCTAACCAAATTCGAACCCTAAAGAAAATATTCGATGAGCGCAGCGAATCAAGGAGCCTCTGATCCCAAAGTTCTGGTTCGAAACTTGGTTCTAGTTACAGTAGTATTATCATCATCGATTTATCCCTAAATTAAAACCCAAACTTCAAAATTTCATTTGAAGTTTTATTTGTCTTATTGGTGCTTTCCAAAACAAATCAAGTGAATCATATGAAAATCATAAATTTATTGGAACGTATATTCAAAGCTTTTAATTTAGCAACATTCTTAGTTGTAATTATAAGTTTTCTTTGCATGCAATCGATAATTATCGATTGTCTACTGTACCAGCGCCCCTGTGGCAGATCACTTAACAAAGTCAATATGCCTTGTTTTTGGGTGAGGGCAATTTTGCTACTGTTAAAGTGGTGGCGCTCACTTGTTTATTGATTTCGCTTGCCAGAAATCAATCAACAAATTGTTGCTGGCATTAGGAACGAGCAATTGTCTAAGTGACCTTCATTAAAATCAAAAAAAAAAAGGAAAAAAAAATCAAAATATTGTGCGAACTTGAGCCACTCGGACGTACTCGTAATTACTGTCAAGCGGAATCGGAATTCAAATTCCATGCCAAAAAAAAAGCAAATATAACAAAAAAAAACATGCAAATACAAGTAGAAAACGAGCAGCTGCCTCGAAAAGTCCAACGACTCTCGCCGTGGCGACAATTAGGCTTAACGAACGTCCAGCGATAAGCTTCTGCATTTATTGGCACGTTTTCAGCTTTAATTTAAAATGCCCGAAGGCGCCATTTGGCTTAACAAGAGTATTTAATTCGATCAGGGACAGCTCAATTTGATTAGTCTGCAATTTTGCTTTAACCTTTTCAGATTCAAAAAAACAAAAAAAACGCCAAATGTTATCGATAAGCTGCAGTGCGCGCTGGAACTAGTAATAGTTCACTTATCGACATGCAACACTGTTGCGTTAACAGTCGTAATTTAACATTATGTAATGTTAGGCCATGCTGACAGTTGGCAATTCAAACTCAAACTCAAAATGTTATTTGCATCCACAGATTGCTTTATGATTTATGAAATAAATTCTCTTTTCAAGAAATTTCTGCAAATTTAGTTCTAAAAAGTAATTATTACTTGCAGAAAACAGAGAGAAACGTGTGCTTTTAATGAACTCTGTTAATAACAGAGCTATAAATTTTAACACTTTTGGTCGCTGTTAAGTAAGCATACGTCAATTTCGGCGGAAAAACAAGAAGCAGAAAAAAACGTGCTGCGCCAGATTTCATTTGAATAAATTTTAAAATATTTTAATTAAAAGAGACCAAAAAGCAATCAAAATGAGTGGCCAGCAGAAAAAGGATCCAGTCCTTTGCGATTATTGCCTAACCGAAAAAGATGCTAATCAGATTTATACAACCCGCAAACAATTCTTGGGCCTGAAAGTAATTGATATACTACAAGTGATCATACCGCAAACAGTAAGTACAGTCGAACATATGAAAACAAATACACTATGTTAATGTATGAACTTAGCAGCTTCCCACTGGATTCACTGTGAAATTGTGTTCCATGTGTGCCTCCACATTGCATGTGACTTCGGGTGTTATTGCCAAAACCGAGCAAATGATAAATAAATTGATGCCAGTTGGCAAGAAGGTCACTGAAAAAAAGGGGGTGGCTCCACCGGACAAGGAAGCAAATGTCACAACACATGTAGAGATCGCTAAGCCAAAGGAAACGCAAATAGTGCCGGCTACAAAGCCAAAGGAAACGGACACAGTGCCGGCTAAAAAGCCAAAGGAAACGGAAACAGTGTCAGCTAAAAAGCAGCCGCCTAGCACACCCAAGGCAGCAGCTCTGCTGAATGGCACGGCCAACAGCGCAGTAGAGCAGACTCCATCTAAAGAGGAGCAGCAGAGCCATAAAGATGCGGTGGAGGTGAGCCTAACGAATGCAGTGAAGCTAACTCCGGCCAAGGAAGTGGCCAAAAGCAAACAGGAGTTAATACAACTCTTTGGTGCCAGCACTAGCAATGTCTTGGACAGCGACGAAGATGAGGAGGAAGATGACAATACTGACGTAGTGGACTTGATGTCCGATGGGCCCACTACGAAGGATACGCCCCTAAACTTTGAGTGTAAATTATGCGACTTTAAAACTAATTTTGCAATGCCTATGAAGAAACATCTTAAGCAAATACACGGTCAGCAACGTCCACGTATCTATAACTGTGAAATATGTTACAAAAGCTTTGGTTTACCCAAGACCCTAAAGACTCATCTGTTGTGTCACGATATAGTAGAGGAAGAGGGCAATAATAATAATGAAAAGGAGAATAAGCCGGCGACACCCAAGGATACATCTTTGGCTGTTCTGACACCTCTTAATGCCAAGACAAAAGAAATGGAATCTGTACTCAAAAATGAGTATACTTTTGCCATAACAGGCACCAATTCTTCGACGCCAAAGCAAGGGGTGGCACCTATATACCCCTGTGAAATATGCCAAGTGGAGATGACAACCGTTAAGGCCATACAAGAGCACCTTAAAACCATACATCACATCGATAAGCCTAAGATCTTTAAATGCACAATTTGCAATATGAACTATATGCATAAACTCAATTTGGAAAACCATATCAAAAAAAAACATGGTGATGGGCAGGAGGCTAATGAAAAAATACCTGCGAAGCCAGGTAGACGAAAGACCATAGATGAACGTCCAAAGGCAGCGAAGGTTCAATTGCGCATACCAGTCAGACGCCAGACCACAGACGTACAACCAGAGACGGGCAAACTGCAAAACAAATCGCCTGAAATTCAGGTCAAAAATATATCAGAGCTCGTCGCCGAAGTCCCGGTAGAGGTAGCCTCTCCTAAGAAAAACAAGGACAAGGCGGAAGTTACTCTAAAGAAATCCACACCCACGCCAAAAAAGCCAAAAAATCTTATGGAAATGCTAGCAGAAAATTTTGAGGTCCTGGGCACACCCAGCAAGAAAAGTAAGGAAGAGCAGCTAAAGCCAGCTTCACCTACCAAAAAGAGCAAGGAAGAGCAGCTAAAGGTAGCTTCACCCAGCAAAAAGAGCAAGGAAGAGCAGCTAAAGGTAGCTTCACCCAGCAAAAAGGGCAAGGAAGAGGTAAAGCCAGCTACACCCAACAAAAAGGAGAAGCCCCAGCCGGAAAATGATGTGCTCGATTCCCCGCTAATCCTTAATGGCAAGCCCACTACGAAAGCCAAGCGAAAGTCTGTAGAGGAAATAAAAGAGTTGGAAGAGGAGGTGGCACCGAGCCCAAGCCAGAAAATGAAAAAGTCAAAGCTCAAGCGCAAGGAAAATCCCGAAGAGACGGACATCATTGAACTGTTCGATGAGATCAATACGAATGTAGTACCGCATAAGCGTGCCAGACTCGAATCCATCAATACATCCGATCTCTCGCAGATTTCACTGAACTGCAGCCAATGCAACAAAGTGGTTGTCTCTCGCAAACGCCTGGATTCTCATATCAGAAAGAAGCATAAGAACTTCCTCCATTGCCCCAGGTGCCAGCAGAATTATCCCGAAAGCTCGGAGTATATCAGTCACTTTGCTGAATGCGATGATACCGGTGGTATACCATGTGGCGTTAAAGACTGCGACAAAGTCTTCGAGGCGGCGAATTATTTGAATTCACATCTGAACAAGAAACATAAATTTAATAAATCTTAGTTCTCCGGCAATGATAGGTTCCACATTATAAATGGCATTAAGGACTGCGACCAAATCTTCGAGGCGGCGAATCAACTGAATAAGAAACATAAATTTAGTTAATGTAAGTTCCATTTCATAGATGTCCTTATATACCCTGACAGAGGAGGGTATTGTATTCTATCCGGGTTATATAGTTTATTCTGTAGCAGTCTGTTTGGAAGTCTCTGGAAGCTGAAAGGGATTGTATGCAAAGGCTGCATATATCTTATCAAACAACTATATCCAATATCGATCTTAGTTTTGGATACATTTTAATATCCGAATAGATCGGAATACTATATATTTTGTATAGCTAAAAAAACTTGAAAAACTCCCATATTTCAAAACATCCGTTATGGGAGTAAACCCTAGTATATCTTATAGGTCTTCATCAAGAATGATATACTATATATTATAACAGATTTATATAGAAAAAAAATATGATAAGTTATTATATATTTAGCAGAACATAGAAAATAATCTGCTTTATTTCCTTTCTTTTTCAGATAAGACGCAACAGACTGAACGTTTTTTTTTTCGTTTTTACTTTTTAATCTTGTATCTTAAATCTGGTTGTTGAACAGTACAAAATATGATCTAGAAATAAAATCCTTACCAACTTAATAATAAAAACAACAATAATTATTTCTATATATCTCGGTTCATTTATATATTTTATACATTTCCAATAACATAAACTATAATTTGCAGGAAGAGAAGCAACAATTATTTGAGAGCAGTTTGTCGTCTAACAGAGCATGCTGTCCTATAGATACCCTAGGTTTTACTTTTAAGATTACCCCAACAAAATATACTAGCATAATTATATAAAGTATATATATATATATATATGTACGCAGAACCAGCGCGTTACAAAAACATAAAAAGGGGAAAACAATTTTCTAGTGACACTTTACTACTTAAGGTGTACTTTTGTATGGAGCAAGATGATGATGTAAATGAGGTTATGGAGGATATGCTGTTGATGATTGGCAGCTTTATTGTGAATCAGGCTCCCACTTTGCTGTGTATTTCAGCTTGAGCCACCTTCATAACATCGAGTGCGCCCCGCTTGATCAGTTGCTCGGCTAGCGTCTGTCCCAGTTGATTGGCCTTGACATAGATGTCCCTGTTGTAGCAGGCGTGCTGATAGAGGCCGCAGAAGAGGTTATCCATGTCCTCAATGAGCACGGGTAGCTTCAGTTGCTGGGGCTGCGGTTGCTCCTCGTCAGCATAATCAAACATTTGCACTGTCTTCTGCAGGAAAGGGCATTTGGTGACACCCGTTGCCGTCGTCGACTTCTCTTCCAGTCCGCTGCCCTGATGCATTGAAGCAAAAGGACACTTGGAAGAGGTTGTTGGCGCCGTTATCGTTGCCGGTGCCACCGTCGTTGCGTTGTCCGGCTCATCGCCGCTGCTGCGTGGTGGCGTGGGCAGCGCTGCCATATGAGTAACTGGACACTTGCCCGCAATGGCATATGAAACCTTGGTCTCATTGTTAACAAAGGGACACTCGCCCATGAAGTCCTGCCCGACGTCCATCTGCAGGGGACAGTGTGCTGGGACATTGCTGCTGTCTGCATCGCCACCACCGCCTCCTGCTGAGTCGCCAGCAGCACCCATTGCATTATTGTTCTCATTGCCGACGACTGGACACTTGCGTGCCAGGTCAATGTGCCGCTCGAGCAGCTCCTCCACAATGTAGCCCGTTAGAGAAGCGTCTTCGCAAATAACCGGTGGGCTGCCCTGTTGGCGTGGCGGACTATTAGAGCTATCAGAGCCTGGAGAGCTGCTGTTGCTCGCATTGCCATTCCTAGCGCGCTTTGTGGCCGGCGGTGAATCGCAGCTGTTGCCATTCAGCAGCTCTTCCCGCTGCTCTTCAGGCTGCGCATTTGCAGCACGCTTGCGTCGCTGCGCTTCCGTTTCCGTCTCATTTAAGGCACAATCTAAATGATCCCGTATTTCAGTAACACCATCCAAACTCCAAACAGCGCCAGTCAGCGATAAGCCCACTTCCTCCTGTGGCCTGATATTGAGCGGCTCGCCATTCAAATTACTCCAGACAGCAACTGGTGCCGAGCAGCCACCGCCCAGCGTCTTGAGGAAGCTGCGTTCGGCCAGTATGCGGCACGTGGTATTAAGACACATGAGTTTCTGCAGCATGGATAGCACGTGACCATCATTGGCGCGACATTCTACAGCCAGGGCACCTTGCCCCACAGCATAGAGCAAATCGGTTGGCTCCAGCACCTGGCTAATGCGGTTCATCCAACCCATTCGCACTAGACCAGCCTGGGCCAATATGATCCCCGCAAACTTGGACTCCGGTGCATCCAGCTTAGCCAGTCGTGTATTCAAATTGCCGCGTATATCGCACACAATCAAATTAGGATAAAGCCGGCGAATCTGTGCCGTGCGTCGCAGCGAAGATGTGCCTGCAAAGAAGCATTCGGTTTAGTCATTTTCTTCTTACTCGATTAAGATTACGTTTCTTTAGATGCTTACCTATAACACTGCCCTTGGGCAGCGTTGATATCGTATAACCTTTGAAATTCTCTCGCAACACCAAAGCATCGCGAGCATCCTCACGCTCCAGCACAGCGCCCACAGCCATGCCCAATGGCAACGCCGTCGGCAGATCCTTCAGTGAATGCACCACAAAATCCACGCCACCATTGCGCAAAGCATCCTCGAGATCTCGCGTAAACAGACTCTTCTCTCCGATCTTGGGCAGTGAAACATTCAGCACACGATCTCCAAAGGTAGACATGGTATCTGTGGAAGAATTAAAAGCGACATGCAAATGAATTCGTGGCGTTATCAGTGAGAATATTTGATCTATATTTATGCCGTTTGTTTCTGCCTCCAATCAATTATGCCGACTACTCGCATTTCTTATGTCATCACTGATAACCACCCCTCCACTGCCTCCCCTCCCTCCTCCCAACCCAAGAACACTCCGCAATCAAGCAAAAACACGCACGCGAATTAAGTTCCAGTTCCCCAAAAAAAAGTACAGCGATATTGCTTCCTTTTTTTACTGTTTTATCATTACGCAATGGACTTCTGTGCGTGTGTGTGTGTGTGTGTGTGTGTGTGTTGTGGCTTATCAGCCACTGAATTTGCCTAACAATATTTAAATATACTTTTTATATATATATATTTTATTTTAGTGGAATTTATATCTAAACGGGAAATTGCGTGCGAGCGGCGCAAGGCCATTAAACTGACTCCAAATCGCTTTTCAATTGATTAACAATTAAGCTAAGTGTTCCAACTAGATGGAGAGATTAGCCTGGAGAGATAAATGGAGATATAAATGGACTTAATTACAGGCTACTCCTGCTCCAAAAGCAATTAGCAATTATGCTGGTAGAAAGCAGTAAAAGTGCAGATAAAAAATGAAATTTGTATCTTAATTTCTTTCAAAGAAAACTTTTTGTTTGGTTTTTCTTTTTAATATGAAATATTACTATACAATCCTTGGAAGATTAATTAATTAAAAATCAACTAGAAAAGGATATCTAGCTATACCCGGAAGAGGCGCTTAGAAAGCATCAATTTCTCACAGCTTTTAGATCGATTCTCAGAGAGATTCTCTGCCTGTGTAACAGAGTTATCCGTTCCGGCGAAGGAACAGCAGATTCCATACCAAATTTTATACATCCAACTCGAAAACTGAGGATTAGTTTGCCCAGAAACAGACGGACAGACGGGCAACTTGACCCTATCAATAATATATATAAACCTCAGGGGTTCCTTCAAAAAAGGCTATAAATAGCATGGCAGAAAGAGTCAATGTCAAAGATAATATTTCCACAATTCATATTCATATTTATATATATATTTATGATTCCAAGCGAAGATTATTATCGAAATACTGAAAGACGCCCTCTTTTCCACTCATATCTTATGTTGGAAGCAAATACTTAATCGTCATGCCTTATCAGCTCCAGATAACTCGGAAAGAGAAATTTCAATAGATTCTTATGCGATGTCGCCAGCCAGCGAATATTACTTAAGCACGTTGAAAGCGGTTAATATGAGTGTTTTTTCTTCTTTTTTTTTTTTTATTTAGTTTTTTAATCTATAAAGCCATTTTATGGCGAGCGAATAATGCCAGAAAAGAAACAACAACAAAAAACAGACATTGACATTGGAGGCAAAGTTTTGGCAAATGGCACGCGAAAAGAGACGCGCGATAAATAAAATGCTTAAATGAATTACAAAATTTACTTTGCAAATTAAATGAATACTATTTTATTTTCCAAGAATAAAAACGAGTATTCAAATGAATACTCTAGACATAGGTATAGTCGAATGACTACCCTAGATATAGATATATAAAAGAGTAGTCGAATGAATACTCTTCGATTTATATATATGTCTAAACGAGTAGTCGAATGAGTACCCTAGATATAGATATATAAACGATTAGTTAAATGAATACTCAAGATATAGATATAGTCAACTGAATACTCTACATATAGAATACTCTAGAATTAGATATATAAACAAGTAGTCGAATGAATACTCTTCGATTTATACATATGTACAAACGAATAGTCGAATGAGTACTCCAGATGTAGATATATAAACGAGGAATTAAATAAACTAGTAGTCAACTGAATACTCTACCTATAGATATATAAAGAAGTATTCAAATAAATACTCTATATATAGATATAGTCGAATGAATACTCTAGATATATTTATATAAACGAATTGGCCAAAGAACACTCTATATAAAAACGAGTATTCAAATGAATACTCTAGAAATATATATAAACGAGTAGTCAAATAAATACTCTAGGTATAGATATAGTCAACTGAACACTAGAGATTTAGATATATAAAAGAGTAGTGAAATGAATAGTCTAGATATAGATATAGTACACTGAATACTCTAGATATAGTTATATAAACGAATACTCTGGATATAAATACATAAACGAATATTCAAATGAATACTCTTAGATTTATATATATGTATAAAAGGGTAGTCAAATGAATAGTCTAGATATAGATATATAAACCTAGATTTAGATATATAAACGAGAGTCCAATGAATACTCTAGCACTCGATATGATTGTTTGAATTATGAAAAGTGTCGGATCATTTACTTTAGTTTATTATAATTATTATTATAAATTAGGTTGAAAATTATAGGAGCTTTAAGAGTTATTTGGTGCTTTCCAAACTATTTCCAAATGAAGTTAACTTCCGAGAAATAAACCAAGTTTGAGTTATTTGCTGGCTTCAAATGGAGCTAATTTCCAGTTTTGAATTGCGCTTCGAATAATGGAAAATTTCGTATAATTTAGTTGAACTTATTTCCATTTAAATTAGGTCTAAAATTATAGGAACTCTCTGGCTCCAAAGCCATTTCCAAGTGGAGTTAGCTTCCGAGCAATAAGCCATGTAATATTATTGAATTTTTTGCAATCCAAATTTGTCGATAAGATTTGAGGTTTTATTTAATTTTTTTTCCTTTAGCCAAGGTACTAGCGCACGCGACTTTAGAATGGAGATAAGACAGTTTTGACTTGAAATAATACTGATGAGTCACGATGAATTAAATATATTTTTAACTGGGCACGATCAGCATGATTTGTTAGAATTTGAATTATATATATTGTTTCATCTTGTTTACATGCTGATACTGAGTATTTTTCTGAGTACTTTTCGAATGTTCGAATGGATTCACTTTCACTTACGTATCTCGAACTTCTGCTTGGGATAGAGTTTCTGCAGGCGTCCAACGACATGTTTGGTCTGAATGAGTGCCAGCTGCAAATGAAATAGAGTAGATAATTGAATAAGTGAAGTGAATTGAATTTATTTTAAGTGCATAAATTCAGCGGGTAAATGCAAATGAACTTCCAACTGGAAATGGGACTCGGAATGGGAATGAACAGCGGAAGAAAAGGAGAAAGAAAAGAGAGAGTAGAGAGTAGAGAGTAGAGCAAATAGAGGCAACTCGTGCTGCCAATTAGTGTGAAAAGGTGTCACTTTTTCTCCTTTTCTCATTGACAATTTTGTAATATATTTTCTCATATTTTTTTTTTTATTATTATTATTTTTATATGCATTGTATAAAAAATGGCAATTAGCAAAGTAATTTCGAATATTCGCTTGGCCTTGATGAAGTCTGGCCCAAAGCCTCAAAGCCAAATAAAGTGAAGTGAAGCCAAGCCAATCCGCTTCAAGCACGACTAATGTGCAAAGGTGGCTCAAAGTAATAAAAATATAAGTAAAATGGCATTGGCAGTGTGCATGCTCGACTAGCAGATACCCTGTAAAAGGATTATGTACTGGCACTACGATAAAGAAAATTACCTTTAAGCCACTTTTAAATGGATGCAGCAGTAAAATCAATATTTCCACTTGGGTTAAGGCTAGCTTAGGGCGTTATTTTGATAGGAAAACAGGTGAAACATATGGTACTCATATAAAGCGGGAACGATTCTTGTTGTACGGAACAAGTTGCTTTAGAACAAGTTCGATGTGGGTGGGTTTCGAACCCAATAGAAAGCTTTTCCGAGTCGGTTTAAGGGACTCTCAGTACAAGACTTGGTTTCGAAGCCTCGAAAATAATATTTGGGCTTAATTTATCGAGCCGTACCGGTTCACAAGGGTTTCGGGGTGTGAACCGGCAAATCAAACAGAATATACACTTTGTACGCATTTTTCAATGGGGCTACAGGGTATAATAAATCAAGCATCCGGGGCACAGAGAGGGTAGCGTGGAGGGGTAAGGGGCCCGTTCGCGAGATGCCCGTCTAATGAGAGCAACAGCAGCGGCAGCAGCAGCGGCAGCAGCAGCGAAAATAACAACAATTCCAGTTGTTGTCGGCAGCAAGCAGTGCGTGAGAGCAACATGAACGGATCTGAGCTGCGATTGTTGTATAACATTAACCAAAAAAAACCAAAATTTGAGGGAACAACAATAAAAAAAAAGAAACACAGCAGCGGCAGTGGCAGCAGTTTTGTTGTTGCTGGGCGAGCAACAAGTCTTCAAGTCTTGCATAAATCAAAGGGGGGACGCGAAGAGGAGGGAGAGAGGGCGAGAGAGATAGAGGGAGATAGACAGAGAGAGCAAGGCACTGCACGAACGAGCGGACAAACGAAAGGAGAGGAGAAGAAGTGAGAGACGATGGGACGGAAAGACGGAATGTGATTGAAATTCAAATGAAAGTTAAGTAAAAATGTGCTTGAAATCGAAGGGGAATATTCATTTACCCAAATACTCACGTATATTCACATATACTTATATATCTTACCTCGCTTTTGCGTGAACCAACGCGTATGACCTTTTCCTTCTCCTGTGTAGACATCTTTAGCTGTTGTTGTTGTTGCTGTTGTTATTATTATTATTGCACAATTCTCTCTCGCTCTGCTTTATTTTTTATTTTTCTCAGTGAAAGTAGCACCTTTTTTGGGGTCAGGCAAAGTGTACGATGGATGAATGTCGAACGATGAATGAAAACTTTTATGCACTGTCTACTAAATAAACATTCTTAAATAAATGTCACGTTTGGTTTGTACTAAACGGTTCAAAATCCAATAACAAAAAAAGAAGAAAAAAAAGAACGAACCGAACTTTAATTGGAATTTCTTGCTGGCCGATACTACGTCCGAGCAAAGCGCACATCAGCAAGTGATACCTTTGCTGTGGCATATGGTTCGAAATCAGTTCGGAACTAGTTCGTTCACTGCTTAACTCTCCACTGTTATGTCACATGTTGTATTCTCTGGCATGCTTCAAGTACTTAACATTGTGTTGCACTGTTAACTGATAGTGTGACATTACTTCAATTTTTGCTGTTAAAATTAATTTTCTTTGGTTTCATAGTTTTAATTTTACAATATGTTTCATGCAAATTTATAAACCATAATCCAGAACTACGGTTTCAAATTTAAATTTCAACAACTGCTAGGTGACATTAAGGGCAGAGTTACTTTGAACTAGTTCGATTAATCTGACAATGATTTGTGAACTGTGTCTTATCGATAACTCTAACAACAAAAACAACTTTAACAACAACAACAAAAGAAAACAAAACACAACTGCCTGAACATGTTTCTGGTAAGGATTTTCATATTTTTATAGTAAAATCTGTATAAAAATGCAATTAATTATGATTACAGTTCATAAGCCGTCCCATGGGGACGCTGGGCAATCGGATGCGTGTGGTGCGTGAGCGTTTGGGCGATGATTTTCTTGCCAAACTGGATGAACTGCATCTGAATGCGCTGCGCACCGGCTTAGTGTCCACAACGGATCTGCAGGAAGCCTACCGCAAAGCACGTGATCTGAATGGGAATCAAAACCGATTAAATTTTCTCTGGCTTCTGGGAATTATATTTTTTATAATGGTGGCTACGCCTATTTTCTATGAGACGATTTCCTTTTTGCTTGGCGTCCGCTGCTTTCTGCCCAACAATCATCTTGTATGGGAAGCAACGCGCCCCATTAGCGACTGTGAGTTCTGCCGGGGCGTTAAGGCGCCTTTAATTCTGCCGAATTTAACGCGCGAGGAATTCTCCCGTTATGCATACTCCTCGCTGCCGATCATTGTTAAGAAAGCCGTTGCTCATTGGCCCGCACAGCAGAGACTCAACTATAGTTACATTAAGGAGCTATACGATAGTGTGCCCGACTCTTTGCAGACAGTGTGCCAGTTCCAGCATTTTAATTCGGATCTCAAAACTCTGCGAGACGTTTTCAAAATATCGCCGAAGCGTGCCAATCTTAGCGAAGGCGCGCCCTGGTTTGTTGGCTGGAGCGTTTGCCATCCCACGGTTCTAGGTACTTGAATTTTAATTAATTAAATTAAAAAATAATTAAATACATTGTTTTTTCTAGCGGAGCTGCGCAAACTGTACCCCCGTCCACATTTTTTGCCTGTAGACGCTGAGATGCCCAACACGGATTTCATTTTGATGGGCTACGAGCAGGGCGCTGTTATGCATGTAATTTATTTAATATAAACAATTATTATGTAAATTTTTTATTAATTTCTAACTGCTCCCTCAGCTGGACTACATACCGCGTCTCATGTGGCAGGCGCAGCTGCAGGGCAATAAAAGCTGGTTCTTATCACCAGCTCCAGAATGCGATCATCAATGTCAATCGTTCTTCTTCTATGTGGAGCCAGGCGATGCTGTTCTGGTGGATACACGCATCTGGTATCATGCCAATACTATACCCAGAGGCCAGTTCTCCCTCACGGTGCAATCTGAATACGGATAATTACATATAAGGCAAATAGTCTGATGTTTGGTTAAATTAATTTCAAATTCTCCCTCTAAATTATGTTATCGATAAGCGCTGCGTTGACAGGCAGCAAACGTATCGATAATACGTACGAAATACAACAGTGTGATTCAAAATGTCGGAAATAATTGATGATGTATTGGCGGGTCTTGGTAATTATTAAAGAAAACTGCATTTATTTAAACTAATTTTGAACCCAAACTTCAGTTACGGCACGCCAAACAATAAACAAACAAACGTCGAAGATCGGCGAAATTATGGAAAAATCAAATAACACATTACTGCACGTCGAAGCGCAAAATAAAGCGGAAACACCAACAACAACAAAGACGACGTTGACGTCGCCAACCGACGAACAAAAAGTCTTCAATTTCAAACCGGATAATGAGCTGACCATAGTTAAGATATTGGAACAATTTCAACAGTTTCTGCAACAAACTGTAGACGGGGGCGACAACAATAGTGGAGGTTACATGGAAGCCTGCCAGGCTTACAATCAGCGCGTGGAATATCTTGGCAGCAGTGTGCGCAAGTTGGTAGCACTCTGCGATACAATAGCCCAGATGAAGCTGGACATGCAACGGCAACAGCTGATAAGCGAAGAGGAGAAGGAAAACACGGATGATGAATATTGAGAGACTTTCATAGCTAATCGACGGCAGTATATTTTTTATTTATAGATATGTATATTTAAAATAGGCTTTTAATACAAATGATTTGTGACTAAACACTGTTGTAGCCACTTAATTGCATAAGCGTGTAGGTTAGCACGTCGACCAGTATTTCCAGGCGCGCTGCGGCGGAATCCCTGGGTTTCACGTGGGATTTTGAGGGGCTATGTGCGCGCATATAGTTCAATTGCTTCATATTCTCTGCCAGGGCAAGTAGATGCTCTTCCTCAGTGGCTGTAAAAGCATCGGACGCTTCACGTTCGCCAGGCATAAGCTTCTCCAATTGCTCTGCGAAATTCTGTAGCTGAGCTATTGCAGTCAGATAGTCTGACTGCGTCTTTTCTAGAGCTGATGCTTCTGCTTGGACCGCACGTAGCTTCTGCTTAAACTTTTTAAAATCATTAAAAGCCATTGCCGCAGTACGTTGATCCTCGTTTCGATGCGTTAAGGAGACATTTGAAGGGACAGTGACAGCGGTAGTTGACTCCTGCATTATCGTCGTCTCATTTACTTTGAGTGTTGATGAGTTTACACGTTGCAATTCACGTTTCTTGATCGGACGCTGCAAATTGCTAGGGTATGTATCTAGCACTTTGAAGAGTTCGGCATACTCTTCCACAGTTCCAAGCTTTTTATTCGGTGTTGTTTGACCCGCCTCTATTTTCAAATTCTCCTCAAGACTTTTATAGAAGTCGGCTGCATTCATCACAGATTTGGTGACGCACAATTCCTTTAGGTTTATGGCATTGTCATCAAAGTTTTCCTTGAATTTCGCCGAAAATTCACTAAAATTGAAGCAGGCTTCTTTGGCATCCATTTTTTGCTTTGTTGTTGATTTGAAATCTTGCTCTGAAACTAGAGATGTCGATATTTCGCTGATACTTATCGAAATGCAAATGCGAGATGTAATTGTTTGACTGATAATATAAATCGATATTGTTTGCAGCAAACATTTTAATATTGTTTACAAGTTCGATAAATTGTATCGATATTTGTTAAGCTTAAATATTAATAAAAAAAAAAAAGACTGGCCTGATTGGTGGTTAAAATTATCGTAATCGAGCTGGTAAATTTAAATTTGGTTAACGTTGTTTTTTATTCAATTATTCAAATTAAATTTGACGTTCTTCATTTAAAATTAGTGTAATCTTTTCATGGATTTGCATTACAGCTATTCATAGACATCCTCTTTATCGGCGACGTATTTAATGATGTCGGCAGGTTTTAGCAGCTTCTCAGCATCCGAGTCTGGAATCTCAAAGCCAAATTCATCCTCCATGGCCATAATAACCTCAACATGATCCAGCGAGTCCAGGCCCAGATCATTTATGAAGTGTGAGTCCACATTAAGCTAAACAAAACAGAATAAAAATCAACAATTAAATAAAGTCACTCGATTAACTTTGAATGAGAGTCTAGCTTTGTTCATTTCTTTTGACGGCAAGTTCAACTGGCAAAGGCAATGTCCAGAGCTGAGCTGAGCATATGGTTTTTTTTTTTCTTTTTACCTTGCTGGGATCGATCTTATCGTAGAGTTTCAATACAAGCAAAACCCGCTCGTTGATAAGCTTCAGCGATAGTGGCGGTTTCGCCGAGTAACTGCGCACTGATTGCGTTTGCCAGAGACATCTGCTCTCCTGGAACGGTGAACGGATCGGATCGGATCGGATCAGAATAGAACGTGTGCCCAGAAAAGAAAAGAACAAAACAGACCGAGTGTTAATGGATTCTCATATCGATAACTTTACCTTAGCAGCAGTCACTTTGTCGTAAGCAGAAACGACTTTTAAAACACGATGTTCGATTTCTTCCATAGTGTTGCGTACCGAATAGTTGCGAATTGTAAGCTTCTGCAAGAATTTCAGAAAGATTATATTCAGAAATTGTTTCAGACTTAACTCGGGACTAAACGAAACCCATTAGAAATTCTAACTTCTTTGTGGTATGCTTTTGGAGCGAACCAGTTAGAATTTCCAACTGTTGTCTAGTTTGAAACCGAACCATTTCAAATTGGAAATGAAAGCTAAATTTTCCAGAAATTGATATAACCTATTTTTACGAATATGAAAGAGTTGTCCGTCTTTAAACCGAACCATTGTCTCAAAGACTGAAAAGTATTCTACTTAATATGGAACTGAAAAGCCCGTGTAGACAACAAAGAAGCGAAGAACTATTAAAAACCCGGAACCAAAACATTGGTTCAAATTATGAAACGAAGCGGGAGCTAATTTCTGCAATGTGATTAACTGGTTCATAACGCGAACTGAACCGGTCACAAATAACTGAAATGAATCGGACTTCTGAGCAGTGCCGGCGGCGCCTGCATTTTTAACCCGGGGTCAACATAACAAAACATGTTTATTTTAGCAACACAAAAACAAAAACAAAAAAAAAAAAGAGTGATGCAACATTTATCAGGCGCGATATTTATGCAGCTGACTTTATCGTGCGGCGGACTAAATAACTATCTAAAAACATAATCTTTCTCTCTCTATCACCGCAAAAGTTTTCACGCGTTGAGGTTAGGGTGTACTTTACCAACTCCGCAATAAAAATCAATAGGACAACATTGGTTTGCTCTTACTTGGTTAAGCTGGGTGCCCACGGCTGGCACGGCAATCCGGTGCAACATCCTAAATTGTGTTGGAGCAACGGCACTGGCGATGCGAACTGTGCTCAGGGCAGCCCTGAAACGGCCGCAGCTACGCGCGATTTGTGAGAACGACATCTTCGATTAGCTGCAAGGCAATATAAAGTTTAATGAATTGCAACTGACAGCACGTTTTAAATATATTTACACCGAATTTGTCAGCGCAGGGCTCAAGATTATGTAAAAGTTTCTGGAGGAGCAAGACAACAGTGCGGCGTGACCGTATCTTTAAACCAAGAATAAACTTAAAAATAATACCAAAATATGATATTTAAATGTACTAAAAAATACCTTGAGAGAAACTGCCAGAAATTAGGCATGCATAAATTGTAGCCGGATCGCTGTGAATGCCTAAAATTTCAGCGTAGCAATCGATACGACTGCCTTAAGGTTGGCGGCACATTTATTGTATATCGAGATTTGAATTCAAATTAACGACTGTATTTTGCCATATGTGTATATATATTTATATAGAAAAAGGCATGTGATTTCAAATATAAGCTCTCATATATTTACGATTTGTATAAACAGTTGGGGTAGGAAAAAAAATAAGTACATTATATAAAATCAAAATTACACGCCTCGTAGCAGTAACAAAATACAAAAAGTACAGTAAAAATTACACGAATATAACAAAACAATTGTCGTTTGATTTAAAGCCATTTTTGTAGTTATTTATGTTAAATTCCTTATTGACCAGCAATCTGAAAAGACATTTAAATATATAATTTCGGATTATACGTATGAGCAATGTAACGATAGTATCGATAATACTTACAATAACAAGATGGCCGCTCTTATCACGTACAACTCCCGGCTCAGCACCTGTCTGAATGTCTATGACACCGCCCTTGCCCTTCACCACATTGTGTTCCAGCCTGAAAAGGATGAAATATAGGAGTAAGATTAACAAGTACTCGACCAGGAGATACTCTGTAGTAGAGTATATAAAAATAATATGGAAAAGCTCTCTATTGATACTTACGAATCTCTATCCACAATAGAAATAATATTAGCAGTGCCCACGGTGTCAATGATATAGGTACTAAACTCGATGATATGTGGAATGATTAGAATCAAATCGCCTTTATCCTTTTTCAGCTCGAGCGGTATCCTTATGACCATCAAATCATCATTGTGGTTCGTTAGGGTAAAGTCAATCTTCTCAAGAGGCAGGCGATGCTTCTGCTTGTAGCTCTTTCCATCCAGCACATAGACAGCCTTATTGCTGAGAAGAATGAAGCGTTCCCGGGACTTATAGCCATGTCTATCGAATTTGGTGCAGGCCGATTGATATTTGAGCTGCTCGCTGCCAAAGGAACTGGCCACAAAGTCGTTAACCTTTTGTATATGTTCCTTGGGCACGCGATCCTCCTGGAACCAGGCGGATACACTGCTCGCATAGTTATTCTTCTTGCCCTTAAAGACCTTCTCGGCCAGGACCTTCAGCTCGAACTGTCGCTTGCGCTGCGGCGTCAGCTTCAGGCGATAGATGCGTGCGAGATGCAGGCGATGCAAACGATGCAGATAGGTGGAGGCCTCCTGACAGTGGGTAGGCGCTGGTGGCCAGCTCTTGTCGAGCACCTGGCGGGGCAGCTCCTTGGCCAGACGCAACAGCCACATGCGCTTGGCATTGGCTATGAAATCATCATTGAAACCATTGGGTGGATCATTGCGGGTGATGAATCCCTTGATGAAGGCACGTATTTTATCAGCCGCCTCGCGACGCTGCTTGGCCGCCTGCTGGGCCAGACGCCTGCGGCAATAGCTTTGCAGTACGATAACTTGAGCGCGCAGCTTCAGATACTTGCGACGCTGGAGCAGACCCTTCCAGTGTGCCTGTATAATAGACGCAATATCATGCTTTTTCGCCTGGTAGGCGTCCTCCGTATCGAAGAGTGTACGCGGCCAACGTATGAAGAGTTTCGTCTCGCCCAGCTTGAATTGTTCGCTGGTATAACCCAAATCCTTAACCAGCAGCTGTACGCCACCCTTGGCGCCGCCGGACCCCTTATAATTCGGCCAGGTGGACTTGCTTAGGGACTTGTAACGCTCCAAGAAGAGCTCATAGCTGCGTCGGTAGGCAAAGCCAGCGCGACGCACGCGTAGATTCTCCATAAGACCCAAATATTTGACCTGGTGCAGCACCAGCTGATCATCAAAGTTGCCCGGCGACTGCAGATCGTTGGGCTTAATGCAACGTATATAACTGGGTTCCTTGCACATCAATATATCCATTAGATTGTTCAGGGAGGTCTTGAACTGACTGATGGCCGTCTCGGGTCGTTTCTTGCTGCGCAGCTCCTGCTCTGGGAAACAGGAACGTACAATATGATTGCCCGATTTACTCAGAGTTTCCTTCAGATCACGGAACAGCAAATCGTTGTTTTTATCCAGGAAACCATTAACGCTATAGGTCACCTCGCCGGCATAATGCACCAAGCGGAATTCATCGCGTCCCATAATCTTTTGTACGTGAATTGGTGCCTTCTCATGGCAAACATAATGATGATGCTCGGCCAGCTTTTGGGTAAGCTTCTCCAGGAAAGTGCGATCGGTGGGCTCACCGGGACGCAGGCATTCCTCATCCAATATGGATATAATACCCTTGTGCTTCTCCTCAATCAGATTACAAATAACTTTATTATCGAAATACTCCACTGGAATCCACTCAATGCCCTCCCGCCTGTACTCATCCTGCTCAGACTTGAGTGTCAGCTCTATGAACAGCTGCTGCAGCTTCTCATTGCAGAAATTGATGCAGAATTGTTCAAAATTATTACGCTTGAAGATCTCAAAGCCATAGATATCCAAAATGCCCATGACATTGTTGCGTGCTCCACGCGTTTCCTTGGCTTGAAGGGAAATATTCAGACGCTGCACCAGCCAGGAGAACAGACGGTCATAGACGGCCTTGGCCAAAGCATCCCTGGCGTAAATGGCCAGTTCCTGGTTAAGCGGAGAAGTGACCACATCACCGCGTGCATCGATTGTGCGATGAGTCAACGCTGCACCCAATTCGCTGGCGTTCACGCCCAGCAAACGTGAAACTGTGACAACTAGATCACGATTGTCCACTTGGGCATTGCCCTCCTGCTCCTGGAAACCAATATTTCCCAGATGCAAAATACTGGCCACAATACTGAAGATTTCACGCTGCTCTTCCGCAGTAAAGTCAATGACGCCCAATGCCTGCTGTACCTGCTTGAAGTTATCCGCATCGTTGATGCTACCCACAGTGCCCTTAAGCTGAAAGGAGTAACAACAAGGAGCAATTAGAAAGTATTACTTGGAGAGAATCGTTAAAAGAAACCTACTCCATCACTGAGATAGCTGTAGGTGTCTAGAGCACGCTCCAGGCGCAGCTCCTGCAATAGTGTAGCATCAGCACCCGCCAGCAGCTGATAGAAAATGTGGAAATTACGTTCTCCGGCGGTTTGAGCCACAACACGCGACTTCTCCAGCAGATAGTTGAGGATATTTCCACCAATTGGAGCACCTTTGTAGTCAAACTGTATGTCCATATATTTGCCAAAACGCGAGGAGTTGTCATTGCGATTGGTCTTGGCATTGCCGAAAGCCTCTAGCACAGGATTACTCTTCAGCAGCTTATCCTTGACGCCCTCCACTGTGGTCTGATGGCCGGAGCAGGCGGCTATGTATTGCAGCACCTTCTTGGAGGCCTCCGTCTTGCCGGAACCACTCTCACCTGAGATAAGCACGCACTGGCCACGATTCTCCTCGATCAGCGAGCGAAACGCATTATCGGTCACAGCAAAACTGCAGCAACAATAAGGATATGTTCAGTTCTAATGTGGATGGGTGTCTTTAAGGATTTCCAACTTACACATGAGGTGGCATCTCATAGAAGTGCTTATTCCTGTACTCCTTGATATGGGCATCGGAGTAGATGGGCAGCTGCTTATAAGGATTCACCGAGATCAGCACTTGGCCAATGTAGGTCTGTAACAGAGAAAAGGACGCATTAGTCAAGGCTAGAATTGAGGATATTATGGACAAATCAGGCCTTACACAGCTACAGCAACCTGTCTAAGTATTAGAATAGTGGATGCATGGTTAAGAGAAGAAACAGATAAAGATAGAGAGACAGAGAGACACAGTAAAAGAGACAGTTACAGATAAAAGAGAAATACAGTGAGGAAACAGAGAAATGGTGTGTGGAGAGATTAGAGATCAACGACTTACATAGATGAGGTTCTCCTGGAAGCGCTTCCTCAAATTACCAATGAACGCATCCTCGCTCTCATAGTTCTCGAGCAGCACAAAGTCCTGTACGCCGGCACGATCGCGTTCGTGCAAACCCGTCTCCATGTTGGGCAGTGGTGGTAAGCTAAAGGAATAAAAAAATGGAAAAAAATATAAATTATTAATGTATTTATTTATTTATTAATATAAATAATAAAAATAAAAACTGCAGCTATAAAATCTTCATTAAAAATTAAACATTCAATTGGAAAAACTCTAAGAAGAAAGGGCAAAAACTGAATCCTAAAAAGAGGAATTAAATATGAAAAGAAAGAGCAAGAAATATAGAAACCGAGCGAAATAAGAAAGAGAGAGGAAAGCTCTGACCGGTTTTAGAGAAAGTCTGCTTTCCCAGGCTCTGGCAGAGAACTTTGAGGAGAGTTAACAAGAATTAGAGAAAGTTTTCCTGCCCAGGCTCTGGGATTAGGACAGAGAGAACTTTGAGGAGAGTAAATAAGCAACAGAAGGGTATATAATATTTTCCTGGAAATAAGCGTCAATAGATTGTAGCTACTGATAGAAAGGCAGTCAAAGCTCGCTCGCCGTTTCCACTAATCTTTGGCGGGGAATTCCAAGAAAGGAGACCTGGCGACTTGCGGAGAACTATTTGAAGTACACTCAGTACAAGCTGCCCTCGCACTTGGGCTAATCGTCATAAGGCCTTAGAGCGGCTATTTGTCGTTAGGTTAGATTATAAAAATAAAAACCTCTTGCCCAAGACAATCAAAGTCATAAGATTTTGATTAGATTTGCCATAGAAATGCCCGGTTAATATTTATGGCTTTTAAGTTCTAAAGGAAATTGCAGCCAAATAGCCAGGCTAACAACTGATGGTAGTAAGAATATGAATGGCTGAATATTTAGATATATATGTATATATGGAGTACACATACTCGTCCGTAATAATTAAAACATTCCTGTTTATTAATAGAAATGAAGCTTGAGCAGGTGCAATTCGCAGTTCAGCTTATCACTGCCATATTTCATATCTAGGCGTTATTGGGTCTGTAGTTTATATTGGGTCTTTTTTTTGTTTCTCTGATATGAAGCCATCAAATCCAAATGCGTTGGTTACGCAATGAGTTTCTTCTATATTCATATATATATTCATATATATATATCATTGGTGGATTATGTAGACAGGCTATAAATATAATTAAATAGCCAAGAGGAAACTGGGTGCGGCTGGAATGGAGGAATGCAAGCGGAAATTGCCGTAGTACTACTACTACAATATTATTCCCTGATATTGATAGGATGATGTAAGCACTTTAAACTGACAAATTGATATAGTGATGAAGCACTCTCAAGTGGCATTTAATCAGTCAACAAAAACAAAGAGAAGAACCACAAAAAATAATAGAAAGAAACACAAGTTAGAACATGGCCAATTATCTGGCCTAGATAAGTTATACCTGGCCATATTGGAGTGTTTGTTTATGGTTTATCCTTAGAAGTAGAAGTAGTCTCTTTATCGGAGCACTGTCGTTTTTTTGGAACTGTTGCGCGTTGGATTCGTTTGAGTTGGATTCGATTCAGAATTCGTACATATTCCGCACGTTCAGAACTGCGTTGGCAAACTAACTCGATCCGTACTTGGCAATAACGTTTTAACCATCAATACTCAATTGACATAGTTGTCAACGTTGCTATCAACGCTTTAGCTGCACGGAGAGCACTCCCGGCATGAAGCCGCAATGGCCCAATCAGCCAAGATTAGATAGCACACTGAGGCACGCAAATGCCGACTGTACATAGGCACAGAACTATATATATATATATATAGATGTATAGTTTTATATTCATATATATATATATACTATATTCCGATCCCTCAAATTGAGAGCAATATAAGGCAGAGTCTGGTGACGCAAGCTTCTCGAGAAGATCGGCACATAAATGACTCAGAAGAAGATAACACTTGAGCCTAAACACTTCTGATGAAGATCTGATCTTTGAACTAAAGGCAAGAGCTATCTTCTAATGACTCAGCAGAAGATTCTCTGCTTTGTTATCAAAGATTTCTAAACACAGTAAGCGATGTGTTGATGCAGAACCGATCTTCGATCCAAGCTGATCACGATTGAACAGCTTAAAGTGCACTGGGAAATTCAAATGCCGTTTCCCAAGAACTCTGAACCGAGAGCTGAGCCGAACGTTCCGAATGTTCCGTTGCAATAGGCGCTAAGTAGGGAACTGCAGTTCCATAAGCGGTCCATTTAGCGCCTATCAAGCGTTATCAGTGTGCTAAATAAGTCATTGAGTATTATGTGTACATAAATACAATATTACGAGTACTAGAGTACTACGAGAATGATCAATTTGTGTCAGTGTCGCTTTTGTTTCGCTTAATTCCCCAGGAGGGGAAAGGCAGGCAGGCGGACAGACAGACAGACAAACTGCATGTTTAACTAATTACACAATGAGCTGTGTTTTTTTTTCTATATAAAGCATAATACTCGTATAATGACATGAGAGATTCCACATCCACATCGACGTCCACGTTCATCCATAGCTTCCATTTGTCGCATATTTTATATGCTGCACGTAATTGAGCTGAGCGACAATGATCGGAGATACATTTCTGCGAGTCAACTCTTCATGTGATTTCTATAATCCTGATTAAAGTCATTAAATAAGATCCATGTTTTCAGGTTCTTCTCAGCGTTCGCTTCTAATCCTTATAAGCATAGCTTGTGCTCAAGCCAGCTGTAATCCTTATTAAAGTCAATAAATGACGGGGATTTCTGCAACTTAGCCTTATCGCAGTCGGTAGAGAAATTCTTTGAGTCTTCAATCAGCAGCTAAAAGTGGCTTCTTCCAATCTTACACCAAGCTAATCCTTATAGTCCTTAACTACTCAAGCCTCCACAAAGGACAGTCAATAATTTAACTACAACTCCTTACAGCCTTTTCGAACCTGTTTTTTAATCACTTCTCTTAATGGATTGCTTCGCTTTTTAAAGTCCTAGAATTGGTTCTGCTGATCCTGGTTCTTCCGATGATCCTCTCTAGATGAATTTTCAGGCACTGCTTAGCTCTAGTTCTAGAAATTTACCTCAGTCAAAAGTGAAGCATATATTCTACTCTCTTTGAGGCTTCGACTAGTTTCTAAGTGAATTTCCGATAACTGCTCAGCCGAATCTCAACTTATTTCAATCTTATCAGTTCGTTTTGTTGATTGTTGTCCAATTAAATAGATGCCTGAAGTTATGCCCCACTTTTATGTCGAATTCCAAGAGTCATTGACACTCGTTTAGTTCTCTTTTTCCTTGGTTGGGCATGGGAACAGAGCTGATTATGGGCTCCTTACCCAAAACAGGTTTTGTTTTTTATTATTATTAATATTGTAGTTGAGCTTTTAGAACTGTCCCATTACTGTTTTATTGACCTCTGACTGTGCAGAGGGTCAGTTACATAAGCATATAATAAAAATGGGTAACCTGCTTAAAACCAGTCAAGAAAAAGAACTAAAAATAAAAGGGTCGCCTACAAAGGTGACGTAAGACTCGACTTGTCTCGTCTCGACGCGTCTCGTCTCGCCTCGTCTCGATCTTGGGCTATTGAACTGCCTTTCACTCGGCGATCAATCTGAGATCTGTGAATGCATTGAGTTCCAAATTGACCAAGCGGCAGACCGTAGACAAAAGCAGCCTTTAAAAAGATACAACATTTATATGCAAATAAGGCCTTGATCTTATTGGCTTCTATCTACTTAAGAACCTAGAACTAAAATTAGAAATATAATTAAGAAACGCAGACGCAGACGGAGACGAAGATGAGAGAAAGCAAACGACAAGAAATGGTGGGCAGACAGAAAATTTGGGTCTTAAAGATTGGAAATGGGAGATGGAAATGGATGCATCAAATATTCTAATGAGAAAAACGTTAGCATAGAAAATCGATAAAGAGTCGATGCAGTATGCAGCTGGGCAGCTCTTTGGAGCACTATATAAGGGTCAATTCGGTGCATAGAAAGCATATTCCTCAACCAGTCATGGAACACGGAGCATCTGTACTGTGGTTAGGTGAGTATTGTGCCAGAAATTGTGTCTAAGAGCAGCCATTTGTTGATCAAACAATAACACTTGCCCACACACAGTTCTGCTATCCTTGTTGGGCAACGCCTTAACCTTCCAGGAGAAGTCGCCCATCCAATCCAGCCTGGTCCAGGGACGCAGTGATGGTCAGCAGCAGCCCCAGCAGCAACAGCAGCAGCAGCAGTCACAGCAGGTGCTTGGCAACAATGAAGATCCACTTGGTTCGACCCGTGGCATCGATGAGCATCTATTGAAGTCTATCGGTAAGGCTGGCTTGAAATACTTTACGCCCTCCAGCTCGACGACTACCGCCAAACCGACAGTACAACATCAACACCATTACTATTATACTTCAGAGGAGAACCAGCATCCGCGTCAGTACGGTCCTCCGCCATCGGCAGCGCATTGGCCCGTCTATCCCCAGCCACAACCACCACCACCACCGCCACCGCAGCGTCCTTGGGTGCCGCCATATAATCCTTGGCCCTATGGCTGGGGTCATTGGGGCGGTGGTGGCGTCGGCGGCTTCCCTGGCGGCTATCCTGGCGGTTATCCTGGCGGCTATCCTGGCGGCTACCCTTATCCCGGCTATCCACGCTATCCCGGCTACCCCAGCTACCCTGGCTATCCTGGCTATCCGGGCTATCCTGGCTACCCCTACTATCCCTTCTATCGTTCCTCGGCCAATGAGGAAGGCGAAGATGCTGCCGTCGTTCAACCCGATCTAACCCAACGCTCCATTCCAGCTGGCTATCAGGCACGTGTCTTGGCCGCCAACAGCAACCTTATCGCCGGCCGATCCAATGGCGCTGTCCTGCCCCTCTATCAGCTCCTCAACATGGCTAGGGTCTAGAAGAAGCCACTAATTTGATCAATATTCTTGAACGAATCTGAATAAAGTAAAGTAATTTCCCAATATTTTTTTTTTTTTTTCAATCTTTAGGAATAAGCCAGGGAAACACACAGAGAATAATAAAAGAGAAATTACTAACCCCAAAGGTATTCAGATTTTTTTGCTTTTTTCTCTTGAAACTTGGAAGTTCTGAGCTGACTCAATGAGCATTCAGTATAATAAGAAATGGAGACACTAATGCCATTCGATTTTGTATATATTCGATATAAATACAAAGATAATAAAAACAAAGTCTCAAGTGTTATTTACTCTCTTCGCGACTTGGAGAGTCAACTTTGGGGCGACATCATAATATGAAATCTATAGAGCTAAAGCCGGTATACCCTGCAGTATTCCGAGCAGCCGAAAATCACGTCAATGCCCCCTATCGACGATCTGCTCTTAATGATCGTTAACTTCTCTCGCTTTGCGGCTCGGTTCTTGAATTGAAAGCCACATGCCTTGGAGGCGTCGGCGTCGGCGTCGGAGTCGGCGATGAATGCAAAAAAGGCAAACAAAATATTATTGGGGAGCAATCTAAGGCTGCTGACTCATATGCCGAGTGGAGTACAACTCGTCGTCGTCGTCGTCGTCGTCGTCGTCTGACGCATAGCAAGTCGGTTGGATCAGCACAAATAATAAAATATATAAATAAATAACAAAAACCAACGAACGAAATAATGAACAACTGATTTTGAAATTGTTGAGAGTTACGAGCGAATATTTATTTCTGCCTTGCCTGGGCCTGGTGACTGGATCTTTCAAATGTAATTTCAATAGGAAAACAAACAAAAATAAAGCTGTTTCGCAGTTACCTTCTTTTTTTTTTAATGGCCCAAAACCAGACTTATTGTCTCTGGCTCTCTGTAAATGATATCGAGTATATCAGATTTTCAGTGATTTTTTTTTTGTTTTTTTGCTTTGTTTTACTTCCAAGAAAAGCCCTTAGTTGACACTTTTTTGCTGTTGGTTTCGCGTAATCTTAATCCCAAAGCAAGACACAAGACACGTTCTTCGTACTGAATCGCCCGACTGCCGTTTGAACAATGGATTGCGCCGGTTCCATTAATTTACAGTGCCAAAAGAAATGCCAAAGTTCTGTGTACGTGGTAGTCATAAGTGCTCGTATTATAGCCCTGTTTCAGCTGTTCATAATTTATGATATCTGGCGGTTTTTTTATGGTCTTTTCCAGCACTCACTCACGGGGCATATTGGCAGTTCCTGGCTGAGTTGCTCCCATTTGAGTTCTTGCCATTTTCTAGTCGCTATCAGTTGGAAAAGATCACTTTCAGTTTTCGTTATGTAAATCACGTTTCTGGCGCCGCACACATTTTTTAGAGGGTATTCCATGTGTCGCGCTGACCTCGTTCATGATCACGTTCATATCTGTTGGCACAGCTTAAAGCTTGAGTCATTATATGGACAGGCCCATTCATTATCTTATCAAATGTGTTTGCTTGTTCTCTATGAATATATAATATAAAAACCAATGCCATAATGCAATTTCTTCAGTGGTAAAAGCGTCGCTGCTGTTGTAAAATAATTAACTCTGTCATCGATAGTATCGATATTGTACGACGCCTCTATCGATAGTATCGATTGTTCGACTTCTCTATCGATTGTATTGATTGTTCGAATCCTCTAGATAGTAATGATTGTTCTACGCCTCTATCAATAGAATCGATTGTTCGACTCCTCTATCGATAGTATCGCTTGTTCCCGGACTATCGCAATATTCATTGGCAGCCCGCAGTCAAGCCACAATACAAATTCAAGCTCTCCTTTTCACTCTTCTATACTATCTTCCTATAAAGTTATACGCCAATCGATACTATCGATTGCGCTGCAACTCTATTAGAGTTCAAAGTAACACCCTGTATATGGCGGACCATCATCAGACAGACACCCGCATATCAGCAACAAATGTTTTAGTTGAAAGCGCCGATAGATAACGCCGCATTGAACCCGATAACTAAATGCTTAACTTTGCTCATATATAAAAAACAATGTTGAATTTCCAATAAACACAAATCAAGACATCTGATAAATCAAAAAGAAGCGGTGCACATGACAAAGTCCGATAATAATACGAATATATATCTATCTATATATATGATAATATATAAGACGTAAGTCTCAGTTTTATCGCATTATCGCAATTAACCAAACTAAAATGCGTGCAATTTGAAGGGACTTCACTTTGTAGCTAGTCTTTCTATTGTTCCGTTTTCCATGCAAGAGGGAATTACATCATGTCCATTAGAAGCGCTGCTGGCCCAAACTTTGTTACCTTATTTATTATTATTTTTTTTCTACTTCCAACTCATTTAATGCCGTCGTCTACTATGAGGCAATGACATTGAATTTAACGCTCCGAAGACCCCCAGAAAAAATGAAAAAACTCTGTCTATATGCACAAGTGTGCTATAATAATATTTGCCAAAGTTTTTGGATACTGACAGACAGACGGACGGACGTTTATAAGGAGGGAGTAATACGAGGCAAGGCCTGGTGTTTTTTTTCTGTCTTTCTTTCTGTAGATCTCTGGTAAGCCGATTATTTCGTCTATTGAAAAATGGGTCAAATCAATAGAGCGACGAAATTCAAATGAAATTTGATATAATTTCAATTTGGGGGGCGGTCTTGATAACAAGGTGGGCGTGGCGCTAACATATTGCATACTGCAGATGACACAGCCATATAAAAAATACATAAAAGCACTTCATTGGATTGGGAAATCTTGGGGCTTGCTTGCGGCATGGCTGGGAAATACACAGAAAAAAATAAAGTATTTTTTTGGTTGACATTTTTTCATAGTGCCCAAAATTCATCCAAAATTGAATATAAAACTTTTTGAAATGGCAAATTATATGAAAATGTTGTTAGATTTTGATATCTGGTTTTTTCTTTCAGTGCATATCAAAGTTGACCTGCTTTGTTTGTGTTTGTTCCTGCTATAAAACTGAGCAAACAAAATTAACAAAGACAGAGAAGAGCAGAGAAGAGCAAAGAGAAGCGAAGAGAGGAGAGGAGAGGAGGCATCCCCATGGAGAAAATGTGTAAATTAAATATTTTCTGTGTGTGGCCAAAGGAAGTGTCCAGGAAGCGAAACAGTCGCTTAAAAGCGAATCGCTGATAGTTTTTTTTTTTTTTTTGCTCGAGGTTAAGGTGTTGTTTAGCCACACAACCAACCACCACCAGGTAAAGGCAGCGGCAGCGGCAGAGGCAGCGGCAGCAACAGAGACTGAAAGACAGCCGCAGCATATCATAAATGGCGCTTTATTAGACGCATATAAATATAAACCAGATTTGTGCTTGTTACCCATTGAAAATGCATAAAAAATAGCAGAGAGTATTCATTTTTTAATGCTGTCAATCTCAGCTAGAGACAGGAAATTTGGTATGGGTTTCAAAATTTTGACTACCTGCCTCCATTCCCGAACAAAAAGTGTATAAAAATATCTAGCCCAGCCTCACCTTGGCATTAATATGCATAAATATTTCAAGTATTTTCTCATTTTAAGCAAATAGCAGCTTGATTTAAGCCTGAGGGTTTAGTTTAAGAACTATTCGAATTGAAAATAAAGTTTTTGAAAACTGAAAACCAGAGAGATTTAAAAAAATTATGCTTAAATTAAGAATGATTAAGAACTTGAGCTTAATTTAAGTGTCTTGTTTCGACTCATAGAAATTATATTTAAATTGGATTTAAGCTCTGTCCTACTGGAAAAGAAAACCCAATTTAAGCTCAAAATAAAAGTCTTGATTTAACTACTTGATTTAAATTACTTCCTATTTTGAAAAGGAATATGTGAATTGAATTTTAAAGTCTTGATTCAAGTTTTTTCCTTCTTAAAAAGGCATTATTTAAATTGAGATTGTCTACCATGAAAGGGGTATAGGGTATCTGTTATTCGTGTACTCCCGACTAGAGCACACACGCTTTATTTGTTGATGTCTTTGGTGTCCAAGTTCAAATTGTGCAAAGGAGGAAAGAAAGTCGCTGTGGAAGCTGAAGCTTCAAAGACGGATCACGACCTGGGCAAACCGGCAGAACCGCTTTTTGCACGATTCTGTCTTTTATATATCGTATTTTTTTTTTTTTTATAGTTTTTTCGTGTCTTCTTCACAGCTTGCAGCACGCATTTGTTACTGTCAACCAACCGCTGAGAGGATCCTACTTATCTGCCATTAATATGCAAAAAAGAGTAGTTAATGGCAGCTCTAATTAGGCCTAGATATGAGTTAAGGCTGTCAGCAGACATCGCTCATGATTAGAATTTCCAATAAATGAAAGCAAGTACTGAAATAATAATTATAATAATAATTTCACTCACTTGGACTCCCAATCCGAATCCGAATCCGAATTTGAATTTGAATTTCTTTTCTTTTCGATTGGGTACCGTTAGCTTGACCCGCCGCTTGCTCCAGCGACAGCGCAGCGGCAGAATTTTTCGTATTAGACACTTGTTGCTTTTGCCGCCGCGACACTTGTTATTTCAGTTGTTGCTGTTGTTATTTTATATTTGGCTTTGGCACGCGCCTCGCATTTAAATTGTCTATACACCCAAAAAAAACGTTCTTGAAATGAATAATTTATTAAGTTTGTTTTTTTGAGCGCAGACCGGCACGGCGACGAGTTAGCAAGCGCACCTTGCAAAAGTTAAAACCTAACTGAAACGCCGCTGCCCATTTGCCGCCACATTTCGCATAACAGCAACAACAACAATACAACGGCGCTGTTTAATAGCGATGTGCATTTCCACCTCGTGCCTAAAGACGTGCTTTACTTATCGATTTTGGCGCGCTTGCACAACGATTTGAATTTGTTATCGAAAACTAAGCAACATAGACTGATTAAATGAATTATTGAGTGAGCAACTAAATAGTTGGTTAAAAGATTAAATCGATTATAGAGAATTTATACTGATGTTTAATAAATTTTATACACATATGACCAAAGTACAATATAATATTCAGAAGTAGACCAGAAGTTTTGAAACTTGTTTCACTTGTTAGCAGCTCAGACTTGATTATTTGAATTAACTTATTCGATAGCATTAGGAATCAGCATATTTTCTTTAACTGTAATAAAAAGAGTAAACAAATCAGTTGAATCATAAATACATTTCTTACTTTCATTTATTGTAATTCACCAAGTTATTTGCATAACAATATGTCAACTATATTAAAAAACATTTGCTAAGGCTATAACACAATAATTAATTCAGTTGATTTAATCACTGGAAAATGATTGTGTCTTATATCTTGTTGTTCTGGTTTGTCTTTTACTTATTGATTTTTACAAGGCAAATGCGAAATGAAGAGGTTTTTAAATTATCAAAATAGATATAGATATACCTGTAGTCAATGAACTCCTAAATCAAAAAGAGAATGATTAGATCAGACTAAAGCCCTGAGTTTGCTGTATCGCCTGCTGTAACTTATATTTGAGTCTTTCCTTTGTCTTATAGCGTGGCAGGTCTAGCAGGTTAAAGCAGGTGTGTGCAACAGGTAAAAAGCGTTCATCAGGTGTGGGCTGTATCACCATCTGCCAAGAAAAATATCAAATATTAATGCAATAACTTTAAAACTTAACCTATATTCGCTGCTTACCTTGATGGCTTTCATACCTTGGATAGGTATGCGATCGCTTCCCGTCAAATATAGAAGGAACATTTTCTTTTCCTCTTCTGACAGCTCATGAAACACTTCCCAGAACCATTTTACCTAAGTCAGTGAAATTAAAAAGAAATTAAATCTATCGGGTATTTTTTAAGTTGAGCCACCTACCGATTCATCGCCAGACTTGTAACCTTCTCTGTACTCGCAATTGTCCTCCAATGCCTGCCAATCGTACTCCTCGTTGCCTACGACCACAGCCATCAGTTCCTCTGGCTGGAAAATCTGTAGCACACGCCCAAAACAGACTTTCATGAAGCCGTCGTGGAAGGCTCGATAGTGCACCTCGACGGATTTATTAAATATAAAATCCACATAGAGATCCACAAACTCCTGCCTGAAAGTTAAAACAAAATATGTTTCGCTCTTGAGAGACTGTAAAAGTCATCTTTTCGTTTAGATGCTGACCTGTTTTCCATCGTGACTGCAATGTTGCTCCCATTGGGTTTGAGACACTGCGTCTCTGGCTCACCGTAGATGGTGCGGTTTATTTCAAATGTCAGGTCAAAGGTTTCCTGGAAGTCCTCGCCACGATAATCCAGAAGCGACTGCATGGAATTGGCTTCTGTGGGTGACACTTCGCGCAGATCACTGAGATCCACCGGCTTCTTCAGCAATTTCTTATATAACGCCAGTGGAAAAGGAAGGTTTATAATTGTAAAATTATATATAGCCAAGCCACAGAGCACGCCAATTAGGAAGTACATGTTCTCCGTCTCAAAGGTAACGTCTGCAAACCACATGAAACGCGAGTCTTCAAACTCTTTAAACATGCCGTACTTGGGATCGATTAGATCTTTGAGCAGCAGCATAAAGAACTCTTTGCGCACGCCACCCGCATCAACGGCTTCTTCATTTTGAAACTTTATCTTCAGCGGTTTCTTGAGATCACTTTGGTTGTAGTGCTGCAGTTCACGTAACGAATCCTGCACTAGATTCTCGCGCGTCACATTTAACACAATATACTGTGAGACACGCCCATAGTTGAGTATATTATAAAATGCCTAAGGTTAAGAACATATTATTAATTGGAAAAGTAATTGTATAGAAGAAGTTACATACATTGGACATGGCCCGTGACATGGCTGAGTGCATTTGAAGAGCCTGATCTGCTTGAAGCAGCACTGTTTTGGCAGCGGCATCAAATAGGAATGGAAAGTTGCATATGTTAAACTCCGCCGAATTATCAGACAATATCCAGCGTATATACTCTTGTTGTACATCCACAAAATCCGACAGATCTGGCCAGTGGAATAGCTGATAATTGAGCCGATCCTGTCGCTTATCGTTCACTTGACACAGATTCTCCAACAAACGCAGCACAATGTGTAGTTCTTTGTTGAACGGCAACAGCTAAGAGCCCAGGTTAATAAGGATTAACAAGGCGTAATCAGGCACAATCAAGGATTAACTCTTACATTTTTCTGTCCATCGTCATCTTGACTCATTGCCTCGATGCCCATCTTAAAGCTGATAATATGCATTACAACATGCAGGAAGTTATTCACCATTTGTTCATAATACTCAGATGGGGTTTGACCCCACCACTTCTCTAGCACCTTGCGAGGATTCTCAGCCAGCTTAAAGGTGGCCATGGCAAAGGGTACATGCAGTGTCTTGTAGTGTTTGGAATTAACAAATTCGTGATATAATGGCAGCAATAAATAAAGGCGCATACTCTCCGTATCCGCCGGTGAGGAGACCAGCGAACCAAGCAGCTCCTTAGTCAGATTATCCCAGATCTAAAATAGATACTAAATTTTAGCATTTTATCTAACTTAAACCAATGAACTGAACTCACCACTTGTTTAATACTCTGGTTCTCTACTTTGCGCAAATTATCAAATGCCAGCTGGGCAGCTTGCAGATCCAGTCCATAGTTGCGGGCTGAGCAACTAAAGTGTCTGTCGTGGTCCAACAAAAAGGACCCATTAATACAGGCTTGACTCTTGAATATTAGCTCCATGGAGTGCAGAAGATCTAGATCGCTTTGGTCGCCCTCCTTGAAGCGCGCACATTGCTTGGTGACTTCACTTGTAAGGGTTAGAATCTGTGACTTGGGTCTGCAAGGAAAAATATTTATGAAAGCGAAGGCAACGAGAAGGAAATAAAGACTGCTTACTCGTAGACGCGACAGTCAACAGGCTTCGTTCTGTCTACATATAAAGAGGTGGTAACAATCGATTGATCACCTCCAGAAAAGATTTGATGTATGACAATCGAAACCTGTGCATCGCTGGACTGCAGCAATGCGGAGCCACTGGGCGATACCCAAGGGCCTACAACCACTTGTGGCAGATTAATGCTCTTGGTGCCTCTTGTGCCCAGCTGTCCGGAGCTGCCTAAACCAAAGCCATAAATTCGACCGCGTGAAGGAACAAAAGCCAACGTATGCCTATTGCCGCAGGCCACTTGGGAAATGGTGCTGCCCATTAGTTCCATAACCATGCGTGGTAGCATCTCATTGGAATTGAAACCATGCCCCAATTGACCATATGCGCCCGCACCACAGGTAAATACGCCACCATCATTTGTCAGAAATGCGGAATACTCATCCCCACATGCTACAAAACGAACTCCGAGCGTACGCAGAGTCTTGAGTTGTGTAGGATAGGCACGGTTCGACTCATCGTTAAGGCCGAGCTGGCCACAATTGTTGCGTCCCCAGCCGAACACAGCGCCCGATTTGGAGATGACAAAGCAATGATTGCCCCCGCAGGCAATGGTTGACACTGGTATGCCAAGCAGCGAAGTCAGACGCATTGGGTAGTTGCACTGATCGAGTTCGGTGGGCGACTGTATACCAAGCTGGCCATAGAGATTGGAGCCCCACGAATACAGCTCACCACCTGAAACGATAAAGCAACTGATTAGGTACAGCAATAATTAAGAAGCTCATACTACTTACAGCAGGTTAAAGCCAGACTATGATTACTTCCACAGGCAATTTGTACCACAGCCTTGGAGATTAAACCGCGCACAATCTTAGGCGTGTGCACCACTTGCTGATCGCTGGCCTGTCCCAGCTGACCGCACTCATTATCCCCCCAGCTGAGCACCTGTCCCCAATCAGTCAAAGCCATTGAGTGGCGACTGCCACAGGCTATTTGGTTAACTACATAATCTTGCAGCTCTGGTATCTGCACTACAATTGGAGAAACAGGAACATTAGTTTATCAAGAGATGCGTGTGTCATGAGACAATTGTGATGGAGAGGAAATGATCAGATAAACAAGTGTACAAACGAGAATGGAAATTTTGTACATACTAAATATCGACATACGTGGCCTTTTGGTGGACCTATCATGTCCTAGCTGGGAATAATCGTTACTGCCGCATGCGTAAACCTTTCCGTTGGCCGTCAGGAATAGGGTGTGTCTATGACCGCAAGCTACTTGTTGCACTGCCGAGTCCGGTTTCCAGGGTATTTCACTGGGTGTTAATATCTCGAGAAAAAAAAATAAACACCATTATTTAATCTGGAATCCTTACTTTAATATTAAAATATAATATTGTTCCTATTATTGGCAGCTATATATAAAAGTTAAAAGATTCCACCATATGCAATAAATACAGTATATTCCATGCTAAGTTTCATTTACTTGTCCCATGGAAAAGAAAGAGACAGACTCTATTTACTCTACTCTACTTATTGTCCTGCTTCGCAATACTGAATGGGGTCGTTGATGGCTTCCTAATTATCTATAATACGCCATTTGCAATGGTATAACAAAATGTAATTAAATTCCTAGAAACCCAAAACGAATTTCATAATTTCAGGGACCGTTAGATTATCCGATATCTTTCTTGTAGCGTTTTTTTTTTTTGTGTGGACACCGGCCCCTGTGTCCATCTCCAATCAGCAATTACTTCTCACCTGCTCATCCTCAATGCCGCCCAAGCCCAGTTGACCGTGGGAAGTGTTGCCCCAGCAATACAATTCCATATTGTTTCTGCTTTATACTTTGCGTCTTCCGTTTGTTCTTTTTATCGTCGTTGTTGTTGTTGTTGTGGTATTGTCTTCTGCTTCTTCCTACTTTTGTATTCACTTTACAGTTATGCTATGCTTTAGGCAATTGTCAAGAAAGTTCCAGAGTGTTAGAAACATTCTTTGCGTCCGTGCAATTTTCGTTGTATTTTTGCTGCACACACGTACACACACAAACACAGATGCATCGACAGATGTCCGTCAGTTTCACAGTCCTTTGAGTTGATATGTGGCTGTGTCTTTTTGTATTCTCTTTTTGATTAACAGTCCATCGAATTTGATTTTATCAAAAATATAAAATTAGAAATTCGACAGAAAATTCGGTTCGACACAAACCAAAAAAAAAAACAAATAATTATAACAAATCAAAACCGCAACGACAACAAAGCGAAACGAACAAATAATTATGGCACTGCCAACTGTTCCAAAAAAGCTTGTAGCCGATTTATACGTGTCTAGTGCTATCGATAAGTGCATTTCACTTGCGTTTGGCTTATGATGGATCTTGTGCATAATTGATATTTAATTAAAAAAAAAAAAAAAAAACGCAGAAATTATATTTATAATTTATTATGTTTATAATTTATTATTTATATTTTTAGATGTATATTCTATATCGGGATTGCCATAAAAAAGTGGGTCGCAAGTTTAGTTTTTGAAAGAAAATTGTCTTGTGAGTTATCCTTTTATTACATTTTTTATAAATAAATTAAAGCTTTTGAATAAGGCTCAAAAATGTTGAAAAGTCTTGAATTTACTCCAAAACATTGATTTCTTCCAAGCATAAAAACCAACATGAATCAAATAAATTTGAGAGAGTGGACAGCTCCGTTTCGCTGCTGGCGAATTGTAACCGGCAACTGGCAAAAGTGGACTGATGACTGAACTCTGCCCTTTGTGCAATTATTTTTGGTATGAAAGAATAAAGCAAAACATAGACGAGAGATTAGAAGACGCTGATAAAAAAGTGTGTAAAGTGGATAAAGCGCGCAATTGAAAATTGAATCTTAACGGCTTTTGACTGACAAGAGCAAACCGGTTCCCAAATAAAAGAAAGAGCTGGGGAAAGGTACCAAATAATAATACAGAAGTGGAAATTCATTGATTTTCACCAATATCACGCGTATTTGCCACGTAAATCAAGATGCAGGAGGCTTTTGTGAATATCAATGGAATACCCACGCATATTATGACGTGGGGCAAATGGATCGAGGAATCATTAAACGATACCCAGGAATTAGTCATTTGCATAACGGGTAATCCCGGTTTGCCTGGCTTTTACACTGAATTCGCTGGAGCATTGCAGCAGCAACTGGGCGCTGATGGGCATAAACTGCCATTCTGGCTGATAGGTGAGTGAGTGCTCGGTCATAGAGTTGTTCCAATTGACACTGGCTGGAACAAGAGATGGTATGGGACCAGGGTATTCCTGTGGACATGACAAATTCTTATTTGAAAATGATTTGCTTACTTTATTTATTTAATATTCTTTAATCAAAATAAGGGATAATCCCTAATGGTATTCAAATTATCAGGTTGTTAAAAAGAGGTTTTCTTTAGAATCGAAATCGCAATTCTAAAATACTCAAATATATTCTAAAAAAAACAACTATTTTCTTTATAGGACACGCCGGACATGACGATCCACCCGAGGCGAGCATACGCGAGGTGCCACAGCTCAGCGGCAACGAGGAAATCTTTAATTTGGATGGACAAGTAGCGCACAAGATTGAATTTATTAAGAAGTATGTGCCGAGACATATTAAAATACATCTGATAGGACACTCCATTGGCGCCTGGATGATACTGCAGCTGCTCAAGGACAAGGAGATAAAGGATCGCATTAAGAAGTGTTACATGCTTTTTCCTACAGTTGAGCGCATGATTGAATCACCGAATGGCTGGACCTTTACCAAGATTGCTATGCCACTCTATTCCGTCTTTGGCTATGTTTTCTTTCAAGTTTTCAATGCGCTTCCCATGTGGCTGAGGATCTGTTTAATACAGATATATTTCTTTGTCTTTTCCATACCCAGACAATTTATAGGCACCGCCTTGAAGTATGCCAAACCCTCAGTCGCGGAAAAGGTTATATTCCTGGCGGACGATGAAATGGCAAGGGTTCGCGGCTTACAGCGGGAGCTTGTTGAAGATAATTTACAATTGCTAAAGTTTTATTATGGCACCACAGATGGCTGGGTGCCGATCTCCTACTATAATCAATTAAAATTGGACTTTCCCCGAGTCGATGCACACCTGGACACTAAAAAGATCGATCATGCCTTTGTGCTGCGTCATTCCAAGCCAATGGCTAGCATTGTCAGCAACATGATACAGCAGAATTTGGCTTGAGTTGTCACGACTTCCAGACCTGCGCAGTTACCCAATTGTTGCCTAATCTTAAGTCCAAAGCTAAATCTGTTCCAAACTCTCAATAATTTCGATACTATGAAAAATAGTACGAATACTATGTGCATTTCTTGCTATAGAAAATATACTGTAGAAAAGTTTACGCTTTTTACTTTTCCATCCGTTTTTTAACCGATTAATAGAGGCGTGTTTAACTCTATAAAGGATGAGGATGATAATATGAGGAAAACTCCGAATTCATCAAAGATGGTTAAGGTATGAAAATAATCAATTTATTTGCATCCTCAACAATTAATAAGGTAAGATTAAGTTGATGACCTGCTCGATATGAAATTATATATGCATGAATATGACGTCAGTTGCTGGCTGTCGAACCGGAACGAGATCTGGAACGACTGCGTGAAGGCGAATGTGAACGCGAACGAGAACGGGAAGCTGAACGCGAACGCGAACCAGAACCAGAACGGGATCGTGAACGCGATTTGGAACTGGACCTGGATTTTGACTTGGATTTGGAGCGAGAACGTGAACGTGATGGCGACTTCGATTTTGATTTAGATCTGCTGCCAGAGCGGGAACGCGAGCGAGAACGTGATGCAGACTTGGAACGTGAGCGCGAGCGTGATGCAGACTTGGAACGTGAACGGGAACGTGATGCAGACTTAGAACGTGAACGGGAGCCGGATTTAGAACGTGAACGGGAGCCAGATTTAGAGCGTGAACGGGATACGGATTTAGAACGTGAACGGGAGACGGATTTGGAACGTGAACGGGAGCCGGGTTTGGAACGTGTACGGGAACGGGAACGTGATGCATCCGATTCTCCGCCAGATTCAATGCGATTGTTAGCACGTTTGCGCTTCGCAACACCATCGCTTTCGCTGCCGCTCTGACTACGGCTGCGTTTTGTTCCATTAACGCTGGCACTGCGATTAGGGCTGGGTTTCTTTCCATTATCGCTGCCACTAGCGCTGCCGGAACGACTGCGGCTGCGACTAGCGCTCTTGCGGCTACCGGAACGGCTGCGATTAGTGCCGCTTGCACTTCCGGAGCGACTACCAGATTTGCTTCTGCTGCGACTGCGCTTGCCATCACTCTCGGATTCGCTGGTGGATATTGTTTCCTTAGAGACAATTTTCAGTCGCTGCTTGGCAGACAGTTTCTCCTTGGATTCCTTGGCATTCTTTAGTGATTGCTTCTTCTTTTTGCGCTTATCTCCTCCGCCACCGGATTCCTCCTCGCTATCACTTTCATATTTTTCTGTCTTACGTTTGCGTCCGCTGCCCTTTTTACGCTCACCCTTCTCTACGCGCTTTTTCTTTGCGGTCCTATCGTTGCCCTCACGTGTTGCTCCATCACCGCTATCCGTGTTGGAGATATACTCATCCTTGCGTGGACGTCCGCTTCCCTTTTTACGCTCCTTTTCAGTTGGTGTATCAGCCATGATCAGCAAATTCCTGGTCTTCTCCACATATTCCTGACGCTTGGCCAGCAGCTTATCACGCGAGGTTTTAGCCTCCTCCTCGCGACGCTTGCGCTGTTCGGCCACCTTCAGCTTAAAGGCTTCGCGTTCCTCTTCTTGGCGGCGACGTAAGGTACGTTCTTCCTCATCAATGCGACGTGCACGTCCCACATGATATTGCGCCTGCGAAAGCAGATCCTGACATGTGTTTGCCTCTATGGCAGCCACTTCAATATTAAAACGAGTCTTATCGCCATGCACGGCAAGGTATTGGAAGTATCTGTAAGGATTTAAATATATATTTTATATAGCAATTCAATATTCTATTTGATTGCTACTCACTTGTGCGCTAGCTCCAGCTCATGCACCGCCTGCAGCACCACCTCTAGCGTGGACTTCTCATCTTTGAGTATAGCCATGGCCAGTCGTGAGAGCACCACAGCTATGTTAAACAACAACACAGTGTCCTGCGGCGCTACGCGGCGTGCTTTGAGCAGAACTGCCTTCGCCTCCACAAGTTTATTTGCACGCAAATAGGCACGTGCGAGGTACTGCATCACTTCCACATTATTGTGCTTATAAAACTTTTTCATACAGTTTTCATACATCTGTATGGCTGAGATATATTGCTTTTGCTCCACATAGATATGAGCGATGTTTAGCCAAACATCGCAGAATTCTGCGGTCGCTTCGCGCACCTGTGCAAAAATATCGCGCGCCTCGATGACGCAACCTTTGTGGGCAAGTACTGCGCCAATGCCATTAGTGGCCCAAATATTACGTGGATCCGTACGGAGCACCTGGAAGAGAGGTTAATTAGCAACATGAAAAGGAACAGGGATAAATAAACAGCAGGAAAATTATGGTGAAGCCAGAAAGCAGAAAGAAGCCTTCTTAACATGAAAAGTTTTGCCCCACTTCCCTTACCTGTTTAAAAATGGCCAGAGCCTTCTCCTGATGCTTGCGCTCCTTCTCCTTATCTCGACTTGGCTGATGCAGTGTTTGTAGCGAGAAATTGCCGAGGGCAATCAAAGAATAAGCATCCAAAGCTGTTGCCGGATTCTTGAGTATTGTCTCAAAGTTCTTTTGGCCGAGTGCAAATTGCATTTTGGCCAAATGTAGATTACCCAGCAGAGATCTAGCATCGGGATTATCATTGTTAATATTTAGAGCATCCTTAAAAAAGTCAGAGGCGACGAAAATCAGTCCCTTGTCACGAGCCATGCAGCCCAAACGTAAATAGCAATCAATATAATTAGGATGCTCCTTTAGAATCTCCTTATACAGCTTATCGGCCACATCGAAACTACTCATAGCCTCATTCAACCTAGCTAGATTATATTTCATGGTGACCTGTATGGACTCGTAATATTTGACATCCTTATCCATCTCACCGGTGGCATGCTGCAGAGCTGATTCCAAGGTATCCCTTGCCACTTTCAAGTTTCCCAAGCGATAATGCAGGGAGGCTACATTGTTTTGTATTTCCGCCGGGATCTCATACTTTGCTTTGTCTCTTAAAATGCTTGAGGCAGTTCCATAAGCATTCAGCGATGCCTGCAAATCGTTTTGCTCTAATATCTGCGCCAGCTCAATCCAAGCTTCAATATCTTCCGGAAACTGTTCCGTTACTTTTTTCAGATGTGTTTTCGCCATATCGCGCTTGGTTTGAGAGTTTGAATGGGCATAAAGCGAACCTAGGATTTTCATGGTCTCATAATTGCCTGGTTGAATCTTCAGTACTTTCTCGAAACACTGCGCCGCCTATATAAGAAAGATATATTAGTTATTATTATACTTTAAGCATTCGGTGTGATTTACTTACATTCTCCGTATCACCGCGATAGATATACATCTGTCCAAGTCCATAGTGGGGCAGTACAAAGTTAGCCGGAGCAATTTGTGTGGACTGGTAGTAGTATTGGAAGGCCTGATCATAGTCGCTCTGTGCATGAAAGCTGCGAGCCAGCTGATAACAGCTTTCAGCGCGCATTGCCTCATTTTCTGTATTATGAAAAGCGTGTAATGCAAGATGGTGCACCTTTTGATAGTCCTTTTTAAAGAAGAAATGATTGGCCAAATGATTCAAGACCATGGGATTGGCATTATCAATAGTATAGGCCTTGGAAAGCATTTGCACACCCAGTTTATTGGATTCTGGTTCCAGTTGATTAAGTTTGAGAACGGCCAGGCCAATTAGGGCGCCCACACACTGTTGATCTAGCTGCAGAGCACGCTCAAAGGCCAGCTTAGCCTTTTCTGCATTGCCCATCTTGAGGAAGCAGTGTGCCATGCCAATGCGAACATTGGCTGGGCAATTCGGATTCGTGCGTAGAGCTTTTTTATAGAACGCCATAGCTCCGCGATAATCCTTACGATTGAAGGCAATACAAGCTTTTCCGAGAAGAGAGGGTATATTGGACGGCGATTGATTCAGCACGAAATTAAACTGAGCATCAGCCTGATCCATTTTATCGCCCTCAAGCAGACAGAAGTAGGCACGTCCCAGCAAATGGCTCTGATCGTACATAATAATCTTATCCGCATTCGTATACAAATTGGTCGCCTTCATGAACAGCTCACGTTTCTTATCCTTGGACTTCTCGCGATACGCCTCCTGCACATAATGAGCGGCAAGCATATCAAGCGCACGCATTTGATCCGTTTTAAAGTCACGATATTCCGTGGTGCCCTTTTCCCTAGCTGCCTCCAGCAGCGTGATGAAGTCATCAGTCTTCTTTTGCTTGTAGTAAGCCAACTAAAACCGAATTTATATGTATTATATCTCTCTACAAACGGCTCTGAACCGGCTTGCAGCTTGCACCAAATATTACATGGTAATAATATTGTTGGTGTTGTTGATGTACTTACAGCTACATTAACCCAGACGTGGAGCGGGGCTCGCTCCTGAAGTAAAATGCTGAACACCTCGGAGCATTCCGGCAGTTGATCTGGATCCACCTCAATGACCTGTAACAAACCGGAATTTTGTAATAAACTACCGCACTTTGGTACAGACTGCAGTAACTAACCTCATCGGTGTCCTGCAGCGGTATCTCGATGCATGCGGACATTATTGCAGAAATCGCGGCTCAAGAGCCGAAAACTTGAGCGCTTTAAACTATTTTACTTGCACAAAAAATGGCAATTTATTTTTTAATGGAGTACGCTCGAAGAAAAAAGTGACATTAAGGCCGCTGTTGTTATCGATGCGCAGTGTTGCTTCAGCGATAAGTCTGCGATGTTTGCGTGCGTGATTTAGTATTGTTATTTATAAGTAAATGTACAAATGCTCTATATTTTAAAATGTTATTTAGTTATCAGAAACAAAATATTTAACTAAATATATTTTCACTTTTTAATATTCTTGCGTTCTCTATTAGTATAAAATTAGTGTACTAGGAGCCGGCCAAAAACACTCGCTGTAGATGTATCGATATCTGCTTTTTGGATAGCTATCCTGGAATATCGATAAGTGTGCGATAGCTTATGTGCGTCGTATCGAATATGCCATTGATTGTTATGAGCTGGCAATATTTATTTATAGACGAAATTATGTAGTTATTAAAAAATTAAACAAATTCAATTAGCAAATTCTTAAAAATTTTAGTATAAATTGTGAACAAGCAATGCGTTAGGAGGCTATAAAAAATTATGCACGTGGGCGTTTGGCGAGTGGGCGTGTGCCAAGTGGCGTCCAACGTACGCTCTAAAACAACAACAGCAGCAGTAACAACAACAAAAATATACAAACAGAGTCAAACAGATGTTCTGAGCCGATTACGTAACAGCTCGGCCAAATTGGCGCAAAAATCGACACGTGCGACTGCAACCGAACAGCTGTTCAGCGTTCACGGACACAGAAATAGCTCGAAACACATACAGGCTCAGGCACAGAAGATAACAACAAGAGGAACCGCCAGTTATTCAAGGTATTCAGCAAGCACGATCATGAATTCTTACTGCAAAGAGCTGACGTTGATGGACTATGATATCATAGGCTTCGATCTGGATGGGACACTGCTGCGCTATGACCTGCAGGAGATGACTACGTTAATATATAATGTACTAAAAATATATTTAGTCAAGCAGAAGGGTTATTCGCGCGCTTTGTTGGATCAACCATTAGATATGGATTTTATGCAGAAAGGTCTTATGCTGGATGGGCCACGCGGCAATGTCTTGAAGCTAAGTAATGAAGCTACCATCTTACGCGCCTCCCATGGCACCAGGCTACTCAGCGATGCTGAGATTGAGGCCGCCTATGGTGTGGAGCGTATCTGGGGTGTAGCCAGCGCTTTCTACAAAGATCCCTTGTCTACCTGGAATGGCCCAGCTGCTGATCAGATGCGCACACTGCTTGACTACTTTGATATGCCCAGCGCGTTGGTGTTTGCCCAGGCGGTAGATCTGCTGGATAGGGAGCGCGGACCAGCTGCTTTAAGCGGTAATTATCCCGTCTGGCGGGATCTACAGGATGCTCTCATGCACAACTATAGTCGGGATAACTTTAACAATGATCAGAGTTTGTATTTTAAAGCCATGCGAGCTGAACCGCAACGCTATGTGCTGCGCAGCAGTCAGCGACTGCTCAGTTGGCTGCGCGAGCTGCGTGCCAATGGTAAAAAGCTGTTCCTCTTAACCGGTTCAAATATAGATTTCGCTAGTTTAACCGCTACACAGGCGCTGGGCGCAGATTGGCAGGAACAGTTTGATTTTGTGGTCACGTATGCCAAGAAACCGGGTTTCTTTACGCAGCTACGGCCGTTCCTTATGGTCGATGCTGAGGCGAAGCGTGAGCTGCCCGGCAGCGAGTTGAGTCTGCAGGCAGTTCTCAAATCCGGCGATGTATACTCGCAGGGCAACTGGCTGCAGCTGCATCAGGCGATGGCTGATCTTCTGCAAAAGGACACCAGCAATGCGCGTGCTCTGTACTTTGGAGACAACATAATACAAGATGTTTATACGCCTGTCAAACATAGAGATTTCGATACGGTTGCCATTTCGGAGGAGCTGCTACTAACAGAACAGCGGGAATATCCGTTTAGCACTGTGTTGGCTTCCAAGTTTTGGGACTCCTATTTCTTTTTAGGTAACACGCCCACACTTTGGTCCGGATTTATAGCCAATTATGCCCAGATTTGTGTCTCCTCCATGGAGCAAATGGCCCAAACATCGCCTACAGAACGCATTATATGCACCAATGTCAATGGCTTCTATCCGGCTCTGCCCAAACAGCTGATGTGCACCAATCTGACGACCTGTTGGCAAGGCGGCGCCGTCTGATAACCTTCCAAAAACGAAAAAAAACCACAAAAAAAAAAAACATTATCAAGAAAATACAACGCTTTCAGAATTATCAAAATTTCAAGTGCAGTCACAAAAATTATACTAGTATAACAATTGAGCAATAAAAGAAGACCGAAATTTATTTAAGTAGATCAGCCAATACTCTATATAATTATTATACACTTATATACTCGTATTATATTGTTTTATGTACTCAAATGTTTCCAAAGTAATTCTAACTATAAGCAGAAAACTGCCTTCAACATTTTTGAATGTACTCGTACAAACGTTTAATTTTAACTTAATCTAAATAGGTTGTGTATCGCTTAGAATTAACTCGAAACCAAGTCTCGAATTTGGTTTATCTGACAATATGAAATGCAAGCCCCTTTAATTCAAGTATTTTCATAATTAGTATATTAAAAATAAAGCAATATTTCCCCATTCAATTTCAAATAGTTGTCCTTTTTTTTGGCGGAATTCTCTAGGTAAACTTTGAAGAAACTCTGGGCAGAGCGAGAGCGGATTCAAATATATATATGTATATTATCGGGGAATTTTCCGTCTCACACCCATCTCTACTGAGTATTTAATTAGCGGATGAGCTGCTAATTGAATCTTGGATGTAAACAAAAGAGGTAGATAAACGATTTTTTTACATAAATATATTATACAAAAAGTTGTGACAAGGGGTAATACCAGAAAAACAGAAAAAATTTAGCAATACGCGGAGCACCTGTACACGGAGATAGAGCAGCACACGATAATAAATAGATTGAATTAAATTGAAGTGAATTGAGTGACTATTGACAATTCATTTAGATAATTAGATATTGCGCTCTACAGCGAGGGCAATACCCATGCCGCCGCCAATGCAAAGGGAGGCGATGCCACGACGTCCGCCAGTGCGTTCCAGTGCATAGAGCAATGTGACAAGGACTCGAGCGCCCGAGGCGCCAATGGGATGACCCAAAGCAATGGCACCGCCATTAATGTTCACCTTGCTGGCGTCAAGCTGTAGGCCCTGCAGCACCGCCAGCGATTGGGCAGCAAAAGCCTCATTTAGCTCATAGAGATCAACATCCTCGCGACTCCAGCTGAGCTTGGCGAGCTATACAAGAGCGTGTATTAGTATAGGAATGGGTAGTGTAAAAAACCAAATGCTTACCAGTTTTTCTACAGCAGTTACAGGACCAATGCCCATGACTTTCGGTTCAATGCCGCTCTGAGACCAGCCCACAATCTTGGCCAGTGGCTTGAGACCGCGTTTAGTGACCTCTTCGCCGGACATGAGTAGCAAAGCTGCTGCGGAATCATTAACACCCGATGCATTGCCAGGTGTAATGGTGCCACCCTCCTTAAAGGCTGCACGCAGCTTTTGTAGACCCTCCACGCTGCTGCCCCGCTTAATATACTCGTCCTTGTCAAATATTTGTGTGCCCTTGCGATCCTTAATCTCTACGGGGACAATTTCGGCATCAAAATAGCCCAGCTGCTGGGCCGACTCAGCACGCTGCTGCGATAGCACTGCGTACTCGTCCTGTGCCTCGCGACTAATTTTATATTGCTCAGCTAGATTTTCGGCCGTAATGCCCATAGAAATATTCTCCATGGCATCAGTTAGACCATCATTTAACATGGAATCCAGCATCGTTCCAGGGCCCATTTTAATACCCTGGCGCACATGGATCACGTGTGGTGCCAACGACATGCTTTCCTGACCGCCGGCAATAACTATTTGAGCATCGCCCGAACGGATGGCCTGATAGCCGAGCGTTACAGTTCTGTTAGGGTCGTCAAGGACATTTTGTAGGGTCATACTATGTAAGAGACTTGTGCTACTTACTTTAAGCCGGAACCGCAGAGCATATTAATGCCATAGGCAGGCACCTCAATGGGCAGGCCTGCTTTAAGGGAGGCTTGACGAGCAGGATTCTGGCCTTGACCCGCTGTCAGCGCCTGCAAGGATACACAGAATAATACATATCAATCAGTAAGCGAAAGCTCGACTGCCAGATACTCTGCAACCAGTTAAAAACTGATGCGATTTACATGACAATTTAAGCCAATTTCCTCAACTATTAACACCAATAAGAAAGAGTAAGCACGACTAATGGATACTCTGGATCCTCTAGTAAAATGCAAGAATTTTTGGAATTTACATAACAATTTGAAGTGAATTTGTAAATAGCTTTTGCTGATAAGCAATACAAAGATAAAAAAGAAATAGTTTCACGAAAGTGCTCGACTAGGCAGCTACTCTGTAATATTTTTACACAAAGTTGAGGTGCTCTTCGCAAGCAAACACGAATTTTGAATAGAAACTCAGCTTAAATATGTTAAATTGTTTAGAAAAGAGATTCAGTTGGACCTTGAATTGATAATATATTATAATAATAAACAAATAAATTGGCTCTGAAGAGCGTGTGGCATTCTGTCAAGATAAATGCACAAGGAATTTCAAATGATTTCAGTATTTGCATAATAATTTAAGCAAATTTTATGCCATTGCTTTGGCTGATAAGCAACAAGTTAGCAAAATTCTCGACTTGCGGATACTCTGCATTTCCTAACTGGTGTGTTTATTATCCTTTCGCTATGAAATTTGTGGCCTAAAGTGAAGAAAGCTGCCAATAGTTTCCCTAGAAACGAAGCTATCTCCTACACTTAGAAACTCTATATACCCTTTTGTTTTGGGTATTTTCGAGGATATTTTTTACCTGACCCATGATGACTTCGTTGACCTGTGGAGCCTCTACATTGGCCCGTTGGAGCACCTCTTTGATGACAATGCTGCCCAAGTCGGATGCCTTCAGTTTAGAAAGCGTTCCATTGAAGCTGCCTAAGGTTATGCAAAAAGAGAAAGTTTTTATAAGGGAGAGATAATAAATACACAGTAATAATATTATTACATCAGCATCTATGAAAATTGGATATTTACCAATGGGCGTTCGCGCTGCGGCAACAATAAACACGTCAGACATTTCTACCGATTAATATTCTTAGCGAATGTTTATAGTTTAACTAATAAAAACAAGCAATAAATATTGCACTCAGATTCGTGTTGCTGCTTCCGCTGCTGTTGCTGTTTCTCTGCAGGCGCGCTGAAACAAATGCCGTTCGCTACGGCGAAGCTGAGCAACTATTCACAGTAGTTTCGCCGCACCACAAAGTAAACACACAGGTATGCCGCAATCACACCACTTGCCACCAAGAAGTATCGATAATTTCGAACGAACTAAATGTATATAAATTTGTATAAATTTTATAAATTTGTAGCTCTTATGAGATGATTTTTGTTACTGCAGTTGCCAACTTGTACTGAAAATGTTGATTTGTTAAATAATTCTCATATATAAAAAAGCAACGGTCTACTGAGTCATATACATAAATACAAAATAATAAAAATGTCTTCAGTTAATTTAAGGCATTGTTATAGTGAATAAATAAAATGTCTTCAGTTAAGTTAAGGCATTGTTATAGTGAATAAATAAATAAAGGCGTTGTTATAGTTTAAAAGTGATTTATTTAAATTTATAAGAAACGATAGCTGCTCTTAACTGAAACTACCGATAAGCGCCAACGTTTATATCGATAAAAAGGAAATGCACTCAACTAATTATTAAGCTTGTGTTATCGATTTGTTGTTATATCGATACGCTATCAGGCAGTACACAGAAAATTAATTTTATTTGCTGAGAAAAAAACGCACAAAACGCGCTATAAAAACGCAAAAAGAACAAACGCGCCCACGCAGCGACGCCCAGACGGACAGGCAGACATAAAGGAAGAAAGGAGTAAATTAATTGACGGCGTTTAAAGCAGCGAAGAAGAAAGACTAAAGAGCAGCAGCAGAAGCAGCAACAGCCCCAGCCCTCGCCCAACAACAACAACAACAGCAAGTAGCACCAAGCACCAAGAAGAACAACAAAAGCAACAACAGCAAAAAGAAACGAAGCGAAAGACGAAGAACAACAGCAACAACAAAGATGCAGGCGATTAAGTGTGTTGTTGTAGGGGATGGCGCTGTGGGTAAAACCTGCCTGCTGATCAGCTATACAACAAATGCATTTCCCGGCGAGTATATACCCACTGTATTCGATAACTATTCGGCGAATGTTATGGTCGATGCCAAACCGATTAATTTGGGCCTATGGGATACGGCCGGGCAGGAGGATTATGACCGGTTAAGGCCGTTGTCGTATCCCCAGACGGATGTGTTTCTCATTTGTTTTTCGCTGGTTAATCCGGCCTCGTTTGAGAATGTACGCGCCAAGTGGTATCCAGAGGTGCGTCATCATTGTCCCAGCACTCCGATCATTCTGGTCGGCACGAAATTGGATTTACGCGATGATAAGAACACCATCGAGAAGCTGCGCGATAAGAAACTCGCTCCCATTACATATCCACAGGGTCTGGCCATGGCCAAGGAAATTGGAGCTGTTAAATATCTGGAATGTTCGGCCCTGACGCAAAAGGGTCTTAAAACGGTATTTGATGAGGCTATAAGATCGGTCCTTTGTCCCGTTCTGCAGCCAAAATCGAAGCGTAAATGCGCTTTACTCTAATTTTAAGACGCACACAGCAGACAACACACATAAAAGTAAACCCACGGAGCATTGTAATTGTCGTCGAGTCTATTTAATAACGTAATATTATTAATTAATAATTACACAATTAATTATTGTAACTTAAGCAGAGTTTGTCCCACTGTTCAGCAGCTGTTCAGACTGTCAGTATATACAGCACAGTGGTCGCTGTGTGCTGTAATCAAAAACCTACACCAATTACAAGTCTTGAACAAGGCTGCAAATCAAACACCGGTCCGCCGTACACCAGATATTATATTTCTTGATTGAGAAAAACTCACGACTTCCATTTCGGGAAATGAACCGAAACGAACTGCTTCCAAATAGGTAATCAGATTTGCAGCCAAGTTTCAAGCTAAACTCTTTTTATTATTTACAACACAAAACTCAATTCACATTTTTGCTGCTTATTTAATTAATTAAAGTAAATAACTAGATTTTTTTTTTTGCTTATTAGATTTACTGCCTTGAACCCTAAAAGTGTTCCACTGTACCAGCGACCACTGTACTTTATTTTTGCTTTTTGTTAAAAAACCGAATTTTCTACTAACTTTTCCAGTTCTGTTAACAGATTTTCTTCTTGTCGTTTCGTTTTGTTTCGTGTGTTTCTATTTGAACTAATTTGAACTATGTGCATTAATTTGAACTAAAAGTTAATTAAAAATTAATGTTGTAAAACCAAAAAAGAAAAAGAAAAAAAAAACAAAAAAAAAGGATTAAGTAAAAAGAAAATGAATAGATTGAAGAGCCGAGTGATTGAACAGCATGAGAGAGAGAGAAATAAATCTAGATGAATGACCGGATGACGAATGACGAATGACGAAGTGATGCAGTGTAGCCAGTCAGTGAACGTTCCATTGCAATTACAATTAGAATAAAAAAGAAGCGAAGAAAAGCGGAAAACACACAAATTGTATCTAAATGTTTGCTGAGAAAAGGAGAAAAGCCGGCTTAAAAAAATAAAAACAACCAAGTATGTAATTGAAAAGAGTTGGGAAAAACGAAAGAAAAACTGATGCATGGATTGCAATTCCTACGAAAAAGAAAACAAAACAAAACAAAACAAATGTCATTAGCATCATTGCAAGAAAAAACAAACGAACAACTTTTTAATTGCTAGATCCAGGAGCTACATATACATATGCATATATACATATATATATATATAAATATATATATATATATATATATATATATATATATAAGATAATGTCCTTCGTATACTATGTAAATGTACTGATTTAAAATACACAAAGAAACACAAAATGAAACTTTGAATACTTTGTATTTTAAATATTAACAAAAACAAAAACAAAAGAGAAGCAGCAAATCAATAACAAAAAAAAAACATACATAAATGTGTCAATGGAATTCAAAAATAAAGCATACAAAAAAATTAATAATTCAAAAAACAATCTTGTTCTTAGTTGAAGTTTTCTTAAATACAAATTTAAGGAGTTTCCACCAACTAAACTTATGGGAATCGAAATCTTTTCGTAGAAGTCTCCTTTGGAAATCTTTCGTACATTCATAATGAAAGCATAAACAATTTTTTAACTTATTCATATATATTTTATTAGTATAAATTCTGAATTTTGTAAGGGAGCTTAGACGCTGTAGGCCCAGCAATAGATCTAATCTTAGGTCATAGTATAAAATTGCCTATTTCATGGTATAGTCTTGCCTTAATTTTCGTAACTCATCTATATTTTTAGACAGGGCTAAATTCTCTAAAATTTTTTGAATTTAGTTTTCTATAATACTCTTTCAAGATTTAATCTTTTTCAACTTACACCAGAAACTAAACTCTAATTCGAAAAATACAGAATTGGAACTTTGTTTCTTTTGAAAGCTCATTTTTTAAATTTACAAATTATACTTAGCGAAGTTTGACTATAATAATATTAATAATGATATAAACATATAATTTTCTAAGATTTGCTTTTGGAATATTTGTTTTCCAACTCGAAGATTAATTATAAAGGTCAAAGTCGCAAATCTGTAATTTTGTAAATTTACCAATTCTTCTTAGTGAAGTTTAACTGTACATGAATATATATAATATTTATATATATATATATATATATATATATGTACATTTATGAGGAATGAGCAATTTTCAGCGACCTCAACAGGTCTCTTTGGTATACAATTTCATGGAGTATCATTCACAGAATGCTTATCAAAGCAAAATATAAATGTTGAAAATCAAAAAAAGAATGAAATACGAAAAGAAAAAAAAAACAAAATATCTGCGTTCCGAGATTTAGTATAGTGTATAGTAGTGTTTCTATAGGAGAGTGTAAGTGTGTGTATTGTTTTGGTGTAGGAATGTTCTCGCAGCTGGAAATTAATCGGGCACAGCGGCGCAACAACAAAAGCATTTTATGTTTATGTTACAGAGGCGGACGCAATTGGTTGTGTGTGTGTGTGTGGTGTGTGGTGTGTGCCTGAGCATGTGGTGTGCGTATGGCGTGTGTGTGTGTGTATCTATCTGACCGAGCGACCGGCAGACCGACAGACCGACCGTCTGCCCCTATGACGTGTCCATTAAAGAGCGAGAAAGAGACCCCAATGGACCAATCATTAAGAGGCTGCGCTGGGGTGACGTGTATCTTTTTGCTGTAAAACAAATCAATTTAAAATAAATCTTTTCAATATTTCTTTAAGATAAAGTCTGTATATGTTATAATGCACTTTTTCGAGATTTGGCCTTAAGCTCTAAACAGAAAAGTAGTAAAATTATTTGGCATTCGAGTTGGGAATCTTTTGTTTTCTTTTGTTGTTACTTAAAATCTAAAAACGTTAGTTTTTTTCATCTTTTATTTTGTATTTTAAGATTATCGCTTTAGCATTGCTTCAGAATTCGTCGTGGCGTGCAAGAGCCTCACCAAAATCTGTGGCCTGGGAGCCGACAAAAACATCGTATTTGTCAAGCACCTCAGCCTTGGTTAGCTGCTCATCATGATCCACGTCTGCTTCGAAGATTAAATGCTTTGCCTCGCTCTCGGAATGATCAAAATCATTAGGCACTATCCATTGACGTACTTCCGCTTCATTCAGGAATCCATCGCCATCTAGATCACGATGCTTGGTAAATGCCTCGCGTTCGCTGAGCACCCATTCGGGCTCTTCCTCGCCAGGTGTTGAGGGACGATACATATCACCGATATATTCATCTACAGAGATTTTACCATCATTATCTTTATCCAAATCCTCTGTGGTCTCTTGCAGCACCACATCACGCATGCTAGGGTGTTCTTCGGGATGCAAAAAGGCAGTAAATTCCTCCTTGGTTAGATTATCATCCAGATCCTTGTCGGCCACAGCCCAGCGGCGGCGATCACGCGCCAGCATGCTCTTATACGAAATACCTGCAAAGGGTATTTAAGATTTAGAAAAACTGATTTAGATTGCTCGACTGGGGAATACTCTGTGCCAGCTGGGCTAGGCCTAGAGTTGCTTGTGTACTAGAATCAATTAGTGCCGCTTACCGTGCTCTTCCTGTTCCAGCTCCTCTTTATCCAGATTATCCATAAACCCGTAGATGCTCTTCCGATAAACTTCCCAGCTGACGGAGGTATTGTTTTCGGGATTGTGCTGGCGCCAGATACGACCCACATCTTCCTCAATATAGCGACGCTGTGTGAATTGAATCCAATTCTTAAGCTCGGCCAGCGTTATCAGTCCATCCTTATCTTCATCAATACGATCAACTATTAATCCCAGCCGACGCTTGCTCTCCTCTGGTGTCAGTTCATCAAACTTTTTGGCTTCATCAGCGCCCAGAAAGGCTTCATGATCGTACTGGGAATTGTGTTCGCCCCCATCGAAATGCTTGCCATGCAACGAATCGTGCTCTAGCGGATTGTGGGGCAGTTCACCGGCCGGTATACTCGATGCTGCAGCTATGCTTATCAAAGCGGCAGCAACAAGCAAAATCTTTCCAGTTGCCATTTTTTATAGGCAATAGTTGACGACGTCCGTTTGCGTTGAGTATTCAAACAAAAGTAATCTGTGCTCTGCGAGAAGTTCATTCAATAAGGCCTGAAGCATCGAATTTTACTCATTTCAATACTTTTTGAATACGCCTATCGATAGGCAAAGCATCGATAACTTGGCACGGCGATGCTTTTGTTACGCTCAATGTATCGAAAGACTTCATACAAATCGTGTCAGTAACGCGTTGTTCAATGGTTTTTTGAATTTCAGTTTTTTATTTTAATTAATAAAAAATTTATTAAAGTAATCTTTTTTTTATAATATTATATAAATAAATATGTGCAATTTTAAATCAAGCGCTATATACATACATATATTGTGACTACGTGCAGAACAAGGACAATTCATTAATTATTATTATCAGCTTTCGGATCGTTAATATCTTGATTGAGCGAACTAAAATCGCCCGTGTTACAGGAAATGCTCGGAATATCAAAATTGGAAAAGCCGCGATAATTAGTAACTTCCGGTTTTAGAGGGGAAGGTAAAAGGACACCGACTACGGGCACTTCACTGTCTATTAAACTATCTGTTGTGGTATCCAGCAGACTTGTATCCGCAGTACTGTTTGGAACGGCAGTCCGCTGCACGAGAGGATCAAATTCATCGAGATTTAGCTTTGACTCATCCGCAGTGCTATTCTCGCCGCTTTGATCGGATAAATCAAAATCGTAATTTATATTTGTTAAACCACCTTGGAACTCTGAACCCAGCATTAAGACATCGGCGTTCTCGGATGGCTCCTCCAGCAAGGATACTGCATCAAAAGGCGTATAATTAAAGATGGGCGAAGCGAAAAGCTGATCCTGCTGCGGCAGCTGCTGATGCAACGGTGACAGCCGACCCACTGAGTTATTGCTGGTATCCTTCAAAGCAAGAGTATGCGTTGGCTCTTGTTCTAAAGCCTGCTCTTTTCCCTTAGCTGTCAGAGAGCTGAGGCCACTTAATAAATTTGATTGGTAATGACCCACAGCCAGCTCCACCCCTTCCTGTGAGAGGTGGGCACGCGCCTGACTTATCAGAAACGGCGGCGTTTTAATGGGCAGCAAGTTCAACGGCGCCTTGGCCAGTACTGTATCCACCTTCTCGTTGATTTCACGGTGGAATTCGATGAGCTCTCGCTCAAACTCCGCAATTCCTGTGCTTATGACTGTATTCCGTTTCTGTAGCTGCTCCATGCACTTCATATTCTCCGAGATGAGATGCAGACTTTCGCAAGCCAACAACGCGCTCTCCCAGGGTGTGCTATATGCCTGTTCGCCTGACATCAACGATTCAAATTCCTCCGCGCTTATGCTCAGACTCTCGCCATTTAAGTTCTCTATGAATGCAATGGCCGAGCACAGATTGGTAAAATAATAGCCACCTTCGCCGCTCATTACGCGCGAGGCATTCGTAAAGCGATTCACAAAGTTTAAATTGCTGTGCAGACGGACAGGATTCGCTTTGAGCACTACAAAGATGAGAGCGGGCAGAAAATCATCTGCACTAGCTGGTCCGCCTGTGGCACGTTTGAGTAACTCAAAAATGTGCCTACAGCACCGCACGGTGCACAGCAGCTTCTCCTGCGGCGAATAGTAGGAATCAATGCCAACCAGTTCCGATATGGCATTATAGACCAAATCGCGCGCCTCCGCATTCACCTCGTCTATGCTGCAGTCCAAGTGCTTTGCTGTTATCCAGCTGAGTTGACGTATGCGCTTCTGCACCTTTACATCGCTTTCCTCGTCTGTGGTGAAGTAAGGACTGAACAGGAAACTATAAAACAAAATGTAAAAAAAAGGATAAATGGATAATGAAAACATTGAGCGTGGGATAGGAAACCCCTTTGGTAAGTTTTAAGGAAATCCTTCTCACTGTATTGTAAAGCCCCGTATTACTCACTTATGATTCTGGGTCATCACAACTTTCTCAAAGAAATCAATGGCACTATCGCGATCCTCATTGGTCGCAATTTCAAAGCGTGGATCATTGTGAACAATATCAGCGAACCGAGTATAAGCATTCTGGACAAGATCGGACAGTTCATCAACATTTTTACTGTTACTGGTGTTCATGTATTTGCGAATTTCATGATCTAATCCCTGGATTTCACTCTTCAGCTTGCGCTTGGCATCGTCAGGGAGGCGCAGCTGACGTAGTTGCAACATGAACTGATTCTCTGTGGCAGTCGGAACTCTTTGCTGTTGCTGTTTTTCAACGCCTGTGAATTTATTTTTCAGTGTCTTTGATAGCACAGCTGGCACCATGGACTTCTTTTTGGGCAGTGTATTTGCTGTGGGTATCTCATTTTCTGGCGGATTTTTTGTCTTGGTCCGTCCTAGCGAAAGCAATTGCTGCGGCGATCTGCGTTCCATGGTGCTCCCACTGGCACTGGCGCCACTAACAATCGATTCATGATCCTCGCTGGCTTTCTCTGTAATTAATGGGAAATACAAGCATGACTAACTATTCTTCCTAAGATAAACAGCAGCCGGCTACGGCGCTCAGTGCTGTCAACTATTGATTAAACCCGCTAAATCGAAAAAGCTAAAATAAAGCATTTTATGTATGCAATAAATAATAATAAAAAGAAAATTGATAAAAGTTTTGATCATTGTGATCAAGTTAATAATCGAAAAATTAATTTATTAGTCAATATTAGATAAACAGATCAATAGCTAGATCTCACGGAAACTTCGTCTCTCTTAAAGTAACTAGATTTTTCGTGAAATTGGCTATGTTGGCCAACACTGATGGGACTTACGCTTCTTTCTTTGCTTATCATTTCTCTCGCGAAAACATTTCGAACAGAGTCCATCGAACTGAGTGTTGCCGTAGAAGCCACAGCCCTGGCGACACTTCAGATCTTGCTGTCCGATTCTCAGCATGGGGGCGCGATTTGCCATGATTTTGGGTGTGACTGTTATTTAATATTAATTACGAATTGTGTTTGTTTTCTTTCGATCCAGGCAATTCCCTCGAGTAACAGCGCCAACAACCTACGCTCCATTGAAACTAAACAGCTGCTGCAGATACACCGATACCAATGAAAATTTATCGATTGCTTGGCAAATTATCGCTGAGCTAAGCGATAGCTGTCAGTTGCTGTCTATTTGGTCGTTACTTTTCAAATTTGAAAACAAACGAATTTAGCTCTGGAAATTGACAAAAAAGAGAATTTATAGAAAGTTTTTTTTTTTATATTTAATTTATTCCACTGTAAATTTAAATTATTTTGTCTCTTATCAATGAAAACCCCAATAAATATAAAAAATAGCTGTTGAAGTTGACTAAAATTTTATTTTAGCACATTTTTATTGAAATGAAAAACATTTAAATTGCAACTTAGGGATATTTGCACAATCAGTTTTTGAATACACATTGTAAAATCGAATTTTGGTTTTGGAAAGAGCTCACAATTATCTTAGAATAGTATGAATAAAACCCGTTTTGATAAAATCAAATATTTGAAAGTAAAAATACATACATATTACATATACATTTTATTAAGATTTAGGACGGTTATACACGTAGAATGCAACTTCTGGTATGTATGTATATATAGAGGCAAAAAACGGGTACATTTCTAGTTTTTTTTTTGTTTTTTGTTTTGTGTTATTTTTTTTAAAAGGTATACAAAGAAATTGATATTAGGCAAGCTAAATTGGTTCACAACAACAATTTGAAAAAGCTCAGAAAACACATAAACTATGTATGTATGTAAGACTAGACTACAAAATTTTAAAGTTGACCTAACTGCGCTACTACATATCATATCGATTCATTTACTAACTTGTTGTTCCCAATAACGTATTCAATCAAATTCAAATTCCCACACAAAACCTAATAATATCCAGCTTAATTGACGCACTCCACAAATGCATATTATATATATATATATCGACTACTCGATTTTAGAAACTTCTCTACAAACGCTACTGTCTATTTCAATTCTACCATAGTTGCTTTTTGCAGTACAAAGATTTGGAAAAAAAACATTTATTTTTATTTTTGTTTTTTTAATTAGTCTCACAAATTGCTAATGCATATTTATATACCGCTACAGTAATCGAAATGCAACCTTGTATGCTCGTGTGCTCAGCTACCGTTAGTTTACGTATACTTAACTTGATCTTTCCCTTTTAAATCATTTACGAATTCAACCGTTGCAAAAAGTCTCGTGAATAGTAATATTTTTGTTTTGTTTTTGTGTAACTTAAAATCTAGGCTACTTATGGATGTCTTTGGCTTCCGTTTTTTGCATTGTTCTCAACTCCTTATTAGCTATAAAATGTATTTATCGATAACATTTTGGTTATAGTTTTTTGATTAAACGTTCTTTGGTTTTGATTAGTTGTGTTTTTTTTTTGTTTTTTTTTGGTGATTTCAATTCGCTACAAAAGATTTTTGCATTGGTAAAAAATTCAAGTCTAACAATTTGCATCAATAAATTCCTTATTCCAACTGTAGTCCAGCGGAAACTGTTGGCTGAAGAAACTTCCAATAGTTCTTGCTCGGATTTTGAATAGTCAAACAGTATACCCTGTTATGTTACGAGTTTCGAACAGAATGATCTTTGTTTTACATATTAAATAACATTAAAATACGAGTACTTTTTTTTTGAGGGGCTTATGGACTACAAATCGCTTTTGAGAAAAGTCAGCAAACTTAGTTTTTATCCAGTTCCAAGCTAGCCTTGTTAACTGAAGTACTTTAGGCCCGCGATCAGCATGAATTTCTCTATGAAGAGCTCAGAGTCCAGGACCTGCAAAAGAATATAGAACTTTGTATAAACTTGACTAATACCCTAGAGTTTCCTTTTATTTCACCGCAATGTGAGCTGCTCTTCCAATCAGTGTATTGGCCGTGTGAGGCAGTGCGTGGTGTACATCAAAACGGGCCAAGGTCAGTTCCGGTCTGGCCAGAATAGGTGCAATCACATTATGCACCATTTCCCTGAAAGCATATGAGAAGTTCTGAACAATTCTGACCAAACTGTTTTTGATATGTCCAAAATATACCTATAGATAGTGCCCAATGAGGAAGTATCACGCATGGCCGCCTTGCATAGCTCCAGGCGCGCTGAGTGCGCGGGCACATAGCGATCCTGGCTGGAGCCGCAGAGTAGGATGTTACTGAAATGATGCAAAGTGCTACGTTGGCTCAGTCTGTAAAGAAAGCTATTCCGCATATCCGTAGTGTCGCGCATGCACAGCTGCAGCAGGGAGCCAGATTTTTTCCACTTCTGCATAAACCACATGCCTGCCGGAGAAGAAACAGAAACGGGATTACAATGGGGAAAAAGAGAATTCAATTTAAGGGTAGTTTACCCATGTTAACTAAGCCGCTGGTGTTGTAGAGCGTGCCCAGATGTGGGCCAGAGAGTGAAAGAAACGTGTGTAGGCGTGGCAAGAGCGGACGCATCTGTGGACGCGCTAAAGCGCTGCGTACTATGATGGTACCCAGGGAATGAGCCACAAATGAGATGCGTGCAGGATTCAGGCCGCAGCTGTCGATATGGTACAGAATCTCGGCCACGAGCCTGAAAAATTAAGAGAAATTCAGGAAACTATGCCCATTGCAGAGATGCCTCTACTCACCGATCAGTCATGGTATCAAAGTCGGAGAAGGTATCGCCTTGATTGCGCTCCGACATGAGAAATTCGAGATTTACGCCGGGTAGACCCAGCTCCAGATAGGTACGCACCAAGCGCAGATCCGCTGAATTGCCATCCAATCCATGGACACAAATGACCAGATGCATGCCATTAGGAGAGAAGGCGCGATACTCATCGCTGATATAGAAATATGGTAGCTCCGAGGCGAGCTGCACGTAGTCGGAGTAAATGTTACCCTGGTATTTGATTTGTTTGCGAAACTCCTCCCGACACTTCTCAAACTCCAGCAGCGAAATGCTGGGACTTGCCTCCTGAGCAGCCTGCTGACCTTTGCGCTTGTGTTTGCTCACAGAACCATTGGATTGCTTACTCCGGATTGGGGCTATGCCATTGGAGTTCTCCTTGTTCTCGTCCTGTTCGGCAGCTAGAATATTTTCTTTGCACAGATGATGTGGTGGACGCTTCAGTTCCGCCAGACTGTGGGATTTTAATACCGGCTTATTGCTGAAAATGGCTGGCGTGGACATGGGACGCAGTGACTCATAGATGTGATAGACGGGATTGTCAATGGCGCCAATAGGCTGACGTTCCTTCAGTGGCGGTGGCGGTGGAGGAGCTGCATGCAGCACATGGCAGGGCAAAGATTTGGTCTTGGCTTTGTTCACACTAGCAGCTGCTGGCAGTACAAGCGGCGCGGCAGCTGGAACAGGAACAGGAGCAGGAACCGGAGCCGGCGCCGGTTCCGGTGGTGGATCCCTAAATTCATCGGGCGGCGGCGGTGCAACGACTGCGGCTAAATCGTGCTCCTGTTCCTGTTGCTGGTCCTGAAATTGTTGTGGCGGCGGCAGGCAGACAGCATCCAGCGGCTGCATATTCTTCAGACTGGTTATATCAAAATCGGACTTGGACTTTTCGCATTTGGCAGCACCTTTGTGGCGACTGCGCCGTGGCGGTGGGCGTTCCAAGTCTTCCACCTCCGTGGATTCACCATTGGGCAGCTGACGCAAGCGGTCCAGCTGAAAACGTGAACGTTCTTTCTTTATGGTCAGTGTTACGGATGAGATCTTCTTGTGCACTTCCTTCTCCTTCTCCTGCTGCTGCCTAGCGGGCGTACGACTCTGACTGTTGCCCGCGGATTGTCGCTTCCGAGTGGGTTTATGAGGCTGCTGCTGTTGCTGCTCGAGCAGCTTCTGCAGCCGCAGGCGCAGTTGTTCGCCATTCAAACGCGTCTCGAGGCCCATGCCCATGCCCAGATTAAGCTGAGTGTGCCTTTGCTTGGGATGCTGCCCCGTGCTGGTTATAGTATCCGGGCTGGAGATGGCCAAAGAGCTGCGACGGCTGCTCACCCAGCCGCTCTCCTCGCTCAGCGAGGACGTGGAATTGCTGCGTTGACGCCGTGAATCCGAGTCAAACTCAGGTGGTGGGGCCAAATTGGGCAATGACTCACTGAATCCACTTGTATTCGGATCGCTGCTGTTGGTATTATTATTGCTTGTTGCCGCTGTGGTTGCATCCAGCCGAAAGGGCACACTGCTGGAGCTGAGCAGCTGCAGCTTTTGCATCATATCACTCTCCGAGCTGCTCGATTCCTTGCGCAGCGTGCCCTGAGCCTGACCTTGACGCAACATCTCCTTGATATCGGAGACACGAACGCGTGCTATTTCCACAGCTCTGGGTATCTGGGAGCTGTTGCTCCTGGGCATTGTTGTATACTGGCTGGGCGGCGGCGGTGGATAGGAGTTCCGGGGCGGCACCATGCTCTTGGGCAACGAATTGTACGCAGTAGTCGGCTGCTGCTTGGGCGGATTCAGCAGCTTAATCTCATGCAGATAGTCGAATTTGCCAGAATGACCATATCGCTGCCGGAACTCGCAAATGTTCCGCATTAGATCATCTGCCTGCAGTCGCGCCAGACCTGAAGGCAGCGTATTGTAGCTTACCTGGCGCGGATTACAGGTGGGCGTAAGTACAGGTTCATCCGCAGCAGTCTGACAGCCATCTAACTGATCCAGGGATTTGCTATGTCGCGTGGGCAACATGGACTCACTGCACTCCACGTCAAGATCTTCTAGTAGACCGGTTACCGAGTGCCTGGATAGATTGTGACGCAATGCCACGGGCTGTGCCTCCTTGTTGCTGGGCGCTATGGTCAGGCTGGCCTGCAGCACCTCTCCGCCCAGCGCAAATCGGGGCGTGACCACACACTTGGCATGAGGATGAGCTGGTCCATTGCCATTGCTCTGCGGATAGTCGTAGTCAAAGTGACAGGCCAAGCAATCCTTGGTGCCATTCAGGCTGCTGCTGGAATGCGTTTTATCCACTGCCGTTGATTTCTTTCGCCCGCCCGTAGATGTCTCCTCCAGCTGTGGATCGCTGCCCGAGCGACGCCTCGCATAGCTAGCACCAGGCACCACATAGCGATCCTCAAAGATCAACGGCAATGAGGCAGCATCTCCATCAATTGGTGTGCAGTGGACGGGCAACGGAGGCAGCGATTGCAAATAGCGACTGCGTCTTGCTAGCTCCGCTATGCCCGCATAGCCCTGACAATGTCCCGGACTGCTGCTGCTGTTCACCTCCTGACAGCCGGCAGCTGCATGACGCGGCTGCTCCAAAACAAAGAATCCCTCAGCAAATCGACGCACTCGCAATATGTGGTGCTTCCGGGCGAGCAGTGTATGCACCGCTGTGGAGGATCTGGAAGCGAGCAGCACACGACGCCACCAGAATATATTCTCCGCACACAGCTGCGCTATGTCTGAGTTTGCGTGGGTGGCAAAGTCATCCTCCGCCTCGAGCAGCTGCAAGATGAAAATCTTATGCTTTTTCTCTGGACGCGAGAGAGAGAGAGAGAGAGAGAGAGAGGGAGCTTACCTTGGCCTGTTCCATCAGCTGCTGCAGTCGCTCTCCCGTATCATTTTCCCTGAGCGGAGGTGAACCAATCTGGGAATTGATGCTGGGCGGCAGCACTGTGCTGAACTCATTGAGAGTCGCCTTCAGCTGCTCAATGGCACCCAGGAGCAAGCAGCAGATGTCCCTATGAATCTGACGGGATTGAAGCAATCTTCCGTTAGGTCCGCCACTGCATTTCGTTGTACCACCAATTTGTGGGCCGAAGAAGACAGCCTCCAAAGGTCCTGGCGAGGTGTTGCCGCGACAGCTCAATTTGCCGGCGCTCCAGGGCTTCGAGCTGCGTGGTGCACTGGAAAAAGACATCGCCAGGGATTAGAATTAAGCATTAAGGATTTACACTGCACTACACGACGACCTGTGCTACAAGATTACACAGACAAACACACACACAGACACAGAGAGACAGAGAGAGAGAGAGAGTTAATCACACATAGAAAGCGCTCCAAAAAACTGGCGACTACACCAACTACGAGTGGATGAAAGAACGAGAATGATAGGATACCGAAAACGGATGTTAATCTTACCATAACTTGATATATGAGAACATGCTTTTCCTGTACCGGAACCGGAACCGGAACCAAAGCCCGTACCCGTACCCGGATATGCAGTAGTTTGTGGTTTGTCGATTGTCGATAGTCGATAGTCGATAGACGGGTGTGAAAGTTGTTCCATTGGTTAGATTTGTTTGTTTGTTTTTAATATGGGGTTTTATTCGACATTGGTTTGGTTACATGTTTGAGATTAAAATGAGATAAATATGAATTGAATTATAGAAAATAAAACTTGGAGAAAATCCATAATAATATTGCTTAAATCAAGGCTGCAAATGAAGCAAACTTTTACAAAAATTACAAAAATCATTCAAAATTAAAAGCTTTTTTCGAACCGGTTTGCAACCTTGTTTAAAGGATTCAAATTATTAGAAAGCATTCAGCAAATAATTATTGTTAAAAACTAAGAAAATACTACAACTAATTCTAAGTTATTTCTACAGGCTCGGAATACGGAAAGAAGTCGGAACTTAAAGGTTTCCTAAGCTTTGCCTGAGGAGATAATCTAGGAATTTACACAGCTGGCAGCTGAGAGTGCGGGAAATGTGTAATCAACATCAAATATTCCGGCTCAGACAGAGGCCAAGGTCAACAAGGAATTTCAATTCCAATGGGCTTATCTATTATTCATTTAATACACGCCAACTGAACAGCAATTTCAGATTCCAATTCATATTTTCGTAAACTTTTTGCGGTGGTTCAAAAGGTGTACTTTCATTGGAGGCAGCGGGTGGGGGAACGGATGGGGGCTACTCTATTCAAAGTTTTATTTTGAGGGGGGGATGAGCATTTTACGACAAGTTTTAGCGATACAAAACAGATTAAAGAATTACGAGCATTGCTGAAAAAGTTTGCTCAAGTTATGAGAGGGGCGGGGCGGAGTGGGACGGAGCGGGGCGGGGTTCGGGGCGGTGGGATGGCCGATGGGTCGTATATACAAACTTTTGTTGAATCAAACGGCGTAAAAATTGACTGCGCCAGGGCTGCAGTAGAAAGTTATGGGCTGGTAGCATTAATAAAGATGCCACGCCCCTAGTGCTTATACCGCCCACATGCTGCAGTCTTCTATTTGTTGCAGGTTTGTCGCCAAACGAAGCAGTGGAAGACAATTGAAATACGAGAGTCATTAAAATATATGCACACAAACAGAGGGGGGCGTTATTTTTTTCTCTTTTTTTTTTTTGTTGAATAAAAGGCCGAAGCGAGGGGCGTAGTTTTGTATACATCTAAAAGGGGGGCGGGGGAGGGGTCCAGGGCGTCGACTAGGCAGGGTGTTGTGTGCAATTTTAATGAGTTGGAAATGATTTGTGTGCGGGTAACTGGCCCACGACAGCAGGACATCGGGACAGTCTGTAGTCAGAGCTGTAAAGCTCCAATCAAGCGCAGCAGGACACGCAGCAACCGGAGAGACCCCCTTTCCCCCTCCCCTTTTTGCACCCGACACAATTTACTGGAAAAAAAAACATGAAGTAAGATTGCTCTAGTCGACGGTGCTCGACTAGCAGTTGCTCTGTAATCATTAGAAAATCGATATAATCGATTATATCGATTAGTACTATTTTTGTATCGAATGCGAGTACTTTTCGGAAACATTTGCTTTTAATTATAGCTATGGAGTATAAATATTAATCACGTTGAATATATTTTTATTATTTCGATAGTATCGATAGCATTAGCTTTACTCCTGCAGTTGATTGGCAGGAAGGAGGTTCCATACCAAATGTCTGCTCTCCAGCACCTTCTCTGAGATTAACTTGTCTATTTGGACAGGCTTTTCTACTCACGATGACTTCATATACCCTATTCCAATTTAGTCACTTTGTATAGAGAACAGAGTATAAAAATATGACTATCAACGTTGACATTAGAGATCATGTTGTCAGCTACACTTTGCATGCCTGTCAGACAGCATCCCCTTCTTTGGGTTTTGCCAGAGTTTTTCCAGAGTTTGAGTTACCCGCCAACCCCGCAACTCACTTGATGTATGGCTGATGGAGGGCCACAAGACTGGCATGAATGCCCACACTGATGGCCGCCAAGTGGAAGTAGTCGAACAGCACTGGGAGATGATAATGAAGGCCTCGTCCCGGATGAAAATTCAGTTGAAGATTGCGTGTGGAGGCCAACGCCAAGTTGGTGGTGCCATTCTGTTCACCAAACCACAATTCCAGCTGCAACGAGAACTCGGCCCGTTCGATAGACTCCTTCAGGTGACGACTGTCAACTGCAAAGCACAGAAAATAGTACAAAAGTGTGAGTTGAATTGAGTTGAGTTGAGTTGAGTTCAGTTGAGGCTTTGAGGTTATTCAATGTTGGAACTTGACTCGAGGCTAAATCCCTGCCGCAAATAAGGCAGAGAAGCTAGCAGCACTCGCAAATCTTCTGTGCAAACATAGCCACAATTTATTACTACCTTTTGCTGGGAGTCGAGCTGGCAGGACTTATTAAATATTGGTAAGTCTAAGGCCAATGGCTTACCTAGGAGAGTGGGATTTTGGGCCCTGAAACTTTGAACTTTAAAGTTACAAAAAAGATAAAAATTACTAATTAGTTTAAGGAAACAGAAGCCGCCGGAAAGTGGGTTGTGGGTGTGTTTTATGGGTGCGTTTCATAGAGATATTTTAGTTAAAGTCAAAAAAAATATTTCCGCTTCTATTTCAATATTTTCCCCAATTTTTTTGGGTGTTTAAAAACACAAAATCAGTATTCGAATGAAAATAAACTAGATATATTCTCAAATATCAAATAGTCCTTTTTGGCTTAGTTTTGGTCCTGTTTGCGGCACTGTTTCGGGCGACCCCATTCACATGCATTGATTATTGGTTTTCGCTTAGGTTGTGTAAATGGGTTAACTCGCTTCAGGTTGTGGCAGTTGAATCAATATATACTCAAAGTTCCATCTCATAAATTCATCAGTGGGAATTTCATTAGGTATCCAGTTTTATTTACGAGTAGTTTATAGTAGTTTTAGTCCTGGCCAGGACTGGCAGCTGTCATTTAATCAAATTCAATTCACTTCACACGTCGATGCGGCTTTATGGCCAGTCGTATAGTTGAGTAAATGGCCAATACTCGTCTCGTTCTGTTCTGGCCAGAGCTCACCTCAGCTGGCTGACAGGTGAGTAAAGAGTGAAGTGCCCGTCCCTTTCGCTACTCACATAAAATTTATTTGTTTTCATAAAATACGGATTTACGCGGCTAAAGCCAAAGCTAAAGTTGAATGGCAATAAAAAAGAGGCAAAAGTTTTTTCATTCACTCAGTTTTTGCTCAACGTTCCAGGGAACTGCGTGGCCTGCATTGGGCGTTACTCATACGCCTTGTGTGACAATTGCTTGAAAGTTGCTGCATTTCATTTTTTATATACTCTTTGGCAGAGTCTTATAGTTCTTTACTCTATTCAAAGGCGCTGAACCTTGTCTATAAGTCTGTTAAAAAAAGGATAGATAGTTATAAGGATAAAGCACATTTTGATATTTAATTCTTAAGGATTCATTCGACCTATAGCCCCGTTAGGGTATTCAAAGAGTCGTCGCGCCGTTGAGTGCCTTTATACTTTATTGTTTTTATGTAAGAGAATTTTTTAAACGCTTGAGCTGCTTGTAGCGTCTCCCTCCCGCCTTCGCTGTGCTTGTGGCATGCTCGTAGTTTATTCTGCTGCTTCATTCAGTTGTGTGTGACAATTTGCAACACGCTGTTGCAGTTGCAACAACGTGCAACTTTTGTGTGTGGAGACACGTGTAAAAGAGATAAATTGCGCAGCTACTCAAAGCTCAGGTAGGGAAATCTAAATGATGGCACAGAGAGCGGGGAAGAGAGGGGGTAGAGTCGCACTCTTAGACACCCTAGAAAACATCAACGGCAAGCGGCAAGCGGCAAGAGGCAAGAGGCAAGCAGCAAGCAGCAACAACAAAAGCTGTCAAGTAGAAGTAACTTTTTGTTTTGCTGTGGTTTTGTTGCTGCTGCCACTTCAGTTGGTTCTGGTTTTTGTATACTCGCATAGTGTGGTGGTAAAAAGGACCCGCACTTCACATCCTGGCAAAACTTGTCCAAATGAATTAATCACTTTACCCAACAACAGCCAAACGAGTGGATGATGTTGTTCCATTGTTGTTGCTGTTGCTGCTCACTTGTTGTTACAACAACAGCGACAACAACAGCCGACAACAGCAACAACAACGTGTCAGAATACATAAGCAACAACATATCGAAAGGCGGCTGAGCAGCTCGGATATCTGATGAAGTCTGGCAAGTGCTCATCAGCAGGCCATAGAAAATGGCATAGGGAACGAGCAGGATAATAAGATTGAATCATAGAGAGCGAGAGCGACAGAGAGGGAGAGCAAGGAACACCTTGATAATAAATAATACGAGTAATACGAGAGGAAGCAGCAAAGCATCAGAGACAAGCTATTAGATTAGCGTCTTTAATTATAATCTGTTTTATCGTCTATATAGTTTCACATACTTGAGGCTATAATTGACTTACTGGCTTTATCCTCAGCCAATGGAAATTCTTAGAATAGATTGACAAGTCACAGTTGTGTGGCTTTAATATCCTTGCAGAGGATAAGGCATTGCAGGAGGCAGCACCAAACCCTACAAAGTATAGAGAATATAGAGCGGACTACGAGTAGTATATCATGGATACTGTTCCTGGGGGAACAATAGGTCTTAAGGATAAGTTATCCAGCCAGCCTGCAGGGGCATGTCATCCTTTAGCCACTCCCAACCAGGTTTTCCTTTTAGTATTCATTGTTTTTTATAGACTTTACGGAATATTGACTGAATTGTTATAAAAACTGGTCTACAGAATTCTGAATTCAGTCAAAGATTTGTCCTTTATTTGGGCCAATAAAGTTGAGGTCAAGAATCTATTCCAGATTTGCAAAGAATATAGCATACTTTCTTCAAAAGAATTCTGTTAGTCTCTTCTTTTCATTATGTTTATTTTGCCGGAGGCATTTAGAATCATCTGAAGAACTTAGGACATAGGGATTCCATGGCTTGGGGTCTATATGAGGAATAGTTTGTCATATGCTTCGGATGGACAGATCGCTGGGATGTAGTCCTTCCAGGCGTCGGAGAGGCATAGGTTCATTGGCTGCTATGGAAGTCGATCTGATCGCCGAGGGAGATCTCTCTCTTGGCAGCCAGCATATGCGTCTGGAAGCACACGAAGAAACCACATTTAGCTTGGCAGGCAGAGGCAGTGCCTCACAATGGTTCCAGGCGCATCAGCTGCTGTGGAAGAGTGATCTAACCCAATCCGAACGAGACGGAGATCTCTTGCAATCTCTGGCAGCACGCAAAGGAACAACTCTTAACCTGTTAGGCAGGGACAGTGCCTTCCAATGGATAACTGCTATATTTGATGGGCAATTGAATAGATCCCAGTTCCATTTCTATTTTTTATAGCTCCGAGCATATCTAATATTGCCATTAAGCGGCAGACGGCTTTCGTTTCATGTCATTTTATTACAGCATAAAAGTGAATTTATTTCAAAATAAAAAATAAATAAATAAATATTTATAAATGAATTTTCAGCGTTTTTTTCTGTTATTTGGCGAGCGGACGAGTAGATTTTTTTATAGCAAACAAAACAATTTTGCCAGCGTTTTTTTGTATTGTATTTTATTGCCATGCCCTCATTTGGGGGCGCCCTCCAACGCCCGACCCCTGAAATTGACTTTCAATTTGTGTTTCTCTTTTTTTATGCGCCTGGTTAGCTTTTTATGTCATTTTCATATTGTCTGATGGGGTCCTTTGGCTTCTTTTTGTGTTGCTTTCCTTCTTTTTTTTTCTTTTAATATCCTGATTTTGGTATTTTGCTTTGATGTTGCTCTAACAATTGTTCGGGGCGTGAGCCTTTTGCTTGCAAATGAGGTCAATGCATAGCAGCAGCAGCAGCGGCAGCAGCAGCAGGAGTTGTCGGAGTAGCCAGCTCCTTTGTGTCCTTGCTCGCTGGCAAATTGAATTTGAAGAGCAAGGAAACTATTCCGAAAAGGGTTGCCAACTTGTCTAACTAATTGCATCTTAGGTGGCACTTAAAATGTGGGCGTGGCTGTCCCCCCCTCTCTATGCCACTCCTCCCTCCAACTGGTATGCAGTTAATGCAATTAGAGAACCTATCACAAATTGAAGTTACACAGAAACAGTTTCTATACCTTATATACTATATATATATAGGGTATATACAGGGTATATATGTGTGTATATAGAGCTGTGTTGGTCAACTGTTTGGACAGTCGCATTTCCAGTCCCGAGAGTTGAAAACTTTTGCCTGGTGACACGCGACTGAGCCAAAAACTTTGTGCAGCGTCAAGTATTTGATTTATATATCCAATTGAGGAATAAACTTTATCTTTTGGTCAAAACTTTGCCGCCCACTGAGAGCTGAGACTTTTGGCATTGCCGTGTATTTGCTTTCACGCAGTTTTCAGCCCCGGGGTCGCCTCTGCCCCCGCTCCTGCCTCTGCTTCTGTCAGTGGCTCTGACAGTGCCGCGCCAGCAATGCGGCAGTTGCGCCTCAACATTCTTGGCACAAGACAAAAGAGCAAAAATGAACTGAAAGTATTTGCTAGAGGTGTCAAGTTATCGTTCGATAGTATCGGGTAACTGTATAGTAGTAGTAGCTGGTTCAATCAAAGCTATAGATGGATTAGTAAAGTCGATCGATAGTTGGAGCTTACTCACCCAGCAGATGACTGCGAAAGTGTATGACATCACGTAGCGGCACCTCCTCGTTGCGATAGAGTATCTGAAATATGCGCGAGGCGCCGCTGCCATTGATTATGGAGGCGGATGTGCAACTGCCACTGCCCGGCGTCGTAGCTGCATCCTCCGGCGATGCCTGTTCATGTTCTCGCTCGCTATCGCTGGCCTGCTCCATTCCGGCTCCATGTCCGTTTACATTCGGCTTGCTGCTCGGCTCTGGAATGCTTGTCTCCACCTGGACGGGTAAACGGGGCGAGACGCGTAGACCACAGCGCACTTGGTACAGTCTGTAATGGAACGGAAGGAGCGCAAAAGTTTCGCCATTGAATATTTATTGACCATGGATTTTCTATACTATGCATATAAATTAAGTATACGCAGCGTGCTGCGCCCTACTGGTGCTGAAAATCCCCCGTTTTCCCATCAGCTGCGACTAGTTCTCATATCTATTTAAATTCTCGCCTATATTAGATTTATTTCTATAATTAATTTCGCATTTTCACACATGAAATACTCTATGCAAATATCTAAATATCTCGTGTCCATTATGGCACGTCAATCGCAAGCGGAAAACAGAGAAAATCACTGAGAAAATCACAATAAAAAAGCGCAGCAAACAAATGTTTTTCTTTTTTTTTTAATATATTTTCCTTTGTCTTTGTGGATTTGTTTATATTTTTACGCAAAATGTTTTGTCGGGTATTTTTAAAACACGAGCAGCCCGGCAACCGCCTCAGCCCTTCCCCAAGCTTCCCCTGGCTTAGTGCGTTGCCAACTCGTTTAGCTTCAAGGGCCAAAAAGAGCAGGAAAGCGCAAAATCGCATAAACACTTTGGCTGACAATTAGTGAATGCTACGGTCACTGCACTGCCACGCCCAGCCGCCCCCAATTGCTGCCACTAGAAAGCTGATTGCCTGCCCACTCGTTTATTTATATTTGTTTACTGCATTTCGTTCCGTGCCGTTTGTTTGCCCAACACTTCGGCTGTGTAAATCGAAAAAAATCGGAGAAAAAAATACAAAAATACAAAAATTTTAAATAAATAACAGCCATTTTTTTCTTTCTCTCTCTTTTTTATCTAGCAGCATTTTACACGCGTACAAGAAATGTTTTTTGAGTATTTTGTTCGGGGGCTGTTGAGGAGAAGCAAACAGATTTGGCCCTCAAAACAACACACCTAAGTAATAGTCTACAATTGACCCAGTTTTGTTCAAGCTATTCGGCATCTTTGCCAATATGAATACATGTGAATAGTGAGTGCATTCGTCTTCTGCCTACCCGCCCCGCCCCCATTTAATAACTCATAAATGCATTTGCTTTCAGCTATTTTTCAGCTATAAAATTGTTTAATATGCCTGGCATAAATTTCAGTATTTGTATCTAACACAATTCCCAGAATCATTTCTCTTTATTATTACATTCAGCCCAGGTACAGTGGAACCTGCCTACAATGAAGGTGGCAACAGGAGGGGTGAAATCTGAAGACCTTAAGCTAAAAACATGGCCAAAAGCGCTTTGATTTTGACAAAGTCAAAGCATTTTGAGGGCCTAGAAGATGATTATATTTATCTTCATCTTTCCCTTTCTCTGCCCTTTCTTCTCTTTTCTTTATTTTTTATATTTAGAGGCTATAAAAAATGGTTTACTCACCCGCGTTGAAAGAGATCCACATTGAAAAACTTGTGTAGTTCAACGGAAAATTCGATGGTTGCCTGTAGATCGCCCATGGTTGCTCCTGCTACTGCTCCTGCCTGGACAGCCTGGACAGCACTTCAAGTTGTCATTCGATGTGGGTGCCGACGCCGCTGCTGCCGCTGCTGTGTGTGTGTGAGAGAGTGTGTGCTGAGGCTGGCTGTGGCAGCTGCTGAAAAGTGTGGCAGATAAGAGATTGAGAGAATGAGAGAATGTGGTAAGTAGCAAGTGGCAAGTGTTGCAATTGTTGCAATTGTTGCAGCTCATAAGTTGGCACTGGACTCTCCGAGGAGCACTTTTATGCCAAGTTCGATTAGGGCTAACAAACCGCGCGCTCACTCAATATTTATTGGCAGCTTGAGGAATTGATTGGCTCTCGTAATTGTGCAGAAACTGTGCCAAGTGGGTGTATTTACAGGGTGTCTGTTTGGCTGGCTCTGACTCTGTTTGCTAACTGCAGCTACAACTTGCCTGCGGCTGAGGTTAGCAGGTCAGCCACAGTGAACAACAGCAGCAACAACAAAGAGGAACAACAACAGAGTGTTTGCCAGAACAGGGAAGCCCGCGACTATGTCATAAGAATGAGGCCAAAAGCGAAGGAAGACAACAGAAAACCCGACGACAACTGCGGATAAAACTTTTAATCGCGCAAACAACAAAAGCGCCCTTCGCTACCCATTAAAAATGAGTGCTCAGACGGGGTATTTCAAGCACTTTATTGAGCACGTAACAGTTGAAAGGAATCGTCAGTCTTAGAGTCATCTACAGCGCCAGCTTAATCAGTCTCTTTGAGAGAGCAGGCAGACTGTGCGGCAGCTGCCTCTGCTTTACAGAGCATCTGCTAGTCGTGCGCTCTTAAGTTTCTTGCCTTTATACACTTGTTTTTTTTAATTGCTGTACTGGTTGTCAGTCAAGCGCAAAACCCCACGCAGCGACGCCTACAATAACATTAATGTGGTGCAGTTAATGCCGCAGTCAGCAGCAGCTGCCCCGCAATCCTCTCCTGCCCTTCTCCACCCTCCCCTTTCAGGCCAGCCAGTGGGTCACAGGCTGTCCTCGCTTGTTGACACAATGCTGCCACCAACTAAAAGACGTTGATGAAACAGTTCTCTGCTGCCTGTCATTGTCGATGTGGGTTAACCAGGCTGCGCCATTTTCGAAATGAACTAAAAAGCAGATGAAGACGAGGACGAAGAAGGAGCTGAGACACCTGCGATGACACCAATTGTTGCCACATTCTTCCAAGACAAATTGTGAGCCACAAATTTGGACTTAGTTCTGCATTAAGTTCTCTCAGTTGACACTCATTTTAGACTCGTGAATAGGAAATTTAGTCGTATTTTAAGTGCAAATTCGCAATGTGAATTTGAATTTGAATTTGAGTTGGAGTTTGAGTTGGAGTTTTCGCTGTGCAGCTAAATTAAAAGCAAATTTGTTGCAAGTTTCCACGTCGAAAGTTTTCCACGCTCCTCGTTCAAAATGACACTTTTAACTTTTCGCTTGAGCTCAAAGCAAATATTACCCATACGCAGCGTTGTCTGTCTGTTTGGATTTGAAATGTGCACAAACTTTGTAACTGGGTCAGCTGAGAAGTTTCATGTGCTAACCCAAAAAGAATACAAGAATAATGCGCGACTAGAACATACCCTAGACCAAAATATACCCTGTACTAAGGTACCAAAGTAATCCTTTAATATGATTTTAATAGGCGATTTCCTTAAGATTTTGTGAAGAAATTTAAAGCGGCAAAGCTTTGTAGTACATTTACGAAGTCTGTGCAACCCCATTTGGTCATTTAATGGCCACAGGGTGTACAGAGAGCAAAAGAATAGCGAAATACACGCAAAAAACATTATAAATAAGGCTCGGCTGCAGCGAAACTTTTTAAACAGTTCGTCCAGCACTTTTTGTGCCTTGGACAGTAGCAGTTGGAGTTTGGAGTTGAGTTTTTGGGGATTTTGGCAAACATTTTGCCAACAATTGAATAGTTTTTAGCGGATTAACAATGCTGCATGGAGCATCGAGCGTGGAGCGTGGAGCGTGGAACATGTTGTGGAATTTGGCCGAGTAAGTCGGCCACAAAGCCCATAATGTTGCATAGTTTCAAGTGATTTAGAAAACTTTTTAATTGGAAAATGAGTTTGACTTTATACTGTTTGTTCTACAGAGTTTTAGCGGAATATTTTTGAGAATCGGTTTTCGGTGGGAAAGTCTCTCTCAGCGCCAAAAAGCAGGCTATTTTTATTCGCAATGCCTGAATATTTCTTCGACTGTTGCCAAACGTTAAAAATGCCACTTGAATCAATGAAATAAATAAAAGATACTGAAAACAATAGAATCTGCACTTGATGGGAATGAACAATGAGGCCGATAATGATGAAGATGATGGCAATAATGAAGCCAGAGACAGTGACAGAGACAGAGACAGAGACAAAGACGAGGACGAGGGGGCAGATATTGACTTCAACCGGGAAGCAGCAAAAAGGCGCGTTTTTTTCTAATGTCCTGTCGATGACAACGGGCCGCATAAAAACGGCGAAAGGAGAAATCAAACCGTTCGTGCTTATCATCATAATGATTATACTCGTACCTAATGTCTTTGAGCGCCGAAATGGCCCTGGCCATCATTGTTATCCTTCTCACTTACCCACTAAGTATATCTCTCTTTCTTTAGCTTTTATTTTTTTATTTGTTGTTGTTGTTGCCTGCCTTTTACGTTACGTTTCATGTGCCCCAAATTATCGCCTTTTTCGCCCGTCTGGGGCAGGGCTGGGGCTGGGGCGGGGCCGGGGCAGGATGCTGTCTACGCATGGGCCGCCCGTCAATGGCAGACGACCCTTGTGAATGAGCCTGACTAGGAGACTACTGGCCCCTAGATGCTGATAAGTTGTTGCCTCGTTTTGTGGCACGTTTGTTTTCTTTATTCTCTCAAAGTTCCTTCTTTCTTTTTGTTGATAAATAGTGTCATACACCCCGCCACATCTCCAGAGATGCTCGCAGGATGTGTGAATGTGTTAATGTGTCTAAGGTCGATGGGCTTTTGATAAATGAAAAGCTTTCATGTTCATATTTCAATTTAATTCTATGTTGTGCAGTGTTCGTTCTGTGCGTCAGAGCAATTTCCTTTCCAGGATTCATGCCGGAGCTCTCTCTCTCTGGTCTTTCTGCTCTGTTTCTGTTCTGTTTGACCAGAGCTCAAGGCTATAAATTCAATTAAATTTTCACTTTTTTCTCTTGCTTTTTTATTGTTATCATTTTAATTAAAATTTTATATAGCTTCTCCCATAAAATCCAATCATTTAAATGCCAAATTCTTTGTTTACATATTTCTCATGCTGTAAATATGTTTACGATAATCAAAATCAAGATCAAAGACCATAAAAAACATCATCTGCTTTTCCCATTTCCCATTCAAGAAAACTTTGCCCAAGCCCCGAATATTGTCATTATTCATTTAATAATGTTGCATAAATTTTAGAGCATTCAATTTCCACGAATTTAATGGCTTCTCACTGAGTTCTTCTCTTTTTCTTCTTCTTTTTTTTGATGGTTAAGTTAAGTTCTAAGAATTTGCATTAATGCTTCTATTTAATATACCCTGTAGCCATAAATTGGCTAAGAGGGCTATATAAACTGGCTAACTTTCGGCCGTCTTTTGGGACTGAAAACCTCGAAAATATATAGAGAAAAATAGCCAGAATTTGTAGCCTAGATCTGCCCAAAGAGTAGGCAGTTTAGTATAGTAGCTATAAAGTGACTAAGAAGGCTAAAACGACCATATATCTAGCTTGTTTCGGCTATCGCTTTAGCATGAATAGCGCTGAAATATATAGAAATTAAAAAAGCTAGAGAAGAGTAGCCACTTTTCAGGGTATTTTTGGGTGCAGCAATCTCTCCCTTTTTTTTAGAACTTTTCATGTAATTTGAAACCCATTTTGTCAACTTTGCTTGTTATTTTTGTTGCGCCCTTCGAAGGGAAACCCGTCCTAAAAGTTGCCCACAACTTCAGAGGGTGCCACGCCCCTGTGAATGTGCCTGTCCCTGTTCCTGTCACCGTTCCTGTCCCTCGTTTCGCCATGACAACTGACAACAGTCAGCCAGACAAACAGGAAATAGACAATTTTATATCAAAGTTGCGACGCAGACATTTCAACTGGCCATGGAATATGGGAATGGCCGTAGAAGGAAAGATCAAATGGGAATCGTTTTTAAATAATTTAAAAAGTCAGAAAGTTATCCAAAGCTCTTGCATTTTGTATGGTTCACTTGCAAGCGCAGACATTTTCCCAGGCATGTCATAAAGAATGCCCTCAAGTGCCGCCGTCCCCCCAGTGCCCCTCCAGTCCCCCCTCAGTCCGTCAGTCCGCCAGTCCGTGAGCATGAAAATAATTTCCTTTTGCCACTTTTCCCTAACTACACTCAGCAAAATTTCCATTTAATTTCAAGCCAAACAAAGTTCCAAGTATTTTTTTATTCATCTTTTCCAGCCTAATCCTCTTGTGGGCTGCGGGCAACAATAATTTTTAATCAGTCGGAGAGACTCGGATTCAGCTGCTCTGCCCTTTTTTCTCTAAGTGTAGCTCTGTGGCGCACAATAAAAATTGCCAACAGTTGCAGTTGTTCCCGTCAAAAGGGTTGTTGTTGCGTCTTGGCCAAGTGCATCGCGTGCTTATGGCCTTATGTTAGGGGGCCGGAGCGGACATAGGGGCGTCAGGCCAAGCTCACGTGCTGGCTGCCCAAAGAGGCCAAAGCCAAGAAAAAAGGGCTAAGAACAACACAACAAAAAACACTTATGTGTGGCAACAACAACAATAAGAAGAAGAAGCGGAGCTGCACGAGCAAACCGAATTAAATTGGGTTTGGGCAACTGGAACGGGGATCAGGAACGGAGAAAACGGAGCAAGTGCACGGGCTGGAAGCAAAATGAGGAGTTTTGCTGACGGGCGTGTCGCATTACGTGGCGAGAAAACGTCTAGTCACGTGGTCAACTGAGCCGCCCAGAAACATGGAAAGATGGAAAGATGAGGGGCCGGATGAGGAGCAGAAGGACCTAAAACCAAGTTTACGAGCTTCATGTGTGAGGGAAATTGTTAGTTATTTATGAAATGGATGCTCTAGAATATATTTCAGAGCTGGCAAATGCCTTGAGTAAGCTAATTTCAGTTATATTCGAGTCTCAGCCGGAAACGGAGTAAGAGCTTCTCTGCGGGATACACGTCATATATGAATAATTCTGCCTCATTTATTTGGAGTAACAAGCAATGAAAGCTTAGATCTCTGCATCCAAATTTAATATATTTAAAGAGTTCCGGAATAAATCCTTATTATCCGCATAAATGTCGAGTGGAGCAACTTAATTAGTTGTAGCCAAGACTTTAAAGGGCGCGCGCAAAGCCCCTCAGTTAGTCACACTTTAAATCCACTCGGAACCCTTCTGCAACAAAGCTCGACAAGTTGGCATTGTGTGTGGGAGGATTGGGGATGGGATGGGGGGGTTTACTGCAGCTGCTGAGGTGCTGCAACTTGAATTGGCAGTAGACCGAAAGGGCGGAACGGGGCATAAAATTGAATTGCGACTTTTTATGCTACCTGACAGACGGAGGAGCGGGAGCAGAGGATGCGGTGTGGGGGCTTATAATGGAAACGGGATATTTCATTACATTTGTGCATGCATGAGTGCCCAACTGTGGTAGGGGGCGGCAAGACACGCCCACACACACACACACACACACACACACACACACATTCACACAATGTATGCAAAAGGCTGGCAACATTGTTGAAATGTGCAAATATTGGCTCAAGTGGCGGCAATAAAAGAGTCTCGCTGAGTCTCTTCTACTCCTGACTGCTGCCGCTCGTGTTTCTATTATGAGATGTCCTTAGGAGGAGGGCGCGGCGAGGCAGGAAGAAATAAGGACTGCTGCCTCTTGGGATCCTTTGGAACGAACAGTTGTCCTCTGCCACAGCTGCTGCCCCTTTTCCGCTTGAAGGTGCGCACAATTTAGCATTAAATTAGTCATGAAGCTATTTCAATTTCAATCGAACTGTCGTGACCTTTGCCCCCCGCACCTCGTTCCCCTCCTCCGCTCTCCTCCATCCAACATAATTGCAATATTTCAACGAAAAAATACAACATAATTTAACCATGTTTAACCAATGGTTGTCCAGGCAGGTGGCTTTTCTTTTTTTTTTCTCTGCTTTTTTTGTGGTTTTTTTTTGTGGCAGTGACATGTGGCAAGCATAAAAGAACCATAGAAAATGTCATGTTTGCTGTGGGCCGAACATGACGTTGAGTGGACGCTGGCGATGACGATGACGATGTGGAAGTGGAAGTGGAAATGGATGACGACCTCATATATGACTCACCCCGTTGCGTTGAGGGTGGCGCCGGTGGCGGCGGCGGCGGCGAAGGTTTAGCAGAGGGCAGTAGGCCTCTCTGCTGGCGCCTATATCAACACATTGATGAATTACACTGTCCAACAAATATTGTGCCAAGTCTTGGCTACCTCACGATAAACATCTGCTTAGAACTAGCTAAAGTTTCATAGTACAGTGTGCACTCAATAGGAAGAACGTTGAGGTAGTTTTAATGCAGAATTAGAGAGAATAAATCATGCAATAATAAAACTGAAATATTCAGTAGAAAATTATATTTTAAATAAATATTATTTTGGTATAAATAAAGGATTGCTGAGAATATTTGAACTCTGCTTTTCTGCCTCTATTTCTGCTCCTCTAGTTCCTTTTATTCTCTAGAATTTCAATCTTTTTTACGCTTCAATTCCAACTCGTTTTCAATTTCTGTGCTGGGCAGTGTTGGGGGTCTGTTGTTGTGTTAGGGTGGCCCTAATTGGTTGACCGGTTGAGCGAAAACTCTCCAAATGACGGTCAGTTCAGGGTTGACCTTTAATGTGCTGCTTTGTTTGTTCATTAAATGCGAATTTCGGTTCAAATTTTAATTAAAGGCCGCCTGACAAGCAGCGACACGGCATTTCCTTGCCTTTCCTTTCCTTTCCTTTTTTTTGTGCTTTTCTTTTTGATGTGGAACGCACTTTTCCGCACACACAAAACGACCAAAAGAAAGAAAAAAAATAAATATATATTTAATTTTCATTTTGCATTTCATTCACTTTCTGCTCTCTGCTTTTTTTATGTTTATTTTTATTTTATTTTAATTCTTTTTAATTTTTGAGTGTGTTTTCTTTTTGCCCTACAAAACGACGATTTTGCTTTGGCAATGAAACGCAACGTGGAAAATGTATTTTTAACAGCGGATTATCTCTGTGTGTGTGCAGTGTGTGTGTGTGTGTGTGTGTGTGTTCCACTGTTAAATTTAATATTTAATTGCGTTGATTTAAAAATAATTAGTTAGGCATCTTACGAGTGAAATTTCTATGATTTATTTATGCGCCATTCTGATGAATTTGATTTGAATGAGAGAAAGAGCGGGGAAAAGCTGGTTACTTCGTCGTCGAGTACTCGACGCCCATTGAATTAATTAGGCTGCGATGAGTAGGACGACACTTTAAGCGCGGTCTTCTTCCCCTCTCCTCCCCCTCCCCCCACCCCGCCTCGTTTTCTAGCATTCGTGCCCGCACTCGTCCTCGTCCTCGTCCGCGTCCTCGTCGTCGCTCTACTCGCTCCTTATTTCATCGCTGAAGCAGAAGCATTTTGCCCTAATTTTACTTTCTGCGATGTTATCAGGACACGCCACACACACAAGCACACACACACACACACACACACACACACACACACACACACACACACAGAGAGAGAGACACCCAGAGGACGAGGCACAGAGGACGAAACCCACACAAAAAGAGCACAACCAACGAAGCGATTTCCTTCCTTCCTTTCTATTTCTTGTGTTGTATTTTTTTAAATTCGATTCTGCCCCGCCCCCCATAAACCCCCCCGCTGAACCCGCCTCCCATTTAAATAATAATATCATAATTTACGCACATTTTCATTTGTTTATCGTTTAGTCGCACTGTGCATGATTAACATTTTATTTGGTCCACGTAGACGTCCTCTTTGCGGTCGTTTAATGAAATTAAAGTGCCAGCCACAGAGTTTCCCCAAACCGAAGTGACCGACCGACCGACCGACAGACAGACAGACAGACAGACCGACCGATTGAACCGACTGAACCGACCGACAGACAGACAGACAGACCGACTGAACCGACCGAACTGCGTCGAGTATTTTTTCCGACTGCCTATGGACCGTACATACGTCCGTGCCGGGAAAATGTCTACAATGAACTGATGACTGCTACCGCTGCGGCTACGTTAACGACGACTACGGCAATATCTCTCGGAATATCTCGCACGGAACACGGAGCACCGAGCACGGAATGCGTTGCCGTTGAGCTCCTCGTGCGTTGCTATCGCTGTCTGCGACTATGTTTTGGTTGGGTCGCTGCCTTAAGTAAATTATTCAGTTTTTGAACTCGCACAAAGAGAGAGAGCAAAAGCCAAAGAGAAAAGTTCAAATTCTCTTTCGTGCCACAGCACAGTGGACTGAAGGCCGGAAAATTCTACCAAAATATTTTTTATCTTCTCTGGAAAATACATTCCATATTAAATATTCTAAATATAGAACTGAACAATAGAAAACAGAATTGAATTTTTTTGGTTCAGTTTTTGAGTTAATTTTAAGCCGGATTGAAACCGGAAACCATGTGGAAAACCTTCCAAAATATTTACATTATTTGATAATAGTTTTAAAGTATTTCGAATGGGCACTTAAATCGAAATTTTTGAGCCTGTTTTAAGCCTTTTTTTAAGCCATTTTTGAAAGCCAATATTGAAGTATATTTGAAGTTATCTTGGTCAAAAGTTTTCAACTAGTTTTGAGCCAGATTTTGGGTGTTTTTTGAAAGGCTTTTCTAGTCCTTTTCAACCTTTTTAAATTTCCAAATAATTTTTTTTGGTACTGAAAAGAATATTGAAATATATCCTAAAGATTTACAAACATTTAAAGGTTGCAATTTTTTATTTTTTAAATATATTTTCCATAACTAAATCAGCCGGTTGGCAGCTCTGAAAAGCTGAAAATATTTTGCTGATTTTTATCATTTAAGCTGTAACAGAAATGTTGCGGCTTTTCCAGCTAATTTCTCTTGTGCTGCCGCCGCTGCGGAGCGCATGCGTTCTTTCTCTCCGCTCCCTCTCCCTCTCTCTCTCTCTCTGCTTATCTTTCTCCTCGGCTTGCTCTGGTGTCCAGCCCTTTTGGGTGAGCATCAACAACAAAACAGCCGCTGTCGCTGCCGCTGCTCTTGAAGGCGGCTCGCAGCACGTTTTCGCATTGTCTGTCTCCAGGGGCCGAGACTAGCCCTTGCCGGGAGGCAGGTGAGCAGACAGGTGGACAGCTCAACAGCTGGACAAACTGTATAGATAAACAGACGGTTTCCAACCGCTCTCTCTCTCTCTTGCTCTTGCTCTCGCTCTCATCTCACCTTATCCCGCTCTATCGCTAGCTCTATTCTCTGTGCAGCGTGACATAGTAAATCTTGTCAAAATCTTGCTCCAGATGATTATTACTTATATCGGCATTAGTTTTGTTTAGTCAGCGGACAGGTGGCTGCATATACAGAGCGAAAGAGAATGGGAAAGAGAGAGGGAGAAAGAGACAGGGAGAGAGAGAGAGAGAGAATTTCAAAGAGAGCCAGCAGCTGTGGGGGGAGACGGAGGCAGGGACTGGGCGGATTGGAGACTGCCTGTCGACAGGCACTTTCAATTTTTATTTGCCAGCTTTATGGGCAATATGATTATTGAGCGTTGCTCATACGCCTCGTTGCACCCCCTGAACAAACCAGCTGAACTTTTGCCGTGATTATAGATTAAACATCATCTTTAGATGTGTAATAAAAAAAAAATTTATTTTTAATTATGGTTTTTTACATTAGAAAATACAAATTTCTAGGCATATAATTTAATTAGTTTACTAAGCGCTAAGCATCGACAAGAACTAAGCCGTTCCTTTCGTTCCTTTGTTCCTTTGTTCCTTTCTGAAATTTTGGGTTTTTTAATGGAAATTAGATTAAACATAAACATAAACATTCACTCCACAGCACAGCACAGAAGAGAACAGCAAATTTATATACTTATCAACTAGTGCACTACACATAATAACTAAAATGTATTTGCTACCTTGTGTGCCGCATGTCGTATGCTTAATATCCCTATATACTCGAGTGTATACATATATATTCGTATATATATATATATTAAAATTTATTCATATGCGTATGCGTATGCGTATTTAATGTGTGTGAAATGGGGCTGCTTCAGACGGGCTGTACTTCGCAGACAAAGTAGGTCTCGAAACTGCAGGGTGAATCATTCCATTTGAGTCCTTTGCCATCGCGATTCCACAATTCGAGGCAGTTCTCCTCCTCGCCATTCTCGTAGCGGAAATTATTCGGTTCGCCGGCATTCCAGTTCGTAAATGTGATGGGTCGACCAGTGGCCATCCAAAAGTAATTGCCTTCATCGGCCAGATCTGTGCCGGATATCCAGAAATGCTCGTGGCCCAAGCCTGTGCGAGAGTAGAGTAGTGAAAGTTGTAATAGTAGAAGAGTTGTTAAAATAATCGATAGACTGCTATCGATAGTATCGATTGGCATAGCTTACAGTCAAACTTTTATTGCCTACAGCTAATCAATCTGTCAAGCTGCTTGTTGTTACCCAAGAAAACTATCGTTTCGGGGAAAACTATCGATAATTTTATAGCTTCAGAGCTGAAAACGCAGTAAACAAAACCCATAAATTATACCCACTTTTAACGGATTAAGGCGCTTACTCGCATTGTGGAGCTTTGCCCCCACAGATTTATGTTGATGGCAAGTGGAAAGTGCATTAAAATTGAATGCTTGGCCGCAATGCGAGTCGCCACAGCTGTCCCCCCGCCCCTCCCCGTCAGCCAGCGCCCTGTCCAGTTGGCCCCTGCTTTGTTGTTGTGCATATTTCCCTTTGTCATCGTCAACAGTTTTGGGTTACCAACTTCCGCGTATTATGCACGCTAGAAAGTCCAGAAAAGTCCCCCCTGCCCCCTGCTCCCCGCCGGCGAATAACCAGTTCGAATAGCCACCAACCCACGCCCCCGACTTTTCCATGACTTATCGCTTTACTTACCAAAGTCGCGTATATGTTTCTCCAGTCTATCGTTCTCTTCCTGTGATGAAATGCTGGCCAAGTGCATGCCATGGTAGCGGCAATATTGCGTGGCTTTGAACCAATTTGCCTGCAAAGCAAAAAAGGAATGGAAATAAATTAGAAAAATAAGTTCAAAGTTCTTCAACTTTAATGCACCCAATGCACCGCACTGGGAATACTCTTTCCATAAATTTAAACTAGTTGCCATTTAAGCCCATTTCAAGGCATCAAATAACCAACGAATTAAATTACCTCCAAAGCGGCTTACCACATAAGACTATTATAATTAAAAAAAAAAAGAACGGGGAAAAAAAGTAAAAGCCATCTCCATGTTTTCATGGCCCAATAAAAAACACATTTTCGCTTTTATAGAGTAAATAAAAAGCAGGAAAAAACAAGTGTTCCGCGGCTGAAAGGAATTCCTTGATATCCCGCAGCGGGCATAAAGCGGGTGTCAGGTGAACAGGGAACGTGTCGCATGCCATTAAGGCTGCTCCTTAACCTCTCTGGGCACCAGTGTTGCGGGGGGGGAGGCCTGGCAACTCCTTTGCTCATATGGCAAACTAATTGACTTCTTAGCTCCAGTGGAGCGTCCTTTTACAGCCCAATAAACACTTTCAGTTAGCGCGTAAGGTACAACAACAACAACAACAACAACAATCAGTTCTCCAACAGGATATTCGCATTAAACACTTTCTCCTTGTCATGGGGATGCCAGGAGAGTTGGGTCTGCCACAGGACACAGGACACAGCAGAATGCTGCGTCAGTTTGCGCTTTATTCGCGCACAATTACGGCTAATACAATTAAAGCCAAGTTAATGACGTCGTCGACATAGGCGGTCCACCGCATAGCAAATGCACATGATGAGCCACAAAGCGATGGAGGAAGGAAGGATATGGGATACCAGATAGCTGGAGGCAGCAGGCAGCAGGCAGCAGGCGGAAGGCAGGTGGCAGGTGGGAGCAGACAGGACTAGAAATCGCTGCACACAGCAGTTGCGTAATTGATTTAGGTTCGCTTCACCTGTTTAATGAAAAAGCACTCAGAAGTTGTGGCAACCAAAAAGCTAACTAAAATATTTGTTGCCAAGAAATCAACAGGCAGCAGCAGGATATTTACTCAATAATTGGCTTGGCTAATTTCTAAATAGTGCTGCTAAACGAGTCCTTGATGTATCGATAGTAATACATCGATGCTATCGATAGTGATATATCGATGCTATCGATAGTGATATATCGATGCTATGCATAGTAATATATCGTTGCTATCGATAATAAATACGTTGACCAAAAGGATGGCAATAAGTAACAGGCTCTTGACATAATTAACTAGCCATAAAAAGCCCTCGAAATATTATAATAAATTAATCGATATAAAAAGTAATTACATAATTTCTTCCCCGATAATATTGATAGTTGAACCAGCTCTATTGAGCAGAGGTAAACGTTTTGGGGCAGGGCTTTGATTGCTTTGCTCTAGACGGCATAACCAGAAGCCATTAGTGTTAATTGAATATCAAATTGCATTTATTGATATATTGATGTACTGATGTATTGATGTATGGCCAAAACAAACGAACAAAATCGGATGCGATAGCCATCATCAGCTGGCCACAACGCTCTAATTGGCAGCGCGTGGGTGAGAAAATACGTGTGGAAAGGCCCTGTAAGCCAATCGCCTGTTAAATAATTCAAAATAAAATATAAAATGCTTTTCGACTTTTATTGACAGAGATTTTTCAGGTGTCCGTTGACGGGGGGGACAACATACAGGGGGGACAGCGGGGACAGTGGACAGCGGATATGTATGTGACAGCTGGAATAGCGTTTACGATCTGAATCTGAATCAGTCATGCAATCGAATGCGGATTGTTGAGTGTCCAATTCGTGTGGCATGCCCCAAAAACAGCTGTGGGCAGGCAGCAGGCAGCAGCGGCGGCAGCAGCGGTTGATGAAAGGATTGCCACAGGATGATTGTCGGTGCTTATGCGAGTCGGAGTCGTAGTCGGATTATATAACAATGTCTTGCGAAACCCCAAAAGAGAGTGGAAAAGCATACAAAAAAATGAGAGAAAAAAAACTGGGCAAGCTACATGGAATTCATAACAAACGAAATGGAAGAAATCCAAACAGAAAAACATAATTTAAGTAACAAACAAAGCACGACTCTGGCTGAAAGTATGTGACTTGCAAATACCCTGTAAATATTATATATTTCGTTCCTTTTTAACTCAAAGAAAACCTTTGCTTAACTCGAGAAATATGAAAGAAATAAGCCAGATTTTAGTGGTGTATTGTTTAGTGTTTTTTATAGTATTAAAATAAGCCTAAATAGCAACAAATAGGTTAGGGGAAACCCTGAATTTCCTTCATATGTTCAACTCTAGACTTTTCTTTTTCTTCATATCAAAAATATATAAATTTTCGCCATGAACTAGCAACTTTTTCGCAGAGTGTTGAGTTGCTCTTTGAAGAAGTTGCATGAGCGAAGCAATTCTATTTTTGTGTGCAAAATATTAATTACCAAGCGACTACTGTGTAATACAAACAGAACTAGTGATAATGTGAACAGTTTCTAATTAAAAGAACGTTCGCTCCACAAATGTCAACCAATTGAAATTTACAACTGAAATTTACAGGCAACTCAATTAAGTGGCAACAAAATGTTTGACAATTTTGCTAATGTCATTAACAAAGTTGTCCAATTGACTAAAAATATACCAAATGAATTGCTCAATCTGACTACACTGAGAGAAAAAGTCTACTACTATTTATGTGATTATGATTAAAAAACTATTAGGAAAGGCAGTCAGAAAAAGGAGTTAGAAAATTGTTATTAAGTTGATTTATTTTGTTCGATTTCTCCTGTGGCAGCCAGTTTATATAATAGCCTGATTCTTATTACTTTTTAGAGAACTTAGTCTTACATCTAAATTGTAAGCCTCTTAAGGATATCTTTAGTAACAAAAGAAGCTTTCCATTTAGACCGATTGTTCCTCTGGGCTATAGGATATAGCCAGGCCGATCCGGCTGCTGCCAACGCTTGCGTTGTGGCCAACAAAAAGAGGTCTAAATGCCAAATTTCAGCACCTGGCTCAATGAATGAAAGACGGGCAGCAGGCAGACGGACAGATAGATAGCCGGACAGACAGACAGACAGACAGATAGACAGAGGGAAGGGCGGACTATATAGACTCGTCTAGTCAAGCTGAATAGCAATAAATGTGTTTAGAGTGCACAATTCGTCAGAGAACTCTAGTATACTCCGTAAGGGTATAGAAAGATCAATATAATATTGTCGCTTAGATGAAATATCGGCCGATATTAATCGGTTTCTCTCGGTGTATCTGGCAATTGCAGCTGCTGCTAGCTCAGCGCCGCTCACCCCCGGATCCGACTTCTTATGATCAACTGCAATTAGTGTCGCATTTAAAGCCATCGACGGAGAGCTCTTTGCGTGCTGCTGGCAAATTAATTTTTAGCCGTTTTTTTTTCTCGTCTTTTGGCTTTTTTTTCTTTTAGTTTTTACATACGTTGAAATGTTTATGGCCAGAGCGATTCGCCAGTTGCGTAATTCGAGACGCGAGACGCGACACGCAGCAAATTTAAATATTTATTTATTTATTCATGTGTGTGTTTGGGCCAGGCTTACAGCGATTCTTAATTGAGGCTTTTTCAATAAATAACTGGAACATTTCTTGTGAAATTAGCCAGAAAAAAAAGGGGTTGATAAGATGTTGACTCAATTTATTCATGAATTAAAATTAAAATGTCAACGTTCGGCGCTATAAAAGAATATAAAATATATAAAACGATTCTATAAAAAGAGAGTTAACTTAACCGTTATGCGATTTGCTGTTTTGCTGTTATTGTTGGTAACATGTTTTGCGTATGTTGGCCAAAACGCCACCTAATCAGCCGTGGGACCTGCACTTAATTAATGTGCTAATAATGAATTCAATTCGCAATTTATCTGACTGTCGGCATGCTCACAATAGAAATGTTTTACGAGTATTCCAGCCTGCCCCTCCCCAGTCCCTGCCCTGCCCCTCCCCACCCTCTTTTAGCCAGTATAAAAATTAATTACTTTTTTTTTCTGCTTTTGCCGGGTTTTGTTGCCATTTGTAGTACTACGCGCCGCTGATACTCGCATTATTTTTGATGTTCAGCTGTGGCTTGCGTTGATTTAATTGCTGTCATAAGAATATTGAGAAATTAATTGGTAGAAAAATGTGAGATTCTCTTTGAGAGAAATTCCAAAACTTGTTCAAAGAAATTGCTGAAATATTCCGAAATTAAATTTATGTCTCATTGATTTTTTAACATGTATCCCAATTGATTTATGGGCTTTCATTAAAAGTGTGAAGCCAGCAGGCTTTGCTTCAAAGATTGCGCTTCTAAGAGGCATAGGGAGAGGCCGCAGATTCTATACACTAACAGACTGGATTGTTCCTATAGGTGGTATATAGTACAACGATCTCTATAAAGACACTTTGAGCAACGGAAGAGATTTCCATACAACAAACATTGTTGCTTTCTTTGGCTGCTATAGGATAAAGTTGTTCGATCCGGCCTGCTGCCTTTCAGATCAGAATTTCATTCAGCTCCCAAAAGCAGACACACTCCTCTCAGCGTCCTCGCAGTTGCCTCCCTCAATGCATTACAAATTTAATGTCAAAGTTATAATACCCTTTGGCAAGAGTATATAGAATACTTCTAGCTAAAATATGTCCAATTCAAACTAATAAATAATACATAATTTGCATGAATAACTTGTTCAGCATTGGAATGAAATATTAATATAAATTATATAAATAAACTCTGCTCTTTGAACTTTATTTAATATGGCTAAATAGTAGCTAATACTGGCTAGATTACGCTGCAGATTAGCTGGCAAATTAATTTCTCTTTCTGTTGCCAAAAGAAATGCCAAAATTAGCATAGTTAACTTGTTCAGCTCAGTAAAATGAGCTCCGAGCGTTAATTGAAATATCGATGATGATCTCATCCTCTTTGATCCTTATCTATCTTAATCCAAGCAGGCTATAAACAAATATATATATAGTTAATCGGCCATTTGTTGTGGTCTTTTAGCAGCTGCTTCTGCCAAAATTTATATGCACATTGAACTGCCAATTCTTTGGTTCACCTTTCGTGAGAACAAACTCTCAGAGGTGTGAATAAGCCATCGATCTCTATCGACTCGGACGGACGGACAGCTGACCTTTCCGGCGCAGCTCAGCTCAGTTCCTTGGCCATTTGTTTTCGGTAACTGACCCCATTCAAAGAGGTGCTTCCCCCCATTTCGTAACAGCTGTTAATAAATGTTAACATACAGGAAATTAAGCCGTTTAACAGTGGCTGCCGTTAAATGAATTTATTAAATTAAGTTATGGCCTGGCTTTAAAGTTCAAGGAGAACACAATTTTTATGGCCAGCAGAAGAAAATTTATAGATCTTATACAAGAAATTTGCATACTTGTCTCGCAGTCTGACGTGACTCTCTGGCCAAAAAGTCGCGTCAAAGTCGCACGCGTTTCGGACGCGTTTCGAATGACGCGTCTGCACTTGTTGGAGCCTTTTGTTAACGAAATAAACATTTTTTTCTATCTTTTTTTGACTAATATCTTTTTAATATGAATCGTTGCATATATTAAAAGAAAAAACATATAGAAAATACCGCTTCTTCTGCGTCATATTCGTATTCGAAAATTGCTGTTGCGTGTCCAAGCACGCGTCTACCATGGTCGATGGATGAATCGACTGAATGAGAGGTTATTACTCGTATTTAATTATCTAATGGCATTGATAGCGATTCTGAAAGGCTAAAGATACCTCGTATCACACACGCAGAGCACTCAATGATATCGAGAAGGTTGCTCACAAATAAATGGGTGTGGCACATTTACAACCAGATTTGAAAACATAAATCTTAATAGAGATCTGTCTGAGCAGCAACTTGTCCATAATCTATCAAAAGAGTATCTTAAAAATCTTTTTGTTTGCTCAGATAAATATTAAATACATCTGTTGAGATATTCCTTAAGAGTCTGGTGAGGTTCTAAATGCAAAAAGATAGTCGTTGAAATGTCTCTTTTAGATACGTTAAAAATAAGAGTGAAGATCTATAGAAAAGTATCTCAAGTTGCCTAAAAAAATAGTATAGAAACGTATAAGATTTAATACGAGCTTAGATCAGAAAATAGTATCTCTTGCTATGGTTAAGTTCTATGAAAAGTATCTCAAACTGCCTAAAATACCCGCAGTAAAATTAGTTCTCAAATCTTACACTGAATAAAAATTATCTCAAGGCTAAGTATGCCATAGAAAAGGATATTTAAGGCTCTTAAAATCGTATATCATATCTTAAAAAAGGAGACCAATTCATAGCTTAAAAAAAGGCTGTCTGTGAGAAGAAGAAATATCTCAGTTGCTAAAAGATACATCCCAGCCAATATAAAGCAATTAAAGCAACAATTTTTAATACAGATTTAGATATAAATATAGTGCCTATTGTACTATAAAATCTACTCAAAAGAAATCTAAATCATATCTTAAAGTATCTTAAGAAAAAAGTATCTTTCCTTGAATAATATCTTAAAGTATCTTACTGAAAAAAGTATCTCTGCTTAGATCTGACAACAAAGCAGCCCCGTTAAGGTCTTAAGGCAAAAACAAAGAAATATGGCTAATAAAGTGCAGATGGCTTAAACATTTATTGCACTGTCTGTTGTAATAGTCTTAAATATTGCTTAAAAAACAACAAAAATAAAAAAAGAATAAAATTTCCATATGCATTTTTGTGCAATCCGCGATTTTTATGACTCGGTCGAACCGGACTGGGACCATTGAACCGTTGCTGGCCGGTTGCCGTATTCAGTTTTCAGTATTCAGTTTTCAGTTAAATGCAAAATGTTAATGGTTCGGAATGCAGCTTACCTTGAAGAAGATGCCGAGATAATAACGCTTCTCGCCGAGCTTCAGCAGTGGCATCGTCCACTTATTCGGCATGTACTGTGACTCGTCCACGCAGTTGGGGCAGTCTATAAATAAAGTCGAGGAAGGAACCAACAGAAAAACAATATCAGAAAAAATGAGCCAAAATATTTAGCTGTAAGGTTTGATTAAAAAGAAGAAAAAACACCCAGTCAGAGCAGAGGCTTGGTGCATCAAGGTCGAATGAAATTTGCATGGAATTTAGCAGTTATTAAAAACGATCTTAAAATCGGAAAGTTATGATTATAATTATAAGAGATTCTGATAAAGAAAAAGTCAATTTCAAATGGGATTTCATTACAAAAGCTGCTTAACTTCATTTTTGTTAGCAATTTCTGGTTTATTCAACTCTTTTGACTGATTAATTGTTGGCCACAAAGTTCAACCATAAACTCATCCATAAAAAGTCTCTTAAAAATTGGCAATAAATTAAACTGTACAAAATACAAAACGAATTTAAAGTTGGCCATAAAAAACTGCCATTTAAATGTGCAATAGAAGTTATCGATAATATCGATTATGCTTTTGAATAAAAAGCAACTAACTATCGAAATAATTATTTGTATTTTAGGCACTGCTTACTTCCGCGTTTTCTGCTGCCAATAATTATAAATATAATAATAACATTTATTATAGCTTTAAAAAAAGATCGATTAATTCGATGCGTGTCGCTATCGATTACAGGCGGGCTACCTATTTTCTGGGGATGGCTGCTGCTCAAAAATATATAGTCAAAATTTAAAGTCTAAGAACTGGTTCCCAGCCAGAGACTAGATTTTTTTTGGCTGAATGGGAAACAAGTTCGAGCTGACAATGACGTCTGATGTCTTAGCCAGAATGTTTGACAATGCTTTGACAATGGCTTTAATGTGCTGCTGCTGCTGCTGCAGGGGAGGGGGAGCAGAGGCTGAGGGGAAATCTACAAATGAAACGAAACTGAATCAAGGTCGTCGCCTTTTGTGTGTAATATTCAGTTCTGAGTATGTGAAGGTCACCATGAAGCCCTGAGAAATACACATGGATGGATGGATGGATATTGTGTGATATTTTGTTTATGTTTTATGTTTATGTTTATGTATAGGGCGGCGGCATTCTCTCAAACATGCCAAGACATGTTGGCCAAGTTAACGGCGTTTCTTTTGTCTCAGAAATCAACACACAAAATACAAAAGGCAATAAAACGACACCCAAAAATGGCAACTGAGCAAAATTTCGCGAATGTTTTGGTAATTAATCATCCAAAATGGACGCCATTACCAGCCAAGGCCAAAACCTCATGCAGAAGGCGGCATTAATGATAATTATAATGGTGTTGAATGATGTTTCTTTCCATTGTTGTTGCTGCTACGCTTATTATTGTTGCTGTTGCTTGGGTCAAAAGGCGTTGCAGGCGTTTCAGGCGTTGAGGCGCCTCATTGAAGTATTTACATGAATTTCCAATGAATTAAGCCAAACTACAGCATAAAAATGTAATTTAATTTTAATAGAAACATTAAAAATTAATGCGAAATTTAGCAATTTGCACACGAAAAGCTCATTTCCATTTAGAAAAAAAGAAATAAAACAAAAGACTTAATTTAAAATGTGAATAAAAATGTTTGCATTGAAACAATGGAAAGGAATTATTGACTAAAGTGCTGGAAAATTATAGATCTCCTATTCTTCAGATATATAAGTATATATATTAATAAAGTATGGCTTTAAATCAAGCCTGCAAGCCAACAAAAAGTGAAGCTTACACTAAGATCCATTCGAACCACAACTAGTTCGAAACTTGATTTGTTCAAACCTAGTTTGGTTCGAGCCTAGACAAGTTGGAGCCTTCTACAAGCTCTGCCTTTTACTTTGAGGCACCTTAGTTCATTCACATTTTTTATTTTAATTTTAGATCACAAAGAAGCTAACTACCTATAGACTAATATACTCCTATTTAATGGCCAGGAAAATATATTAACTTCAGGACCAAAAATGCAGGTTCGAACCAATTTTCAAGTAGCCAAAAGAAAATGTTTTGAGCGAACCAAGAAATATGGTTCAGGCTCGGCTTTACTTTTGAAGCCAGCTTCGCTTCAATTCTGAAAAAAAGTTGGGTGAATCGATTGCAGTTACTAGCAATAAATTTCTAGATATTTCCAGATATGCAAAGAAATCTATGGCTCTTAATAAAGCCGAACCCGAACCAATATTTCTGGTACAAAAAACTGATGGAAAAATTATGACAAAGCTGCGGAAAAGCCTTCTTTATCTAAGCTCAAAAGGAAAAGGAGCTGAAGGGAATAAACTCATAACTACAGCTAAAAGTCAGCTCAATATTTAAATAATTTTTGAATATAAAAGGAGCTTTTAAGGAAGTATTTTGAAAATTCTAAGCCATCAATTGAACTGGCCAGAATTGTAATATTCCGCTACTTTCTACTACTAAATTCAGGATAAATAATCGAAAAAAACTCGTCCTGAAATGCATTTTTCTACATACCAGAAAAAAAAGAAGCCAATAAAAATTTCCAATGCATTGCATCATCGAATTAAGCACGCATTGTTAATTACCTCATCGAGGCTCCATAGTGACGGAACGACCGGTCCCAAATAGACAGACAGACGGATAGACAGGCGGACAGGCGGACAGACGGACGGACGGACAGCAAACAAATTAAAGGTGCCAAATTGATTAAGTTTTCGAGCGAGCAAAAACTTTATTCATTTGCATGCAGTTTCATACGCACGTAAATCAAAAAGGCAGCAAAATAAATAAAAGAATAATGTCATAAAAGATAACTGTTTATGTTTATTAATAAATTAAATAAACATTTATTGTTGCTGTTGTTGCTGTGCTTCATAATTTATAGTTCGATTTTTGCACGCAGAGCAGAGAACCAGTTTGGGTTTCTTTTTCGCTTTTTTTTTTTTGGAGGAGGGAAACAGACTCAAAGTCAATGCCATTTTGCTCGAATTATCCCGCTGATAGCCGAGTGTAATTAAACTTATATTATATATAAAAAAATATATATTTATTTCTACATATTATACAAGCTTGTGCACGGCCTTCAGTAACACTCGAACTCGGCAGAAAAAAATATAAAAAGGTGAAGACAACTTGACGTGAGACCTGTAAAGCTGTCAGATTTAATTTAAACGTATTTTGCTTAAGGCGATCCGTTAAAATACCCTTTAATTTTTAGCCAGAAGTCAATAAGTTTATTAAGACAAAAAAAAGGTTGACAAACTTCCTGCATATTTAGCTGAAATTTGTTTGCTTCCAGAACAAACGAACAATAGAATTTTTCAATATAAATTAAAATGATTTAAACCAGTTTTTCTACTACTTTTCATATGCCTCATTATGCAGTCAGATATATGTAGTTTTTTTTTTTTCACTTTTATATTCTATCCATTTATTATAAAAATAAATTTATGGGTTTAGTTTCTAGTTTCGGAATTTGCATTGAAAAATTGCTGCTACTCTTCTTTCTATATTGGCACTTGGTATTAGAAATCGCGCATACGCCGTGTTGCGCTGCCTCTCTCTCATGTTTGACTTATTTTGGCCCATTAATAAACTATTTTCTTTATCGAAATAGACCATCTGACCCTGGCCTTCAATACTTTTTACACTTTGCATTTATTTTAAAGCGAATTTATGGGCTCCTTTTATGTGATTTATTGGCGCCAGTTTAACGCTGGCTCTTTTATGGTCTTTTCTGGTCTTTTTTGCTCTGCATTTTGTCACAATCAATTTTGTTTTATTACAAATATTTCAACAGCTGCCAGACAGGTGTAACAGCAAAACAACAGAAACAAAAACAGAAAGAAGACAAAAACAAACACTGGATTAATTTGTTTGATTGCACAAAGCGAACCCAAAAACCAACCAAAAAAATAAATGTAAATAAACTGGAGCGACGCACATTAATCAATGGAATGCCTTAACACGGGTAGCTGTCGCCCTCAAATCTATATATATATATATCTATATATATATGTAGATCTATCTATATATATAAATATATAATTCCTTAATTAAACGCTTCAACTGAATACCAATAAAAATGCCAAATTTGGAAAGTGAAAGTGAATTTAAAATGCGCTCTGGCACGACCCAAGCGTCGCAGTCGCAGTCAGGATGTTCAGCTTGACAGAGAGACAGATAAAGAGACAGAGAGACAGAGAGAGAGAGATTATGCAACAGGTGTTAATCGGGCTTAATTTTGTGGTATTTCTTGGCTATAATTTATCCGATGCACCAGATACAAAGTGGCTTAAAGAAAGCTAAATGACATGCAATAACAAACGATTATTTTGAACAGTAGAGAGGCGAGTTATCGATAATTCGATACTCTAATTTTCACATACCAGCCACAGGACCTGCTGCTGCTTTATTCGGCGACGCCATCGTCCTTTGCACAGTGCACAGCAGCTGCACAGCGATTATCACAGACAAAATCAAATATTTTTGCATCTTTACGCTGTGTATTCTCTTTCTTTTCTTTTCTTTTATTTCTTTCTTTTCTTTTATCTATTTTCGAACGAGTGTGTATTTATTTACGGTTTTTCGGATTTTTTTCCCAAAAAATTAGACGTATTCCAGTTATGCTAATTTGCACTTCCGTAAAGAAACCAAAACAAAAAATTTCGCTCTTTTTTTTATCGATTGGATATCAAAGCATTTTCAATCAATTTATGGAATGCTGCAGATGCACAGATTTACATAAATTTATGAATTTAATTTTGAACGCGTTCCGCTTTGTATTGTGTACTGTGTGTTGTCTGTGCGTGTGTATCGTGTGTGTGTGAGTGTTATCGTTATATCGAGATCTCGAGATCGTGAAACGGAATCGAAAGTTGCCAAAAAGACCAACGAGAAAAAAAAAAATTTAATATTATTATTATTATTGATGTGAATATTTCTGAAGAGCAAAGACGAAGACCTCGTGCGCATGCGCGCCCAAACTGACCGTCGGCTGTCGAAGAACTAACAATTTTGGATCGCATGGGCGCCGACTAACGCAGAATCTCCACTCAAGGAGAGCCACACCGAAAGAGAGCTGCCAAGAGAAGAGAGACACTCAAAGAGACAGAGACACAGCGAGAGAGAGAGAGCGACCCAGTCGAACTGGTTGGACAGAGAGTTGCAGTTGCTTCGAACTCGTTTGGTGGGGCTTCTTTTTCGCTTTCTGCTGTTCATCCATTGAGATGCTGCCAGCCATTTATAGAGCCAACTCTGTGTGTGTGTGTGTTGCTGCCTGGCCTGAGGCTGCAGCTGAGTTGCTTGTCAAACACTTGACGTTGAAGCCGCAGCAGCAGACATAACTTGACCAAGGTAACATCAGTGGAGCGTGAAACCAACACTAGCCACACACACACACACACACCAGCCCCAAAGCCCACCCCTCCATCTCTACACAGCCCCCCACACAACCCCCCCGGGCCAAGTCAACATTTCAAAATTCTGGTTTGCGGTCTCCTGAGACGACGACGTTCTAAGATTTTGCAATTTCACTGAAACTGAAACTGAAACTGATTCCGATTCTGAATCTCATTTTGAAACTGAGTCAACCTCAACTCAACTTTATTCTATGCACTGAGAACAATTCAGTTGCTGAATGCAGCCAAGTTCGAGCTGAAGAAATTTGAACTTATTTCAAGCACTTTCATATAACAAATACTTAAATTAAGTATACGTAATTGTACTTTTTAAAAATTGAGTTTTTATTTTAAGCATTTCCTGAAGATCTTTCGCCAGTTGAGTCCACAATTTTTCTCTCTGTGTACTGCGTACAATACCATTTGTGGCTGATGCTTTCGATTTCTTTTGGATTTAACTGCAAATTGTTGCTAGCTGAGTTTCTTGGCTGACCTTGAGCAGTTTTTTTTGTTTAATATTTCATTTTTTTTTATATTTCGCTAATGTTTAACATTGTCAGCTGTCAGAAGAGCCACTTGAATTATATTGCGTATACGTAATATGACCAAAAGCTTGAAAAAAAGAAACAACTACTTGATTAAATCAAGATAATATCTTACGAATTGCTGTAGGCGTTGCACAAAACAGAAAAAAAACTGATTTGAAATTTACAATTTTTAGCTGTATTTTAAGTCAGTCACAAAGTTTCGATCAATTAAGCAAAAAAACGAAAAGAAAATGCTGCCAGAACGAAAGAAAAGCTCACACATGGCTTATACAGTGGAGGATGAACCGGAGGAGTCGCCCTCCCTATTGGATGTGGATATTGGTACCATAAATGAGGTGAAAAAGTGGTCGCCCCTCATTGAACTGCTCTCCGTTGCTGTCTTTACCTGTGGCATAGTTCGTATATTTTTCGCATATATTTAGAAAATATAAGCCCAAATTCCAGTTAAAATAAAAAACAAAACAAAACATTTAATCGAATTCTCAAGAATAGTTTAACTTGAAACAAGTCGAGGGTGTTTACTAAAATACCCTATGCAAGGCTATAGAGGGTTAGGCGAAGGGGGCGGCTGCGACTGCTTAGAGTATAAGTGTTATCGGTCAGTTGTATTACATTAATCGATTATTAGGTGGCCTCTAAAGATATCCTGCTTAAAACTACAACAAAATGAGGGTATGTAGTCTTCGTTTTGACTCCTCCTACTAGTTTGTTGTCTCGACTTTAATGATAGTTCGTAAATAACTTGGCTTCAGCTGGTTCTTCTGCTCGCAGTTAATACATAAAAAACAAGAAACAAGCAGCAGGCAGCAAGAAATGAGCAAACAATAAACGAGTTAGCACAGATCGAACTATGTTTTATATAGACGAATCTTTGGCTGTTCGATTAGCATTTGCCATTGAAAGTAGATCAGAGAGTCGCCTCGGCTATATATAAAAAAATCGTAGATAATAAGGTGAGTTCATTGCTACCATTTCAGGGTCTGTAATATAAAAGACTATTCAAGGAATGCCACCGAGAAGTCGGAAGTGATTTCCGATCGCTGAAGATAATTTGGAATTAATTTAATTTTGTTTACAACTTATTAAAAAAATAAATAAACATCAAGTTGCGCGGGTATATGTAATATATAATTAACTAGTTTTAAATTTGTTTTTCTTTTGGCCATTTACTAACTAATGATGGGTAATTTGTTAACAATTTTAATTATTTTCAAAGAATTCCTGAAAACGCGTTTTCTGAAACTTGTTTCTTACTGTGTAGAAACCTTTAATTTTATGGTCTTTTGTGCAGACACAAAAAAAAGCTTCACTATTTTATCAAAAAATGGACAGCTAATGGATCAGTCGAGTAGCTCATCAATAATTTTGCTATGCAAATTCGAAATATATTTATATTTTTTTGGCTTGAAACTTTAGTTTGATTTGTTGCCAGGCTGTCAGAAAAGATACTTTTATTGTTCTTTATTGAACTGCATTTCTCTTTTGTTGTCGCCCAAAGATTAATTTGCAGAAATCCGCTAATTATCTTGACTTTCTCAGCCAAATGTCAGCTCTCAATCGATTCTCCAGTATGACATAATCCGTTTTCAGCTGCAGATCGTAAGATTTATTCCTTTATGCTATCTCAAGCGATTGTCAATTTAAAGTTTTATATGCTTATAAATGAAATTTCAATTTCAGCTTCAATTTTAATTTGAAGCGAAGACAATGGAGCTGCATATAAACGAGTTCTAAGCCAAAAAAAAAAATCGAAAGATTCGCCTTGTCTGTGGCGAGGTGTGAATTCATACGGCAAATCGATGAATTTGAAGGTACAATCTGCTGTTTTTTAGCTTTTTTTTGAATTTTTCATTTTTTGCGAAACGAGTTTTTTGTTGCCATAAATTACAAGTTCAATATTGAATCAATTGCTTGAAATCAAATCAATTCAAAGTGGCCCTGGCGGTCAGCAGCTCATCAATGCAAGTGAAGTGAAGTAAACTCATAAAGTGGCGAATAAACGAATAAACGAATATATGAGAAAATAAAATATAACTTAAATTGCGCAAATAGGCTGACAAAACAAGGCATAAATTAAACAGAGGCAGCTGCAAATGATATATACAAACTGGCATTCATCATACGCCTCGTGGGCCGCCAAGCGAAGCGCCATTAAAAGTGGAATATGCCACAGACCGAAGCTGCTATATGCAAATAAGTAACAAAAAGAAAATAATACACTAAAAAAATACGAATATCTCAGTCTCCGAGTGTGTGGCAAGCAGATAAAGTTAAAGCCTCTGCCGCTGCCGCTGCTGCTGCTGCTGCTGCATCACAAAGAAATAGAGAAAAATGGGAAAGTAATGGCTCCTGCATGAATTTCAATTCCCAATGTTGCAAGCATCAAAAATGTTGAATTTTTTATGCAATTTTTTTATTAAATTGTTGTCTGAAATCATAGCAAAAATTCTCTCTTCTAGCAAGTAAAATTTTTAGTATTTTAAAGCCCTCAAAGCAGCTGTCTAGTAGTCTCCTAGCAGCCAGAAGATTAAAGAAGAAGGATCGATTGGAAACCTTCAGCCAAGTCAATCCTTCAGCTCGGAGATTCAATAGTTAAAAAGGAGCAATTGGAGGCACAAACAGTTCTTTTTTTGGGTTGAAATTAATAGATCCATCTCAACCAAGATTTATCTATTCAGCTCTCGAGCTGAGCAACTAGTCGCCTACCTACAGCTTTTATTCTATCGCCTTTTATAAGGTCGAAGCGTTACACATTTCGTGATGAAATTATAATACCCTATTCAATGGTGCTTATGGCTAATAGAGGCAAGGTCATTAACTATAATATTGATGATATGAGATGATATTATATGCTTTTATGGCTACTGCTGAGTTGTAATTTGATTGATAGACGGGCCTTATGAATAACCTTAGGTAAATAGGGCTGACCAGCAGCAGCGCGCTACATTCATTCATTCATTCATTCACTTATTCACTCATTCAGTTTCCACGCTTGATGGCTTTATTTCTCTCAGAGTGATTTTTCATTTGATTAATGATTTTCTGTTTCTAATCACTTACCACTATCGATTTCATTCTCGCTGGGATCACGATGGAAAATATCACCATAGTATTGATCATGCTGCTCCGATTCGACGCTCTGCAGCGACTCCTGGCCATCGTAATCGTATTCATCCTGTAGATTGTTATTATTCGCTTCACCCTGCTGATCCTGCGTCAGATCCTCCTCTTCATCCTGGACATCCTTGGAGCTTGTATGTCGTTTGGCGGCTGCCGCTGCAGCAGCTGCCAGGCGATTTCTTTGCGCTCCGCCGCCGCTTCTTTTGAAGCCATCGCTGCTGGCGGAGAATCCGCGTGGACGCGGACGTCCCGATGGCTTTGGCTTGGGCAATATATCCGCTATCGTTGGTATCTTCTGGCTAACATTGCGATTCGGAAATAAACGTCGCTCCAGATAATTGGCAAAGATCTGTTGCGTTATCTGATTCTGGCGCGCCAGCTCACTCTGATCCAGCTGTGTGAAGTGATTGTTATTGCTGCTGCTATTGCTGGTGCCTGCAATTGAATTGATTCACCATGATTATTCACTCTGCACTCACATGTGGGCCGATACAATTGTGCAATGCCCCAGTCCCCCACTCCCCCAGTCCCCCACTCCCCCAGTCCCCCAATCCCCCAATAGGTAGCTACAGTTGCGCCAGGCACTCAGCTGGGGCAATTACATAAACGGCGGGCGGGCGGCCCACGTTTCGGCTGGAGAAGATGAGGTGCAGCAAATGAAGTAATTAAAATGGGTTTAAAAGCTGTTTACCAGCAGACGACCCTTGAATTCCCTTACTCACCCAATATATATTAATCTTTAATTAAATTTAAAGGTCACATTTTTGTATGCTCCTCCAAAAAAAAAAAGGTATTTAAAACTGGTTACGAAATCTTTGAAGGCAAAGCAAGGAGGCCTCTGCTATCCTATTGGAAATATACTCGAAAATATTCAGCTGGAAACTATAGATATAAACCAGCTGGATTTATGGCTGGCAAATTGAGTGTTAGCGTGAAAAACTGTAGAAAAACCTCGTTTTGAAAGCATTTTTCTTACTGCAGCTCTTGCGGAAAATACTCGTAATATTCTCAGCTCACGCAGAGAGTTTTAATGGGCAATTTTTGAGAAAATTGTAAAGCCCGAAGTAACGAATATTTCTGCATCATTAAATTCAAAATCGAGTTTTTTAAATTATGATAGTATTCAATTAAATGAGCGATAAATGTTACTGCTACTCAGCCAAACCAGAAGCAATTTCGAAGCTGTAAAAACGGGCTCTTTCATGGATCATAACGAAATCTTTATACCCTTTCCCCTGACGTCATGCTGTGCCCCAGCTGCTGAAGTGACACCCATCCATCAAATTGTGCGACCCACAGACTCAGACTCAGACGCAGATTGAGGGCTCCAGGGTCGTATACTTTTTAATGTAACTGTGAGCTGTGGTCGTGATCATTAGCTGAAACTTCAGCTTGGTTTTTATATGTGAATTTGCATGTCTTTTCTTTGTAGTATTTGTGGCATAAAGCGTAAAGTCTTTCCGCTTCTTATTTTAATGACAAATTGATCGTGTGCCATTTGACTGGAGTTCCTCTGCCGCTCTGCAACTGTGTCAAGGCTGTGCTGAGAGTTTCTTTTTTTTTTTCTTTTGACTGCTCTGCTATAAAGCGGATCCAGTTCCAGTTCCAGTGGCCATCTCCCATCAGTTAATGGGCTCAAATTGCCAAATAATTGATATAAATGCGCAGACAAAGCGGCATTAAACTCATAACTGCTCTTTAACAGCCCCCAACTTGATGCATTAGCCCCAAAATAAAGGCCCGAAACACACCCAGCAAAATTGTCGTGCGCCCAGAAAACAAAAACAAATTTAATTACCAGCTGCTTCAGTTTGTTTCTGTTAATGTCTGGCATTTTTTTATGCATAAAAAAAGGTTTTTTTCTCCATTTTTTCCATTTTTTGCAACGCCTTTACAAATATGTTTACCTTCATTAAAGTGTGTAAAGTGAAGTAAAATTTATTACGCAATTTATTGCTGTTTTCTTGTTTTTTTTTGGTTTTTTTGGGAACCTGGGGCAATACATACTTTTTATTTCGAACTGGCAAATGAATCCCCCGTTTCAAGCTGACATTTGACTGAGATGAAGTGGCTCGTATGGCCACAACAAATTCGGATTATGGCCTAAACTCTGAAGCGCTGAAATTGGGAGTGTTTGCTTGAGTACGTGATAAATTGTATGGCTAAAAACGGAGAGCAGCTCTGCCCTGACAATGATGAAAAAGCCCAAAGTAAAGGGCCTAAAGAAAGGGCTTTTTATATAAAGTAATCCTGAGCTGAAAGACGGCTTGTTAGCTGAGATTTCAGACAAGGCTTTTCTCAATTAAAACCCAGTTTATTGAGTTCCTTCAAGCTGAATTTTTAGACAACCAAAATTGGTTTTTAAATCTATCTCAAGCTATTCTCAATTGAAGCCCAGTTTACTGACGTCTTTTACCAAATGCTGCGCTCAAGTTTTAGACGCCCAAAGTTGGCTCAAAGCATTAGCTAATATAAATCTATGAATATCTGAGGCTATCCTCAATTAAAGCCCAGTTTATTGACTTCAACTGAGCAGCCAAAGCTGGTTGAGTTCGAAAAACCCTTTAACTTCTTTCAATTGCCCAGAATTTGATTTGTAATTTGTAATTAAGTTAATGGTCCTCAATAAAATGAAGACTTTAACTCAATTGAGAAACATTTGAATTGAATCAAAATGGAATCGAATTATTGAAGCTAACCAGGAACCAGCTAACCAGCTTTTAATTTGAGCAACTTAATTATAGTTTTCTCAGCCATATTTTAAACTAGTTAACAAACCTTTTTGGCTATAGGAAGTAAAAGTTTTCAGCATAATTTCAGTTGCACTTTATTTAAGTACGCGTATTTTTCTCAACATCTCCATTAAAAATGATTTTTGAAGCTCATTTCAGATACAATCTTAAAATAAGTGCAGCACTCAAAGAGGGGGATATTTAAGCTGCAAGTCATCAATACAAATATTTATTCAGTATTTCTACTTTTTTTTTGAGGGGGGGCATTAATTATCAATTGGGCATTCTGCAGATACAATAATTGAGCTCTGGGTGGAGGTCACAGAGCAATCGAGTAAATAGCCCAAACAATGGCCATATTATAGGCCCATTGTTAACGTGGCTTATAATTGTTCTCGAAAGCCTCAATAATCCTTGAGATACTCAGAGTACAAGTATGAGTATTATGAGTATTTGTCGCTCATTATGAATGTTTTTTTTTCCTTTTTATTGAATGACTTCGGGTTGTTGCTGGAGCAATTTACATGCCTTTGTTTGACCAATTGAACAATTGAGCAATTGAAAGGCGGCTAGCTGGAAAAACGTGATGGCCCAAATGCTCAAGATAATCTATTTTTTTGTTTGTGTTTTTTGTTGATTCAGTTAGAAATCTTTGATCTCCGTTTACCAATCGCCTTTTGCACGCAGTTTTAAAATGCCTTTTAGCATTTTTATTTGTCGTTCGATTGCAGTTTATTAATTTCACGACGTGCAACGTGCAACGTGCAACCAGGCAACCAGGCAACCATGCAACCATGCAGCAAACAGCAACAGCAACAACAACAACAACAACAATAGCTGCCTGCACGTAACCCAGTTCTGTCTGAATTGATGTGTATCTGTATCTAGCAGATACTCGTATCTTGTACTCGAACTCTGCTGCTCTGAACACGGCCTGAGCGCATTGGCTAATTGTCGTTTGGCTGGCACATAAATCATTGAGAGTCGCGAAGAGGAGGATATCTGCTGCTGGCTGCAGCTGCCTTGAAAATGCAGCGAGCAAGAACGCTGAATATTTGCTTGCCGAATATTTAAATACCCTGCCAACAGCCCAGGGTCCGCCACAGAATCATCTGCAACAATTCAGGCCATTAAATAACTTGTAACTGGCCTACAAATCTGGCAACTATGAGATACAGTTCGGCGCTGCAGCTGGGAGAATTAATAGAAAAGAAGTCCTACTTCAGTTTGTCATACATTTTGGCCAAGAGAACCCATAATACCCTTGGCAAGGGTATGAAAACAACAAGCAAATCAAACAGTAAATCATTTTGACTTGCATCTGTTGCAAATAACTGCCAACAGCAGCGGCAGCGGATAATGTATCTGTATCTGAAGCTGTATCCATAGCTGAAGCTGTAGCTGTAGCTGTGGCTGTAGCAGTGTCTGTGTCTGCTACAAAGAATCGAGGGCCGTGTAATTGCCGCTTGGCTGAAAAGAGGTCAATTAGCAGCAGCAGCGGCAGCATCTACAAGTACTTCCACCTCTCCTTCCCCCCTCCCCCCTCCACCAAAAACAAAAGAGTTTGTTTTTCTGTTGTGTAATTCGTTGTGCGAAAAAACGGGGGGGGAAAAAAACGAGCAATATATTCCAAAAATGTTTCAAAACTAGACTTGAACATGACAAGACTTGCACATTCCATATTAAATACAAAAAGTGTATTAAATTTTCAGCTAATTTTGCACAAAACAATTTTCAATTGCGCAATCAATGCACTCGTAATTAGCTACATGATTTTTCCTTCCTTTTTTTTTCTTCAACTGCTGCTCATGCGGCGTATGCGTAACGCAACACCAAAGCGCATACGCCCTGTTGGCCGCCTTGTGGTTTTCTTTTTCTATTTTAATGCTCTTCCAAGGGGTATTCTAAGCTTCTCAGGAAAGTAATGCATTAAGGTTGAAGTTTTTATAATTATTAAATATATAATTTAAGTTTCTTCTCATAAAAGATAAAAGAAAAGTGGAGAGTTTATGTTTGTTCTGCATAGCTCAGAGTAAAGTGCAGGGTATTAAAGTCATCTGTACCCTGTTCTTTTCTTGGTGGCCGCACAGAAATCTGATATATTGAAGATATATACGTATTTTATGCATCTCAAAGTCAAACATCAGACAAGATTTTGTAGAAATTGACAGCTAATTAATGGTTTCAAGCATAGATTATGTTCAATTCAATTTTGATGGCTGACTAAGCAGATATTTTTAAGAGTAGCAGGCTCAGCTGGCGTACAGAATTGTGCCTATAATTATTATCAATCAAGATTTGCATATCTGATGTAAACTTTCGGTTAAAGAACTTGCCAAACAGCTGGAATTAATTTGACAAATAATTTATTTATATATAGAAATGGCTGCTAAAATGTTAACTAATTGCTGATGATTGCCAAACAGGTGCTTGAACTCAACAGGAAAAGAGTAGAAAAGAATAGCCAGAGAAGCAGCTGTTCCATTCAAGTCAACGAACGGGCCATTAATCTTCTAAGCCATGTTTGGCTCTTAGCCAGAGCCGGGCATCTTAACTCACACGCGCCAACTTTCGGCTTTTGTCAGAGTATTTCTCACTTGGCCGAAATGTGAAATGTCACAAGGTGAAGTGAAGGAATATATATATAGTTAGTTAGTTAGATGGATATAGTGTTGGCCATAATACAAGTTCCATAATTCTATCATATTCGAATCTATGCATATTTGTCGCTTCAAATTAGTTTATCAGTCTTTTATTCTGAGGTCATCAGCAGACCGAAAATGCAAGCTAAACGACTCGACTCGAATCGATTCTCAATAAATATCAAATCTAAGAATAACTAAAGCGAATTATTAAAATGAGTTTCAGTTATTCAGTTTTATTTGCGTAGTATTTATATTGTTAATAAATGCATAAATTCATAAGAATTCGTATTAAGATGCCAATGACATTTATAATGTTATCGGCTAGCTTTGTTTTCTATGCCTTGTACCCATTACAAGTGCCCAATAGAAGGGTATATTGAGGCTAAATAGGGTAACTCTTGAAAGAGACAATAAACAAATGATCTAATCTATTTTCCAGGGTATCTGCTCGACTGGCGCTGGCTCTATAAAACTTTTCTGGCCAGAGCCAGTTTTGGCTAATAGAAAGGGGGATTCTATATGGAAAATAGAAAGAAATATTTACGAGTTTTGGCCAAATCTTTGCATTAATTAGCGCGATGAACTTGGAATAACGGGACATGAATTATAAACTCTTTTTTTTCGATAATAATTAAGGAAAATATATCTTTGTGTGAGCATAAAAAATGCCGATTTGATTCTGGTTAAAACAGGAATTCAGAAAGAAGTTCCTGATGCGAAGAGCAGGCTGAAAGAGTTTAGATAATGTCCCAAATAAAAATAATAATAAAAGAAGAGAAGGATGCGGAATAAAGAAGGGGGAAAACCATATAACAAACTATCTAAGTGCAATATCAAATATTTGCGAGGCAATTGACAGCGCCTCATTAGCGTAGTACAATGATGGGGCACGACCTTGGCATGGATTTAGCCCACTCCATGTCACTTGGATATCATTATTTTCGACGGCGACGCTGACGCTGACAAGATGAAGGGGAAATGCTTGAAGTACGAGGAGTACTTACCTCTTTTATCGCGGCCATATGAGGCTGCAGTTGTTGCCGCCGCCGCCGGCACCGCCGCCGCCTCCTCCTTCTTCTCCGTGGCCTGCACTACAATGGGAATATTTGGTCTTTTTGCGGCTTGGAGACGGGGCAAAGCAATGGGCACATTTTGGGCTGAACGTGTATTATTACCGGAATCGACACTGGCCAGCGATAAGAGGACTGTGAGTAGCGTGAGACGTATCATTATCAAAGCGCGCTGTGGTTTCATTCGAGTTGAGTTTAAGTTACAAGTGCACTTCGAGCGCGACGGCAGAGACACGACTGAATAAAGACTGGAGAAAGCCAGGTGCAGGCTCCCAGCATATGCAATAAAGCTAGATCTAGCTTGTTTTGAGAAAAATATTCGAAATTAAAATAAATGCCGCGCTTTCTAAATTATCAATGCGTTGTTGGCCAGAGTTATGAAAATGAGTTCACAATGGGTCGATCTATGGCCTCGATCGTTTTGGTATATTTTGTATCTTTTGTTTTTGTTTCTGTTTTTCTTGTGGTATTTCTTTTATTTCTCTTCTGTGTGTGCTTTCAGTGCTTCTGTTTTCTCCTCCTAAATTTCATGGCGTTGTGGCATAGAGAGCGCCGCCAGGCCATTAATCTGCGTATTCGGATTAGGTAATATTGCGATCTTGTCTCGTTTCATTTACTTTCTTTCCGTATTGCTTTTTCGGGGAGAGCAGCGACAGGCTTCTCTCTCTCTCTTCTTACGAATTCACTCTCACTTTTCGGCGTTCGGTTTTGGGTGTTCGATATTCGGCTGCTTAGCCGATCGAGTTCAAGCGATCGCTGCTCCGAAAAGTGGTTCACATTCGGCTCTGAGCTTTCCGACCGTCAAGAGCCTCGTTCGTAGCTCCGTTTCGTCTCCTGCTGCTGCTGCTGCTGATCGGCGCTGATGTTGCTGTTGCGTTAGCTTTCGGCTAGGTTACTTACAGACTAAAGCGTTTGAACGCAACTAAAACACGTTGCGAGATCGTTTCCTCTCTGGAGTCGGAGTCAGAGCCGATCGGTCAGCTGCTGCGCTCTCTATTTCTTTTTTTTCTACTCAGCTTTCAGCCGGCTTCAACTCTCTCTCTCTCTGTCTGTCTGTCTATCTCTGGCTCTCTGCAAGTTGTTTACATTGACCAAGCCCCAGCATCGATTGCTACTCGTTCTTCTGCTGCATTTATCGGCCTTTGTATCGAGGGGCATCTTCAGTCTGGGGTCTGCAGCGGGTTTTTAATTACACACTACGTTGATCAGGTGTGTGGATGGGGCGCGGTTCTTTCGCAGATTTAGCCAGATTGCCGATTGCAATATGAAACCGGGTCTTAAACACCATAAATAGCTGTTGCCCTTTGGGCAGACTACAGGCAAATAACTGCATGGTTAGCTGATGCTGATTATAATCTCATGGAATGCAGTTGAGATGTGCATCTTAATGGATTACCATTGTTATGGCTTAGTCCCCTACGACCCGTTTACTTTGCCAGCGATCTTTATGGATCCCTTAAAGGGATATCTTAGGAAATCCAAAGACAGAGGATGATCATTGGAAAGTGGGTGCACATTTCCTGGCCACAATTTTCTACCTTAATTAAGAAAAACCACAAAAGTTTTTGGCTTTTAACGAAAATTATAATTGTATAATTTAATATCATTCAAAATAATATAGCTGCGTTTCTCTTCTAAATTAGATTAAAACTATTAATAATTTCGAATAGAGGTGTAAAATTGTCGTAATGCGTGTTAAGTATTTCATAGCAGGTTAGAAGATTGATAGAAATTATGGCGATTTCTATAAAATTGTCCAAGGGTTGGGTATTATACGTAGGCGTAACTCTTCAGGGGGGGATTGGGGAGCGAGAGAGATACTCTCCACCACAGGCTTTCCAGGATATGCGGCATGGGTTGTCTATGATCGACTACTATTTCTTCTTGCCCTTTCCTTTGCCTTTGCCCTTACCCTTTTTGCCCCCTTTACCCTTTTTGCCTTTGCCCTTAGCAGCATCCAGCAAAGCTTCGGTCACATAGGTCTCGGTGGTCACCTTACTTGTGGGCAATACTATCGGCTGCTTGGGTGTGCGTAGCTCGATCTCAATGGTATTTTTCTTATGCTGGGACTTCGATTTGCTACCCAGCTTGACCAGGAACACATCGCTGTCCGTCTCCTCGCACGTTTTGTAACAGACCTAAACAAAGAAATGGCAAGAAATTGGCATCAAATTGGCATGTGGAAAACGCTGCTGCTCCACAGCGCAGACAGTGGCGTATGCAGCAGGGGTTCGAGTTAATTTAAGTTTGGATGGCTAGAATCGAGCTTGGATTCGAATATTGGCATCACTGATTCGAACTCGCCAGGGTTAGCCTTCAAGCCCCCCCCTCAAAATAAATGCTTGCCTACGCCACTGTCTGAAAAGTCGTGCAAATTGTGGTTGCTACACTTTTTTGAAGCTGCAATTGGCCCGTGTGGCATGTGTGGTTGGTTATGCAACAGAAATGCAGCCAGAGAGAGAGAGCGATGAAGAGGCAGAGGGAGAGCCGGAGCAACCACAGAGACTGTGCAGGGGACCAAGACAAAGACAAGACAAGGCAAGTCAAGTCACGGACCAATTGGACAGAGCACTCGAGTATGCATCTGGAATTCCGCATTCCTTCACGTGGCAGCAGGAGCAGCAGCAGCAGCAGCAGGAGGAAAGGTGTGTGGGTTAGTACTAGTTACCTCAATGCCCTTCTTTCTGGTGTCCAAGTTGACGCCCTTCATTGTATCACGAATATCCTTGGCCTCGACTTGCATGCAAGTGTTGCGTTGATTTGTGGTAGGCGGCACCGCTGGTATCACAGGAGCACCGCCACCGCAAAGCCTTCGGCGATAACAATCGACTTTTGCCTCATTCTGATCACAGACCTGTGATCTATAGCAATCGACCTTGGCATCGCCTACTTCACACGCCTCCTTGATCTTTGAAAAGGGCACATAGTAGTTGTCCGTTTCGCAAGTATCATTGCCCGAATATTTAATATTAGCTCGCACTTTTGGTATATTCGGATGATTCACAATCTTGCCGCAGGTGCGCCGTTGAATATGCTTTCGGGCAAAATCGCTGCGTTGCAGCATATCGTTTAGGCATTTATTTGATGGGCAATCATCGAGGTTGTCTTTGTTGCAAGGATCATCATCGGCATTGAAATTCGGATTGGCGCCACCATCGTCTACGCTCTCAACCTTGTGGGTATTCTTAAGGACACGTATGGTTAGTCCGCTGCCATTGAGGCAGGCCTCGAATTCATCATAAGCCTCTGGTCCCGGATCCGGTCGCGTTGGCTGTATAAAGCATGGCTGTATCTCTGGGCTGCAGTCGCACTCCCAGTGACACTGACAGCATTCATTACAATCGGGTGCGGCTGCAAAGGAGATAAAAAAAAATATATTTATCCGATATATGGGCGGACTAGGCACTCCTCTTACGTCTTGGCATCATTGGCTTAATCATTTGGTCAGTGACATTGACGCCGCATGGGTCCTTCTTGCCCTTCTTTCCCTTCTTGCCCTTCTTTCCCTTCTTCTTTTTGGCCATTTTAATGGGTTATGTTTATGTGATCAGTATATGAGCTCAAAATTTAATTTGGATATATAGATTAATTAGGTCAATTTGGATATTGCACTTGGCCAAGGAATGGCGCAATTTCCGTATAGCTCGTGTTGCGTGCTGAAAAGCCACAAAAAGGATACCGATTATTCACTTAATTTCAACTTAAAACCTTTTATCCTTTTCAAAACAAATCGTCCTTGCTCAACTGCTCCTGGGGAGCTGGCTGCGCCTAAGGCGATTGATTAGTTGAGGCCAGACGGAATATTTGAAAAGGATTACTAAAGGATTTTATTCGTTTTTAGTTTAACACAATACTTTTATTATTCGAAAGGACTTCAATCCTTTTCTTATTAAAATATTCGAAAAGTAATACTAAAGGATTTTAATCCTTTTGAAAAAAACACAATTTTTTTTTTTGGAAAAAAATAAATAAAAACTTTACCCTGGATAATTTTGTTCTGACTGTTGAAGCGTTGAAATAACTAAAATTTTGATTCTATTCCCCTAAAATATTTCCAAGGCTTGCTTTGATTCAACATTTTGAATCGCCTTTTCTCGCATCACGCAGGCTTTTCCACCGAAAAATGCACAAAACTCTCAACAAAGTTGGCTTTTTAAACTGGGAGTCGAATGTGCTAGAAAACCGAGTGAGGATTTCGGGAAAATACGCCCATAGACTCGTGAAAAGCCACATTATATGCAGAATATTGAGGAAAACAGACTTAGAGATAGAAAGAAGTCATTGAGAATAGTAAATAAAGCTTAGAAGATTAAATACCCTTGGAAAATGGGTTGCATATATGAAAATTGATCTTGAATTAATTTAGTTTCCCCTGATTGTTCCTATGGCAGCTATATGATATACCTTCGCTCTCAATCATTTAAAATCTGCATTTAGAGAACACACTCTTAGCTACCCTGAAAAACAATAAAGTTTTCCCTACAACAAACTTTGGACTGATTGTTCCTATGGCAGCTATATGATATAGTTGTTCGATCCCAACGGTTCAGACATTCAGATGGTGCGCTCAATATAAGAAAGGTTATATAGGTAAAAAACTGCGAGGCTATTTTTCGTAGAAACAGACAGACGAATAAAAAAATGGACAGACAGACAAATAGACAGACTGAGAGACAGACAGACGGAGAGGGCTATAGCAACTCGTTTCATCGATCTGATCAAGAATATTTATATATATACAAGAGAACTTTCATATATAGCTCCAAAACTGGGAGACCATTTTGCATAGACACACAGACGGACACAACTGTGCCAATAGTCGAAGCAGTCAGGCAGACGGACAGACGGGCGGAGAGACAGACGGTCAGACGAACATGGCTATACCAACTCGTCTCATATATATGTCCATTCCAAGCTTCATTCAGGTAGTTTGACAAATTGCGACTAGTTTGCATGGAAACAGACAGACGGACGGACAGATGGACAGACAGATAGGCGGACATGACTATATCATCGCGTCTTCCAAACTTCATTCACATAGTTTAAAAAATTGAGACTAGTTTGCAGACGGCTTATAAATGATATAATATAATTGAGTTTCCACTTAAATATTGCTACTTACTCTATTAATTTGGTTGTATTAAGGGGATATATATATATATAGGCTTCCAACTGCACCGATTTATATAGTAACATTACACAGGACGTCACTTTCATAATTGAATCGTTGGACTTGCATTTTTCCCTACTTCACAAAGATATTTAGGAAATTCCTAAATTTCAGCACAGATCACGAGATATTTACAACACTTAACGACCATCTTGGGGTCAACGGAATTTACAGGGTATCTACGTGCGTTCTTCGAAACATTCCTCGTCCTATTTTCTAAGGTTGTAGCAATATTTGCTACCCTTTTTGCAATAGGCAGAGGCAATATTAGGTCCATGGCAAGTGAGACGAGTGATGAGCGTTATGTTTCCCGCCTGCTGCTGGCAGAGATTGAAGAAGGGCACCAATTGCTTGGCCACTTCTGCCATGGGTTGCAGCTGTTCCCGACGCTCGTATTCGATCTCAAAGCACTCGGATTCATCGGGTTCATCATCGTCGTTTTCTTCGTCCTTCTCTTTCAGCTTAGGCAATTGGGCCAATTGTTTTAGCCATTTGGCACACCAGTTGAAATTCTCCTGGTCGAACTTCTTCTTGACGCGATCAAAGAGCGATTTTACTTTAATCTCAGTCAATCCCACCAAGAACTTGGAACGCTTCGTCCGTTTCCTGTAGATATGTATTAAAATCGAATCCTCCGGCGTAATCGGTGAATCCAAAATAAATATGACCCGCTTGCCGCATCTGCGTTGACCGCATCTCAGGCAGGCGGCATAATCCCGATCCGAGAGATCCACATAGACGCAGGAGCGGAAGCTAATCTCCACCGTGGTCGGATAGTCGTCAGGTGCGCAATGATTATTGTGGGTAATTAACAGATTTTCGACCATAAATTCAAACATATAAATCAAATTTGGAGCCTCCATTGTCTTTTACTAAAAATTAAAAAAAAAAAATATACAGAATAAAATATTGAATTTTGAAACGCTTATGACAGATACAAAATTTTAAATGACGTAAAATTTCCATAGGAAAAAGCACATAATTGACATACAGCAGTGTAGTCGACTGCCAGATACCCTGTAATCGAAAACAAGCAGCAAAAAAATCATACTTTATCTTTTCTTTATATATTTATTCAGCTATTCATAATAGATGCTTATGGTTACAATAAAATTTAGCTTTTAAATACATTTTGAAAAACATTTTTTCTATATAAAAAAAAAAAATTAACTTTGCGCTTTTTTAACGTTTGCTCCATTGTACATTATTTGTTATTCTTTTCACATTTTTTTCGCCGACCTTGCTCTGAATTACTGTTACGCGAACTTTTTGCTTTGGTCTTCGGCACAGTGGGACAATCTGCAATGAAAAAGGCGTCAAATAATAGTGAATAAGAGGTAAGAGGAAAAGACAGGGTATACGCACCACGATCGAATGCATCCTCACAAATGTCACAGGGGCAGAGCTTGTCTGCATTGGTGGTAAAGAAACGATAACATTTCTTGGGAACTACCACCGCTGGCTCCGCTTTAATGACACTGCAAGGATCATTTTCCAACTTTTTGGGGGGCGGCATTGGGACATATCTGTTACCCTCCTGGCAGAAGGCTGAGGTTATCGTGGGTCCTTGACATGTTAGACGTACAATGAGCACTAAATTTCCCGTCTGTCGATGGCAGAGATTAAAAAATGGTACCATTTGTTTCACAATACTCGATAAGGGACACAGCTGCTCTTTGGGATCAGAGGCAGCATCATAGCAATCGCATCTATCAATTGCAACATTTGGACCCTTCAATGTGGCCAGGCTTTCCACTTCGGTCTTCCTCTTTTTATACCAGTCACTATTTTGCTGTTCAAACAATTCATCGACGGCATCAAAGAGCGGCTTCACCTTGATTTCGCTCAAGCCAATTAAAAACTTGCAGCGATCCGAACGCTTCTTATAGACATGCACTGAGATACAATCCTGCTTGGTTATCGGCGATTCCAATGGGAAGATACACCTCTTGCCGAACCTCTTCTGGTTGGGATTTACACAACATCTATCATCTCGATCACACATACTCACATAGACGTTGGAGCGGAACGTCAGCTCCACACAAGTGGAATACTCTTCTGGTGCGCAATAATTCTTCTGCGTGATGATCAGATCATCGATCACAAACTCAAACATATAAAGCAAATGTGGCCTAGCATCCATCGTGTTCAGAAAGATAATTTCGTTTATTTAAAGCAACAAAAAATTTAATTTTGATATGTGAATGTCAGGGACGATTCTGGGAAAAAACAAACTAATTTTTATCCCGACCGAACACCCCACTTTTCCCTCGAATCTAGTAGGCGCCGCTGGAATACTCCAAATTAATCGATTATTTTATGATTTTAATTTGTATAATTTATCGATTTTAAATCTGTGGAAACTAGTAAAACTCGGGTCACTTGATAAAATTCCTACTTCTATTTAATGAAGTAAAAAGCATGGATTGTTCCTATGGCAGCTGATAGATATAGTAGCCCAATCCAACTATAAGCTATAGTTGCCTGATCCGTTCGACTCTGAAACTTGTAAGAAAAGTTCATCCTCAGTACCCCGAAGATTACCCCTCCTGAGTGGAATAAGCTTTCGAAAGTTGTTTAGGTTATTTATTTTGATGGATTATTCCTATACCAGTAGCTATATGATTCTCAGTAAAGATTTCAAAAAGAAAATACCCTAAGAATCAATAGTTTTCCATACAACAAGCTTGGAACCGATTGTTCCTATGGCAGCTATGGAATATAGCCATGGGATCCGGCCAGTTCAGAGGTCCACATAGCTCGGAAAGAGACGGAAAGATGGCCCCTTCAATATAAATTTATATATTTTTTTTTATAATTTTATTTTTTAATTTTTATTATAAGTACATATTAATTTTGGGTTTGAAAACGTTCGGGTCTTCTTCTTTTTTTTTTAAATCTTATTCAGTTAGCCCTGTTTAGCCATCACACGATTTGAATGCTCTTGGATATCAGATGGAATGGAATCTAATCGTACATTATCCGACGGTCTGATGGTACAGATATATACCCATTGATCAGCGATCTCTACACCCTGATGCTTGCCAAGCAAACTTCTGAATTGAATTTCAAAAATATGTAGCTAAAATGGGAATTTAGTTTTAGTTGAAAATAATGCAGATTAGTTGGCCAAGGCGGCTGCACTGCAGCAGCATATCGTTTTGGGGTGTATTTCTTTTTTTTCATTTAAATCACAATCCTCTCTCCAGGGCTGACCCTACATTTCGTCTTCTTTGTGTCCATGTGTCAAGGTCAGTCCGGATCTTGGATTATTTCTCTTCTTTTATTTTCCTCACTTGTTGAGCAAACAAAACATGGACTGCAGTCGCATTCGCATTGGCATTGACAACACTCTCCACACGTGTCACAATCGTCGATCACTGGTGAGGGGATTTTTTTAGATATATCAATAGATTTCCAAGAAACAAGTCGGGGATTCACCTACCTATTGGCATTTATGGTTTTAATTTAGTAGTTATTATTAATGAGGCAATTGACCATCGCTTTTGGCTCTTCCTCTACGTAGCCAGTTTGGATGGGCTTTTGTGGCCGTGTCAGAGCTTTTCTATGAAGTTTCTGATAGATCTAGTCGACTTGTATATTGTATTTTAGGAGTAAGTAGCGCAGTTTTCTAATAGCTCGGTTTCGCGCTGAAGACAGAGATGAAACATTTGGTTATGAATAATACAAAGAAAAAGAATTGCACCGTTGAACCGGTGCGGAAAGCCTTACCTAAGTCGCAGCAACTTGCGTATTCGGGGCAGCAATGACTGCAAGGATCAGTAGCGCATCCGCCTCCAGGTGCTGGCTCTGCCGTCTCACAGAAACAACCACCGCCCGCCTGACGACCCTTGCCCTTCTTCTTTGTGTCAGCCTTCTCCTGCTTCTCCTGCTTTTCTTGCTTTTTCCTTTCGGCCTTCGCTTCTTGCTTCTCCGCTTCCTTCTGGGTCTGCACGTAGCGCGGATAGGCTGGAACTCCAGCACAGGGGCCGCATGGCTCTAGGCGTTTCTCAATGACAGATTTGCAGCGACGCTTGGTCGGCACAGTGGGGCATTCTATGGTCGAACAGCAAACTAGTAAACATTACCAGAGAATAGATTAGATTAACTTACCGCGATCGAACTCATCCTCGCAGTATTCACAGGGGCACATCTTGTCCAGATTGCAGGCAAAGTAGCGCAGGCATTTCTTGCCCTCATCGGGTGGTTTATAGCATGGATCCTCTTGCACGCACTGCGGTTGCGGGCAGGGCATACAACTGCTGCAGGGTCTCTTGCCAGTGTCCATGGGACCGCCAGTGGCGCTAGCTGAACCGCCGCCACAACAAGGATCGCAGGGGTCTTCAGGACAAGGCTCAGGCTGGCCGCAGCCGGAGGGCTTCGCTTTACCACAAGACGGACACGATGGACAGGGCGCCGGGCAAGGTGCACAGCTGCCCGGGCATGGTGGTGGTGAGGGCTCCGGGCATTTTGGATTACGCGAACAAATCGAGTGATTCAGTGAAAAGGCGGAGACAATCGCCGGCCCATTCAGGAGTAGACGCATAATGATCACAATATTTCCGGTCTGCTTCTTGCAGAGATTGAAGAGGGGCAACAGTCGCTTGGTCAGCTCCGAGGTGGGACACAGCTGCTCGCGACGCTCAAATCCAGGATCATAGCAGGCACAATTATCTAGCGCATCCTTGTTCTGACCCTTCATTTTTGGTAAATTCTGCACTTGCTCGTACCATATCTTTTCCCAGTTAATATTCTCTGCGTCAAACGATTCCCTGACCCGATCGAACAGTGGCTTCATCGGCAATTCAGTTAATCCGATGAGGAACTTGCAGCGATTCGTGCGCTTCTTATACACATGAATATATAGACGGTCCTTGTCGGTAATCGGAGAGTCCAGTGCAAAGATGCAACATTTACCGCACTTGGGCTGGCAAGGATTCACACAGGATCCGTATTCCCTGTCGCAGATGCTTAGGAAAACGCTCGAACGGAACGAGATCTCTACACAAGTTGGATATTCCTCTGGCGCGCACAGATTCTGTCGTGTTATCAATAGATCATCAATCACAAATTCAAACATATATATCAAGCTTTTATCCATTGTTTGTTTGTTTTCTTTTTCTTCTATTTACGATTTGCGCGGTGCAGAGAATATAAATTTCAAATTTTGTTACTAAAAAATTTTATGTTGTAATTTTGGCCGAGGCAAGAAAATGAACTGTTCCAAACCGAATGGATATTCTACACAATAAGTCTGACAAACCCAAGGCCTACTGAAAAATATGTCTCGCCAGCTGGCCAGCTGTGAGCTTCGAATTCGGTTCTACTCCCAACTCGAAGCAAATAGATGGCAGCCCGATAAACTAGGCCAAAACGCTGCAAGAAGCGCTCAAATCAACTCTGTCCCAGACTACTCCGAGCGATCACAGGTTACTGGCTAATAGGAACTCATGTCGAGACACTATCATCAATATCTTATAATGATTTCTGTAGACAACGCCAATATCTTGATTCACTTCTCTATATTGACCCTTCAGCAATTCTGAGTCCTTATCGTATACTAGCCTTCATCTGAGCAAGAGGATGGTCCTAGTTACCCAAGGTAAATGCCTAAGCCTAAGCAGAAGGAACTGGGCAAGGTTGGGCTGGTCCATCATAGTGGGCCTATCAAGGATTAAGGATGCGGACTAATCTAATCTTCGGCACAAAACTATCGATAGTAAAAGAGTATATATATAGATAGACTATATAAATTATCGGTCAGGAAGATCAGAGAAGTCGATATAGCCGATTGTCCGTCTCTTTCTATGCAAGCCAGGCTCTCAGCTTTTGAGCTAGGTGAATGAAAGTTCTCCTGTGGACTTCCTCCTTCGGATCGGAGAACTATATAATAAGCTGCATAGGAATAATCGGTCCAAATAAAGAAACAATCTTCAAATGACTATTCCAGTTCAGTTTTCTTTCCTTTACTTTTTCGTGAGCTTTAAGGCTCAACAATAAAACATCTCAGGTTTTTTTTTTGGGCTTAAATTGTTTTTATTTTTTACCAATGCAATAAAATTCTTTATTCAATATCTGAAATTGTTCTACAAAAATGATTTGAGCTACTCGTAAATGTAATTTTTAGTGACGCTGCAACGGTCACTGCCTCTGCAGCAAGAAGCTCGACTAAGTTCCTTTTACATTGATGCATGATAAGGATATACTTATGCATTATTATAAAGATATAAACTATATATATAGATAGATATAGGTATAAGCTAGAGAATTGGAAGAGGATGGGCAACAAATCAGGGGTGGAAGGGAGGGACAATAAAAGAACGTGTTGAACACAAAATACGCAATTTGGGGAGCATTAAATACAGGAATTTTCATTTAATATTGAATTTTGAAAGGGCATTGTCTTTATGTGTTGGAAAAAAGAGCCGTCCGCTTGTCCATAGAGCTAACTAAACGATACTAATGTCAGGCGGGCTGAAATGATATGGGCGGAAAAAGCCGGGGCCATTGGACAAACTCGACGCCATAGTGCAGTATACCCGTTGCGCTGACCGCAATCATAGCGCCCCAGAAGAGCATAAAGAGCAGATTTTCCGTATTGAACTCCGACGGATATGTTATTGCAATGATAAACATGGCCACTGCGAAGAGCAGCACTGAGGGGAAGGCAAAGTAACGCCAGCCGCGTGGCGCCACCAATGGCGATGGCAGGATTCGGCCCTCGTTTTCATTGATTAAATAATTTCCCAAGAACAAATCGATGCCATCCTGACGCACACCATCCGCAAAATTATTTAAATAATAGCGTAGCATCGAGTTCTTGCCATCGTTCAGAGCACCCACTTTAGTCCGTTTTCCGGTGCGAGTAAAATCCGTTTTCAGCGCACCCGTGCCGGAATACTGCAGTGAGATGAGATCCGCATTATCCGCCCAAATAGCCTTGAACAACGCCTCAAAATGATTGGAAGCATGCTCGACCCGCTGACCCACATGAAGTACACCCAGCTTTTGTAATACGGCCGTGAGGGAACGACGTGCGAGCATGCTCTGCACCACATTCGTTCTGTCCAGGCAATCAATACAATTCGTGCGGAATACGCCCGTCTGCGTAGAGACTAGATTCCCATTATCGAAAGCATGATAGAAACCGAAATCCTCCTGTTCGTGCGCAAGTCTATCAATGAGTATGTTCAGTCGATCCCAGCGCATCTTACGGCACTCGTTATGGAAATCAAATGCCTCATAACGCACTGATGTGCTGCCTAGCTCTCGTACGAGTCGCGCAAAGGTTGCCTCCAGTTCACCCTCGGCACCCTTTTGATCCACCAAATTGATAGCCACCTGCTGGCCATAGATTTTCACCTGCGTATTAAAGTGAGCCGTACAAGCAGCCAGATGATCCTTGCCGGGTATGAGACGTGGTCGGGGCTTATAACGTAAATTGGGCAGCTGTTGCCAGTGGAAGGGCATGCTACCTCTTGTTTGGACAAAGCTTGTCTGCTGTCCATTAAACTCTACAATTTGTTCGGTTTCCACAAAGTTGGCTACTTGGCCCAGATCGTTGCTGCCGCGACAGAAGAGCCGTGTGCCCGCACGCTCCACCGATCTGCGCGTGAGAATGCTCCAGAAGAAGGTTTGTCCATTAATTTGGACCTGATTAACCGAGACAAAGCCCAGTATCAGTGGCAATTGAAAGCGTTCCATTTTATCGCAGCGGAATTGTTGTAGTACAAAACCGTTCCAAACAAAGCGCTGATCCGCCCGCTCCAGCAGACCCTTCTCTCGCTTTTTCGGACCCAATTCTCGCTGGCGCTGCAGCGTTTGCGTCAGATCATAACGATATGAGAAATAATAGAATTTTGTATCCAATGTTCTGCGCAACATGCTCAAGTATTCCTCATTTTCGGAGCGTTGTATCGCATTGGGAATGTAGGGTATTATATCATAGCCGGCCAGACGCCACACAATCGAATTATTGACGACGCCCACAAACAGGCGATGGGTTGCCACCAGCAAATAATCACAGCTGAGCAGATGTATGGTGCCCAAAATGCCACAGATCCGCCGTGTTGGACGCAAATTGGTCAGTTGTGTAGTCTTCGCTTGCACCCGGGTCACCTTATCCAGTCGTCCAATAATCAACAGCTCATTCTGTCCATTGGGCTCGACTAAAAAGCTCTCCTGGGTTATATACAGATTCATGTCATCGTACACATCGTTGTCGCCTTCCATGCTGCAGGCCGATTAGTTCCGAGCTTGCACCTTGAACTGAGGGAGAAGTGCGATTATTAGCTTTATACTTTTTATGGTTGTCTTTTTATTTGATACTCTGTACGCCGCTGTAAGGGGTATATTTATTTGTAGCTAGTGGAGAAACACCAGTTGGAAGAGTGCTCCCTACAGCTGTCTCTTTTTAAAGATATTAATATGCAATTTGTACATAATAAAAGCCATTATATAATGTAATATTAACTGTTTAACTATTAGTATTAAATTTAGTTAATTTGATATGGGAATGCCTCAAAAGAGCCCCATAAAAATAACTTTTTAGACGCCTTTATCAGAATGTTATCTCCAAGTGCCTAAAATTTCATTCTAATCAACTAATTTACATAAAAGTTATTTAATAAACTACTTGAGTACCCTGGTATATAGGGTATATTGCATTTCTCCCAGCCTATGTAACAGACATTAGAACCTAAGTCTGGCCTTATAAGGTATATATGTTCTATACGGATTATTCTCAGCCAATATAAGACTCACAGCTATGAAACTTGGTATATCGCTACTTAAGGTATCTTAGATTTGCACAAGCCCCTTAACAGACTTTTAAACGCGAGTACAGAGTATCTGCTAGTCGAGCAGTTGTTCTGATTACATACGTGTTTTTTTTTATCAATATTTCCCAGTGATGACGGAGTTCACACGCAACACACAGAGGCACACACACTCAAGCACCGGCAGCGACGCAGCAGCGAACAGCGGGTTGCGAAGAGAAGAAACAACAACAACGATGATTGATAAACTGCAGCTTATGTGTTTTTGCAGCGATCAGGCTCAGGCTGTGTGCCGTGGTTGTTCTTTGGCAACGTTGGCAACTTTCGTCTTATTTGAAGCGACAGCTCAGCTAATTTCAAATAAATAACATAATATTAAATTTTTAGAATATTTTAAACGACAAAACGAGGTGACGAGGGCACAAACACTCACGGGCACACTAGAGCTGTAAATTAATCGATGCGTTATCGATAGTTGCACTTGACGCCATCTGTTGTTTTTTTTACGCAGTATAATGGTTGAAATTGTTCAATTAGTATAAAATGCTCATGTTGTTCTAGTTAATAACACTTATAAAAAGATTTATCACTTTGAAAAATTGTAAAAACACATTGACATACTTCTACCATATGCCAGTAGAAAATTGTATGCCACAATTTGAAAATTGGCATTTATCGATGACAACCACGCCAGTGTATGCCTATGTCAAAATACAAAAAAAAAGTGTGTACATAGTACAAATAAATAGCAAGAATACTTTTTATCGCATCATTTCAAAAACGAACGGACGACGCGACCGCCAGCGCGGTAGCTTGTGAATTACATTCTTATTCTCATACAAAAAGTGAGTTAATTGGCTATCAATTGTGAGCTAGACACTGTTAATTAGCTGCAAAGTGTTAAGCTATATAAAAACATTTTAATTACGAGGACTCGTCCACGGCAGAATACGTAAAGAAGTTAACTGTAAAAGCACAGTTAGTTCGCTTGGCGTCACTTCGGGAAAATGGACACAACACACGGCGCAAATGGCTCGCGCCAGCAGCAGCAGCAGCAACCCAGGAAATCGAATCAGAATATTCAGGTCTATGTGCGCGTCAGGTGAGTAACCCTGGTGGGCGGGAAAAACTCCCCACACCATTTGCGGCAACTGTAATTGTAGTTATTGTTGCTGTTGTAGTTGTGATATACCCTTCCTCAGGGTATTTTAATTTTGCCATGAAGTTTGTACACATTGCGATTTTGAGTATAGACATGACTGTAGGGTATATGAGTAAAATAAGTTTCGACTATAAAATATTTATATAAATTCTTGATTTAGCTATGCTCGGGTACAGAGTATCTTCTAGTCAGGCAAATATTTGTAATCAGACTTGTCAATTGTTCTTTTCGTGCTGTACTGAGATTATTTTCTTGTTTTTTGCAGACCACTCAATTCGCGGGAGCGCTGCATACGCTCCGCAGAGGTGGTGGATGTGATGACACCCCGGGAAATCGTAACACGTCACACGGTGGACTCGAAGCTTACCAAGAAATTCACCTTTGATCGTACCTTTGGACCGGAATCACGTCAATGCGATGTGTATAGCACTGTTGTGGCGCCCCTCATCGAGGAGGTGCTAGCCGGCTATAACTGTACGGTGTTTGCGTATGGCCAGACGGGCACAGGCAAAACCCATACCATGGTCGGCAATGAATGTGCCGAATTGAAATCGTCCTGGGAAGATGTAAGTAGTAGTAAACTGCTCCAAATGTAGAACAGTTGCACTGTACAGTGGACGATTGGTAATTGGAACTGTCTGAAAAAAATCCCACTAATAAGAATCTGCATCGTTCTACTTATCGAACATTTACTGTATTAGAAACTAATTTAGTTGCGAGGCCCCAAAAAAAAGGTAGCATAAAAACCGGTTTATCTGTTGCCTTGCCGCAGATCTCGCAGCATACCTTGATTTCCCAGAATTTGAAACCTTTGCCTAATTAATCTACCTACTGTTTTAGGACTCGGAAATTGGAATTATACCAAGAGCCCTCAGCCATTTGTTTGATGAGCTGCGCATGATGGAGCTGGAGTATACGATGCGTATTTCCTACCTGGAACTGTACAATGAAGAACTGTGCGATCTACTCTCCACGGATGATAATACCAAGATACGCATATTTGATGATAGCACAAAGAAGGGTTCGGTAATCATACAGGGACTCGAGGAGATTCCTGTGCATAGCAAGGATGATGTGTATAAGCTGCTCGAGAAGGGCAAGGAGCGCCGCAAGACGGCTACCACACTGATGAATGCTCAATCGTCACGCTCCCATACCGTATTCTCGATTGTAGTGCATATACGTGAGAATGGCATCGATGGCGAAGAAATGCTAAAGATTGGCAAACTGAATCTAGTGGATCTGGCTGGCAGCGAGAACGTTTCCAAGGCGGGCAATGAGAGGGGCATACGGGTACGAGAAACGGTTAATATTAATCAGAGTTTGTTGACACTGGGACGTGTGATCACCGCTCTGGTGGATCGTGCACCCCATGTGCCTTATCGTGAGTCCAAGTTGACGCGCCTGCTGCAGGAGTCGCTGGGCGGCAGGACTAAGACTTCGATTATAGCAACCATTTCGCCGGGTCACAAGGATATCGAGGAGACGCTCAGCACTCTGGAATATGCGCATCGTGCCAAGAACATACAAAATAAGCCAGAGGTCAATCAAAAGCTCACCAAGAAGACGGTACTCAAGGAGTACACTGAGGAGATTGATAAACTGAAGCGAGATTTGATGGCGGCACGCGACAAAAATGGTATTTACTTGGCCGAGGAAACCTACCATGAGATGACGGTCAAAATGGACTCGCAAACGCGTGAGCTCAATGAGAAAATGCTGCTATTAAAGGCACTCAAGGATGAGCTGCAGAACAAAGAGAAGATTTTCAATGAGGTCAGCATGAGTCTTGTAAAGAAGACCCAGAAGCTTACACGCACCGAACAGGATCTAACCGAAACAAAAGGATCTCTGCTGCTCACCAAAAAGGTGCTCAATAAAACCAAACGACGCTACAAGGAAAAGAAACAAGTGATTGAGTCTCATGTCAAGACTGAAGAGCAACTGACCAACCTAGCGCATCAAATTCTCGAGGCAGCCGACATGGCCGCGGATGATACGCATCAACTGCACGGCACCATCGAACGGCGCCGTAATGTGGATGAGAAAATACGCAACGTCTGCGCACAATTCACGGATCGCATGCGGGATAATCTGGAAGTGCTCGATGGCAGCCTGAGTCAATACCAGGAGCAGCAGGCAGGCTCCACCCAGCAGCTGACCGAGGAGTTGGGTAAGCAATACTAAAATTTTATAACTCATGATTGCTAAATTTGTTTTCCCTTTTAGCTAATTGTACCACTGTGCATCAGCGCCTGGTGGCGAATGCCTCAAAAAGCATAGACAACTTGCGTGCTATTTGCAGTGAATCCTTGACTGCCCATGGACAGCTGCAGGCACAGTTTGCAACTGCAGTTACCAACACTGGTGATGCCCATTTGCAGGCTCTGGTAGCGCAGCTTCTGGCGCACATGGAGCAACGCAAGGTGCAACTGAACGAGGATATTTTGTCCAATCTACAAGAACTAGAGAGAAATAATGAACGCCACAAAGCCTCACTGGACAACATGCGGGAGAGCTTCTCGCCGATAATAGAGCGCAATGCCAAGGCACTGCAACAACATGTGGATCAGGTGCAACAGCAGCTGCAGAAACTGACGGCACTTAGTGCACCCGATGCAGAGCAATTGCAGCAGCTACAGGCTGAGCTGGCGTACGAGGCGGAGCTAGCAATGCAAGAGGAGGCCCTTTTGCGTCAACTGGAAGAGGTGCAAAAGGAACGAGCCAAGAACACTATCAGCATGGGCACTCGCGTTGGCCAGCTGAAGCGCAGCCATGTCGCAGTTAATGAGCAGGCACAGTTGACTGATAATAGCATGCAGGCTTATGCCATGAATGGAGCTGTCGCAGCACAGGCGGCACGGGATCAGCTTTGCAGTCAGCTACAGGCGGCAGCGGTGTGTGTAGATCAGGGCGTGGCCAAATGCTCGACGCTGCAAGTGCAGCTAGATAATCTTAGCAAGGAGAGCACCAAACAGACCGCAACCAGTTTGCAAATGATACGCTCCCACGAGGAGCAGCTGCGACAGATGTGCACATCTAGCGAGGATCGTGCAAAACATCTGAGTCACGAACAGCATAAACAGCTCCAGCTGGCTAATGAGCAATTCCAGCAGATAATTACCGCGGATTTGGAACTGGGTATTGGCCATGCTACGCTTACGGCTGATCTCATTGATAAACTCTCCGAGCAAACAAAGCAGCTAGGAGTAATGCAGCGTCAACAGCTGCAGACTTGCAATCAGCAACTCTTGCATTTCCATCAAAGCGAATTGAAAACCTATGCGTCTACGGGTACCACGCCCTCCAAGCGTGATTTCATCTATCCACGCACGCTGGTTGCCACATCGCCGCATCAGGATATTGTGCGTCGCTATCGTCAGGAGCAGGACTGGTCGGATTTGGATACCACAGCCACCATTGATGAGGCAAGTGGGGGGAGGGGACTATTTTAAAACCATTCATATTCTAATTGCTTTGCATTTTACAGGGCAGCGAGGCTGAGGAGGAACCAGAGGTATCCATGCAGTCTGTGCAGGAGCTGTCGGAAACGGAAACCATTATGAATTCTACGCCCATCGAGCCAGTTGATGGTGTCAATTGCCTTAAGCGCGCCTCTGCAGGTGCCAACTCCGGAAACAGTTCGAATACACTGAAACCCCCGCTGGCCAAGCACCGCAGCAGCAGCTGCTCTCTGTCCCGCTCACTGACGCCCAACAAACTTTCGCCGCGCAACTCTCCACGCAGTTCGCCTGCCTTCAAAAGGGTGAGTCAATAATAACATCTGTTAAATGGTTCAGCAATTATAATTCCGTTTCCCCTCTCGTTCCAGGCACAGCACAACAAAGAGAACGTGGCCTGATATTATAATCCCAATAATACTTAAGTCGCTAATTGGATCGATACTTGTTCCTTTTTATTTTTTACTTATTTTTATTCTTTCTCTTGTATCTATAATTTTTGAAATTCTTATTTCAATTTGCACGTTTGATCTGGAAATAAACAACTGTATTACAGTGAATGTTCAGAAGAGTGAACTAATCATCCTGTATACGAAAAAGTCCTTTTTCTTTGGGTTTCCGGAAGGACCTTCGTATATATTTCTATACAGCAGGAGTGGGACTATCTGATGGGCAAAGGACTCACTGATAGCGCTGATTTCATGACACTTTCCATGCCTTAGGATTGCGGGGATTGGTATTCCATAATCGAGGCATCCTTTAAGGATTATCGTCGGGAAACGGAAATCATAATGACGCTCTACTTTTAAGGGCTTGAATGAGCTGATGTGAATTTATTTTGGCCGAATACTATCGAATACTAAATGTATCTATTTTAAGGGATATTTATTTTAGCAGCTGTAATTCTAAAGGACGATATCAGTCCGCCTCTTCTTGCTCCTCATCGTCGTCCTTGAGTATGCCCAGGCGTCGGGCCACTTCTTTGACATTCGCAATGAATTCCTCCTGCACCAAATTGAAACTCATGGCCAGCAGGGCAATGCCAAAGAGCAGATACAGGGAACAGTAGGCAATGGACTGCTCCGACTCATCCTTAACACCCTTGGCGGGCACAAAGTCACCAAATCCTAAGGGAAAATATTCATATGAGAGAAAGCCCATAGATTAAAGGGAAAGCTTACCTATTGTGGTTAAGGTAATGAAGCAGAAGTATGCCGAGTCCAGGAAGGACCACTGCTCCCAGAAGGCGAAGAGTGCAGCGCCGCCTAGTATGTAACTGACCACCAGAAAGACGCATAGCCAAATGGGCACGGGGCGATCCTTGGGCACCAGTTCGAATCTATCACCCGAGTCATCGCCATACATGGAATCGTCGTCATCGTAATCATAGCTGGGACGTCGCCGGATCTGGCGTTGCACAGGAAAGCCCATGGGTGACATGATGCGCGGCGAGGGTGGTAGGCGTCGTTCGCGGCGTCGTTCACGGCGTGGCTCTCTGCTTCTAGAGCTGTGGCGCACTGGGTAATCCTCGTATAGTCCATTATCATCGTAAAGCGACAGCTCGTCGAAGCTCTCCTCCACGTAGTCATCGTAGCGCGGCGAGCGTCCGCGTCGTTGACGCTGCGGTGGCGCTGCATCATAATCCGGTGGCTCTAGATGATTGCCATAGCGCGAGGTTTGGCGACCCAAGCTGCCAGCGCGTCTTCCATTGGACCGTTGATGCTGATGATGATGCGGTGGCGGCTGTGGGGAACGCTCCCGCTCCAGATCTCGCTGACGTTGACGCTGGCGATGCGCTGATCTGGGCATGGATTGGCTGCGTGGCGCATTCCTTGCCTGCTGCCCGCTGTGGGTCAAGTCATCATCATCCAGCGCATAGCGATTGGGTATAATTGGCGTCTTGCGCACCACATCCTCATCTACATCCTCGTAATGCGAGGAGCTATGCCCATGCTGCCTTGGATCTACAGATTTGGCGCGCCCACGACCCGGAGCCGAATGCAAGCGATGCAATTCTCTGGAGGCACGCGCATCCTGACGCTGTGGTGATCTAACTGATCTCACACTGGCCGCACGTTTCGCCGGCGGATGCATATCACTGAAATCATCTATGGAACCATGTATGTGCGTCCTCGAATGGCCCAGATAACGCTCCCGTTCCACTGTATGCCGATCCCGCATCCTGTCCCGCTGTTTCTGTCGGCTGCTGTAGCGACTGGCACGATTCAAAGTCTGCGTCTCGTACTCATCCCCATAAATGGTATGACGCTGGCGCGGCTCATGCTGCAGTGGCTGGTGATACGTCTGCGGATGCCTGCGTCCACTGCGTCCTCCACTGCTACGATGACCAAAGTCCCGATCCCTATCCCTATCCCTGTCGTCATAGCCGCGACCATATGTGCGCAGCTCTGGGTCTGAGTAGGCGTGACCCATGGATGGCCCCAAACCAGAATCATTATTCGAACGCTGCGTCATCTTCATGGAGCGCCGAAACGAAGGCGGTGGCTGACTCCTGGAGTAGTTGCGCTGCGGTCGCATTCGCACAGATCTCTGCCGGGAACGTTGATTCCTGGGACGCTTAGCCGAACGGGTGCACACATAGCAACAGATGCGCCAGTAGAGGAAACTTCATAGGGAGACAGAGAGAGAGAGAGAGAGAATGAGCACTTCCGCTACAGTAACTACTCGTAAAAGAGAACCGCAACTTTTGAATTGAAAAACCATAAAATTCGAACTGAATTTCAAGGGAAACATTGGTCATTGGTTGGATTTAATTGCACCTGGCGAGGCTCCACTGTACTTGTCATACTTGTTAAACTCACCGAAACGATGTGGCCATCACATCTCCAATATTTGACAGACAGAGCAGCATCAATGGAATCCCAACGATGGCATAGAAGATCGTTGTCACCTTGCCCCAGTCCGTGCGCGGCGATATGTGGCCATAGCCTGTCCAGAGTCGGATGACGTTACATGTGAATGATTAACAGGGGTATAACTCTTTATATTTGACTGCCATTATTATATATCATTTTGTTTGCATATATCAAAAAATATATCTATGTATAGGAAAATATTATAGTTCATAAAGAAACTTAGGATAGAAAACGGGAGGATTTTAAGGTTGGGTTCCGATAAATAAATAACAGTTTGGGAAACTCATTTGGAAACTCCTTCTTCAAAGCCAAGTTCATCTTTTTTACCGCTTCGAATTGTACTTTCTTTCCAGTAATTTTGAATAGAAGTATTTAAATTATTAGTTTTAATACACTTAAAAAAAATAGAAAAGAAATTCCATTAGTAGCTTCATTAATAATCACTTGGAAAAAAAGAGTATAGACTAAATTGGAATCTAGTTTTTGATATTTCCCTCGAAAAGACTTCAAGAACTGCCCTGACCTTTAGCCAATTTGTGGCAGTTTGCATATTGGCCAAGTTCTTGAATGGCCAAAAGGCGCAACGCGTCTAATCGCTGTACTAAAAGAAACTAACCCCGAAAATGTTGGCTTATTATCGTCTTACCTTATCCCACGCGCAATGAACAAGTACGAAAAAAGGCGTTTCAAGTTTTGCCGCGGAAATGCGGAAGTATTTGTATCCGGCTAAGGCTAAGGTCTATACATGTTTTTTGGGTGTGTTAGATTAGGCCAAAACAAGCAACGGTCATTAAACTCAAACAGAACTGAGACTAAGCCAGGCCAAAGAAGAACCGTCTAGGCAAACAGCAATAAAATAAGTCATTTAGAGCCCAATATGGCAAAATTTGTTGCGAAAAAAGTTCCCATCATCAATCTAAAATATCTAAAATATAAAATAATAATAAAAATAATAATAATAATAATAAAAAAACGATACAATAACTGAAACTGAAACTGAAAACTCATCGTCGGTCGGTCAGTCGCGTTTGACCTTGCGTTTGTTTTGAACGCATTAAATCAAAACTTTTGATTTCCTGCCCTCTGGACCCAGACCACCAGCCGGATCCCCCAATCGCCCCAATCTGAAATCTAGAAAACTATTTTAGAGGTCATTCACGTGAGGCGCACAGTGGGCCAATAAACCTGTGTGCAACAAACTGTATCCAAAAAAGCCCAATTCATGCGGCTGCACGACCGATCCCCCCACTATGATAAGCCGAATAAATTGCGCCCTGCAGCAAACTGATTAGTTAATGGACATTAATTGTACACTATCCGAAAAAAATTGGACTCACAGAATCTGTCAACTCATTATAATTTCCAGGAAAGTGTTTTGTAATCAATGGCTGGGCTGAGCTGTGCTGTGCTGGATACCCTTCAATAGAGTCTAATGAACAATTAATTACAAAACGATCGTGAGTGCGTTCCATATTTATGCGATTTCTACGTGATCGTCCACTGTGCTGCTCAAGCGATTGCAGCAGTTCCTGGGCGGATCGCCGATCAGCGATCGCTGATCAGTGATCAGAGAACATGCGTTGCGGTTTGGAAATTTCTTTGGCAAGATGAATCAATGCTAAGTACGTGGGCTGCCTGCCCGGCGACCCACCGACCCACCGATCCACTGATCAAGCGATCGACCGATCGCTGTTAAATCTGGCGTGTCTTGTCTCTGCTGCCTGCTTCTGCTGCCTGCTTCTGCGTCTGCCACGATCGTCTGCCTTGTCTGTCTACCTTGTTTGTGTTGATTCATTAACTGTTTGCACTGCGGCACAGTGGGCCAAAAAGGCATGAGTGGGTGGTAAAAAATATTAAGCTAAGAACGAGACTACTTTAAGCTTAATTTAATCGATTGAATCATCCGTTTGATTGATTCCTTTCAGCTGCAAAGTTTTATAGGGTATTTGAGTAACAAATACTCTCATTTCCAGTCCTCGAAATGAATTGATCAAAGATCATTTTATGCAGATAAAGTTTGTTTTTTAAGGAAAGAGTATTTGATTGTACTTTAAAGACGAATCTCTTTTTAACCAAGAATATTTTTGCAATCAGATTTAAGTCACAGCATTCTTTGCTCCAATATTTTGTGTGTTTGCTCCACGGTGCTCGTGACTGGGCACGGGCCACAGCCCGATCTCAAGCCCGAGCCCGAGCCGCACCTGCCGTCCTCGGCAAGCCACACTCGAGTGATTTTAGTGCGTCGTCGGATTGTCCGATTGTCGCATCGTCGCTTTGTTGGGTTGCTGGTTGCTCAGTTGTTGGGGCATTGTTATATAAGTAGCGTGTGCCTCTCGCATTGCCGAATTATTCTGTTGTCGTTGTTGTTGACGAGCAAGTCGCGGGTTTGCCAAGCGAAAAATACGGGTCACTGTGTGAACGATTCACCCATAAGAAGCAGAAAGAGCCAAAAAAAACAAATAAAGTCATGAGAAAAGATTGCCTCATTGCGGCGCTGGCGCTGTCACTTTTCTGCCAAGTGGCTCTTATCTCCGCCAGAACTGGCGAGGATCAGTGGGTGTGGCGCACCTACAGTCGCAGGGAGCGGGCCTTCAGGGAGAAGGACATTGATCGCAGTGGCGCCATACGTAACTCGTTTGACAATAAATTGAGGAGAGAGCCGACAACTAGAAGGCCGCTGCCTGGAGAGCCAGAGAACGATGAGATTGAGGATTATGTGGATACTGAGCCGACTGTGGGCACCACGCCTAATGTGGGCACGCGTCAATTTAATCCCTATCCCGGCGGCAATCCCTTTGGCAATGGCAATGGTCTGCCCACAAATGGAGGTCAGTTTGCGGGCGGTGCAAATGGCTTTGGCGGCGGCAATCCTGGCGTGCTTGTAGGTCCAGGCGGACCAACTGGAATTATAGGCAGACCGCAACAGTATCCCAATATTTATCAGCCGGGCCTAGGTGGATTCGGTGGCGTTCAGAATGGACTGGGACTGGGACAGGGCCTGGGACAGGGCCTGGGACAAGGACAAGGTGGCTATCCAGGCATTTATAACGGCGCAGGCTTTGGTGGTGGCCCAGCTTATCCGGGCTTTAATGCAGGTGGCAACTATGGTGGTTTTGCTGGAGCTCAACCAGGCACTGGACTGGGTTTGGGTCAGCCGGGTGGTAACAATCAATATCCCTTTGGCGGTTATCCGGGCGCTGGCACAGATTTCAATAGCAATCAATTCGGTAATCCTGGTGGACAATATCCTGGCGCTGGACAATATCCGGGCGCTGGGCAATATCCTGGCGCAGGATTAGGACAATACCCGTCCAACCAGTATGGCGGACCACAGTACACAGAGGGCTATGGCCTGGCTAACTTGGGCTTGGGTCAACTTGGACTGGGCTCGGGTCCTGGGCCCACCGGCTTTGGCGGCAATTTTGGAGCTCCAGGATTTGGCGGCGGAGGCTTCAACTATGACGAGAAGTCTACGGTGCCCACAGTGATCGAAGGCAAGAATGCCAAGAGTGTTGCCATCAGTCCAGCAACAGGAAAAGTGAATGATAAGCTCAACAAGAAAGTTTAATCCTAGCCCTACTTCGTTCTCTTAGCTTAAGTTAGTCTTTAGGTCTAGTTTTAGGTTTAGTTCGAATAAATTCTCGAACCGAAATAGAATCGGTTCGAGACCTGCATTTTTTTTTCAACTCAAAACCGAACCAGTTTCAATTGTTCCAGCTTTTGGGGGTCACTCACCAATTGTGGTTATGACGATGATAGAATAGAAGAGCGAGCCGGCAAAGGTCCATTGCGACTTGCGAACATCCTCGTCGCCATCCCAGCCATCCGCCTTGATGGCTGTCAGAATTTGCTTCTCAAAGTTGGCCAAATGTTTGCTCACATTCGCCATCCAATCGTTCTCGCGCAGCACCAGCGCATCATCCGAAAGCAGCCAAATGCGTTCGGTCAGATTGAAACGCAGATTCTGTATATCCCGCTTGACCTACATAAATTTATGGATAACATTTTGTGTCCAACCTAAATCTAAACACCTTCCAAACTCACCTCAATCTCATGCGGACGCTCCAGATGCTGAAATAAATACGCACCGCCGACACAATAGGAAACGACTAGGAGCACCAGCAGCACATGGGATACGATGCAGGTGAGCACCTTCCAAGAGAAACAGATGGCAGCCACGCAGCGTCCACGTGTCGGCTTAGCAGGCTCCACCATGTGCGCCGGCAGCGATTGGGCCCGCCTGCCCGACATAGCCGGCTATGATTCCTTCCGTGGCCAATTTCACGGCTTGCTGCTCACAAATTATGTGCAGGCAAAAAGAGGTGTAAAAATGCGTTAATTATATACCAAATAGTCGACTAACAAAATACCCTAACTGCAATAAGGAAATTAAATGAATGAAATATATTTTTTGGATCTCTGAACTTGGTTCCTATAGAAATAGCAGGATGCGCTGCATAAAGAGAAGAAGAAATGGAAAGGACTTGGACTTAGATTTCATTTAAAGGCTATAGAAACCCAGAATTCGGATTCTTCTCACTCGTCTTAGAATTTCCTAAGCAAAAGTAGAGTATAAGAAGGAATTCTGGAGTCCTTGCAGGATACAGCAGAATATCCTGCTCTACATTAAAATAAAATACATATCATAGATGATATTTATCGATTCCGTATTTAGATTTTATTAAGAGACTGTAGAAATCCATTAATTCCCTTTGAATCTCTTATACTCTACTAGGTAGCGTATAAGCAAGATTTCTTGAAGATTTATGCCAAGATTTATTGGTAGTTTGCTGGAATTTGGCTACGAAGAATTATTGCTGCTCTGCAGTAGTCTACACTCCTTGGTATATACTAAAAAAAGGACCACAAAATGGGAGTGGGAAACCCCATGGGCCACTGCCCGCTGCCCATGGCCCACGCAGCCGCCGAGACCAATACAGGTGCAGATTAATAATTGTCTAAATATTTATTTAGTTGGTTCAGCTGGCAAGGTCGGGCGGGTGATTGGTGGGGGTGCGGGGGGCGTGGAGGCACTACGACGACGCTTTGCTCTATGAAAACTATTTTTGGGGAACATTCATCTAAAAATCCATCTCATCAGCAGTGTGAACAGGCCGTCAACACAGCCAGACAAAGCAACAACAGAGGCAGAGGCAGAGCACATGTCGGGCGGGGGAGCCGGAGCAGACTACTCGAAATTTTTACTTTTTACAGTCTAAATACACACAACAAATATATACGAAAAAAAAGAAGAAGAAAAATAAATAAATATATATCTAAAATTGTGGCGAAGATGCTGCGTAACATGCCCAAATAATTATAATCTTTGATTTTATATGATTTTTCTTTATGGCCAATTAACTATGAGCAATTTATGAACTGATTGGCTCTTGGAATGGCATCATTTACATTTATGTTTCCTTTTCTTCGCTCCGTTCAGCCCTCCCCTCCTCCCCAAAGTTCCGCCTCGCTTTTTTAGATGAAAACTCAAAATTTCCAAATGGAAAACATGCTGCGCGTGCACCGCTTTTGTATAGATTTTCCGATTTTCCGAATTTTCCGAGCAATTCCGACCGATTCCGACCACTCTCCAAAGATTACTGAAAACTTTTCTCGATCGTCGATCGGGCGAGTGTTTTATTTTTGAATATTTCTTTTTGGAATACTTTTTGTTTACTTTTCGCATCTCATCTCAGTTGGCATTTCAATTGTTCGGTTCCTCTGATTAAAATCTCAGCCGTCTCTCTCCTCCGATTGGATATATCTTTCCTTTATTTCTCTTAAAAGTAAATAATATTTCTCTTAGGCCTGTTAACTGCCTAACTAACATAGTAAAAAGTCTTTTCCGTATCTATATATAATACTTTAGATATCTGAACGTAGATAAGATATGCTATGGGGTTATATATAGAATCAATGTCTCAATCAACATTCAGTTGCCTAAAGGAACCCTCCATTCCGAATAGACTCTCAAAGTCGACGGGTTTTCCGGGTCTCAGGCTCTCATCGGCTCTGTAGTTGTTCTCCTCCACCCAGTAATTCCGGTAAGCGTTAATACGTTCCTCCCATTCCTTGATCAATTCCGGTATTGAACCATTTTTTCCGCCATACTCCACGGGCAAATACTCTTGCGGTATCTGGGTGTACAGTGACTCCAAATTGTCGCCGTGCACAAAGAGCTATAGAAAAGATATATATCTATATGATCAGGAATAATCGTAGTTTCCTATTACTTACCCGACTCTGTTGCTTCTTGGACATCATCGGCTTGAACATATTGAATATCCTATCGAATCCTAGAGGCGTATTGATGAAATGGTTGCCCTTTATGCGCACGGGCAATGCCTCCTCCTGAAATACGGTCATCTTTTTGCTGAATCCCGGTGTCATCTGGAGCACGTGACCCATGTGAACGTTACTTAAATCCAGTATATGAATGGTTCCATTCACAATGACATCGTCGTCTTCGTTTAGCATTATTTGATGCATCAGTCCTCCGGCTTTATTAATTTCCACAAAGCTATATTCATCCGGATTATAGGCGCCCATGCGAATCAAAGCTATACGGGGTCCATTATCATTTAGTGGGCGTGGCAGCGGTAAAGCACAACTGCAAATCAAATCCTATAGAATATCTCGTTGGAAAACACTCGTGGAAAACTCACCCTAAACGGAACAATTTGAGCAATTTATCCACATCCACATTGTGTCCAAGGAAATACTCCGGATACTTGGTGCGTAGCGTATAGAAGCGATCCAGTTTCGACTTGGTCTTCTCCAGGCTATACTTACAGCCCCTCAGGAAGTTGACCAGAAACTGATCATCGGTGCGAGCCTTCAAATGGGGCTGCTGTTCGATCCATAGACGTAGTGCAGCTATATCCTGATCTATGCGATCGGGATTCTCGTACAGTTCCTCGATCGCTACCTTCTGTAGCTCTGGCCTAAGCGGGCGTATGGAGGGCATGTTGACCAGGTCGGGTAGTCAATTCACGAATGAGGAAAGGGGCCTTTGTTGGGGTCTGATCAATGGCCATTAATATAATCAGGTAAAAAGCCCGATATAGATAAGATAAGTCAAAATAATAATACTAGACAGAGGCTAACAAAGAGAGGCCAAGTTCTAAGCAAGTTTCAGTTTATTTTTGGATCGTTTATAAGTTTACATGGATTGGTTTCATCAGTCTATGTCCAGCACACGAAACGATCCATCCAAGCCAAAATGACTCTGGAAATGTAGATTGCTGGCGGTGGCATTATTTTCTCTCAACTTTTCGTTGGCTCCAAAGTGACGCGTCTGCTCGAAGTATTCCCGATAGGTCAACATTTTAGCTTCCATTTGATCGATGATATCCTGCATGGTGCCTCTGCTGCCGCCGTATTCCTCCGGCAAATACTCTCGACGCACTCGCTCATAGATCGCCTCCGGATCGGAGCTGACAGAGACCTGAAAAGAGATTAAAACTATTACTAAATTGTGGCTATAATGGTGGCCATCACTTACGCGGTTCCTGATCTTGGCCGGAAAGAAGGAACGCAGAGAATTGAAACCGCTTTCGAAGGAAGTAGGCGCATTTATAAAATGAATACCCTTTTGCCGGGTGGGCATAGCCTCATCCGCAAACGCCGAGAATTTGCTCAACAACTGCGGCTGGAGGGCAAATAGATTGGCCGCCGTAATACCCGACATATCCAATATTTCTATATAGCCGCTGACATTTGCATTGTCGTCCTCCAGCATCATAATTTCACCAAACATGGAACCGACTCGTATAATATCCTGGAATTTGAACTTATTCGTGTCATAGCAACCAGCGCGTATTATAGTCACCGCTGGACCCGTATCATCCTCAGCCAAAGGAATGCGGAGTATCACCCTGGAAAGGCAATACTCTTGCTGTAATTGTGCATTATTTTGATGTATTTATATAGCTAATATACCCCATGCGAATGATCTCTAAGACCTGAGCATCATCGGCCAGGCGATGCTCATTGAATACCTCGGGTATAGCCGCCTGCAGGGTATAATATCGATCGATCTTCTGCTTGGCCTTCTCCAGACTGAACTTACTGCCGCGCAGAAAGCCCAAAAGGAACTGATCCGTCAGACAGGCACAGAGATGCGGCTGCCTCTGCAGCCAATCCCTCAATGCACAAATATCAGAGGGTATCCGGGCGGGCACTTCATTCAGCTCCTCTATGGCTATACCCTGTAATCCCGCCGGTAACCGACGAATGCCGCTGTTCAAGTTTTGGTTACTCATTCCGGCTCAGGTGATTAGATGCAGACTGCCCAATCGATCGTTCCATAAATTCCCAAAAAGAAATGCAATTCGAACAGTTAATCATATCATTATTATACATTTCTGAAGAGTGTCATTTAATGCGATAAGTGGTCGGCGCTAATCTGACTGGAGATTAGTTCTTGCTTATGGACAATTAATATCAAGGCTGCAAATCTAATGGGTTGTGAATGGTTCGCACGGGTTTGCGGAGCGGTTCATACAGAAAACGGCTACATTTTGTTTTTTTTAACCGAACCGTTCGCATTTGGCTCCGCATAGCAATAATAATCAAATACTAAATCCTCTTTCTGTAAAAAAAATACATTTTTATTATTTTTAATTTTGTTATTTTCGTATTCTTTAGCATGGGTAGAGCCCCTAATCCCTGGGTACACACAACGGTTAATTTCGTAGCATTTAGTAAAATGTTAATTAACAGGAGCAAAGAAATGCGTTAACATCTGTTAAAAGCTTAAATATGCTTGATGTTTGTTTGCTATTAAAAGCTCAATTTAAAATATATAAAAGAAAACAAATAAATTAATGAATGCTATGCCAGAGCAATAATTGAATAGCAAATATAATATTAGAATATTTGATTGTTTTGTCGTGTGTCGTGACTCAACACGTTCTCGATTGCGCGAAAGATATCGCACATCTCTAGCAACTGTTAGTTAGCAGAGCAGCCTCACTGTCTGTTTACAGCGCCTTTTGGAAGACGCAGTCTTAATACAAATAATAAATAAAATAAATAAATTAAATAAAAGTCATCATTAAGTTCGAACTACGCGCTATTTAAATAACATTAAACGGAGCTGAATTTAAACAAATACAAGAGAACAACGCGTTTCCCCTGCGGGATTTAACAGCGCCCTTTTTTTTTTGTTGAGGCGTAAATTGCAGTGCAATTTCCACACTGTTGCGGCGGCATTTCAGTTCAACAAAAATTAAAAGCGAAGACTAAAATAAAGTAAGTGTAAAAGAAAGAGTGGGACACGGAGAGAGAGAGAGAGAGAGAGAGAGACAGAGAAATGATGACATTTGATGCAGTTGTGGGCAGAATAGGTGTAGAGGGCGTCAGTGAAAGGTGCAGCAAAGGGCGTTAACAGCAACAGCAGAAGTAACAGTGGGCGGGCGCCCACAGTGGGTGGCTTGGGTCATGCGACCCCCCTCAAGGGCACACGATAACCGCAGCGCAGCGCTGCGCTGCGGCAGCGGCAGGTGGCGTAAGTGCCGCAAAATAGTCAACTAAATCAGCGAATTTTAAGACTTTAATTCCCTTTTCGTTCGTTTTGTTACCAAAACAGTGATTCATCATTATATATCATCATCATCATCATCATCATCGCCATCACCTTAATCATCATCACCATCAATCTTAGTATACAAGTATTGACGTAATGTGCATATTATTCAAATTAGAGACGAGCGCCGGAGGGGAATTCCACGAAAAGCCTCAAAGCCTCAATAGAACTTTCTAAATTGTCGCAATTTAGCTTGAATTGCTTAAAGATTGCCCATGCTAAAAATTCCTCTGGGATTCCGAGAAGCTTAGAATTTTATCAAAATTAGACCAACAAATAATATTATTGCTATCTCAGAGAGCCGAAATCACATATAAAATACTAAAATTATGTCAAAAAAACAAAAACAGAACGATATTTTTCCTAATTTTGTACAAAATTTCTATTATAAGACTACGAGGTCTGCGTGAGGCATGGAATAGTATATACTTGAAAAAAGTACAGAAAAAGGTAAAAGGAAAATGTGAATTGGATAAATTTGCCTTAAGGGGCCTCTGTAACGGGTTAGCAAACCGAACCGAACCGTACCGAAACGAACCGATAAATGAAATGGAGCTTTTGTCATCTCTAACTAAAGTTCCGCACCCATCTCTAATATGAAAGAAACTAATCGCTGTTTATTATTTTCAATTAACAAGCTTCACCTGTTCACCAACAGCCCAGAGCCAAGATGCAAAACAATCCCAGTCCACAGTTACCCTGCAAAGGTATTTTAAAGACGTCGCGCAGCTTTGACAAGTCGGGTGCCAGGTGAGTGAGCCCTCCTCTCAACTTTGACCTTTTCACAAAACAAAAGCTGATGGTTTTCCTTTCCTTTTTGGTTTTACAGTTTTCGCAAAAGTGCCAAGTTCGATGAGCTGAATGTGCTGCAAACGTTTCATCCTGCCGACAAGGATTACGGCCATATGAAAATCGATGAGCCAAAAACACCGTACAACTACACGGAGCCATTCAATGAAAACAAAGATGAGCTGGACACCGAGTTGCTGGTCGAGAAGTAAGAATCAAGCACTCTGCTGAAAGGGCGGAAATGGTAGTGGGCTGTGGGAGTGGCACCTTTCATTTTGTACAGTTTTTGTGGCTAGCTTGTTGCAACTGGTTAAGCGACGGGTGCCAAGCAAAGTCAGCTACCAATCATGTAGAACGTTGTGGAAGCAGATGAGCACATGAGGACAATGGCTGTTAGCTTCTGTTGAGGGTTGAGGGTTGATCCGTCCATGTTAGAGAGCACATTTTAATGGCATTTATGATGAGCGCAGGGTATTCCAAATTTGTCGGGAATTGTGAAACGCATTGAAGTAGTCGTCTGTATACTCTGATTCATTAGATTGACGGAAGCTGTGTCCGTCTGTCTAGACTCTCAGTTGTAGAGATGAATAAAACCTGCCGAGGTAACTTCCTCTAGTTTGCCTCTAGGTTGAAACTATCTTTGCTTTTTAAAACATATCTTAAACAAATATTTAATCAGATACAAAACAGAACGGTCAGAATGGTATAGCTGGCATAGGAACTATAGCTCTGAAATTGGAATAATTTGTTTATTTGTGCAGATTTATCCACTAGGTAAATTCAGTCATAAGCTAGCTATAGATCTTCTATGGGAGCAATCAATCAACTTGGTAGGAAAGACTTGGCATATTTTAAACAGAGAGGATATTCAAGGTCTCAACTTACCACAGAATAGAACATTCTTTCTATTTAATATTAATTAATACCTTTATTTAATTGAAACACAGACTACGCATTGCGGCCAACTCACAACAGTCTTCCCAAAGCATTGATGATGAGGATTCCTCCGGTGATGATCAGCCCATAAGCGAAGAGGAGCGACGTAAGTCGACAGACAGATTAAATTTTAATCTCTCAATCACATCTAATATATAAATCTAATTATATATATATATATATTTATATAGAACGACGTCGTGAATTTGAGAGACGTCGAAAGGCGCATTATCGTGAATTCGAGGCGGTTAAATTGGCGCGCAAGTTGATACAGGAAGAGGATGACGACGATGAGGATAATGATGCTGGTGTGGCTGGTGCCTCGGGATCAACTAAGGGCCGCGCCTCCAGTTCCAGTTCCAGCTATGCCAGCGGTTCGGCAAACAAAAATACAAGTCCAAAAGCAACAACATCCGCGTCCATCAACATTGCCAGCAACAGCAGCAATATGGATCTGGAGCCATCTCTGAACTAAAAGCAATATGCAACTCAATGTATACAGGGTTCCCAACGTATTGGCGTTGTTGTTGTTGAATATTGAAGTTGATAATGATAATGATAATGATAGCGATAACGATAACGATAATGATAACGATTGATGTGTTAGTGTTAATGTTGTGTGTGCGAAGGACTCATCCAAAAATTTATTCTCCATTTAATGCTAACGTGATTCTTACAATAAACACACTCGGCATATCAGCGCTGGGTTGTCCAAAAAATGTGCAAAAATGTGCCAGGATGTTCAGAGATGTGCAAAAATGTTGCAAAATGTGCTTTCCATCAAAAAAACCAAAAAAAAGAAAGAAAATATAATTGAAATTGAAACTGAAATTCTAAAGGATGATAATGAATAATTTAGCAAAAGGCAACCGCGAGTGCACATAATAAAAAAGGATAATATATACGATAATATATGATAAAAAAATACAAATACAAAAAGAAATTTGTAGCGTTTTATGTAGTTAAATGTTGATTGATTTCATTTGGATTAATTCAAGTTAAAAGTCGATTAATTTTAATCCAACTGTACTCCGACGCCTCCATTTGCATATTTGCATTTAATTTCTCAATAAGTGGAAATTTAATTTCTCAACACACACAAAAGTGCCACAAAACCAACTAAATAATAATAAAAGAGAAAGAGAAAAACAAAGTGAGCCATCAAAGCGAAAGGGAGAGGTAGATAGACAGAGAGAGAGAGAGAGAGAAGGCGCTTGAAAAACTTGTTGACATGAAATTGATTTTGGCCTTACTTTTAGTTATTTATTAAAAAGAAAATAATTACTATTACAATTACGTTTACGACTATTATCATTGTGAATATATATAAATAATAGTTTTTAGCAATGCAATACGAAAGTTTCAATAAAGAGCAATGTGAAATAACTGTTGTAAGAACAAAGCTAAAAGGAAAAGGAAAGAAAACACAACACGATTATCGCTCTGTTTCTCGTCGCGAGTATTCAAAAACTTGCCATTTATTTTATATTTTAGTTTTCATTTTGTTCTCATAGTTATACAAACAGTTTGTATACATAATATGTAAGTCCTTTTCATTGTTTTGGCCGGTTAAATTTGTCCGTGATTCATCATTCTTCCTTCCTTGGGTAAGTCTGAGTGCTTTGGGGAACTGTGGAGCGTTGCCGCAGGATGGCGTACTGAATCCGGCTCCCTGCACGTACAGCAGGCAAAAGCATCCTCATATTATTGCCCGCCGGTGAGAAGGGTCGGTAGTCGCAACTCAGCGCAAGGAGCAAATTGATATGCGCTCCTCCGGCTAACGCTCCCAGACATCTTCTTTACAATCATTGTGGGTCGTACTGACAATACGTACGGATCACTCACTCCCTTATTACTAATTCGCCGTAATCTTCTCTTGCGTATAACTTATGACTTAGCGGTTGTTTGACATTTTTTATAGTATGCTCGTTAACAATATATATAAATATATATATATATATATATCTGTATAATCATTATATAGTTTAGATATATATATATATAGAACAAAATAAAGGCAAAAGCATGCAAACTCAAACTATTTTAACAATGAGACGCATAGCAGAAGGCAGCGTCCAGCAGCTGGCCCCGAAACCAGATTCCAGATCTTAAACTGTATATATATATCGATTATTTATCGTTTCAATTTACACTTGATTAATCCATATATATATATAGAGCCTAAGATCGGAATAGTTGCGAGCGTGGCTCTAGACGTGGCTGCCCCTGTACGGCCTTTACAGTAAAACATTGCGAATAAATATATATATATAGAATCATAGTAATATAATAGATAATGTTAGTTCGTTTTTTACAAATATTTCTTCTTTTTTTTTTGTAGTTTTTTCTGTTTTTAACAAGTTTTCATTTTCCGTTTCATGTCCGTTTCATTTGCTAGGTTTCGTTTCATCTAGTTTCATGTGATCTCAACTTAAATATATAGAAAAAAAAAGATATATATCTATATAAGAGGGTATACTTTATAAGTATTATTCTTTTATGCATATGCTCCAATATATATGGCATAGAAAAAATAGAATATTTTATATGATTTCTGTATTATTGCGGCCCATATATCTGGGGCGTAGTTCATACCCTGATATTCGTTTCGTTTTGGCATTATTATATAAATAATGATAGATAGATTGATAGATAGATACGTATATATAGTTGCTTTGTTAGTAATTCTCTCTTCTTTTTTTTCTTTCTTCTAGATTAGTATAACAATATACATAAATATAGTATTTTTCTTTCTTTCTTTTCTAGTTTAAAGTTTCATTCGTTAGTCGTCGTTTTAGTAACATTTTCAAGATCGTTTTTTCTTTTTCTTTTTTGCTTTTTAGTATTATCTGAAGTGGGTTCCATTGATTTTTTTTTTACTTTTATTTTGATTAAATTTCTGCTTGATTTCTTCTTTGCTCTCCGGGCTTAGGCAAACATATGCTGAGTGCCTGGAGGCACCTTGTAGCTGGGATAGGCGTTGTTCAGCTGGTGCTGGGCAAAGAAGTTGGAGTAGTCCTGCGTACACAGAACAGAAAATACTCTATGCTTAGTGTGGTTACAGGGTATAGAGGTGGTCGGGTATACATACACGATTGACTCTACGGGGACGGCAAACGGGACCCAACGCCAATAGGCGACGTTCCTCGTTCTCGCGTACAGCAGCCTCCTTGTACTCCGGTGGTGGCCATTTCAAATCTCCGCGCAATTTGCTGCCTCCTGCAATGACAATATATAGAAAAAAGGATATAGAATTGGAATAGGGTTAAATCGGAGGCTTATCTTACCCTGATAGCTGACGGCGGCTGGCTGCGAAGTGTAAACTGGCGCTGGCTTCTGTGAGACAGGCGCCTCCTTTCGCAGCGTTATAATGCCAGGACTGGCGCCGCGATAATTATGCTGCTGATCAGTCTGATCCTGCGAGTAGGGCAACTGTTGCTGCTGCTGCTGGTGCTGCTGAGGCTGCGAATAAGAATTATATTGTGGTTGAGCATAGTTAACGCCACCATTTTGCTGTGGATAATTTTGTGGTTGTTGTTGTGGTTGCTGTTGCTGTTGTTGATAAGGCGACGTCTGATAAGGAGCCTGATATTGCTGCTGTGCCTGAGGCAGCTGCTGTTGCTGCCAGTGTGGCTGCTGCTGTGGTAGTGGTGGCTGCTGCTGCTGCTGCTGGTAGTTGTCGAAGGACGGCGCACGATATTGTTGCTGTTGTTGTGGCTGCTGTGGTGGTTGTTGTTGTTGTTGTTGTGGTGGTTGTTGTGGTTGTTGTGAGTCATGCGAATCATGATCAGGTGCCAAAAGAGAGACGGGTTTTATGGATATGTTGGTGGTTGGTGGTTGTCGATTGGTGGTTGGTGGTTGGTGGTTGGGTGGTGCAGGTGCAGTACACAGTTAAACAGAGAGAGAGAGAGAGAAGACAATAGAACAGTTACAGTAAAGACGTGGACTAAATAATGGCTATTAAAGGCAGGCGAGAGAAAACAAAACAAAAAGAAAGGGTATTTTTTTGGGAAAGGGTATTTTCAGTCAATCAATAAGCATTAGCACAGCGTTTTGCAGTTTACAGCTGAAATTTGCATAAATTAAGCGGAGAGCGGAGAGCAGAGAGAGAAAGAAATAGAGAGAGAGAGAGAGAGAGAGAGAGAGATAGAGCTTTGGTTAATGGCAACTAAATGCAGCAGCTACTGTAATGAATTAAATTAAGTTAGTGTGTTTAAGCGGCTTTAGTTAGAGCCTAAGCAGTGTAAATGGGCTACAAAGCAGACGTAAGACATGCAAAAGACAGTTAACAAATCATATGGCCAAGTTTATGCGTGGCGTCCCTTTTGGCCTGCAAAAATTAAGCTTAAACTACGAAGAGAAAGCTGACAGTCAGCGAAAATACTCTCACTTTTCCAGTAGAAAAGAAAGCCCGGAAAACTAGACACTTTCTACTCAAATTAAAGAAATATTTAAAAGGAATATTTGAAAAACAGAAAACGAAAACTAAAATTCAAATAAACAGCACGAAAATACGTGAAATTCATCGAAGAAAATATTGGAAAAATCAACTAAAAATACTGCCAGAAAATTGAATTATAAATTAATAAAAAGAAAAGAATTATGCAATATTTTTCTAAATAAAATAAACAAAAGTTTGCACTTAAAATTTAAATTGAAAATCAATGAAATGCCTCGTAAATTAGCGAATTGGGGAAAACTATTTTTGAATTTAAGAAAAACAAAATTGAAAATGAAAATAAAATAAACAAAACATTAGTTCTCGGCCAAAAGGAAAGAAAAAAAAAGAAAAGCGAAAGTAAACATTTACTATGAATCAAAAATGAATTAAATAATCAAAAATTCACTTAAAACACACTCAGAGAACTATTTTTAAAACACTTTTCCAACTGAATAAACAAAAGTGCAAAGTGGCAAGTGGCAAGTGGCAAGTGGAAAGTGGAAGGCATTTTCTCTGAGCTTCTTTAAGCTGTTGCTTTGGGCCAGTTCGTGTGTTTGGGCCACGCATAAACCTATTTATGAACTAGTTATTATTATAAGCGGGAAAATGCCTAAGAAAGGGTATTTTATTTTTTTTATTTCTTTTATTTTGTTGTTGTGTAGATAGACAGCAGCAGCAAAAGTTCCAAAGCCAGGCTATAAATCCAAACAGCCAAATTGTACCTGCTGCTGATAATATTGTTGCTGCTGCTGCAGTTGCTGCTGTTGCTGATGTGAGTACGGCTGCTGCTGCTGCTGCTGCTGCTGCTGCTGCTGCTGCAATGGTTGCTGCTGCTGGTAGGGCGCAGAGGCAACGCTGCCAGCTGTGAAATCATTATGCGTCTTGGGCAAAGGAGCACGTATGTGTTTCCAGCCACCGGCCACATTATCAACCGCGTAGTTGTTGTATTGCTGCTGCTGCTGTTGTTGTGGTTGTTGCTGCTGCTGCTGTGGATACTGCTGCTGGTACTGTTGTGTATCAGCGGGTGGCGCCTGTACAGGCTCCCTTGAACGTTGTCTATTGAACTGGGCCTGTGTGTATTGGATGGGTTGTTGCGGATAGTTATAGTTATTAGTTGTTGGGGCTTGAGCAGCAGCAACTGTTGCTGCTGTGTAACCATTATGTGCGGGTTGTTGTTGCTGTTGTTGGTAGTATTGTTGCTGTTGTTGTTGAGGTGGTTGTTGGTGTTGCAGTTGTTGTTGTGGCTGGGTACGAGGCTGAACGTTGTTATAAATGGGGCCCTGCAATTTGGCAGTGAGTGGTTGTTCTTGTTAGCCGGGTGTGTGTGTGGGTGGGTGGGTGGGTGTGTGGGTAGATAGAGGAGTGTGTGGTTTGTTGTGCTTATGTATATATATACAAGGTGTGTGTGTGTGTTGGTGTGGTGTGGAGTGCCTCACCAGATACCCAATGAATGAGTTGCCACAAACATTTAGAAATATATTTACAAATTACACGGTATTTACAAGTCTATCAACTTATCAAATAAATATGCTTCTCCTCGTTTTATATACAATTAAATTACGGCTGACTAAAGCTGCCAGAATTACCTGTACGGCAGCTGGAGCTGCTGTTGCTGCTACTGCTGCTGCTGATGGTGCTGCCCCTGGACCAGCTGAGGGTGCAACGGACTGTGGATAGTAGCCACCGCTGCCAGGCGCAGGACTCTGCGTCTGCGGCTGTGGCGTAAACTCACGCACGATGCGCTCCTCTGAGGCTGGTGGCCAGGCGACGCGCTTGTAGCCTGCGAAGAGTTTCAAAAAATGCATAAATAAAATATATATATAAATAATTGGATATATAAAAGAAAGTGGGATAAAGAGACAGAGAGAAAGAGAGAAAACATTCAACAAAATGCGGCCAACACGCGCAAAGATGTGGGCGGTGTTTTGTTAGCCTTGGTTGTGCACACACACACACAGATACACACAGCTACACACAGGAAATCTTCTAGATGTTGCTGCGGTGCAAGAGACAAATAATTTCGAAAATGATTTAAGCCAATTAAAAACATTCAAATCAACAATAAAACGAGCAATTCACTTGCTGTTTTATGCAAGAGGAGACGACGAGGAGCAGGAGGAGAGGAGGAGTAGGCGGAGAGGAGGAGGCGGAGAGGAGGAGGAGGCGTAGAGGAGGAGAGAATCATACTCGCACTCGTCGTATAGAAATGCTGCTGTCATTGTATCTAAATTTAGCAGACGACTCAAAAAACAAGAATTTGCAGCAGCAGCAGCAGCAGCAGCGGCAGCAACAATGACACATTGCTGCTGCTGTGGGGAATTGTGGCTGCTGCTGTTGTTCTTGCAACATGTTGCTGCCGTTGCAGCTGACGTCTAAATGAATGAATGAATGAATGAGTTGCAGTTGCAGTTGCTGCAACAGCTGCAGCCACAGGTGCAATATATGTATAAAAACTAATATGTTTACCCTCCAGATTCTTGTAGTTCTCATTAATGAGTCTCCACTGTGCGCCCATCTTTCAGCTGTTGTTGTTGTTGCTTGCTTTCCGCCGATTTTCTGTGAATTTCTATAAATTTCCTTTATAGCTCTGCTGGCTGCTTATTTATGATCGAGCGCCGCGCGTAAAAATAAAAATCTCTCCCCCAAAAACTTTTATTATTTTTGTTCTTTCGTATAAAATAACAAAAATATATCTATGGATCCGCCGTCTGTCTGTCCGTCCGTCTGTGCGTGGGTTTTTGCTGCTTTATTCACACACACAGAGAATACACAGAGAGAAATCGGCAGAGAGAGAGAGGGAAGAGAGCGCGCGTTATGCAATGCAAATTAATTAATTAATTGATACGTTTGATTATCGAAGGTTGCCTTTGGAACGCCACACAGAAGAAAATCTCGCATAAAAAATATGTGGAAAATCGCGCAAAAAAAAAGACGAAAATTAAAAGAAAATTGGAAATTAATTGGCAACAAATTGAGGCTGGCGCGCGTGGTTCGTTTTATGCAAAATTTATCAGAATTTCGCTGGGTTTTTTTTGGTGTTTTTTTGGTGTTTTTTTCGTATATATCTCGATTGGATATTGATCGTTGAGAATTTGTTAAATCAAATCAAATTAAACAAAATCTATTTTCTATTTTCTAATTCGTGATTCGTTCGCGTTGGCCGCGCGATATGTTTGTTTGCCTTCGATGTATGCTACTAAGTGAGGAGCCAGCGAGATCGGCTAAGGAAATTGTTCTACCCCCAAAAACGCTGGCTAATACGCATCAGTATTGGTGCCCGCTATATGGCAACAGATACAGATACAGAAACAGAAACATATATATAAATATATATATATATATATATATTTTTGCAATAAGAAAATTACTTGTGTGGTGGGATGGTGAAAATCGAGGCGCGCTAAATACGTGAGAATTAAATTGTTGTTAATGATGCTCGGCCTCAAGACAGCCGCAGTCGCTGTCGCAGTCGCAGTCGCTGTCAGCGTCGCAGTCGCAGTTGGCGTCACTGCTGCCAGAGAGGTGTTCTGCATTGTTTACACCTTCGATATTTGATTTGTGTGCCGCACCTTGAAATAATGCACGATCCAAGGCCCCCTCCCCTCCCCCCTCGTCAGCCTCATATGAATAGTTTTGAGTGTATTCATATTATATAAAGCGCTGAGTGTTCAGTTTGAAGATTTATTATAGAACGAAGATCGCTTTTGGCTTTTGGCATAATGGTTAATGCTCTGCTCTGCTCTGCTCGGCTCGGCTCGGCCTGGCAAATCAAGTGGGCGATCGGCCATCTATATAACCATTTTGTCGCCAATTCTTTTGCTGACTCAAATATCTAAAAATCTATAGAGTATAGGGTATAGAGTGTAGGGTATATAGTATAGACTCGTAGCTCATTCCTGGGGGCGTTCGCAACTGACTAAACTGTGGCTAAAATTAAACGGCTGTCTGTCTGTCCGGCTGTCCGTCTGTCCGTCCGGCTGTCCACTTGGCTAACAATAAGCAAAACAAATCTGTTTTTAAACGTATTCGCACAGGTGTACGACAAATGTTGGCTCATTAAAATTATTAGCAATCTTGTAAAAATATCAACTCTATGCGAATACGCGACTATATACACTATATATGCTATATATACGATATATATTGTATAATATTCAGATATATATCGCTCACTATACGCTTGTTAAACATGCAAGAATTATGTTTCGTTTGGCTGCCAAGGATCATAGATAAATTTCGAATATTTTCTAGTTTAAACTATAAAAATATCATCACTTATGGCATCGCTTTTATAGCATCTATTTTATAGCATCTATTTTATAGCATCTCTTTTAATCTTTTCATAGAACTATCATATTAAAAGCTATATATTTAGCCGCCAATTGCTCATGTTACCTGGAAGCCTTGACGGGCTGAGAGTCTGTCTGCTCCTTGAAGCCACCTGGCCACATCTTGTTGCCAATTATCGTTTCATATTTTCATATTTTCTTTATTCTCTTCTTTTTCTATGCCTTTTCTCTGCTTTGTTTTTTATGCTTTTCATTATTCTCTTTGCGCTCTTTCCATATTTCTTACTACTCGTAGAACCCCTTGAATTTTCAGCTAATCTTTAATCGAATCTTTTGAAAAATAACCTATAAAAAGATACTTCTGCATCTCCCCTTTCGAATTGAATACTTTTTTTACACTAGACTACAAAACTTTAGTCTCCTTTTCTCTCTTTCTTTCCCCCCCTCAAATGACGTAAGTAATATTTTTTGTGATGATTAATGATGATTGTCGTGTCGAGAAATCTCTCTGTGATAAATAGACATGGCAAATATATTTTTCATTTATATTTGAGGAAACGTGACAAAAATACAAGTCTATATTATATATATTTCCTATAAAAATAATGATATTTAGTATTAAATACCCTATATATAATATATTCGAGCTGAAAGGCGTTGAAAGCTGCTTAAAAAATAAATCCGTAGTTCGATTTTTAGGATTTGAAAGAAATAGCGCCTAAAAATCAAGAAAATAACTCACGTATGATTCAGGAAGTCCAAAAATAACCTCTATTATTTCTGAAGAGGCATAAATAGTGTTTAAAAATCAGAAATAATTCTTAGAACTCGAGAAATCTAGAAACAATTTATATTATTTTGGTTGGGTATTGAATAACAGCTAAAAATCAGAAAAATAACTCACATACAATTAAGGAACTCTAGAAATAATATCAATTACTTCTAATAGTTCCAAAAAAGAGCCTAAAAATCACGAAATAATTCATATAGTTCTAGAAATCTAGAAATAATATCTATTATCTCTGATGGGGTCTAAATAGAGTTTAAAAATCATAAAATTGAGGAAATCTAGAAATAATATCCATTATTTCTGATGGAACCTAAATACGGGTTGAAAATCATGAAACAATTTGGGAAATCTAAAAATAATATCCATTAAATTATTAATACTAAATCTCTTCCAAGTTTTCTCAGACTGAATTTAATTTACAATATAAAAAAAAAATAAATATTTCTTGATTAAAAAAAAAAGGACTTAAAAAAAGTATGAATAATATTTTATACGAAATTCTCTAGCGATTTCCATTTATTTTACTCTCTGATTTTTCTCGCAGTGTAACTAATTTGATATACACCTAAAATGGTTTCCCTTTGGGCAAACGAATGGCTTTATACACTGGAAAAAAGAAGGACTCACACTCTTTGGAAGGACACACAGCAGGAGAAGGATCATGCCACATGGCAGAGTGGACAGCACAAGGATTTCGCACGCACCTTCAATGCCCAAATAGGGGCGTGGCGATACATTGTCGAAGGATCGATTAATGCTGAAATCGCGCGTTGAGTGCAGCTCTCCGCCGGCTGCAATGGGTTGGAATTCGGCGGACGTTTCAAGGTCATGTCCATGTTGCAGCATAAAATCAAAGGGCGGCGGCTGAGAGTTGCAACGGGGCGTGGCAGGCGGTGTGCCGGCAGCAGCAGCGGCCAGCAGCGAGGACGAGGCAGACATGGAGAGCTGCAGCGGTTCGGTGGCGGTGCGCACAAGGAGCCCAATATTATGGCCCTCCATTTGGGGCACATATATGTGGGCGGCTGTGGGTGTGGGCGTGGCTGTGGCAGAGGCCCTGGCTGAGACGGGATTGAGGCCAAAGGGCGAGCTGCAACGTTGAGCGGTTTCGATGAGCGGCGCAGGATATCTGCGTGAAGGCAGCGGACTGGGCGAGCGACTCAACTGCCACTCCCTGGTCTCAGTGGGAGGATCAGCTGATGAGGCGCCAGCTGCTGGCGTTGTGATAATCTCCACAACACTGCGCTGACGCAGCAATGGCTTCTCCGTCTCCTGCTGCTGCTGCTGCTGCGGCTGCTGGAGCGGTTGCTGTGTATCCTCCCAGGATATTTGCCTGGATATGTAAGGACTGCGTATCTCGTAGGTGGATTTATAATTGGCCAAAGGTTCATTCTGCAAATTATCGAAGCGCCACTGATCCGCCTTGTTCAGCTTGCCCCAGCCATGTGGCGAGTCCCGACACTCACCACAGACGGCACACCAGCTGCCCAGGACATCCGCCTTAGCTGAGCCTTCGTGGGCACAGCCTGAAGTCTGCGACTGTTTGTCCTGCTCCTGCTCCTGCTCCTCCTCCTTCTCCAACTCCATTTCTTGCTCCTTCTTGGGTTTATCTTGGCCAGACTCCGCTGTCTTTAAGGCCTGCTGCTCCTGGCCCGCTGCGTGCTCCTGTCGTTTCATGGCGATTTCTTTGGCTACGCTCAGCGACAGATCTCGGAATTTCCTAGCGCTTTCCTTGGCAATGGTTAGTTGATCCTGATCCTGGCTTTTTGGAGCACTTTCAGCAACCTTCAGTTCCTGGCATTTTATGGCACCCGCTTTGGCTAGAGACAGCTGCACATCCTGGCGGTTTATTGCGCCTTCTTTGCCAATGGAAAGCTGTAAATCTTGGCGAGCTGTGGAGCTTTCCTTGGGCTTTCTGATGCTTTCCTTGTCCTCAACTTCCTGCACTTTGGGTATGAATTTTTTGCCCAAGGACAGCTGCAAATCTTGGTATTTTGTGGCTTCTTCCTGAGATTTTGGGGCAACTTCCTTGCCTGTGGACAGCTGCTCGTAGTTGGCAATCACATCGGAAACGTGTCTGTAATCCATGTCTATTGCATCCTCCAGCTGCTCTTCCTCCTCCTCCTCCTCCTCCTCCTTAATGACTACATGCTGCGCCTTGGCCGCAGTTGGCGTAGTCTTGTGCTCCACATGCAACAGCGCGTGCTCATCCTGATCCAAGGCTACCGCAATTCTATGCAAATCCTCTAGAGCGCGCTCCACAATGGGCACATTCTCAGCTGGCGTGGCTGGCTCAACAGACGCCTCGTCCGTATCTGTATCGTGCTCCTTGGGCACCAGCTGTATGCCTGCAGCACGGCAATAAATCTGACGTAGTATTGCCTGCAGAGGACTCTCCACGGCCAGAATTGGGCTCTGGCGTGAGGCAAACAAATCCCACAGATCATTGTTATTATTGTTGAGAGGTTGCTTCGGTTTCTCTGGTGTCTCTGGTGGCTCGGGCGGTGGTGTGGGTGTGGCCTGAACGCTGCGCTGTAGCGCTGTCTTGGCATTCTCCATATAGGCATCAATCTGACGCAGATGCTCCGTAATGGATTGCTGTATGTGTGCATATTTGGCTTCCAGTTGCGCAATCTCCACATGCGCCTCGTGCTGTTTGGCCTGGCTGGGCGGGGTTGGCGAGGCAGGCGAGGCGGCTGCTGCTGCTGTGCTGCAGTAGATGCCACCCTGGCGCCTGGCCTGCTTATCCTTGGAATCCTCGCGAGATTTGACGCGCAGCAACGCTAGTGGTGGCTGTGGCGGCGGTGGCAGCGGTGGTGGTGTGGGTATGCTCGGACTTTGTGGCTTATATTTATTGGCGGCGCTTTCCTGCCGCTGCAGCTTAATGCCTCTGGTGGCACTCACATATGTGGCCGGAGGCGTCGCATCCTCATTGTTGGTCATTGTTGTGCTCCTATTCGGCTGATCCTGTTGCAAATAGCTGCAAGCGTCCTGATAGATTTGCTGTACGCGCGCCTCTAGCTGGCTGGGATGACTCGAACTGACTGTAATGGGTATAATGCGTCCACTGTCGGATGGTGCTGCTGCTGCTCCGGCCAGGGCCAACGCCAGCTGCTGCTGCTGCTTAAGTGCCAGGCTGTCAATTAATGTGGATTCCTTTCTTGGCAAGCTCCACTGTGTGGCAGCAGCAGCTGCTGTCGCTTCTGGCGGCAGCGCTGGCAGCGGCATTGCTTCCAAATCAATGGAATGGGCAAGGGATTGCGATTGCGATTGCAATTGGGATTGGGATTGGGACTGGGAACTGGGTCTGGGACTAATGCTGGCCTTGGGCTCCTCCTCGCTGTCGCCGTCATAGCAGATTTTCAGCTCGGTGGCCAGTTTAATGCTGCGTCGCTGCACTTTGGGCGTGCCGCTGCCGCTGCCGCTACCACGCCCATTTCCACTGCCATTCGTCGCTGCATTTCCGCTGCCATTGCGGGGCTTTAGCGGCGGCAGCTCTGGCGCTGCTCCGAGAGCTTGGGCTCGCTTTCTGGCCGCGCGTCCGCGATCCAAGGAATAGGACTGCCGCTTCAGGCGTGGGCGGTAGGGCGTGCTGGCACGCAAAGTGGGCGTGGTTGGACGCTTATGCGTCAGCTGTTCATAGTACTCCAGCTTGGGTGCCACCAGACCAATATCCGCATCCGCTGCCTTAGTTTCCGGCGCCGAGAAGCCTTTGGCCTGCGGCGTCTGCTGTGGCTGCTGCGGCTGTGGCTTATCTGCGGCCAACCTTTCCACAGCCGAAACCTGCCGCCTGTCCACACTTTTACAGGGTATTTTGGCGGTTGGTTTCTGCTGCAGCTGCTCTCGCAGTTGCCTCGTTGTGGGCTCCACAATGCGTGTGGGACTATTGAATTTCTCGCGCAGCGCCTCAATGCTGTGGCTATGCGAGGGACTCGGCGTTGGCACTGTGCCCCCCTCCTGCTCCACTGGCGGCCAGCTGTGATCCCTCTTCAGCAGATGGCGGCGCGTCGAGAGCCGATTGATGCGCAGCACCGTATCCCGATCGATGACTATGTCATGCTGATGGCTCAGATATTGTGTCTTGATCTGATCCAGCAGCTGCTGATGCAGCGCGTGATGAGGCGGCTCACCGGCTGCATCCTTTTCCCGCTGCCGAGGACGACTCTGTCGCCCATTGGCGTACAAGTCGCCTGGCGCAGGAACAAGGATCAGGGGGCAAGGGTCAAGGGTCAAGAGTCATGGGTCAATTAAAGCAATTAATAAAAAACTGAAGAGAAGTCTACAGAAAGAAACAAGCACAGGGGCGTTCGAGGCGTGGGCGTGGCATATTCTGTTGAATGTTTTACACTGTTTTTCTTTGTTGTTGTTGTTGTTGTTGTTGTAAAGGATACAAAGAGACACAACAAACAGAGAAATAAATAAAGGCAGCTAAGCTTACCGCATTTTATTTGTTGCTCCTCCTCCTCGACGGCCCGCAGCACTGCCGAGTTGGCCAGGTTTAATGGCTTTGTAATCTGCTCGTCGATTTCGATCCTAAAATTAAAAAATAAATATCATTTTTTAACATATAAAATATTCAATTTAAATCCTAATTAATTCAGTGCAAGCCTTAAAGAGCCCCAGAAAATTTAGACCCCAGAATCACCCATCAAAAAGACCCAATCAAACCAAGAAAAAAAGCAGAAGGGCGGCGAAAGGCAGTGAGAGAAAGAAAGATAGAAACAGCAAGAGAAGAGAATAAAGATGGCTAGAAAATTAAGCATAAAAGAGAAAAAAACCGCCAAATCAGAGAGGCAGAAATGTTGAGCTCGAAAATATTTAAATTTTTTTATTAATTATTTTAAATCCGAACGAATAATTGAATAAAAAAACAAGAAAACTTTGCTCCAAATATTTGAAAAGTTTTCCAAAAATTCAATTAATTTTTGGAGTTTTCCTTTATCTCTGGAAAACCCAATTTTTTTGTCATAATAAAAAAAAAGCTTGCTCTAAATATTTAAAAAATATTCAATAAATTTCATTTTTTTTTTTTAGTTTATTTGCTTTATATAATTTATGTGTTTTATTTCAATATTTAGCCAGAGTTTTAGCTAGACAACTGGCTGCTAGCTAGCTTGAAAATGGCTATAAAATTGAAATTTTCCTTGGTGCCTCTTATCGAGTGACCACTGTACCCGTAAATATTGCTTAGAGTACACCAAATTCCAGGCAAAAAAAAAAAAAAAGAAAACATACGTCATAAAAATAAATATTTATTTATTTAAGATTAGCTTTATGGGCAGACCTCCAGCCAGAAGGTGAATGCTTCAAGAGATAAGCGAGAAAACAGAGCGAAAAATATGCCATAATCAAATAAAAAAAAAGAAAGGGAAGATAAGATTGAAATGGCAGATAATTTGTTATATGTTAATTATTAATTATTATAATTAATTAATTAATTATCGATTTGCCATATAAACAGAGCACACAGCAATTTTTCTGCGCGCTCAGAAAAAGTTTATTTTTATAAATAAATTCGAAACAATTTCGCAATTAAAATACGCAAAATGTGAAATATAAACAAGTTCCAGCTGGCAGCTAAGCATTTTAGGTTAGGGTTACTTATTATAGCCAGCCTATAATTAGTTCCCGAAAATATTTATGTCAATGTTTAAAAATAGCCAAAAATTGAGTGCTGCTGTCATTACAGTTGAGCAGCCACAGCTGCTGTACAGTTTGAGTAGCACATGTGAAAGCAACAGAGAGAGCTGCTTTGTGCACTGCTTTGTCGACGGCAGAGTGCGAGCAAGCAGTGCACGGGCTATAAATAGCTTTTTTTGGCGCCCAAGCAGCCATTGAAGAGCCAAGTTGGACGAGTCTATTCAACAAGACCGTGTGGCCTAATGGATAAGGCGTCGGACTTCGGATCCGAAGATTGCAGGTTCGAGTCCTGTCACGGTCGAACATTGAGTTTCTTTTTTTTATTTTTTTTCTTTATTATAATTTAGTTTTTTTTTATTATTTATTTTTTTTTTTTGCCAACTATTATTTTGACCTTTAAACGCTTTAAGCACGTGGGGCATTATTACCGCGAACTGGGCTTAGTCCCGCTGCCAGTTTCCCTGAACCTAATCGAAGCTGACAGGTGCGCTTCGTTCTCCGTTCTGGGTGAGGACGGATATAAAAGCCAATGGCAATGCACGTCCTTGCCACAAACCGTTAGCAGCCTTTCAACCGGGCACAGCACACTCCTTGCAGCAGCAGCAGTAGCAGCAGCAGCAGCAACAGCTGGAAAATGTCGATATTCAAACGAGGTGGCCTAGCGTTGCCGCCAATGCTCTTCCTCATCCTGTTCATTGTTAACTGCAGCGAACAGGGCGCTGTGATTAGGGCATGCGGTAACCACCTCAACGATGTACTCTACACCTATTGCCGGGGACACTTCGCCCGGATAAGCAAACGCAGCTCCGGTGAGTATCTTTGTTCAGTTCTGATGCGGTGGCTGCAATCAAGGCAGAGCCCCAGCTGCACCTGTGAGCCACGTGAAAGAGAAAGAGAAAGGGAAAGCGCCTCCCTCTCTCTTTCTATCTGGTTTTCTGTATCAAATTTTGGTTCAATTTGGTTCAGTTGGAAATATTTTTTAATGAAGTATTTTTTCAATTAATTAAACGTAGAATAATTATTTTAATTTCCCTATTAAAGTTTTTTTTTTTGTTGAATAATTAAATTAAGCAGTTTTAACTAGACTTTTTAATTGAATTACTTTCATTAAAAAGAGTCGATTTATTTTTCTATAGTGTGTGGAACTGAATGTTAAACAGATTCAGATACAAACCAGCCAATGGCTGAGACACAGATACAGATACAGATACAGATGCAGATACAAAGGAGATAATATTTGGTTCTGGATGGGTTTTTATGTTAACTGAAATCTTTGCATTTTGCAGGACATTTCTTGGACTTGGTGGCGCAACAGCAGGACAACGATCTTGACGGAAACTTCGGGGTATTCCCTGGGGCATTGCAACTAGCTCACCAGGATTCAGATTCCTTCTTGGCCACCAGAAGATTGGCTCGTCAAGTGGTTGAGGAATGCTGCAAAAAGCCGTGCACAGTCTCTTCTATTTATCAATATTGTGCGTAATAGATTTTGGATATTGATCGTCGCACTATTGAAATACTCGTAATAACTATGCCCAACTATATAGATACCTCGTAATCTGTTATTCTATTAAAAGCAGTTGAACAAAAGCTTCTCTTCTTTTCTACCACTCGATGTGTTGCAATGGATGAAATAAAAGCCATCTAACCAAGCGAACAAGCATTACAGGGCACACAGAAGGCAGTGGAAGGGTATTTCAGGGGGGCATAGAGCCTATTAGCTAACAGGGGAGCACAACAAGCAAGCTAAGGTTGCGCAGGGAAAGGGTATTTGGAAGGGGAATAGATTGAATTTATTTGACTAGGAAGGACTACAAGACAGCTAAAGTGTAGCACAGAGAAAGGGTATCTAAAGGGGGATAGAATAGATTTAGTTGACCAAAGTAAAGCACAGAAAAAGGGTATTTGAAAGGGGGAATAGAATAGATGCTGATTCAGATACTAGAAGAAACCTAAGCAGCGCAGGGAAAGGGTATTTGAATTGAGGGTCATGAAATAGACTCAGCTAACAAAGAAGACGACAAGAAAACTAAAGTATCTAAAGGAAAGAGTATCTAAAGGGGGATAGAATAGAATAGATTAAGTTAACGAAACTATAGCCCAGAGAAAGGGTATCAAAAAGTCGCGTAGAATGGTTTTTATTCAAATTAATTAACTTATTTAGCCAAGCAAATCTATGCAGCAATAATAATATTTAAGCTAGCAGAAATCTTTTTTTAAAAATTTCAAATTTCAAATTTCAGATTTGAATTTGCATTCGCATTTCTGGGAAAACATTTTTATTAATTTGCAGTTATTCTTTTATGCTTTAATTAATGTTGCCAGCTGTTTTTATGGCTAATATGCATAATTTTCTGTATTTATTACACTACAGTGGTCACTCGCACTCGCAGATCTCTCTTCTCGCTGAGATCTCTCTTTGAGCACATCGAATAAACACTGAGAAAAAAAATAGGTAGAGCACTGTAAACATTCAACACTGAAAAAAAATTGAGTTCGCTTTAGCTGGGCTTCACTGTAATTAGCAGCAATGAGTCACAGCTGCAATGGCAGCCAGTCAACTTTTCTTTTCTTTTTTTTTTTTTTTTTTGGCTAGGCGCCTGCATTGTGTTTGTTGCTGTTGTTGCTGTTGCAGCAGCAGCAATCCCCCCGCTATAAATGGATAGGAAGTGCGTGTGACTCATCTAAGGTTAGGGTATTGTTTTGGCCTTTATATAAGCGACTGCTCATAGATATAGATATAGATATAGGTAAGAGTATCTGTGAGATACTCAGCAACTCGGTAACTTTATATGGAACGTACATGGCTGGAGATTGTTGGCAACACACACTCGTTTTGGGCCCAAAACTTGATAAACTGAATGCACACGCGAGCTGCGAGCTGCGAAACGCGTTTAAACTTCTGTCTGGCTGCTGCTGCTGCTGCTGCCGCTGCGTTTGTAATTAAATTGTTAGAGACGCAGATACGCAGATACTTGGATGCTTAGATGCTTAGATGCTTAGATACTTTTTGCAGCAGCTACGAGGAGAGCAGCAGACGTTTTGTCGCACGCATAGACAAAGTATAACTAAAAAAGCTACTTAAAGTTTGGCGCAGTTTAGGCCGGTTTATTTCAACAACAATTGCTAACAACAATGCCTGAGATAAAGCGGCGACGGCGGCAGAGGCGGCGGCGGCGGCGGCGGCAGCGGCAGCAGCAGCTACAAATAAATTTTCAAGTCCAAAAGCATCTTTAAGATACGTTGTTGCTGCTGCTGGTTGCTGCTGCTGCTGCTGCTGTGCTGCTGCTGCTGCTGCTACTTATGTGTAGCATTCGGTAATTACAATTAAAAGTCAAGCGATTTTAATTGTGCGCTGTCGCTGTGCATGTCTCTGTGTGTGTGTGAGTATCTGTGAGATACAAATTGAAAGCAACTGCAGCTACAAATCGCCAACAGTTGTCGTTGCTGCTGGCGTTGCCGTTGCGCTGCACTGCACAAAATACGCTGCGCTATATCATACACCATACATATACATATATATACCTCTATATATATATATGTATTAATGTATATAGCACACAGATACACACACAGAGAGAGGGAGAGAGGGGGGCAGGTGTGTGTGTGCGCTGTACATTAATGTCTTTTCATCTGTGCACCTGTGCAGCCGCCAGAGTTGAGATACAAGATATAATAGCTATACTCGCAGCTATGCAGATGGCGGGTGGAGGAGGGAGGAGGGAGGACTGAGGATGGGGGAGGACAGAGGAGTCACTTTTTTATACAAGCATTTTATGCCAGCTCACGAAAGGAAGCCAGGAAGCTAACTAATGCTGACTTTTGCCTTTGAGGCTTTGGCACCCTTTCAGGGGAGGTGTTTTCTTTCTTGCTTTCTCTGGTTCTTTCTTTCTTTGGCCATGTTGTAGCCGTGGAGCAACCTTTCATCTTTCACTTTCACGCAATTCTATGAAATTATGCATTTAAATGTATAATCATTTCATTTGACTCACCCGTCGGCCCCGAAGGCCTTCAGCTCCCGATTCAGTGTGGCCTTTACATTCTCCTGGGAGTAGAGGCCCATGGGTGAATTGAATTGCTTGTGCACAAGTTTTCGCTGTATGGCGGCCATTTCTGCTCCTTGGTTTCCTGTTCCTCTATTCCTTCAGTGGCTCTCTCTTTTTTCTTGTTACTTTCTTTAGCTTTCAGCTTTTCCTTTGGCTCTGGCTTGCTGCTTGTCTTGGAAAACTTTTAAATTATTGTTGTTAAAAAAATATTTTAAAATTTCTTCGCTGCTGCAAGCTAATAATAATTGTTTTTTTTATTTTTTCCCTCTCTGTTTAGCTGTATTTATCTCTGTGGTTCTTCTCTAAACAATTTCCCCAGCTTCTTTTAGTGGCTTAATTAATTTAATCGTCGTTAATCGTAGTTCGTTGTTCGTTCTGCAATTAAATCGAAAATAAATAAATTGTTAAATCAATTTGACTTTTTGATCGAATTTCTTATTATTTATGGATGCTCTGTGTGTGTGTGTGTGTGTGCGTGTGTGTTGGGCACATGCAGCAAAGATTCATTTCCGGTACATCAACTTCCGCTGTTATAATTTTAAATATTCATGTCAACTGCAGCCTGCAGAAGTTAAACAACGTTTTACGGCGTTGACAACTTAATCCCATATTACGTTATACTTATTATTATTATTATTATTTTTACGGAAAATTACAAACAAAAGCACTGGGCGAAGGCGGGCACTTTCTGCGGCACACCGACCCCTGCATACCCTAACTGGTGGGAGTAAATGTTCCTCAAAATTCCTGCTGAACTTATTGAGTTTTCCGCTTGCTCCTAAGGCTGCTAGCTACATATGTTATATAGTTCTTCGATTCTGCTATATATTCTATCCGACTATATAAAAGTTATATTACAGATTGTGCCTTCCTATGGCAGCTTCTGATGTGATATAGTATTTCGATCCTAATACTCTCTGAAGATGTCTGTATTTTCATCTGGATACCTTGAGAAACAAAAGAGCTTTCCATATAGATGACATATAGATACGTTTTGGAACGATTTACTATATGATATATATATAGCTGATCCAAGTAATGTTTAGATACTGAAAGAAGGAAGAGTGCTTTCTGTACTATAACCATAAAAACTGATAGTTTCTTCCTAAGGCAGCTATATGATAAAGTGTCTCGATCGGTCCGATTCCGACACATCTGTTGCATGCAACAAAAAGAAGTCTTTCAGCCAAGTTGCAGTCAGCTGGCTCAACAGCTGAGACGCTAGTTGGCAGAAGGACAGACCGACGGACAGAGAAAGACAGAAAGACAGGTAGACAGATGGACGAACAGACAGACGGACAGACAGACCGACGAGCAGTGAGACGGAGAGATGAATAGAAAGATGAATGAACAGACGGACAGGCAGACGGACAAAGAGACGAACAGAGAGACAGACAGAGAGACTAATAGACAGATAGGCAGATGGACAGACAGTCGCGCAGAGAGACGGGCAGAGAGACAGACAGAAAGGCGAACAGACTGACGGACAGGTAGACAATGGTTATAAGAACTCGTCGCATCGTCCGGATCAACAAAATATACATATATATATAGATATATGTGATATATGTGATATATATGTATATATGATGTCCGATTTGCCTTATTCCATGCACTTCATTCCTGCTAACAAAGTTAAGATATCTCCTCGGAAAGAGTATAATAAATTGTATATATTGTTTGGCTCTCAAGAGTTGATTGTTCTTTGTTTTTATTTTTTTTTTGATAATATATTCATAATGGTGCGAGGGAAGCCTGTTTCCCCTCCCTCCCTGCCTCCCTCTCTCCGTCTGTCTGTCCGTCTGGCTGTGAGTGAAACATCTTTGAGCTTATAAACCATTTAATTGTCAGCGCAGTTGGCTTATGTTTAATTCACAACAAATCAATAATTCATCAATAAATACAAAAATGAAGAAAAAGGGGAGTAGAATTTCACTACGTTTTTTGGCCTATTGTATTTTTGGCTTTGTTTTAATAAAATAATTTGGAAAACTCGTCTAATAATTGCTTTCTGCATATTTTGCTGCCTTTTTGAGGGGGGAAAGGAGGCGGAGGAGGTGGAGGAAACAACAGAAAATAAATCTGAAAAATGTGCGTTAAATTTAATTAAGGAAACATAAAAGAATTTTTGATTAAAAATTTAGAAATACAATTAGAAAAAATAAACCAGAAATGAAATGAAATGAAATGAAATGTTTCGAAATTCATTCCAGATTCGCATGGAGAGCGAGCGTGGGTGGCGGACACGTTGGATACGGTTATTTTTCAAATTTGTTCAAATTCCGAATGCTTCCAATCAACGTTTAAAACTGTTCAATGTCAGCGTTCCGTTCCACACATAAAAAGATACATGAATACATTTATATATTACGTATACGCAACGATGTGGAGCACGTATACGTAAAATATAAATATATAATTCCATTATAAAAGTTTGCTCATATATTTATGCATCCAGCTATATATATATATATATATATGTATATATGTATATGTATCTGCTGGAAGATCTCGCACACACACACGCCTACAAAAGTATCTATGTATCTACACGCTGCATGCATCTTTAAGATTGTTTTTTTTTAGAGTGTGCGACACGAATCTGTTGAACTTATTATTATGCACATTTTATTTCATTTTCATGTTATTTCCATTATTGCTGTTGCAAGTAAATTACAGAAAAAAATAGGAAAAAAAAAGAAAAAAAAAACTGATTCGAATTTTCTTTAGCTTTTCCATTCGAAGAGCGCAGAGACACTCACTACTGTCACATTTAAAAATGTATCTTAAACTAATTTGAGCAGCGCTTTTTGGCCGACGAAATATTATTATTTTTATATGTTTTTCTCTGCCTTTTTTCTCGTCGCTTTTTTGTTCTTAAAAATAGACGAAGAACATATTTTTATATTTGAAATATGCCCAGTTTTTGTTGTTTTTGTTGTAGCTCTTCTTCTATGTTTTTATATATATATATATGTTTTTTCCACACGCACACCACACGATCTGTCTGAAATTTAGAAATTCAGAAATTCAGAAATTTCGAAAATTCTGAATACTGAAATACTGAAATACTCATTTCTTCTGCGGCCCGCTTCGCTGCTCTATAAGCAAATTCCCGCCTTGTGTGTCACCTCAAATAAAATTAGCAACTTTGAGTAAATGGCATTATACAGATTTGCGTCATTTCAACTTTACCCCCCCGCCCCGTCCCCCTCTGTCTTCCCGTCTTTCTATCTGCCATTCCATCTGCCTGTCTGTCCGTCTGTCTGTCTGTCCGTCTGTCAGTTGTGCTGTGTGTGTCTGTGTCAGCTCGAGGAAACATCATACTGTTAACGAACATAAGTAATTCCAATTCCAATTCCAATTTCATTCAGCTCTGCTGCTGCAACTCAAAATCTCATGCAGCTCGCAGACAATTGGAAATATATACAAATGCATCTAGATACAAATGTATCTCTATCTCTATCTCTATCTGTATCTGTATCTATGCATGGCTGACGCATAACAGAGCACGTTACGTGTGGCTACAATGCAGAAATTGGCTTTAATACTTCTAAATTTAATTATTAATTGATGACTGCCATGTTAATTAACAGCAGCTGCGCTCTGTTAATGCTCTGTTAAGCCCTGTGCTCACTTTTAACAGAATCTCTTACGCTCCAGTCATGTTATGTTGGTTATTTATAGCTGTGAAATAACGCCAAGGCTTTGAACTATTTTTTGTCAAAAATATATAAAAATATTTATATATAATTCATATATATTTCTTTATATTTATTTCTCTCTCTGCTCAATATTAAATCTGCTTCTCTAGCATATTTTTAACATGGCTCTCTCTCTCTGGCTCTCCAGCCCTGTTATGTTAGTCTTTTAGATCTTCTATGAATCTGTATATTTATATCTATCTATCTTTTTCCCTATATAATTTATCTGCTTATTAATTTATAGCTAATGTTATCTATTTTTATATATCTGCTCTGTTGTTTCTGTGATCTTTTTCACACCACTTAACATATTTATAACAGAAATATTTGGCTCTCTCTCCAGTCACGTTATTTATAGCAGTGATAACATTCACATATTTTCGAATATGCCTCACCTCAATCATTTATATATATATTTTCGATACATATATCTATTCATCTGAGCTGTCAAGTTTCTAAATTAAATCGCTGTATTCACAGTAGTTTCTTTTGAAGAGAACCTTTGGCTTTCCTCTCATTTTATATTAATTGTAACTCCAAAAAGATCTCTTGCATTTCTATATTTTCGAGCATTTCTCACGTCAGTAATCTATATATATATCTGATCTGTTGATTCCCCTGCTAAATCACTGTTTTCACAGCAAAACTCATAAAATTTCTGGCAAATTCCTATAATTTCTTCCGAGCTATTGGCCAGTGGAACAAAGCGAAGGAAGGAAGAAAGAATTGTAATTAATCTCGAAAATATCATAAAAATGTATATAATAATAATTTTTTTATGTATACCTCATTTACTCATTGGTTTTTATAGAGCAAACAGCAAAATGCAATAAAATGCTTAGCATTTTCGTTCGGGCACTTAAAATTGCCCGTGTGTGTGTGTGTGTGCGAGTGTGTGTGTGTGCGTTGATTCGCAATTTGTGCGTTTTAATTGGGCTGAACGCAGCAGCAGCGCAGTGGCAGTGGCAGCAGCGCAGTGGCAGCGCAGCAGCTGCGGTCGGCAGCTGTTCAAATGGTTTAAGAGTACGGGCATTATTAAGAGTTATTTGCATACGTGTGAGTGGCGCCCAAAAGCAGGCAACAGTTTTTTTAGACCACTTTTTTTCTTCTTTCTCTTTGTTGTTGCTGTTTTTGCTGCCTGCAGCGATGGAAATTAATCAAAATTTAATAAAATATTATGAATGGTAAAGTAGCAGCCACTACAATGCGAACCAGCCGAGAGCCGAGAGCTGAGAGCTGGGAGTGTGTGTGTGCTGGCCACTTGATGTTCCAATTAAAGTTTTATACACACACACACACACACGCACACCCACACACACACACACACGCACACAGGTGTACTTAGCACGGCATTAAAGTCCACATGAATTGTGCGAAAACTCGCATAAAAAATGCAGGCAACAACCGAAAAAGCAGAAAGGAAAAACAAAAAAAAAAACAGCGACGGAAGGAAAAAACGAAAATCATGTTTCAAAAAAAAGTTCTCAGCTCTGGCTGGCAGTTTGGCAAAGTGGGCGTGGCACAGGCCCATCAAGACAATACACACAGGTGGCAGAGGCGGGGCGGAGAGGGGGGCGGCTGGGTAAGCGCACGGCTATTTTTTGCTCGGCATTGATTCCATGGCGCGTGGCGGCGTGTGTGGCGTGTGTGGCCAGCCCAGGCAGCTGGATAGAAACAATAAATAAATAGGAGAGGCAGCTGCAAATATTTGTTGCAACAATTTCAATTGCAGCGGTGTGCGTGCCTCTGTCTGTGTCCGTCTGTGTCTGTCTGTGTGTGTGGTCTAAATGCTTTTCTGTGGTGGTGTTGGTGGAAAACGGGGGTGGGGGTTGGGCCGTGTTTAATTTAATTATTAAGAGGCAGCTGCTGTGGGCTTTGGCTTAAATATTATTTGTTTGTTGTCTTAAATTAAATTAAATTTAAATTAAATTAAATTTCTCCATATTTGCCACTCACCGTTTGCTGCAATTTGGCGCTGGGCGTCTGCTTAATCCAAAAATAATGCCGCCAAATTGCTTTAGTTCGTGTCTGTTCGTGTCACGCTTCCTTCGCTGCCCCCTGCCCCTCCCCCTCTTCCCTCTTCCCTCCCATCGCCCTCGCCATCGCCTTCTCCTCTGCAATTGCACTTTTATTGCAAATATGAACACGCAATGGCAGCAGAAATTACGGCGGCAAAACTGGAGCAACCCGTAGACATTTGTGGCTCTTTACGGCTGCTTCTGGGAGCGCAGCGTGTGGGTTGGGGGTGGATTGGGGGAGGGAACTAGGTGAAAATTGTATCCCAGCCCGGCCACGTTTTGGCTTTCCGCGGCCGTAACGGCCAACCGGCGTTTTGTAAGCGCACCATAAACGAACTGAACTGAACAGAACTCAACTCAACTCGACAGAACTCAATGGAACTCAACTCATCGCAGCGCTGCCGCTGCCGCTGTCACTGCCGCAGCCGCAGCCGCAGCCGCTGCCAAGAAGAACTCACACAGAAACAGAAACAGAAACAGAAAAAAAAAGAGAAAAACAAAAATACTCGTGGAAAGAAAATGAAAATAAAAATGAAACACTTTACGCAATGATCACGCGTTTCGCTTTTCGTTTTTTCATCTTTCTACAGTTTCACATCCTCCTCAGCAGCTGTATAAATACGTGTGCTCTGTGTGTGTGCGTGTGTGTGTGTGTGTGTGCGCGTCTGTATCAGTGCGTAGCGCAATGATATGCGTACAGTGGCGTCCACGAATATGGTGCACAGCTGCAGCAGAAAGCATTCACTTCGGTTGGTTTCTAAACCGCTTCGGGAGATTTAGCTCTCTTTGAGGCGAGCAGTCTGCAGTTTCTAGTCTTTGGCTAATTGGAATTTTCTAGAACGCTTATTGGAGATGCCGCTTCAGGTGGAGAGTCAAACCAAAAGGCAAAGCATACTTTTAGGTGCTGATCTGCAGCTATGGGTTTAGTTTTTGCAGCGCCCTAAGCTATGCTACTATTTCTATAAATTATTTAAACAATGCGGAAATATAAATGAACTCATTGCCAGAGCTTTTTCCGTACTTTTTGCGCTATAAAATTATATAAATTTAGCTTGCTTCTATTTTAGCTAACTCATATTTATGGCGCATAGCTGTCTTGTCTTGTTTGGCTTTTAAATGTTCTTTATGGCTACATAAAAATAATAAAGGCGAATTAATTTGCTCGGGATAAAATATTGAAATTGGCAACGAGTCAAAAGCAGCGATGAAGAGCAGAAAAAAGAGATATACAAAAAAAAAGCTAAAAAAGCAGGTGAGTCAATTGCTTAAGCCCGCTGATTCACAAAGAATTCAAAAAAGAAAAAAAGGCTAGTTTTGCAGGGGGTGGATTTTGGCGTGCGACGCCACTGTAAACTCAGCGCACACAAAAATATTTTTTCAATTCTCTAAGCAAACAGTCCGAAGAAGAAGAAGAAGGCGGAGAATATTCGAACATTCGAAACACTCAAAGTAGTTTTTCGTGAATATCTCAAAAATGAGTGGCACAAAAAAAAAAAAAAAGCAGGCAGCACAAAATGAAATATGAAAAAGAAATGAAAAGAAAAGGAAAAGGAAAAATATGTTTGAAATAAAGAATTGCCGTCGATGGCAGAGCCACAGCCCCAATGCATTTAGAGTCAGTCAACGACAGATATATAGATACAGATAGATAGATACAGATAGATATAGATAGATAGATATAGATAGATATATAGCTATAGCTGTGTGTCCCAGTCTGTGGCCTCGTGGACTGCGAGTATTACAGCATTTTTTGTCCGCTCCACTGGGGGGACTGAAACAAACACGTCTCTAATATTCTATTTTTGAGTTGTAGTCCACGTTCACACGACGCGACGCAGAGGAAAAACCAGAAAAAAACCAAAAAAAACCAGCACAATTTTCCATTTTCTTGCGTTCAATTTTTCTCGAGCAAACAAAAAAAATAATACAAAAAAAAAAGTAAAAAATGGCATATAAAAATGTCATTTAATTGTTGCAGCTTTTTCGCAGTTTTTCTTTAATTTTTCGAGCATCATTTTCATTTTTCATTTTCATTTTCATTTTCCATTTTCTTTGGCTTGTTATTCGACTGCTAATTGTGCTTTAAATGCTAATTAGCAGCGGCTTTTTGTTGTTTTCTTTTGTTGTTGTTGTTTTTCAAAGGAGTTGGCACTTTTTTGCATTAATTTTTCATTTGATTCCCCTTTCAAATGGGATGAGAATTAAACGCGTATACGCAGTGTCTGCGCGACATATAATTTTGGTGTTGTTTTTCTTTACACTGCACTGCACGCACACAGAGACACACACACACACACAGACGGGGAGAAGGACTGCTATAAATTATGAGACACACCTGCACTGTCAGCGCTTACGGATGCGACTACGGGGATTGGATTGGATTCGATTCGATTCGATCCGAGAGATTCAGATTCAGATTCTGATTCAGCAGCAGCCTGTGTGAGTTCGCGTTGCGAATTATTATTATTATTTTTTATTCTCGCTGCTCAACAACATTCAACACTTGCCGCAAGTTCGCAAAAGCAGCGCTGCTGCTGCTGCCGCTGCCGCCGCCGCTGCTGTTGCTGTTGCTTCATGGAAAAAGCGACAGACTAGAGATAGAAATACAGCTAAAAGATACAAAATACAGCTAAAAGATCTAAAGATACATTGAATACACGGCTAGTACTTATTATACCTATGCTCCATCGCCCACACACAGAAATGCTTATAAATTAGTTTGTCCGCCCGTCCGTCCCTCCCTCCGTCCGTCCCTCCGTCCGCCAGTCCGTCCGTCCGTCCCTCTGTCTGTGGGCTAATCACGTATTTTGATACAAGCGCCCAAGTAAAGAGCCTGCACAATGGCAATAAATATTCAGCAAGCACTCAAACACACTCACACTCACTCGCACACTCACACACTCACTTAGTTATTCACAAACACTCATAGTTATAGTTGTGTAGCGCGCACCTAATTAACAACAATATAAAACAGCTCAGACACAGATGAATAAACATACGAATAAACACGAATAAATACGAATACGAATACTCATACAGACCCCCCCTCTACATATGAATACATATTCATTTTTAAATATTCAATATTTATTTTTGGCCTTTGGAAAACCATTTTAAAGCTGATTTGCATTCCCTACAAATTCAACCAGCCAGCTACATGGAATATCTCAGTTAATTCGCTCCAGTCAACAGTCCTCTGCCTATGCTTCCTATTCCTGCATATATATAGCATATATAGAAATATATTTAATATTATCTAGATAGAAGTAGCTATGCCCATTCCTCTATGAAGCCTTGGAAAAGGATCTAGCTACAAATGTCAGTTCGGTTTTTACTTCTATTTCAGCAAAACTTGAAGCATACTTTTCTGAGCTTAGTTGTGGTAGGAAGAAAACCTTTTTTTGTTGTGTGGTGTAACTAATTAGTGCATTTTAGACCACAACAAGAGTTGGCTTTATTCTTTACTGTATAAATCTTATATAGATAATAGTTCCAGTATAATATTTATATTACTTTTAATCGACTTTGTTTTCCACCGATAAATCTTGCTGAGCTTTGAGTAAGTACGAGAAATCTTATATTAATCATTCTATAATTTTTTATAGCATTGAATAAAGAACAAATCTTGCTAAAATTCTAGCTATTTTCAAGCTCAATCAAGACTAAGTTCTGGCTATTTTGAAGCCGACTAGGCTTAGAAGCAGGCTAACTTTTGGAGCGTTGGGAAACGATTCTCGATTTGAATCCTGTTTTCCTTACTCTGAATCAGAGATTCCAGTTTCTTGCTTCTTATTTTTCTCTCTTCTGTCTCTCTGTTTTATCCTAATTCCCTTCTCTTCTTATTTCCTAAATTTGCTTCTAGTTCTGATTTAATTTAAAACAATAAATGAAAATTATTTTAGTTCTCCTACAGTTTTAGCTGGGAGCTAAATAAATTGGAATATTTATTGATTTTGACTACACTGAAACAAATAATGCTGCAGTGGAAGGAATAAAAATATCACAAATTATATTAGGCTAAAAATATGAATAATAAATTGTATAGCTTGTGTATTACTTTTCCAGGGTATTTGTCAGTCGCTTAAGCCCAAAAAAAAAACCTAAATAGCTTTGTATTTATCAGCTGTTAAAGCCATTGGCTTTGCATGGCTTTATCTATATTTGCGCCCTACTTTGCTAGGGTATTTGACAGTCGTCTTGGGCCAAACAGAAAAGAAAAACATCGAAATTGCTTTGTCTTAATTTGATGCGCCCCGCACCGCTCCGCCCCGCCACGCCCCGTTCAGCCCCGCCCTGCTGACGTATATTTTAGTTTTATGTGTTGATATTTTTGGAAATATATTTTGGCTGCCGTTAAGCAAAACAACTTGTAATTGTTGTTGTTGTTGTTGTTGTTATTGTTGTTGTTGTTGTTGTTGTTGTTGCTGCTGTTATTATTATTGTTTTTTCGTTGTTGGTTGTTGGTTGTTGTTGGTTGTTGCTTCGGTTTAATGATGCGCATTTCACAGAGGATAAATGCGGGTTATGCAGTGCGGTCGACCGCATCAATTAGTGCAATTCGAATGCTCGAAATGTTTTTGAGTGTACTCGAATAAAAGCTCGAATAAGCTGTGAATTCATAGAGCTGTCAGGTGATCAATTTAGTCAGTAAAACCGAGAAAAAAAACCAAAGAAAAAAAAACCAATTCAGAGAGCACACCTGACAGCCAACTAAGCTGCTTGAAAATTTTCATTTTAGTATTTCACGCTAGAAAGCCAGGCGAAAAAAAAAACCCCACACAGATGCAGATAAATGTTTATATATATTTATTTATTTATATGTGTGTGTGTGTTTAATGTTTGTGAATGATTAATGGGACATTAGAATTGAAATTGTTTTGCTCATGTGGCAGGCGGCTGCTGCGGCTGCGACTGCGACGGCGGCAGAGAGACTCGCATATATATTTTGCCATAATGTACAAATATTTCTATGCCGTTTTTTTCGCAGCAGTCGCAGTGGCAGTGGCAGTCGCAGTGGCAGTCTTTTTACCCGTTTTACCCGTTACCCGCTACCCTTTACCCGCTTACCCGTTCACCCGATCCCATTGCAAATGGCCTTCTATGAGCAGCGCAGCTGGCAGCTGCTGTTACCTGCTTCTGCCAGCCATTTGCCACTTGCTGCCTGCCGCTGCTGCTGCCGCTGCTGCCAAACAGGTGAGTGTTTATAATATGCATGCCAAAGTGTGAAAGCTGCAAACAACAACAACAACAAGAGGAAAAGTCTAGGGGAAAATACCAACACTATATAAGAGTACGCACACCTATGGCCATACCCATAGAGCCATATAGTGCATAAATTCCCAGTCTTTTTTTCTGTATTGTTTTTTTGTCTTTTAGCAGGTGTATTTTCATTTATTTATTTCTATTATACACAACAGCAGAGGTTGGCTAAAACAACCCATTTTATGCAATATTATTTTGCAGTAAATTTCAGTTTCTAATTAGCTTAAAAAGCTTCTTTTTTTTGTATTAGATTACAGCTTTGAGGCGGCTAAAATTGGGCTGAGATTTTGAGCTTTGAAATGGCTGAAAAACTTTAATTACTTTTGCTTAAGTTAGGAAGTTTAATTAACAAAAATTATAATTAAATATTATCCCGGAAAGGAACTGGGAAAATTAAGGGAAAAAGCTTCTTTTTGATTGTCCGAACTTTCAATATAATTTAAAGCTTTAGATGAAGAAATTGGAAATTAGAAAAGGAACTGGAAAAGAATGGCTCCAACTTCTAATTTGATATAAGCTAATTTATAATAATTAAAAACATAATTAAAATATGCAACTTTTTAGAGGAAAGTTCAATGTAATTTTGGTTTTTCTTATAACGAGAGATACTTCAAGTATTCCATAGTTAAAAGTATCTCAAAAGAATTTCATACCTATTCGAGCAACATTTTCCATTAGAATTATGCAGCCAGCAACTGGGAAATATTCAATAGTTTTAGGGAGGGTGATTTATTTTTAGAATTTTTAATTATAATAAACTTTTTAATAAAGCAGCTAAAACAGTGCAGAGTTCATTTTGGATTTGGAATATTGAATTTCAATGGAAAATTATGGATTTCCCAAGGCAAAGTAATTTAATTACTGGGAATCCCCACTGTGTGTTTGCTTAGTGGAATATTATTATTATTTTTTTTGGAACTCCCCCGATGCACGCACCATAAAGCAAATTAAAGGGTAAATATGCAGGAAAAAGCATTGCGAATACATCTCAAAAAAGAGACAAAAAGAAAATAGAAAATGGAAAATGAAAAATAAAAAGCGGAAACCGAATGCGAATCCAATCTCAGCTGCTGTGGGGAACTTTGCCAAATTGCAAAAGCCGCAAAAACCAAAACAGTTTGTTGAGCTGCCAGCTGAGGCGGGGGCCTGGGGGGAATATACTCCGATATATATATATATATATATAGACGATATATACACATATATATATATATCTATATGTACGTATGAATAGTCAGGGGGGTTTTCTTCAATTTTAGATTGACTAACGCTTCACTGAAATTTTCTTAATAAACTTTAACGACTGCGGGGCGTAGGGGGCGTAGGGGGTTGGGGCTGGGATTGGGGTCGGCCTTGGCGTTGCAGTTGCAGCGCTGGCTGCAACTTTTGATAGCGCGCTGATAACCTGAACGCCTGAAAGTATGCAACAATAAAGCGAGCATCAGTTGGGGGGCGGGGGCAGGCGTCGCTGCTTTGATGGGCGGGCAGTAAAAGCAGGCTGAATGCTGAGCGAAGTAAGAGTATCAAATGCTAGCGTAGATTTCGCCAATAATTTACTTGGCCAGCACGTAGCGTGCCACAGACACGCATGCCACAGCAGAGGCAGCGGCGGCGGCGGCAGTGGCTGGGGCATGCAACAAGCTTTTTGGGTTTCCATTTGCCGGTGACAACTCATGCATTACTCATGATATCATGTATGTCCACAGGCTTTATATGTATTTGTATTTCTGTGTGTGTGTGTGTGTGTGTGTGCCCCGTCTTCCACTTGCCACTTGCCACTTGCCACACACACACACACACAGTTTTAATATGGACGCTGCGGCATTTGCAGTTTAATGGAGTTGGCCATAAAAAAAGCGGAGAGCAGCTAGCACAGCGTTTATTTAACTGCCGCCTGCCGACTGTTGACTTGTTTGCGCAAATTAACACATTTATTAACGTGCCACAATTTGTTGCATAAATATTTATCGAGCAGGCAGCCAAAGAGAGAGGGAGAGAGAGGCAAACAAATGCGCTTAACATTAAAAAGTTGTCGGTTTATTTGCTTTAATATACATTTATAATCGTAATAATAATAATAATCGTATTAATATTAATAATAGTATTAATTTAATTTTAATAATTATAATAATAATAATAGACGAATTTATCACACACACATATGATATGGCTGGCACACAGGCGCACACACACACACAGACACACACACAGAGTTGCACAGACACAGACACAGACACAGACACAGCATAATTTGAGAGAGTAAAATAGCGCAATTTATTTGTATTTCTTTTACTTTCTTTTTAGTTTTTCTTTTACTTTTAGCTAGTTTTTTATATTTTCTTTTATTTTATTTATTTATTTTCTTTTTTTTTTTCGTAGGAAGAGTGCGCGCCTGTATGCAGCTTAAGATGGGTTTTTGCTTTGATGCCAAAAACATCTTATAAATTCGCTGGTTGCCTCCGCCCCTGCCCCTGCCCCTGCCCCTGGCCCTGGCCCTGCTCCTGCGCCCATTTACTGCCCATTGTGGGCGTGGCGACCAGGCTCAGGGCGAGCAGAAGAAGCGCGGGCAGTGCCATGGCCACAGCAACCGCAGCGCCGCCTTGCAACGGCAGCTGCTCCGACTCCAGGCACAGCCGGAACTCATCGTAGTCCAGCCGCGTAATTGCGCAATAATGATTGAGCATACACAGGCCCTGGCAGGCTGAGCCCGACAGATATCTGACAGCATTGGCACGTTGATATCTGCCGGTAGAGAAAAGGAAGAAAAAGAAAAAAAACACAGCATAAAAAACCACAGCAGTATTTAAAGGATATTTTGCAGCCTGCCTGATTATTCCTCCTTATGGCTAAGCCCCCACCCAAATTAAGCTTACAAATTCGTTGGTAATTGCCTGGATACCCTGTAATATATTGGCCAATACTATTCCATTCGCAGAGTCCTTTCCCAAGCGACTCAAGTTGACTCTATCAATCGCTGACAATTTCATTTAATATATCAAAGGCTCCTCTCCTGCAGCAGGAGCAGTGGGAATACTATTCTATTCGCCTGATATTTGACTTGGATTCTTTTGACACTGGTTTACAAGGGATTTTCTAGCTCTGCTTTTGATTGAACGTCTTTCCACCTGGAATTTAAGCCAGGTAAAATTTAAATTCCTTTTCCCCTCTTCAACATTTAGAAACCTTCTAACTTTCTCAAATGACGTCAGAGCTGGAAAGGGCATACTCTTTAGGACTCCTGGAAAGCCCCAAAATCTGTTGTAAAGTAATTTTTGAGACTAGTAAAAAAAACATCTTTTTAAGCGATTGTTCCTATGGAAGCTATATGATATAGTTGTCCGATCTGGCCAGTTGCGACATATGAGCTGCCTCCATATCAAATTTCATTTAGCTCTGATCAATAATATATATACTTTCTGTGCTTGGAGCTGCCTACTTCTACACATTTTGCACATTTCTTCACTTTTTCAACAGTTTCGAGTATTAAATTAAATTTAAGAACAGATTAATCCAATTTCTTTTAATATATATATAAAGATATAGAATTTTATAATAAGAAATAAATGAAAAGTATTATATAAATAAATATCCAAACAAATATCAATAGAAACTCATAGGAATAACCTAGGATTAATCAATTTATTTTAATATATTTAAGAAGCACTTTAATCAGAATCGAATAAAAAGTATTTGAAATATTTAGGTACAGATTAATCAAATTATTTTTATTTATTTATTAGATTAAGAATTTATTATGATTAAGAAAAGTAATAAATAAGTTTAGATTTAGGAACAGATTAAGAACAGATTAAAAATTCATAATTATAATCGAATGAAAAGTAATAAAGAATCTCAGCTTTAATTATAGATTAATCCAATTTATTTAGATATATTTATAAGATTCTACATTTATGATAAGCATCGTATAAAAAGTATTGAAATATCCATCGAAATCGATAGACTTTCAAAGAAATAAACCTAATTTAAGGCACAGATTAATCAAATTAATAATATATATTTATTAGATTAAGCATTGATAATAAGAACTGAATAAAAGGAATAAAAATAAATGGAATTTCCTTGCGGTAAACCCAACTTAATTTGCTCGAAACTGTTTCGGAGGTTTCCGGAAATTCGTCTAAATTTCCAGCTAAACATTTCGCAAGGATTATCATAGGGAATATTGAAGGATATTTTGAGGTCTAATCTAATCTCTGTTTTACCTGTTCCCAGAAAAGGTACAAAATTAGAATTACCTGCCAGATGATTAGCCTAAAATCGGTTAGCGGATCAACTGGCAGTTGCATGGGATTTATTTTTGGAACTGCGCTGATCTCTTCTTGAATCTTTCTTACCTGTTAAACCAGGAGGGATCGGTGCCGGTAAAACGTTCAGCAAAATTATGCAGCGCAATGGCGGATATTTCGGTTAGAGCATAATAATGGGTGAGATTATATTCGGTATGCCAGAAGGGCTCTTGGGCGAGATTAACCCCCGGCAAATCCAGCCAGTATTGGGTATAATCCAGCAACTGACCGCTGCCCGTATCAAATTTGTAGAGACGCAGCGCTGGATTGTTGGAGGGACCAATACCCTCCTTGTGTGGCACCACCGATGGCGCTACCATTAGCCACGAGATGGGCGTGCCTTTGGAATAAACCCTTTATATAAATATATAGATTATATAGACGATTCAATTACCTTGTTCGTCGTAGAACAGCCGAAAGGTGTCCGAGTGGAGATGACCAAAGAATTGACCCTGTATAACCGAGGCATACTTGCGCACTATATCCAGATATCGTCTATTGTTGCGCTCCGTAAAGATCAGCTGTCCACTGTGCTGGGGTCCCAGCTGACGCTCATCGAGACCCGGCGGCATATGACCCACAATGTATACCTAAGCCGGCCAGCCAAGGGAAGGGTATTGATAAGGTTTCCTATAATGGAAAAGAAAATACCCACCGTTTCCTGTTTATCCCGTGACTTGGTTAGAACCTCATCTAGCCAGAGCCACTGCAATTCGGCCTGTTGCTGATCCTGGGCAGAGACGGTGCTGCTGAAAGCCTTCGGTTCCGAATAGTATTCAGCTGGCCAGCGCAGATTAGAGGAGACCTTTGAGTCGGATTCGTAGTCATGGCGCATGAAATTCGTATTGAGAGCAACGATGCGAAGGCGGCTTCTGGTCTGTTCAATGGAATAGTAGCCGCCCTGCTCGAAGGTGACCAGTGCCTCAGTGGGCAGCCAGTGGCGCCACAGTTCACCCATTTGCCTATATTTCTGTAGGCCTCCGCTGCCATCCTCGTGGCCGAGTACGGGAAATATAAAAGGCGAGGAGAAGCTGCGACCCAATAATTCCGTAATATTCCGTAGTATTTCGTGTTGTTTTTGTTCGCTGAGCGCTTGAGCCGAATGGGAGAGTGCATCTCCTGTCCAGAGGACAAATTCAACATTGTCGCCCTGTTTGGCCTTCATGGCTTTTACCGCCGATTCGACCAGGCTCCAAGGACTATCGCAATTGTAGTTGCCAAAGAGACCAGGTGACTCCCTGTCCACTGGCGGATTTCCATTGGAGATGTCATTACGATTCAGCAGCCAGCAGCTTCTGTATATATCGCCCTGCTGCGAGTAAAATGTATCCAGATGCAGGTCGCTGATGTGCCAGAAATAGCCTGAAAAATGCAGAGTACAGATTCAGAGATTCAGACAGAGAGAGACAGAGCGAGGGAGAGAGGATTAAGGCTGAAGCTGGGCAATTCCGCGCAACAGGGAAAAGCCAAAGAGTTTTAGCCATTTGTGTGCCGGCTGGACGGCTGTCGCCTGGTGAAAACCCCGCGGATTTTGCCTGTTTTTCTTTCTTCTTTTTTGTGGTTGTTTTTGTCTTTCGGCCGACTCGGGCGACTACCTGACTATCACGGCCCAAGCGACAAATGGAAATGGAGGTCAGAAAGTTAGCTAATGCGAGGCATTGAGGTGATCTCCGACCAGAATAGAAATCAGTTAGCGTTGGCATGCGCATTGATCAGGAGTCAAAGCTGCGAGACGAGTGACGTGTGACGAGTGACGAGAGACGAGAGAAGAGCGAGGATAATTGAGAGTCCGGTTAAGTCAAGATGAGCATACGCTTCAGTTTGGCCCTGTTGCTGATGTTCAGCTTCATGTCCCAGCTGCTGCAACAGGTCGACGGCAGGAAGAAGCTCTGCGGCGAGGCACTGAACGAGGCACTTGAAATGATTTGTGTTAAAGGATTCAAACGCCGACTCAACAGAAACAGGCGCGATTGTAAGTAAACCCACACACATATATATAAATATATATCTGGCCGATCAATAAATGACTTGCATCTTCTCTTGAAGTGGACAATGGCAGCCAAGACCAGACACCGGAGCAGGCGCTGCTGTATAAGTGGCGCCTTTTGGCCCTAATGCAAGAATTGGATGGCTTGGAAAAGGAACCGCGCTATGGCCCAGTCGAGCCAAAGCGACGCTCGGCCGCTGGAAAGGACGCCTTGATACGTCCACGACGCAGCAAGATAACCCATGAATGCTGCAAGGATGGCTGCACCTACGATGATATATTGGACTATTGCGCCTAGCCTAACCCACAATTGATACAATTTTTTGATACATTTTTGATAACCAACCAAACCAAAATTTTTTCGTTGCGTTCGGCAATTCATTCTTTTTTTAGCCTTAATACCCCTGCCCCGCCCACCATCGCCCAGCACCCTGCACTCCCAACAAACCCTTTTTGATAGCAAACCCCCCCGCCCCCCAAAAAAAAGAAAAAAAAAAACCAAAATATACTTTTTATAATAATTCCCAATGTTTTATTGTAATATTTCATGGAAGCAATAAAGTTACTCAATAACAATAGCAAAACAAAAGGCATCTTATGGCCGCAAGGACTCAGCATTCATTTTTTTTCTCTTTGTTCGAAAGGACCCCCAGTGGCTCGGCTCGGCTCGGTAATTGTGGCCCTTTGGAAATTTTTGAATCCCGCCCTAATGGAAATTTTTGAATCCTTAATTAGATGACAGGCAAGTGAAATAATATTTATTAAATGCCGCCGCATTGTTGCTGCTCCGGCGAGGCGTAAGGACTCGTTTTTTATAATAAGATTTTTTTGGCGTATTGGCCCAAAGTTTATTTGGCCCAAACAACAATTTACAGCTGGCTTGTAACATTTGACATGTAACAAGCCAAAGATAACGAGCCACATTAAATTTGGCCTATAGTTCAGCCTATATCTATTTTGGGAGTAGTCGGAATTAGCCAGAATTTTAGATAACAAAAATAGTTAACACATATTTGGCCAACAAGTTGTTTATTTTGGATCTTTATCAGGGGCTGGCCTGATTTCAAGTTGTACCAATTTAATTAAACAGCCGCTTCTAGCCTTTGCCAAAGGGTAAACAACAATAGCTGGACCAGGCCGGGACAGGGGCAGGACAAAGGAAGGGGGGCAGGACAAGGGGCAGGACGCGGGGGGACTTCACTTTGTTTGTGAGCAAATGCGATCTATGCGTAATTGTTTTGCACGGCTTTTGGTATGGAAAAAACATAAACAAAAGACCCAGACCTGAGACGGAGCGGAGCGGGGCGAGAGTGGAGAGTGGAGCGGAGCGATAACGTCAGCTGATATGAGTAAATATCCCACCCACGCACACATGCTCCGGCCAAGGCTAACAGCTGCTCCAACTGACACTTTGCCTAATATGCCTTGACACTGCTCAGAGAATACTCACACACACAGAGAGAGAGAGAGAGACATAGAGAAAGAGCGAGAATACGAGCAGAGTGCACGGTATTGAGGCACTGGCCCACTGCACTGGATACTCCGTATCCGTCCAAGTATAAAGAGCTGTTGCAGCGCCAACCAGGGCACAGTTCTGGTTCAGCTACCAGTGCCAGCACCAGCACCAGCACCAGCACCAGTAACAGCACCAGTAACAGTACCTGAGAAATATTGAGAATATCCACAGAGAGAGAGAGAGAAATCACAGGATGCAGTCTGAGAATCTGATAGTCATCTGCCTGGTCTATAGCCTGGCTGTTATGGTGCTCCAAGTGGAGTCGGTGCAAGTGTGCGGCGAGCATTTGCCCGAACTGCTGACTAAGATTTGCACACAAGGCTATAATTCCAAGATAAAGCGCAACTATGGTGAATATACCCATATATCTTGTGGTGATGATATAACCACCAATTTTTAGCTCTGTAGTCTGAGTTCCACATCAAAAAGTGTAGTCTACTTTTGGGAGAGTGAATCAATGTTTTAGCTTCTATTCAGCAGTGGAATTCTTTCCAAAGACTGTGGTGAATATAACCAAAAATCTTTAGAGTAGAGTGAGTTCCACAACAAAAAACTGTAGCCTATATTTTGGAACAGAATCAAAGTATTATCCGGAATCATTCGGAATTAGAATGCAGCTCATCTATATAAAAAAAAAATATGTGTGATTTTTCTTTCAGTGCTGCCCGACCACAATGCCATCGATACCATCGATAGCGACTTGGGCTATGACAATTTTGGCGGCCACTCGGATCAGGTGTTTGATTCACAGCCGCTGCTGAATGGCATCCTCGGCGAAAGCGCCTTTAATCTGGTGAAGACCCGTCGCCGTCGATATATGGGCATCCATGATGAATGCTGCCTGCAGTCCTGCACCTATGCGGAGCTCAATACCTACTGCCGTCAGTAGAGAAAAACTCTACTCTACTCTACTCTCTCTCTCTCTCTCCATAGATAGAAAAAGCAACCAACTACTCGAGATTATGATATGGCCATGGTACACTGCACTCCATTGCGGATTAGAACTAAATAAGCTCCTTTTAGCTGCTAATTATATAAAAATCCTATGAACTTAACTTGTGCTCCTCTATGCTAAAATTGAGTTGAAAGTATGAAAAATTAAAAAAAAAAAAAATTAAATAAATGTGAATATTTCAATGAATGCAACTGCAAAGCTCATAAAGTATAATTTTCCACACTGAATACCCTGCCAGAAGGTCCCTTAGCTCGCCAGCGCAGTTTGCATATTTTATTTTTCTCTTGGAATCGGAAAACTATACCCTGTAGCTCAGTGGAAAAGGGACAAGTTGTCCCAAAGTTGTTGTGGAGAAACCTTCTCAAGCTCACTAGGATCGGGCTGCTTTATGCTATAGTTGCCATAGGAATCAATTGAACTGTTCTGCAGTTTGAAAGGGTATCTATTAGTCGGATATGTAAACACTTGACCTAAAAAGCTCAGCATAAGCCAAGGTGTGTATTTTACTTTTCCAACTTTAAAACTTTTATATGAAGTTTGGAATTATTTTTTAGCTGGAAAAAGGATGCAAATCCAACTCCAGATGTAAAATAAATTTATCTGGAATATAAAGAGCTTAATAAACTATTTGATCTTATAAATATATATATAAATATATAAGTTATCTGGAATATAATAGGCTAATAAGCTAGCCAATTCAAAGGAGTCTGAATCTAATAAAGGGCTTTAACCCTGATCTTGTTATTTGTATTATTATTATTATAGAACTGTTTAACTCAGCAGCTCAAGAATTTATCTTAGCTCCAGGATATTTTATCGATTTTAGCGATTAAATAAGCCCAACCTATCTGATTCTGTTTAGAGTAGCTTCCCTAAAGAATACTTCTAAGCCGTGTTAAAGGGTTGGGCAATTAACATTCCTTATTTTATTGTCCTTTGACTATAAATATTTCAATTAATTAAGTTTTCAGCTAGAACTTCTTCGGAAGAAATTCCCCATTTTGTGAATAAAGTGAATTCTTTTTATTCTCAGAATAATCCTAAAAGTAGGCTTTAGTTTTTTACCTCTTAAACTTATATAGAAAAAAGAAAAAGAAATGGATTTTCTCTATCGAAATTTGTGCTTAATTATTTAAATTTTTATTTCGAACTTCTTCCGAATAAATAGCATTATTTTTGAACTGGAAAACCGAGAAAACTTTCAATGCTGCTCGCAGCTACTCCCAAAAGTATGCTGCAGTTTTTTCCCTCTGGAACTCTCTCTTAAGGTTAGATAGAAAAAAGGCAAAGAAATGGATTTTCGCTATTCTAAATTTGTTTATGCAGTTGGCTTTTATTTCAAGCATCAATAATATTAATATAAATATAAATAGTAGCGCAGTATGTGTGCATCATAGGGAATAAAAAGGTTCAGGGTTCTATCTGTTCCAAAATGTACTCTGATCGCGGTGCTTAAAGGGATGTTCTAATGGATTATGGCCACAGGATCTAACTGGATCTAGGGGGCACAGTAGGCCATCAGTTCGCCTATGCGACAAGACCGCTTGCAGCATTCATCGACGATGCCCTGGCGAGTGCGTCGTCGTGTTTCTGTGAGGGAGCTGAGCACATTTTCCTGATATAAATTCCTGAGGCGGGGATTGTTTAAGGGATACGAGAGTAGCTCTGCGGATGCGACAGGAGATTCCTTCTCCTCAATGTACTGGATGGGATCGAGTGGGTCCAAATCCAGGAGAGCTATGTAAATTAATCAAAGTTATCAGCTGAGAGTTATCCTGGCCGAGTCCTCTATGAGGCACCACTACTTACGAGAGCTGCGCTTTTGTATGATGCGATTGAATCCTGAGCTGCTGCAGAGATCACTCAGAATGTTATTCAATCTGGCGCTGCACAATTTCACCTCACGATGCGTGCCCGATGTGGTTGTTGTCAGGACGCACAGGGCAACAAGGATAACAGCGAACGACAGGGAAATTGTCTTGCACATTTTTGCTGGATGCTCGAACGGGTTACTGGTAGCTGGTTGCTGGTAACTGGTTGCTGGGATTAGGCACTGCTTTGAATGCTATTGAACTGATGCCAGGAAAGTGCCAGCCACACGCTTATATACTCTCAATCGCTAAGGTTATCTCCTCCAGATGGGCAGCAGGGGAGTAGCTGGGGGGGTGGGGAGTAGCGGGGGCATCTCCGGCTACATTCGTGTCAAATTGTGTTAGAGGTTATTGGGACAAGTTGAGTGCATTTTCGAGTAGCTAGCGAAGTACTTGCTAAATTCGTTCAATGTCAACGCTCACTTTTCGTTGACTTATGCAAATTTCCTTATTGTCTTGTGGGGGCGTACATAGAAGGGCGGGGGCGTGGCAGAGCGGGGGCGGTAGGGCGGCTCACCCAAGTGGGCGTGTGTACATGGTATGTGTCGTCGTCAGCCAATTAAACAATTTGGGTGTAAAAGGACAAAGTCTGTTTTCTGTTCGCTGTTCTCGGTGCGTGTGCGAACTAAGCCCTTGCCTGCATTTATGAATACCAAATGAGTTGTTTCAGTGGTTATACCCTGTAAACGGGTTAACGTGCGGCATATTAATGCAGCCACCAATAACTTAAAGCGCCTTCCCTTCCCCCATTCCCCCATTTCGCACACAATATTCAAAGGGCTGGCAAATGTGGTAGAAAAGCGACTCATTAAAAAGTGTAGCATACTTTTAGGCGCAACATTTTATACAATGAACGAGCAGTTTTAATCTCTCAATTTAAAGAACGAATTATGCCTAAAATGGTTTAAATAAAACATAGAGAAAATATTCAGTATTTTAGGCATTTGCACCACTGTGCGTGACACGATTTTGCTTTGATAAATTCAGCGAATTTCCAAAGGCTAAGCAGTTAGCAGCAAACTTCTTTAAAATAAAATAAAATATACCAATTTATGCAGCTGAAGGGGGCAATTTATTTATAATTATATATTTCATAATATTTCATATTTAAATATAAAAAAACATTGAATCTCTTTTCTAAGGCACCGCATATCTCAAGTCTTGTATTTTACAGGGTATTTGATAGTGTGGCAGCTGTGTGAGCTTGTTGCATGCTTCGCTTGTCTTTACTTACCGGTGCGGGCCTTGGCAACATCTGGCAACATCCACAGGAGCGCTAGAAGCGCGGTTAACAACCAGCTGAGGCTGAAGTTAGTCATTTAAATGGAGAAGAAGACGGCGAAGGCTGCAAAGGGAAGGGAAAGTAGGGGCGTAAATATTGATGGGTGTGGCAGGCCTTGGAATTGAGGTAAGGATAGAGTGAAAAGGAAATTTCTTATTAACTTTTGCTTTGCTGAGCCAAAAACTTTGCGCACAGTTTTACTTTTATTCATTAGCTAAAATTTTTTTGTGCTGCATAAATAAGTGAATAAGATTACGAATACGAATGCGAATACGAATGCGAATACGAGTATATATATGAGTACAGTATTGGGTGTGAATACGAGTGTGAATTGTAGGTGTGTGAGTGTGGGTATCTGCTCATTTCTGGCGACAATAGGCCAACAGTTCGTTGTAGGAGCAGGGTTTGCGACAGCATTCATCATAGATGCCACCGTGGTGTCGCCTCTGGCGTCGCGTTTTGATGAGCACCTCGGTGCCATAAAAGCTGGACAGCAACGGGCTCAACGCGTAGCCCGTGGCAGTATGTGGCAACTGCTGCTCGGCTGCCTCCGCCTCCGTCTCCTCCTCCTCCTCCATTGCCTCCCCCGCCATGCCCATTTGGGCCACATTCATGCGCTTTTTCGGTATGGTATTATAACCATTCACACAGGCCAAGTCCACGGCATCGGTCAATGCCTGACCACACAGTATGTGCGGACCTTCACGCAGTTGATGGGCTCCAATGATTCCGCCGGCCCAGCAGCTACAGGGCAGGCCCAGGCCTATGCCCAGCACCAGCACCAGCATCGCCACCAAGAAGTGCAATTTCGTGCCTCGATTGCCGCCAGTTGCAGGTGCATTAAATCCGCTATTGTCCACCATTTTGCCGGAATACTCTCTCTCTCTTTCTCTTTCTCTCTCGCTGTCTCTGCGTATGGACGTTTGCATAACTCCTGCAGGCAACTGCCGCTATTTATACAAGTGCTTTTCCTCCTATGCAACATCATCAGCCAACATCAGCAGCAGCAGCAGCGGCGGCGGCGGCAGCGGCGGCAGCGGCGGCAGCGGCAGCAGCGGCAACATTGGCGGTTCAATGCACTTTTTGGGTGCATATAATTTAACCATTAAATACACTCAGAGAAAAATCAACAGACAGAGTCGAAATTTAGAATGTTTTAGCTTCCAAAATTCCTAACAGTTTTATACCCTTGCAAAGGGCACTGGAACTCTGTCAGGAATAATGTGCAGAGCATAGAAGGAGCCGTCTCTAGCTCTGCAAGCTGAGGAGAGCAGATGATGTAGCCTTGTCCATCTGACTGTCTGTCCGCCCGTCCATCTGCCCGTTGGTCTGCCCCGCTGTCTGCCCATCCCTCTGCCCATCTATCTGCCCGTCCATCTGTCTGTCCGAATGTTTCTAGGCAGACCAGTCGCTTAGTTTTTGATCTGGGTGACTGAAACTTGGCACTCAGCCTTCAATGAAATCTGGCTGGATCGGACAACTATATCATATAGCTGCCCCAGAAAGGAACAATCGGTCCAAAAGTTCTGGGAAAACCTTTGAAAAACTTTTGATTCTTGAGATATTTTACTGAAACTTTCAACTTTATTTGCCACATGCAGATTGAGATTGTAGTTCTATATATTATAGCTGCTGTATAGGAACAATCGGTCAAAGAATTTTATATCTTGACTAACATTATTTAAGGCAAATAAAGGCATTATCCTTGCATTATCTGCTCCACTTTTCAAAGCAAAATTTTAAGAAGATCAAGAGGAGTTTCAGATACTTTCAGAATTTCTGCTGCTCTCCATTTGAGCTGGCTAAGCTGTATAATATCTCTACAGTAATATCTGTATATATATATATATATAGTACAGAAAATATATGATAAAAAGCAGATATAATAAAAAATAGATATTCATTTAAGGCGCTCAGCGATAAAGCGAGGGGCATTTGTTAATCCGCTTGCCGTAAACTTTCCTCTTTCATTTTTACCAATTATTTTTTCTCTGAGTGTGGGCGGTTAAAAGTGAAATGCCACGCCTCAGCGCAGCCTCATTTTTAACGCCCACAGCCATGAAACGGGGGGCAGAAGGAGAAGATGGGGGCGGAGGCGGAGGCGAGAAAGGCAACAGGCTGTGAGTTAACGCTAAAAGGCTTTGACTGCTGTCGATAAGGATTAGCCAAGGAGCACACTCAGGACAGGTGGGAGACAGGTGGAGACAGGTGGAAGACAGCCTCATTAGCATGTGTGTAGGTCGCGTGTGTGTGTGTGTGAGTGTGTAAAAGGTGAAAAGTATGCTTCATTAAGCTGCTGAGAGTCGCTGGCAAACGGTGTGTGAAAGCGCTGCGATCTCAGCGACTAATCGATAAATAGATAAATTGAAAATAGACGAACAAAAGCTTCGATAGTCGGGCCAATCGATGCAACAGTTGGTCGCCAACGTCGCAGCAGGCAGTCGCATTACAAAAAAGATATATATAAATAAATCGAATATAAACTCGAAAGAAAGATCTGTCCGGAATTAGAGTTAATTTTGCGCAAGTGAAAAATGGTTTTGGATATCAAAATGTGCCGCTTCGATAATGTACCCTGGGGCTTTCGGCTTGTCGGCGGTGCCGACTACGACTATCCCCTCACTGTGGTTAAGGTTAGACACGTTCATCATAATAATCAGCTATTATTTTCTGTGTTTGTGTGCGTTTTTTTTTGCTGTTTTTTGTTGTTTTTTGCTGTTTTCTCTTGATGCTGTTGGCCACCTGTGTGTGGTTTGCACCTGCCACAACAAAGGCAGCATTACGGTTTACGGTTTTCTGTTTGTTGCATCAACTTTGTGGCCCATTGTTTCGGGCCAAATTAATTGCAAATATTTCATAGTCCGAGCCAATTATGTAACTCCCTCTCGATGTGTGTGTTTGTTTTTCTGCAGTTATTTTGTGCGGATTATTTGCGAATTTTGTTAATTAAAGTAAACCAAACTAAACTAAATTCGACAGAATTCCAACTGGATTGTTAGCCGGGAGCGAGCTGCCGGAGGGAAGGGAGAGGCAGAGAGAGGCAGGGAGAGAGGCATCCCCCTGGCAGTCGACACGAGTATTTATCTAATCGTCAGAGACCCAAATGCCTTTTTGCTGCTAATGAGCCGCATAATGTGACTGCAATAAATTTATTCAAATTTTAATTGTGCCACGCCCCATTCGAGTGGCTCTCTGCCATGTTGCAACCTGGCGAATTGTGTTGAAAGCAGCGGCAACAAATTAAATATTGGCCAAAATAGCAGCAAAATACAACTTTTAATTGGCAAACTATGCGCCACACACACTCGCACACTCACACGCACACACACACACACACACACACGCACACTCGCACACACACGTATTAACTAATGAACGAGGGCTGCATAATAAATAGGGCTACCTCAGGGAATTCGTAGCAGCTGCTCGGAAATTGTTATAATTTTACGTGTCTTTTAATTTATCCAAGACTTTTCTTGTTTGTTTTGTGCCTTGTTTTAGCATAAAACTGGAAAACAATTTGCACTCGCTTAGGTCGGTTTAAATTTATAGTGAATTTCCTTATATACCCTGTAAAAATAGTTATACTAAGGAGCATTCCTTTCGTTGCTTTTCTGTGCTTTTTATGCATAAATCTATAAAACAATTTCTTCTTGTTTTAGTCGGCCTCAATTTTTAATTGATTGCCCAAAATACCCTGTACAAATCAATATACCAAAGGGTATTCTATTCGAGGTTTTTCTGTGGCTTTTAATCATAAAACTGGAATACTATTTTCATCCGTTTAAGTTGGCTTAAACTTATGGTTGATTGCCCAAAATACCCTGTCAAAATTCGAGACTAAGGGGCATTCTTTTTGATGCTGTTCTGTGGTTTTTAAGCATAAAACTGGAGTACAATTTTCATTCGTTTAAATCAACTTGAACTTATATTTGATGCCCAATATACTCTGTAAAGATCAATATACTAAGTAGCATTCTTTTTGATATTTTTCTGTGGTTTTTTAGCATACAACTGGAAAACAATTTTCTCGCTTTTAAGTCGGCTTAAACTTATAGTTAATTCCCCAATATACCCTGTAAAAAAGTGCCATACTAACGGGAATTCCTTTAGATGTTTCTCTGTGGCTTTTCACTCGTTTAAGTCGACTTAAACTGACAAGTATTAAACAATATTTCAATAATAACTGACACAAGTTTTTAAAGTTTGAGGAGCTTTAAGCTTTTAATCCCAAAGGCTTTAAGCGAAAGCTCATATTAAATAGGAATATGCAAAGTATTCTAATGCCGAAAAAGTACACTAAATCTAAAAGTTTTAGAAGCTTATTAAACTTTAAGTAGAGTTTTAGCTATTCCAAAAAATTCGCTCATAAATTTTGATCACTTTTGTAGAGTATTTTCTCAACTATTTTTCTGGCTAAAGCGAAAGAGGAAAAGGAACCAGGAAAATGTCTCTTAACAGGACAGAAAAACAAAGTCCATTAAACAATCTTTTGTTTATCTAAATAATTATGAAATAAAAGACAGAGAGGGACGGAGGGGAAGAGAGAAAAACAGAGAGAAAGACAGAGAGAAGTTTTCACAGAGTTTCAGTGATGCATAAACGGAATACAACTTTGCCATTAAATTGATTTGAAGAAAGTTTTATTTTTATTTTTATTTTTCTTCTGCTTTCGCAATAATTTATGGAGCAGCCCTCAAACAGCTTGCAACAAATGGTGGCATTGTCTTAGACGTGCCAGGAATGGGCACAGCGGGGGGGCACTCGAAGTCTGCCCTTCCCCTTCCCCTTCCCATTCCCATTCCATTTCTTCGCCTGCCCTTCCCCCCTTCCCCATATATATATATATACCCGATTTATATATATATTCTTATATATATATTCTGTTTTTGTTGACATTTTGCGCGCATTTTATTTATATGCACTTTGCACGCGACGCTAGACAATTGATTTCGCAGTATGTGCGACACTTGCTGCATTTCTTGCTGCTACACTGAAAAAAATGAGTGACTTGTTGTGCAAAATATACCCCTTAATTTGGGCTGGATTTCCCCAAGCGTCCTAGAGTTGATCTCTTAAAGGAACTGCTCGAAAATTCAGTCTATTTTTTACAGTGAAAAGAAAGCAAACTTCCTTCCACTTTCGAATTTTGCTCAAGCTTTTCTCTCAGTGCATCGCTGCAGCTTTTTCTCTTTTCTCCCTTCTCTATTTTTTTTTCTTCGCTTGTTCGCTCCGTTTCGCTCAGGTCACGGAGGGCAGCATCGCGGAAGAGGCCGGGCTGCGCGTCGAGGATATTATTGTACGTATCAATGACACCGCTGCCACGCCCCTAACGCATGACGAGGCGCATCGGCTAATCCTGGGCAGCGGCAGCGTCTTTTACTTTGGCATCCATCGGTAAGTGTTAACCCCCAAAGACCCAGCCCCAATTGACCATTCATCATAGTGCTTAAAGCCCTGAGCTGACACATTTTATATTGGGGGCCGGCAGCGAGCAGGAGGAGGATATCTATGTGGGTCCTAGACGGTTTCCCTTGAGCTCGAGTTCGTTGACCAAGTCACCGACTCCATTGCAGTCGCCTAGCGCATCCGCATCCGCATCCGTCTCGTCGCTGCCATTGTTAACGGAAGCCACAAAAGCGCTCATACCGGAACAGGAACCAGTCGAGGAACTGCAGCTGGAGGCGAATGTGGAGCTGGAATGCCCTCGCAGCGCCCAAACGGAAACGCATGTGAATGGTGAGACGGAGAGGGAGAGGGAGACGGAGCGGGAGGAAGAGTTGGAGCTACTCCCAATGGACAGCCTTTATTTGCCCGATTTGCCCGATCGTCCGTGCTCAGCAATGTCGGAGCAGTCGGAAATTAAGCTTGTGGAGGAGGAAATTGCCGCCGTGCTGTCCGGTGAAACGGAGGTGCTAAAGGAGCATAATGTGCTTGGGTATGTCACTGCAGATGCTGCATCATCGTCTCGCGCCTTTAATCTCTCACCCCCGAATATCATAGCGTTAATTTCTATAGAATCTTTCCCAAGCCGGGCGTCTGCATGACCAGCGATGTGCTGCGCTCCCTCAACGAGGAGGTGACCAAGACCAAGCAGGAGAAGGAGAAGGAGAATCGCAAATGGTCGACCTTTCTACAGCGCCCCGATCGTCCGGTGCCCAAGAGCAAGCAACAGCTGGAGGCGGAACGGCGGGCGGCCAATGCCTACAAGGTGAAGATAGTCAAGTCCGCGCCACGGGACAAATCGCCCATGGTGAGTAGCGTTGCATGAAAAATAAAAAAAGACACTGAACAGGCAACAACTTAAGCTTGTGACAGCCGGAAACGAAGCCAGCGTCAAAGGAAGCGACCCCACCGAGGGAGCCGACACCCGAGCAGCAGCAGGAGAAGGAGCAGGAGAAGGAGGCGGAACCGGAGGAGGAGGAGCCTTTGCCAACGGACAGCGAAGTGCCAAATTTGTTACAATTGCCGGACAATGGCAACAATGGTTTGCCCGAAGACGCAGAGACAGCGAACGCGGCAGAGGCAGAGGCAGAGGCGGAGCAGTTGGAGAAAACGGATGCGTCCAAGGAGGAGCCCGAGGAGGGGCCAACAGCCGAACAACAAGCCGCAGCTGAGCCTCAGGAGGAGGGCGAGACAAAGGAGCAGGTGGATGCTCAAACGCCACCCAAAACTGATGAGGAACTGGCGCTGGAAAAACAACTGGCTGATGTGCAAAAGCAGCTAGCAGCTCTCTCCACGCTGCCCTCCACCATACAGTCCACCCTGGATGCGGTGACCAAGCAGCTGGCCGAACTGCTGCCCACTTTTAAGCTGCAGCAGCAGCAGCCGCAGCCGCAGCCTCAGCCACAAATCGATGAGATGGAACAGGTGCTGGAGGAGGAGGAGCAGCAGCAGCAGCAGCAGGAGGAGGAGAGGCTCCCCGGCGACTATGCAGGTGCGGAATACTTGAAAATTATGGCCGAGGTTACAGTAATTAAATTTTTCTAATGGCGTACTTTGCATACGCCTCTTGCTCATCCTTCCTTTCCTTTCCGTTCCTTTCTATCCTTGCTGCCCGCCACTCACAGATCTGGACAAGCCTGAAGTGGCAGCATGTGAAAATAATGAGGATAAATGCTCAGACGCCAATGACCTGGAAGTGGCGGAAATTTCGCTCTCAAATGGCGACAATCGCGAACTGGATGAGCAGCAAAGTTTCAAGAAGCAAAAGGTAAGTGTTCCCAAGTAGACGAGCGACCCAGAGCGCTCATATATATATATAGAGGATACACACGGATATATCCACGTTTTTATAGGGTATATATGGTAGATAAAATGTCATGTTTGCCCCCTCGAGTATAGGCATGTCTCTCCGTCCGTCTGTCTCTCCGTCCGTCTAAATTCTAAAGCTGTGTTAAGTCTACTTGAATTACCTGGCAAATTAAAATTGTTGCCTCTGGTAATAAAATCTCTTTGAGGCAATTACACACACACACGCAGCCACACACACACACACACACACGCACAGCACTCATTATTGGTAGGTTGAACTTTTAGGCAGAGCTCCATTTAATTATTATCAAACAATTCTCAAATTATCCGGGAGACCTGTAAGAAGTTTTCCTCAGCCAAAAGCAAAAACAAATACAAGTTTCTAAGGCTCGGCTCGGGTTTCCTGGCCAAAACTTATTCAATTATTAAGCTCCCAGAAAAAGGCTGCTCTGCGCCCCGACCAATCAGCTAACTCAAAATAAAAGCTAAAATATTGTTAACAAAAGTGTGGAAAACAGCTAAAAAGAATCGTTCAAATATTTGTTAGAAGACAAGCCCGGAAACTTGGCCAATATGTTGGCAGCTTGCAGCAGAGAGACAGTCTTTCTACAGGGTATACCATAGTCGTGCCGCTCGACTATATTAGCGCTGAGTTAGTATCCAATTTTGGCTGGCCAGCTGTGCCTCAACACTCCGTTTCTCTGTCCCCCCTCGCCCCTGTCTCCGTCTCCGTCTCTGTCTCTGTCTCTGTCCCTGTCACTGTCTCAGTCGTAGTGTCTGGTTTTTTTTGGGTCCTTTCTGCCTCTTTCCCCTGCCTCCCGTCGCCACAAATCAAATTAACTAAAATGCCATTTGGTTTTTGTCTTTTCTTCTATTTTTTTTCTATCTTTTTCTCTACTTGCAGCATAATGTGCGCTTCCAAGTGTAGTTAGCTTTATTTAGCTTAAATCGAGTTTAAATTTTGATAAATTGCCACCAAAAATTGTTGCTTCCGTTGTTGTTGTTGTTTCTGTTGTTGCTGCTGTTGTTGTTGTTGTTGCTCTCTCGGAGAACAATGTACATAAACTGCCAGTTAAATAAATGAGCTTAAACATTTTAAATCACAGACTGAAAGTACGGGAAGGCGTGGCTGTAAAAAGGCAGAAACCAAAAGACAATTAGTAGGCAGCGTGACAGCCGACAGAAAAAAAATACAGGGAAAAAAAACCTCCAAACCCAACCCGAAACATTGCAACTTTTCAAGCTACACTCAGGAAAAATATGGCACTCAATTTGTCAGGAAAATTGCCTTAAAGTTCAGACAGAATTCAAAGGACAGCTTGAAATTTGAGAGCAAAAAGCAGAGCCTACTTTTTTGGGCTGGAATTCAGTAATATTATTTCTTTGTTTTCGAATAAGTTTCTTAAGATTCTGAGTCTTAAATTTGGGCAGAATTTCCAAAGCCTTGGAGGAATTGAATTCCAGGGGCACAAAAAGCAGAGCCTCCTGGAATTCATTAATATAATGTATCGGAGAATAGACCACTTTCCTGGGGAAATAATCATCTTAAGGCTGCTGTGAATAATAATTTTCTGGAAAATTCTGTGCAATTTTCTGAGTGTACCTTCTGACTTTCTTTCTCTATCTCTCTTACATCTTTCTTCTATCTTTCTCTATCTTTTGCTCTTGCTCTGGCTCTGGCTTTGGGTCTGGCTCTCTATCAAACGTGTATCCCTGGTGTACTCGCATCTCCCCTGTTGGGTGCCTGTGTGCCTCTGGGTGCCTGGGTGACTCTGTGTGCTTCTGGCCGTGCCCGTGCCCGTGCCTGTGCCTGTGCCTGTGTCTGTGTCTGTTGCTTTTGGGATGTGATGACATGCCAGAAACACAATGTCATTGAAGAGCTTGAGGAGCATTTGGTGCGCAAAAACAATCCGAAACGTTCGAAACGCGCCTTTGGTCCCCTGACGCCATCATCGGAGCGTCCTTTGGTGCTGCCCGGCGGCAGGCGCTGGTACCGACCCAAGGATGCCTACAATGATGAATTCATAGCGGAGACTCTCAGTGCTCAGGCGGAGCTTATAACTGGCAGCACTCTGGGGTGGGTACCCAAATGTTAAATTCTTCAATTGTGTTTCTCAAAAAAAAAAAAAAACAGCCCCAGAATCTCTCTCTCCTTTTCTGTGTTTTCCCCTCACTTTCCACGTCAGCAGTCAATCCTTCAATGGCAATTGACATTGCTAAAGCCATACTCTTCTTTGTGCCTTTGCCTGGCCAGGCCCGGCCTCGCCGTATTGCCATGGTCACCAGTCACAATTACCAACTCGATCGCAGTCCTCAGTCCTCTGTCCTCAGTCCACAGTCGCAGTCACAATCACATCTCATTCTGTACTCATTCTCATTTCTCATTTTCCATGGCACGCTTACATCAACGCCCGGAAAAATACCAAAAACAAAACCATCCGGACAAAATGCTACGTCTCCGACTCCGGCACCGTCTCCGGCTACGGCACCGGCTCCGACTCCGGCTACGGTTTCGACTCCATAATTTTGCGTATTAGCAGCTGCCCCTATGAGAGCCCGTTGCTGGGCTACGATGCCAGGTATTATTGCTGGAATGGAGCTGTCAGAGCATCAGTGCCAGGCACAAAGGATGCACTTTCATTAACATTATCATATTGAACGAATGTCGCCCCAATCCCTTGTTTCAGTTCCACACTCTTTATGCCTGTCTCTCTATGTGTCTGTCTGTCTGTCTCTCTGTCTCAGTTTTATTTTCTGTCCCTCTGTCTCGCTGTCTCTCTGCCTGTCTGTCCGTCCTTTTGCCTGAAGTTGATTTGATTTCTTTTTTTTATTTCTTTTTTTTTGTTGCCAGTTTTGGTTGCACGTTGCGTTTGGCATTATTTTCATTTTCATTTTATAGAGACGCATGCAGCCCGATGGGTTTTATACTCTGCATCCATGTGAAAGCAGAGAAAAAGAAGAGTATTCGGCCTAATAAACAAAGTGCAGAAAAATAATTAAAATTGGTCGAGCTGTTTGCAGCTGCATTCTCTGCATGCTTCGCTTTGCTCTGGAATATAAAATAAATTACATAAAAATTAAGTCTACCTTTTCGACCAAAATCATTCAGCCATGGCAACAAAGGCTTTGGCTTACAACCAGCTGCTTCTTTTTTTTTGGGGGGGGGGGAGGGTTGGGGGTAAATCCAACACAAAGTGAAAACTAAAAGGATTCGGGTATATTAAGTGAGGAGGCAGCCGGAAACTGAGCTCAAATTATGAATAGCTGATGCAGTCCGTCTGCATTTGGACCACAGATAGAAAGGGCCAATAGCAGGGTAGACCTGGTTACAGAGTATTCAGCCGGTCGACTAGAACTGTTTGGAGTGGAACACTGTGTCGTCTCGTCTCCGTTCTGTGTCTCATTTCATTTCTGTTTCTGTAGATTGCATTTTGGAATCGTTTATTCAATGGTGAGCATATAACACGCCAGCGTTTCAGGTAAGTTCAGATTTTGCTCCGTTCCTTTTTTTTTTTCTTCTTTGGTTACAACGCGATTGCTAATAAGGCTAACAACGTTTTTTGCTTGCTTGTTGCATTGCTCGGTCTTGGGCCCCGCCCTTCTCTTGTACCATTAACCAATTGGGTGCAATGAATTTGTGCTGCAATTTTGGCTCAATCCCCCCCCACCACTTGACGCCCCCAGGGAGCTGCAGAGCCTCAGTGTGGCGAGGGCAACGCACAGGTTAGTTTGTCGCATGCCACAGCGAACTCTCGACGTGACCAGCACTCACACTTATACCTATACCCATACTTATACTTATATATATATGGAAGAGTGCTCGTGCTTCTATTTAAATGCACATGCATGTCTCTGCCCCTGCCAGTGCCCCAGCCAGTGCCTCCTGCCTCCCACTTTCTTATGCTAAACTCTGCTCTCCTTTTGGCAGGGTCAACTTCATGAAGTACCAGAAACCTGAACGGAAAATCGACCTCAATCGCAGCGAGGTATACAAAGTCATACATCATCTGGATAGAGCTCCGATCCGTGGCATTGAGGTGCGTGCACCCCTTGTGGCAGCTGAGTCGGACATACGGGACTCGCTCCAGTCGTAGGAGCAACAATAACAAAAACACAACTCAAAAAAAAGAAAAGAAAACCGAAAAAACAATTTCAATTTATTGTATTTTTATTATATTTTCTTATCTGTTTCTTCGACTATATAAATTACGATAAGCTGCCACAACAATAACAACAAATAAATATTACTATGAATATCGTTTAAATAAATTGAGCAGCCCAGCTACAGGCGAACTTGGCTAAGTGCAGCAATGCCAATATTACATAGCCAATTCTCAGCTATTTTCTTTCAATTTCAGCCCAAATAAAATGCATTGCAATATTATATAAATATTCTTCAAAATTTGATAGAAACTTCAACTGATTCACACTCTGATATTGGCAGCATGAAAACTTTTAATTGGGGCCCAAAGTTTTGAGGGAAAACCAGCTAGAAATGCCCTTAAAAATATAGAAAATTGTTGCAAAAAAGCTGAATATTTTTTCTTGTTTGCAGGGAATCAGATTTAGATAAATTCAAGTTTATTCTAATGGGAAACCCGCTAGAAATGTCTGGAAAATTGGTTGAATATTTGTTCTTCATTGCAGGGAAAGATATTTAGATAGAGTCAAATATATTCTTATTAAAAACCCACTAGAAAGTCTCTTAAAAATATAGAAAATTGTGGGAAAAAAACTGAATATTTCTAGTTCTAGTTTGCAGGTAAGCAAATTTCAATAAATTCAAATATATTCTTATAAAAAAACCCTTAAAAATCTGGAAAATTGGATGAACATTTATTTTTGTTTGCAGTGAAGTAAGTTGATTTAATTTTAAATGTATTCTAATAAAAAACCCGCTAGAAATGCCCTAAAAAATATAGAAAATTGGTGGAAAAAAAAGCTGAATATTTATTCTTGATTGCAGGGAAACAAATTTAGATAAATTAAAATTGATTCTTATAGAAAACCCTTCAGAAATGCTCTTAAGAATCTGGAAAGTTGGTTGAATATTTCATACAAGGGAAAGATATTTAGTTAGATTCAAATATATTCCTATAAAAAACACGCTAGAAACTCTCTTAAAATATACCAAATTTTCTAAAACATCCGTTGAAATTTATTCTTATTTATGCAAATTGAAATATATTTTAATTCAACAATTCTACAATAAATGTATCATAATTTTCATTCAATTCACTTGCGTAATTCACTGGAAAAAAATGCTTAAAAAAAATGGAAACTTTTAAATATTTAATTCAAATCGTGAACCGAACCCAAAGTATTTTTCACTTGAACCAAAACAAAAGCTGCAAGTTTTCTGCTGGAAAATCGAGCTGCTTTCTATTCTTCCAACAAACAAAAAAAAATGTGTGAAAAAAAAGCCAAAACTTTTCTTTAAATTTTAATATTCTTCTGCTTTTTTTTTGTTCGCCTGAACCGAACCGTAAGCATTCCACTTGAACCGAAAGAAATATGGCAAGTTTTGTGCTTCAGTCTCAGTCTCTGTGTGTGTTTTGTATAGAGCAAATCGGGCCTCCATTGTCTGCGATTTTCAGTTGAAGAGGCTCAACTGTGGTGCGGTCAAAGGTCAACATTATTATCGCATCATCATTGCGGTGGTTTCCCTCTTGTTGTTGTTGTTGTGTGGTTGTTGCTGTAGTCGTTTGTCAGTAAGTCGTCTAATGTGTTATTACATAATTTGCAAGTGTGTGCAACATGGCGTATGTGTAATATGCCAAGTGTCAGACGACGACGACGATTTTGTGGGAGCGTTGAGTGAGTTGGGGGTGGGGGGTTGATGAGGCGCCTGCAGCAGCCGGAGGGCGCCTGCCTCTCATGCAATTTTCTTTTTGCATAAACACGCGGCACCCGCTGTTAAAATATGTCTGTGTGTGTGTGTGTGTGTGTGGGGGGCGGAAGGGGGTGGTTGGGGTGTGATTTTATGTCGGGTGTTCTTGTGGTTGTTTTTATTTTTGTGGCAGCGACAAGCTCTTGGAATTTGCATATGTTAAAGCAAATGAATTGGCTTGTAAACGAGTCAACGGAATGAAACCAAATTGCAAAATGACAGCCAACAGCACAACAAAACACTCGTCTTTACACACACTCACACACACACACACTGCACACACACTGAACACACACACGCACAACAAAACAATACACTCATAAACACATATAAAAAAAAAAGAAGAGAAGATGATTCTGAATGGTTGTCACGTTATGCCGGATCACACACAGGGTTCGCCACGAAGCTATATATTTCACTTGCCCTCAGAGGTCAGAGGGAATTCCATTATTATTATTATTATTATTACGGTTCCGGCTACCAAAGTATTGGCCAAATTCTTCCAGCCAAGTCAAAGGAATCTTACACATAAAAAAAACGCGCCAACTTCGCGTCGGTTTTTTCGTTCTTTTTTTGTTTCTTACGAATTTTGTTTATCAGTTTCGTAGTTTCGCGGTTGATTCGTGGAGTGATCCGATCCGTGATCCGTGAACGTCGACGTCTCGTGCTGGCGTCCCGTCCTGAACTGTCACTGTCACAATATGTTGGCATGTTGACTTCCCATTATCATGTTATCCCATGCCCCAATCCTTTGAACTCACCAAAAGTTGCCATAGTCCTTTTGAGTCGAGTTGAAATTCAACTCGAAGCGTTGGCTGCTTTGAGTCTTTTTTCGCACAGCTTTTTGGACCACACTCAAAAAAAGCTCACAGCGTGCAGCGAGCTTTCTTCAGCAGGAGGACTCGAAGCACAGAGCTTTCCCCCCCGTGTGCCAAAAGGAAAATAAATAAAAAGTTTAGTGCTGCAACAGCTGCAAAAGCAACATGTTGCAGCATGTTAAGCACGCAGAACTCAATTAAAATTTTATTCACCTGTAATTTATCATTTACACCTGAAAATCAAATTTTGTTTAATGTTGTTTGCTGCCACAGCAAAAGCGCGTTGAGTGCTGTGAGAAAAGGCAAAGTTCACTGCTTTGGTATACCCTGTAAAAGGGTATCTTAGCTTTGCCAGAAAGCGTATAAGGCGCTCAAGCATACAGTCCGTCTGTGTGTCCATACGTCTGTCTGTCCAACTGTCCTTCTGTCCATCTGTCTGTCTGTCTGTTTCTATACAAACTTCTCCCTCAGCTTTCGAGCTAAGTGACTGAAATGGAGTCTCCATTTTGTTGCATGCAGCAAATATGTCTGAACCGATCGGATCGAGCAACTATATAATATAGCTGCTATTGGAACAATCGGTTCAAAAAGGTTCAAAAGGAAAACTATTTTTTTCCTCTAGCTAACTCTATGAAGCTTACTGCTTGGACGCTTGGAAGAATTTGATTGGAAATAGTTGGTTCCAAAAAAGTATTTTCATAGGTCTCATATAGCATATAGATATGCCATAGGAACAATCAGCCCAAACGTTTTAATGTGGAAAACTTTTCCCAGGATATCTGATGAAAACTGCTGACTAAAGTTGGCCAAAAGCTAGATTATATAGCTGACCTGGCTACTGCAACAAGTTGAAGTGCTTTTTCGAGTCTGCAGGCATCTGCAGGTGCTTTGCGGTGAGCCCAAGATAGCCTTTCCGTCACTCTCGTCCTTGGCCTAATTGCCAATAAACTCAGCCAAGTCTGCAAGGCCTTGGACACGCATCAGGCGCAGCAGTTCAGCCAAATCCTTTGATGAGTCCAACTACAAAAAGGTCCAACTGCAGCAAGCGACAGATGCCTCGCCTTTTGTCTGCTGACTGAGGCGTATTTCTGATAGCAGAAAAGCATTGTTATGTTTTAGCTAATTAAAATAAATTAATTATAATTAAAAGCGGCTCTGGAGAAGCCTGAGACTCAGCGTTTTAGCCGAATCCTTTAAAGAACCCAACTAAAAAAAAAGCTGGCAGAAAGCAGAAACAGATTCCCCAGCTAAAACTATTTGCTTTTTCTCTGAATGAGGCGTATTTTTTATAGCAGAAAGCATTGTTTATACTTAAAGGTAATTAAAATTAATTAATTGTAATTAAAAGCGACTCTGGAGAAGCCTGAGAACCAGCATTTTGCTAGAATCCTTTGAAGAACCCGACTAGAAATGCTTCGCAGAAAGCAGAAACAGATTCCTCAACTTTCGAGTAGTTTTTTACAGCTGAAAAGCTTTGCTTATGCTTAAAAGTAATTAAGATTAATTAAATGTAATTAAACGCGTTAATGTTTGATATAATTTTGTATTTTTATTTGAATTTGAATAAAACAAACTAGACAACAACTACTTAAGAGTAAGTACAAGTACATGCAAGTTACATTAAAAATAAGTATTATTTGCCGCTCTTCCTTCTCCCCCCACCGCAACTTGGGGAGGGTACGACTATACAAATAGGTGATTTTCCGAGGAAAAAAAAAAATATTAAATTTATATATATATATATATATTAATAATATAATAAGAAGACAATTAAAAAAAAAAAGAACAAAGGCAAACTTACAGTGGCTACGTCACAAGGGAGCAATCACTTTAAAAGTGTGCGCTAAGCGAATTACGCAAATAATTTGTTCATATTTTTGTAATTAATTCAGTTTCTTTTTTTTAGTATAGTTCGGATATTTGTAGGGTATTTATTTAGTTTGTGTGTGTTTGACACTAATTATCACTACGCCAGTTGAAGCTAAATAGTTTATATGAATATTTCTTTCTAACTTTCTTTCTTCCTTCCTTTCTTCTGTAGAATCTGTCTTTCGATGAGGCTAAACAGAGAGTTTATTATTGTAAATATAGATTTATATATATATATATCGATATATATGTAAGTGTGTGTGTGTGTGTGTGTGTGTGTGTGTGTGTGTAGTATATGCAAAATTATTGCTAATAATACGAAATAAATCAACGAGAGAACCAAATAAATATATACATATTTATATGTACATATATATACTATAATTTTTGATGTGATGTAAAGTTTTCTCTTCCTTTCTCTTCTCTTCCCTTCTCTTCGCTTTTTCTTCGCTTCTCTTTGTGTGGTTTTCATAAATATTTTCGCTAGGCAAACATCTTGTCATAAGGCAGAAATGAAGCTCCTTAACGAAGTGTAGAGTCTTTTCTTCGGTCAGCTCTCAGCTAAGGTTTCTTCTTTATTTTTTTTTTTGTTTTTAAATATTTTATTTTATTTTCAAGATTTGTTTTTTTGTTTTTTGAAAAATATTTGCTACTTTGTCCTACCATGTCATGTTTCATATTAGGTACAATGTTTCGCTTTTGAGTTTCAGCTCTGGCACTCTGTTTTCAATCAATCAATCGATAGATCGAACAATCGATTAATCGATCTATTCTGCGGCCAGTTTCAAGCCGTTTTACATTCTAAAAGTAGTAGGTTTCTCAGGTGTGTTATACTTTGTCTTTAAATACTAATGCAGGTAGTTCGTTTTTTACGATCACCGGAACTTTAGTTCTTCTATTCCTCATTTGATTTTGATTTTCCTTCCTTTTCTTTTTGTTTTTGCTTTGTTGGGACGTGGCTTGGCTTTAATACTTTGATTAGCTACAGTAAATACGTCTAATTTAGTTGGCTTAGTTGCATTTAGCCTAAGGCTGAGACGGAAACTGAACCAGTCACAGCTCAGCCGCTGCTCCTTAAGCCACTAAGCTGGTATAGTTGTCTGCTCATAGAAATCGGGCTCAGCTTCATCGTGTTTCACCTCGCTGCCATCCAGCTGAAAGGCAGAAAGAATATTAACATAAATAATTCCCTTTAAACCGGTTCGCCGGGGATGAAATCCCTACCGCTTGCAGCTCCTCGGGCTTGTAGAGCGAATCTAGACGTTGGCGTATGGGCACCATCATTATGAGGAAAAAGGGGAAGGCCAGCGAGAATTTGGATGATTTGACGGTCCACAGCACAGCCAGGCAGAGCACCTGAATGGTGGTAAACAAATGCAGCTTCCAGGGACGCACGCGCTTCACATAATTTGTGGGCGGATAATGCTTGACGGGCATGAAATACAGGCGGATGCTATAAGCAGAAGAAAAGTTATTAATATAAATAAGGATAAGATATATCGAGTATATCCAATGGCTAACCGTTCAAAGAGCTGTACGCCACTCATGGATGCCACGCCCATATACAAAAAGACGCCAAAGAGCACGGCCATGGGTATGAGACGGAGCAGGGGAGACATCAGCACCGATAAACCAATCATAACACAAACAAAGAAGCCGGAAACACGTTGCTCCTTTACATCAATGATTCTCGGCGATTCACCAGGTGCATGGGTGCTATAGAAAGGTAGAAAAACTATAGAAAATGGGCACAGAAAGTGACAGTATGAGGAACATACCGAGACATAATTGTAACAGATGAAACATGCGTCACGGAGCGCACAGTGGCGGCACAGTGCCAGGGCATGCCAAAGAGACCGCAGAAGGTATTCAGCAGGCAGAGCAGCACAATGTCCCAGTGCAGGCCGGAACCCTTCTTGAGACCACGCTCCGGTTTATCCACAATTAGCTCCGATATCTGTGACTCCATAAATATGAGTATATAGACCAGCAGGGCAGGCACCACACAGGCAAAGGGTACCCAAGTGTCAAAGTTATTATTGAATCCAATAAACCAGCCGCGTCGCGTTGGATCGCTGGGAGAGAGACCCTCCGGCACCACCAGTTTTTCCGTATACACAGAGGGCACCAGATAATCCACAAGCACAAATATGGCTATGGAAATGGGCACTCCAAAGTCACCCAGCGCACGTCTGGCATTGCGTCCCAAAAAGTGGGAATTACGGAAGAGTTTTAGATAGTAGGCAACCACAAAGGTGGCCAGGGTGAGTATGGTACAGAAGAGTGCCGTATTGGGTTGATTTATGGGCATCTTGGGTGTGGCCGGAGGTGCCACGGTGGACGTAGCATTCATTAGACTGACACTCATATTGAAATGAGTGGCATTTTCGCTGTCATGCTCGAGGAGCGTAGGCGGCGGCAGATTGTAGTCAGATAACAGAGGATTTAGCTTGTAAATGGACACCAGTTTCATCATAGTTTCCACAATATAGATCAATGTGATCAAGGCCGAGAAAATCTCCTGGGTAAAGCGGGTTAGCAGACGCACATAGACGCTACCCTCAAAGGCGGAGACACAGAGTGCTATGATGATCAACCAAATGCCTACATAGACTCTCAGGGAAAGGAAATCGAATTTATTCTCCGTACAGAAAACCATTAGAGCCTCATCGAAGAGCAGCAGCGGTCCAGTGGTGCCTATGATAACCAGCGGTTGGCAGGACAAAGAATGAAAGATAATGCCCACCAAGGAGCAGGATATCAACGTCTCTGAGATGCCAATCCAGCTGTCCGTCTTCGCAGAGGCCAAACCACCGAAGGTTATAGCCGTCGACAGGCAGGCAAAGTACATGAAAATAGTGGCTGCCAGTGTCTCCGTATTGAGTCCATCCAGTAAGTCGCTCTTGTACATGGGCATGCGGCGCTTCAGGTCGTTACGCAGACCGCCCCATAGCTTATGGGTCTTGTCCATGGGACTGGGCTTCTTTTTCTTGCCATCGCCGCCATCATCGTCGCCATCATCACCGCCTGGACCACCGCCAGGGCCCGCTCCTATAGCGCCCAGTGCCTGCTTATCCAGCAGGGCCTTCTCCTCATCTCGTCCGATTTTGATCATTTCGCTATCCCGCTTCACCTGCAACGCCTTTATCTTGCGCGTGCGTATCCAGTCTTTCTTGGCCTTCAGCTCATCGAAAGGCAGCAGATCATGACGATCCCAATTGCCAGGCGGAAGCACAATGGAGTCATCCAAAAACTCATTGATGGCCGACAATAAATCCCGACGATCATCCGCCTTATAGGCAATTGCATGGAAGTGCTCGTTGGCCATTAGAGTGGAGATGGAACGACCCACTTCATGATAATCCAGATCAAAGTTACGTGGACCCAAAAGGACAAACATAAATCTCACTGGCACTGGCACCTCAGTCAGCGAAGGCATCAGCACGCCCTCCGACAGACGCACAAAGGCAATTGTGGGCTGCTCCAGGAACTCCACGGCACCCACCTGAGGAATGATCGATCAGCTAGCTTTCATTTGGGAGCGGGATTTAGCTTTTGGAAACTTACCAAAACTGTGGTGGCTTCAGCGCCAGCGGGTATACGCTTGAGTATAGTATCATTCTGCAGCTTCTTCAGATCCTCCTGTGAGGAGGAGTACATATCATCCTTCATATCGATCTTCAGCTCATTGCTGCGCTTGCTGCCGCATATTTCGCTGGCCGGCATTATTTTGATCTTCTTGTCATCGGTGCTGCCTCCGAGGTTCTGTGAATATTCAATCCAATCCAGTTAAAATCAAGGATCAAGCACCAGCTGCACACAAAGTAGTTAATAACAGTACTCAAAAAAACAGGCACAATCATGCACAAAAAAAAAAAAAGGAAACATTGAACTGCCGTGCTCTTAAGGATTACAGGTGGAACACAGTGCTTAAGGGTTAAAAGCGGGTTGAGAGCAGCATTTAAAGGACTAACTTACGAATAAGTTCATAAATAAACAATACACAATTGAGAACTTGCCAATCGTGGACAGTTGGAGAGCATTTAAAGTGGTTCTAAGAGGGGGCTACGGAACGTGGCTATAGTGGGCTAGGTGGGCTAAAAAGAAACGGCTCGTACTCTAAGCGCTTTGGAGGCGACAGCGGATGAAACTGTTCCCATTAAACACTCAGAGAAAAAGGCTTTACAGTTTAAAGTATTCCATCTTAATTTAAGTCAATTTTCAGCTAACTTTAAGTTGATTTCATAGCAACCAAAATAGGCTTGGCTCAGTCTAAAGAGTCTTTTTGTGGCTTCGTTAGGATTGACTTAAACTAAGTCAGTATGGGGCTAACTTTCAGCATTTTTTCTAGTCCTTTCTAACATTTTTTTTCTCAAAATAATGCTTCTTTTAATACTTCTCTTTCTTCTATATTTCTATCTTAATTTAAGTACATTTTCAGACCAACAATTCCATAGAATATTTCTTTAAGAATTTAGACTCTTTTTATGCTTTGAATTTTGGATTCTCGCTAAGGTTTCGAAGCAGTGTTCAACCCAAGTTTACTCCTCGATGTTCAGGCCTAATCTGTAATCGATTCTATATACATTTTTTCTCTGAGTGTAAAATTAGAATGTTTGGTTTCAGTTTCATTTGCTGTCTGCTTTGCGATTGCTTCAAAGGGTCAGTCAAATAGTCAAATAGGGCAATGAACTTATTACACCCAGATACGAGGTCGTCGAGTGTCGTCGATGATCTATGGCCGCGACATTGAGCATCGCTGCCGGCGGAGCACTGGAGGTGACGCAGATGCTCCGTCTGGCCTTAGGTAGATTTCGTTGTAGTTGTTGCAGGTGCTGTTGTTGCTGTTGCTGCTGCTGCTGCTGTAGCTGCTGTGAGGCCTCAGCGCCCATCCAAAGAAGCTTTTTGGTGTGGTGCGCAATTGAGTGAGACAAATGTTTGTTTTTTGTTTTTTTTCAGTGTATATAGATATAGATATATATATATAAATATATATATGTTATATAGATAATACAAAATAAAAAGATTCGCAGAAACGAAAGTAAAAATAAGATACGGAACATGGGAAAAAGCAGCCTTACAAATAGTGAATGTGCCTACTGAAGCTGCAAATCAATCGATTGCGTTATCGATAGTATCGATTGCACTTTTAATTGTATCGAATGCATTATCGATAGTATCGATAGGCATCTGTTAAAGAATACAAACAATGAGTAGCTATTGAATGTCACTTTTAATTATTATCGATTCCACTATCGATAGTATCGATAGGAATTCTTTTAGAGCATACAAACATCAAGTAAATATTGTAAGCTACTTTTAATTAATATCGATTACATTATCGATTATCTTTTGAAGCATACAAACAGCAAGTAACTATTGTATGTCACTTTTATTTATTATCGATTGCACTATCGATAGTAACGATAGGTATCTTTTGAGGCATACGAAACAATAAGTGCCTATTGTAGGCCAACTTAAATTATTATCGTATTTCTTTTGAGTACACTTATCGATTAATCGATACTTTCGATAGTTTTGCAGCTCGAGTAGCCACGTAAAATGTTTCCACATAGACAAATATATATACAGAAAGCCATTTATTACCGATTTGGGGATTAGTTGCTGTAGTTTGGTGTACGATTAAATGTTTTTCATGAAATGTAGCATAGTTATGGGCGCATTGATGCAGAAATAGACAAGAACATGATCAAATTTTGAAACATTTTATACTTAAAGCCAATTTATTTATAGCCAGTAATAGACACAGAATGTTAGATGTGAAATATTACATGAATGCTGTGTGAAATAGTCCTGTTTTTTTTATTTTTATGATAGACTATTCATAGCAATATCAAGCTCTGATCACACGGAGGATCACTGAGTATCCTGGCTTACCTGTAGACTCGTGTAGCTGTTGTATTTGCGCTTGGTGAAGGGTAAGACACCCTGATGCTCATTCACGTGGCGATGGCGCAATAGGAGCGATCGCATGACCGAGGGCTTATCATTGATATCGATGAGATCCTCGACCACCATCTGCCAAAGAAGATTCAGTTAAGTTAAAGGGTAAGGGGAAAGGAGGGTAAAGGTGGCTTTAACCTGCTCGACCACGCGATAGGCAACCGCGGGCAAATCCTTTTCGTTCAGGTCCAAGAGGACAACGCCCGTTTCCAGGCAGCGACGCAAATTGAGCAGCGAGTGGAATGAGAGAGAGGCAACATGCGGTTTGCCCCAGCGATCGGAGCCCTCCTCCACATCCTCCTCATATTTAATCCAGCGCGCAGTTTCCTTCCACTCACGATCCTCGCCCACGCCCGTAAGCTCATCCAATTGTACGAAGATCTGCGATCAATTCAGGGATTAGTAGAGGGATTGCACGGGAAGGGAAGATGGGTTGAACTATACACACCTCATGTGGACTATGATCGACCTCGGGCTTCTTGTTGGTAAATGGCGAAATTGTAATCTGCGGCAATTCGCGCAATTTAATGGATGAATGATGAATCTTGTGGCGACGCAATGCGCGTGGATCATCCGAACGATGTGATCTCAACTCATTGAGATCAGCTTCCTAAATGTGTCAGGGAAAACAGCGAAAAAGGCCAATTTAGTTGGGAACATAGACAGCTGGGCAAGAGGAGGATTTAAACTAAAAGGGCGGTTAGCTATGGGGATATATATCAGGTATATATATATATATGGTCAACCTGTGTAGCCGGCATTTGGGCATTTGTCTACAGGTGGGTTTTGAGTCCGAGCATTTTGGGTAAGCAGCAAGAAAAGCAATGGTAACAAAGGTATTTGACTGGTTTAGTTAGTTAACCAAGTTAGTTTTTTTTGTCAGGTTTCAAGGGTCTAGCTAGAGTTACGGCTGGCCTACCTCCAATGCCGTGTCCTCAGGCTGCACAGAGATCCTACGCGCACCTGCATCACCGTTCTCCTCGATTGTCTTTTTGGCTTCCACGCTGTCCTGATGTGAGAATTTACGTTGTCTATAATACTGATGGCGGCTAAGAAGACCAACAAGAAAAAAAACAAAAGAAGTTAATAAGAGCGCCAGATCGGGATGGGGGTGATCTCTGCGAACCTTTTTCTGCGTTTACGTTCGTGCGATTGGTCCGTGGGCTGTTCATCATAGCTCAAACTGGGCGGTGTGATAACAATTTTCTTTTTGGCATCACCGAATTGCACATGCTTCTCATCCGCAGAGTTATCCGAGTGATCGCCGTGTCCAGCTCGTTCCGAGACTAATGGGAAATCTTCGGGTATATCGTAGTTTTGTGCATTATTCAAAGGCTCCGTTTGGCTTTCGTATTCTGAGTCCTCCTCTATGTTAAGATCATTTGTGCGTACTAAATGGGCAGTAGGGCATATTTATATAATATACAGGGTATGGTTAAGTCGTATATTAGAGTACAAACCGCTGCTCTTTTTACGCGAACCAATTGACTGCTGATTGTTATCCTGAAAGGTATTCACATCGAATTTCTCTTTGCGCGCATTTGAGCCGGCAAAGACCTTTTCCATTTCCGAGTCCAGCAACACTTCATCTGGATCCTCATTGCCGGACTGCCGGGAAAACCCAAAAAGAAGAGAAGGAAATAGAATTAAAGAAAAATGTCAATTATTTGCCCAGCTCTGTTTCGGTTTCTTTTTCTGTTTCTGGTCACGTTATGTGACTCAAAACAACAAAATACTTTTCAATTAAAAATCTATAAAAAACGAAAAAAAAGAGAAAAAAAAAGATGTGGAAAGACTAAAAAACATCAGTCATGTGACTTGGCAGCATCACGCCGCTCATTGTTGCTGTTGTTGCTGCTGTTTGCGCGTGACGTCGTCTTCTGTCATGTGTAAATATAATTCTTCTTTAAATATTGACCGAGACTCGGGAAGGGGTAAGACACCATACCCCTCCGCCCCCTCCACCCCGCCCCTGCCGCCACTGGCTGTGTCTTGAGACGTGCAGACACAATAACTAAATTCATCATTCCATTGTTAGCTCCCCCTGCCCAATCCCCCCCAGCTGCTCGATCCACAGCAGAGCACTGGGCTGGGAGGGGGGGCATGAAGCGTCTCTGCCACATATATCATACAATCTAGAAGGGGTGCCGTACAATTATACTCGTAGTTCCGTAGAATCGTACATCATCTCTTTGTAAGTATATTTAATGGCGTTATTTTAAATTGCCTTTAATCGAAATCAATTGATTTTCATAGTGACGAACGCATTGATTGCGCCATTCCATTCCATTCCATTCCCAATCCAATCTTTCATTCCCTTCGATATGCCCATCAATCAGCTTATCGAACTAATATACCCGTTATACTTTAGCCGGAATCACGGCGAAGGCTAAAAGGCAAAAACTTTCACATTCCCCGTTTAATCGAATCAATTACGATATCAACGATATATTTCACGTTGACCTAGGACAAACCTTAACTCTCTTCCTTCCTTATTGCAGTTCATTAGTTCTAATAAATGAAATTACGGATGCAATAACTGTTTAATTATCCGTAATATCTAAGCAATTTCATGGCTTAAATACTACTAATTTCATTTGAAGGGAGCTCAGTTTATATAGAGGTATATTTATGGTAACTAGAAAATCCTTTCTCCAATCATTTCTCCCTTCCTTCCTTCCTAATTATACTTTGTAATATGTAAGCATGGATTTATATTACTAAATACTACTAATTTATACTACTAATACTACCCAAATACTACTAATTTCCTTTGAAGGGGGTTCAGTTTGTAAAGGGGAGATATTCATAGTACCTAGAAAGCCTCTCCTTCCTTTGTTCCTTCCTATTATAATTTGTATTATGAAAGCATGGCTTTATACTACTAAATACTACTTTATACTAACAAAATACTACTAATTATAACTGAAAGAGGTTCAGTTCAAATAGAGATATATTTGTAGTACCTAGAAAGCCTATCCTTTCTTCCTTATTGTAGTTCATTAGTTATAAATTAAATTATTGATGTTACTACTACTAAATACTACTAATAAATATTACTACTAAATACTACTTCTACTCCTTAGATACTACTAATTTTATTTAAAAGGAGTTTAATTTATACAGTGACACATTTACAAAACCTAGAAAATCTATCCTTCCTTCCCTCCTCCCTTCCTCCCTTATTTCTGTTGATTAGATTCTGGTTGTTTTGCTCACTACTACTAAATACTACTCCATAAATACTACTAATTTTATTAGAAAAGAGTCTAATTTACGTGGACACTTTGATTTAAAAGGAGTTTCATTAAAAACCCATCACACATTCTTCCATATTTTGCCTGCTGCAATCTATCATCTTAATTGGGTTGCTCATATTTTAATACCCTTTTTTTATGCACTCTTTTTAATCTGGTAGATTTAAGCGGTATTAAAATACTCCCCGTAATTCTCCCTCATAAATCTATGTAAATTAATTCATCAGGAATTAAGCTCACATTATGAAATGGTTGGCACATTAGCAACGGCAACCTGCTTCAGCGTGTTTGGCATTTCCCTTTTGGCCTGGCTTTAATACAATTTTATAGCTGTTTGCTTTCTGCTGAAGAACATGAAATCCATCTTATACTAAGCCAACACACACACCTGCACACGCACACACTCGCACACACACCCGCACACACACACAAATTGAAATGAAAATGAGAATGAAATTAAGTTTATGCGGTTGCCTTTTCCTGTTCTCCTTTCGCATATGCACACACACACACGCACACAATGGAAAGCACCTGCCACGCCCCCTCCCCCTTCCCCCTTGCCCCGCCCCCCACATGATTACATTGTTTGATATTTTATGCTAAATTTCCCTAATAACTTTATGATATTCCTGCAGTGTATCCTTGACAATTGCGTAGCTGATAAGCGAGCGAGATAAAAAAAAAAGCAACAATAAAAAAGGCAAAACAATGGAAAGAAAAATGTGTATAAATAATAAAACAAAAAAAAGGGAAATAAACAAACAGAGTTTCAGCTCTCAGCTCTCAGCTCAGTTCAGAGTTTATAAATAGCATTTTAATAACGCTGAGAGCCTGCACGTGGGAATATCAAATGTGTCCAACGGGCCCAGCATTAAACTGTCCTGTCTGCTCTTCTGGGTGTGTGTGTGTGTGTGTGTGTGTGTGGGGGTGTGGGTGTGTGGGAGGCAAAATAGATAAGTCAAAGCGTAACGCGGCATGTTACGTTAATTAATCGATAAGCGAGCGGAAGGGCGGGCGGGGCAGGCGGTGCAGGGAGACAGAGAGAGAGAGAGTGCTTTCTACCATATGAAAATTATGATGATGGTGTTGATAGTATTTCTGAATTTCCGATTAGCAGACAGTCATCAACGGCCCCAGCCATTAGTCAAGGCCATTGCGACCCACCACCCACCCACCACCCACCCACCACCCACCACATCGAGTCGAACTGATAGCACAGGTAGCAGCGCACTTTAGACACTGTACACTGTACACTCTACTACAAAGTGCGAGCACTTCTACCTCAGCGTTGTCAGCATTTGCCGCTTATCAGAATAATCGATGGTTTGTTGGCCCAGAGTAGAGACTCCCCCGCCCCCCAACACACACACAGCCCCACCTGAACACCGCCCACAGCTGTCTGAGCTGTCAATTTTCGTTTATTTTGTTGTTTGCTTTGCGTTTTGCTAAATTAAAATGAAAATGTCGACGATCCTATAGACTCTGCCAGCCATCACCAGCAGCAGCAGCAGCAGCAGCAATAATAAAAAAAAGTACTGAAAAAAACAACGCTAGTCGCTTGTATAACAACAAAAAGCAACAAACAGCAACAAATGCAACTGTCTAAAGGAAAACCGCAAATCACTCAAAAATCAATGCTTTCAAAATACTTAGAAAATAATATTATTATGTTTCTGGCTCAATTCTCAGTTGTTTTTCTCAAAAATATATTTCTTATACTATAAAAAAAATTCAATTTTTTTAATACTTTTGACAGCAAAAAGTTGAAAACAACCTTCTAATATTATAGCATTCCATTCCTTTCTTTTTATGGTGTTTCTAATCAGGTTTCAGGCACTGTATTAGCTGTCTTTTATTTTAAATAAAATTGAAATTCAATAATACTTTTGACAGCAAAAACAACCATCGAATATTATAGCATTCCTTTCGATTCTAACTTTAAAGAATTCCTTTCTTTTTAAAGTGTTTCTAATCAGGTGTCTGGCAGTGTATTAGTTCTCTTTTACTATAAAAAAAATTGAAATTCCATAATACTTTTGACCGTAAAAACCTCACAAAAAGCCTGGAAACATTATAGCATTCCTTTCGATTCTAACTTCAAAGAATTCGCTTGTTTTTTCAAGAGTTTCTAATCAGTTGTTGCGGAGTGTATTAGCTCTCTTTTATTGTATAAATTATGAATTTTGTGCAGTCAGTAAATAGTTTAGTTCATTCAATATTCCACTCTGTTCTAACTCTCAAAAAATTCGATTGTTTTTTTTTTTTAAGGTGCTTCTAGTCAGGTGTCTCGCACTGTACTAGCTCTCTCCTGTTCGCACTCGTCGCACTCATTCTCTTCTACTTAAAAAGTTAGTCATGTATGTGGCAGTTGGCTGTTGAATGTTTCTGATGCGGTTTGACAACCTCAGCTGGATCAGGGGGGGGCGGAGGGGCGGATAGGCACTGCGGGAGGGGAGAGGATGGGGTGGGGATGGGGGGGGAGGAAACAGAGTGAACCGCACGTGACTTATAAGTCATAAGCAAGTTATGTGTTCGTGGTCTAAACAACTTTTTGTAAGCTGATGTTGCATGTCAGCCAAATTGAATCAAATTTGTGGCAAACAACTTGAACAGATTTGAGTGTTTGCAATGATTGTTATTGTTGTTGTTGTTGTTGTTGCTGCTGTTGTTGTTGCTGCTGTTGTTGTTGTTGCTGCTGTTGTTGTTGTTGTTGTTGCTGCTACAAGTTTATATAAGCAGCTGGGGCCAATAAGTTTTCAAGTTAAGCTCAGCCATTCGTGCTTAACTTTTCAGCACCTCTCCACAGTGAAACGCCTCCGTCTTAAGTTTCTCTGGCACTTTCCACGACATGTCCAATTCCATGTCAGCGGCATTTTCCCATGCCTCCTGCCCCCCTGCCCCTGCCTCCTACCTCCTGCCCCTCTCCTTCATCCCTATTGCCCACTTTCTCCATATTTTCACCCTTCTCTGCTGCACACACAATTTTCTGCCTAAGACAGTTTTGTTCTGCCAAAAAAAAGCATTCTCAATGGTCGAATCCCAGCGAAATACCCTGTAAGCCAGCGCAGTGGAGTTATGGGGTAATACTGCGTTATTTTTAGAGCCCAGTTAATAAGGATTGGCTAAAAAGACTATTTTCTGCAGACCAATGGCTTTGGTTTCCGCAAAGTCTGATTGAATTTTCCTCCCACAAAAATATACCCTGAAAAAAGTGCCTGGCATACCCTCTGCAGAAACGTTGTAAAGGGTATTTAAATGTGAAAAAAAATTTCCAGGACATGAACCAATAACATTAAACTTTACATTTCACTTTTGACTTTGAGCCAGATATACATTTTTTTTGCCTCTTTTTCTGGCCTAAACCGAAGCATTCAGCATAATTTGCGTCGATTCTTTTCGGACTCCGCTTCGGCTGGCTACGCATTTTCTATATTTGTTTGCACAAATTAACGATGCTCCAGTTCGTTTGTCTGTCCGCCTGTCCGCTTGTCCGTCTCTCCGTCCGTCTGTTCGTCTGTCATTCACTTTAGCTGTGTGTGTGTGTTAATTTAATGGGAATTCCGCAGCGGAAATGCTCACACAATACGCTGAAGGACAGGAAGGGCGTGAGACAGCCACGAGAAAGGTGTAGAAGGCATAGAAGGGAGGAGGGAGGAGGGTGGATGGTTGGCTGGCTGGCAGAAGGAGAAGGTGGAGAAGCAATTGCCACGTGCTAAGGTTAAAATGTTCTTTGTGTGCGGCTCTTAAAGGCGTTAAAAACATATCGTAATTGTGCTGACGCTGTGCCTCTTGCTGTTGCTCTTATTGCTCCGAGCTCTGCTCTGCTCGGCTCGGCTTGGCTCTGCTCTGCGCTGCTCTGCTCTGGTTCTTGCTGCTGCCTCTAATAATGGCCGCAAAAGTGTTGCATACTTCAAGGTCAACGTATTGTCTGTGGCTCGCTTTCTCTCACTCTCTGTGTGTGTGTATGTGTATACACACTCAAAGGAAAAGCTAAATACGATTATGAACACATTTTAATCTTGTTTTAATTCTCTAATTAATTACATAAAAAGCTTGCCTTGATTCGTCCAAACGAGACTTGAATTTAATCACAAACTATTTAATTGTATAAAAAAAATGTAATCTCAAATATTTTGTGCTGATTTCAAGTAATTTTCTTGCTTAGTTTGAGAGCTTTGCAGTGCAGAGAAAATAAATTTCTCTACACAGAAAACCTCGCCTTAGGCTTGCATTTTCTTTGAAGTTTTCCTGTAACCTTTAACAACCTTTGTGTTTGCTTTAAGTCTCAATATTTTCTCAGAGTGCATGTGTGTGTGTGTGGGTGTGTGTGTGTGTGTGTGTGTTGGTGTGGGTATGCAAAACTTGTGATATGTGGGAAATGATACTGAAATTGAGATTGGTTTTCACTTGGCTTGTTGCTGCTGCTGCTGCTGTGAGAATTATGCTGGGAATGTGATTCTACACACACACACACACAAACACACACTAAAAAGAAACACACACACACAGGCACAACCGCAAAAGTGTGTGAAAGAAGCTTGGCAATGGCCGCGCCCGTCATTTGCGCCCATTTTATTATATTAGTTTGGGTGCGAGCCCAAAAAAGTATGCAACATTTTAAGCGAGTGCTGCTGTATGTGTGGCTCTCTCTGCCTGTGTGCGTGTGTGTGTGTGTGTGTGTGTGTGAAGCCCAAAGAAGTATGCAACATTTATAGCCAAAAGGAACCTGGAAGCAAAGCAAGGCAGGGCAAGGCTGGGGCAGGCCAGGGCTGGGGCAGGCCAGGGCTGGGGCAGGCCAGGGCTGGAGCAGGGGCAGGGCTGCTCACTTGTTGTGCTACGCAAAGCAGCCACATTTCTGACTATAATTTTATCAAAATTTATTTCGTATCTTTGTGTGACTGTGTGTGTTTAGCTGTGCCTATGCCTGTGTGTGTGTGTGTGTGTGTGTGCTAAAATACGTGTATTTTTCAAGGTTGTTTGCTCTTGAAAAGTTTTGCAGGTGTTACGTTAAAAGTTCAAAGTGTGCGTGGAGCAAGTTTTATGGATCAAACATATTCTGTGGCTGCCTCTTTTCTCTTTTTTTTTTCTTCTTTCTTTTTGCATTTCTTTTACCTTGAACGCTCCAAGTGAGGGAAATGTATTCGATGCGATTTTTCACATTCAATTTTCAACTTTAAAGCAGCAGTTTTACTTTCTTTTGGCGCGGCGGGGGCGATGGGGTCAGGCGTGGGCGTCTTTCGTAATAATTATTGCTGTTTGCTGTTTGCTGTTATTGTTGCCTGTTGCACTTTGACCTGCTGCAGCACGCCAAGACACCCACACACACACACACAGATACAGATACAGATACAGATATAGATACAGCTACGGTTTTGGCCAAGAAGATGCAAGAAACGTGTGAATAAAACGCGTACTAAACGAGAACGCGCGCGCTTCCAAGCCAAACAAATTTGTTGTGGCGTCTGAGAAGGCTTCCCAGCAAATGCCGTTGTCTCCACTGCTGCGGCGACTGCTGCTGCTGCTGCTATTGCTGCTGCGGCAGACATATGTGTTATCCTGCGCCGGCGCACAACGGACGCGCGCGTATAACTGTAGCATAGTTAACAGCTGCTGACTGCGCTGCCAGCAATGTCGCTGCAGCGCTCACAGCTGTTCTGCCGCTGGCGCTGACGCTGACCGAGACAGAGACGGAGACGAAGACAGGGACGGAGACGGGTGCTTTTACTACAACGACGGAGCTGCTGACGTAAATCAAATGCACTTTACGTTTACTCTGCCCTCAGTACGAAAAAAGCTTCGGCTCAAAGCTCGCTGACATTTTGGGCAGCGAAATGCACCGCACGCTCCGCTGCATATTTTGAACAGAAGCCAAAAGCTCAGCAAGGCTCAGGCAGCGTGTGAGCGAGAGAGCGGCGTAGAGAGAGCGAGAGAGACATAGTGTAAGAGCGAAAGCGAGCCTTGCACACGGTCAAGGTCAGCACATTCGTTGTATTCAGTGGGTGGGCGGGAGTGTAGTGGAGTGGGCGTGGGAGTCGCAGTGGACTGTGTGGGCTGACAGGCTGTCAAAGCTTTTGTCCAAAAAGCTTCTGCTTCTCGCTTTTTGCCTTTAAAAATATTCAAATTATTTTCTTTTCAATGCACACGGACAAAAAAACAATTTTCTAGGAATTTTAATTTAAATTTGATAACAGAAAATATTACGTATACGCAATGTACAGATTTATACAATTTATATGAAAAGGGGAAAGTATAACAAAATTTCTTGATGGCTTTTCAATGGATTTTACAAAGTTTTAAAGAAAAATATGTTATTTTGAGGCGAATATAATTATAAATTATATTATATTGTATTATAATTAATAATTATTGATTACTATTAAGAAAAATATTGATTTATATGGAAAGAAAAAGCTTAGAAAAACAAGTTTGAATTTTTATACAAATATAATTCATAATATATGAAAAGAGCTGAAATAATTGTTATATTTTTATGAATAATTAATCAGTTGTTAAATAATTAATATAATTATTAAATTTTTAGTTGAAAAAGAAGTAAAATATATACTTAATTGCAGCTTTCTGTGAGGCTAATTGTTTTTTCAATAAAAGCAAGAATTACTCTAATTATTTATTAGCTTTTCAGCTGGAAAATATAGCTTTTTCTACACAAAAAAAAGGGTCTTAGCCTGGCGGAAACAGCATAAACTACTCTCTAAATTTAGCTTTTTATTAAACTCCTGGGAATATTTTTATATATTTTTCTCTATTAGGAAAAGAAATGCTGTTTTGTCTTTGAACCAATGTGCTCCATTAAATTGCACCTGTGCGTGCTTGGGCCGTTGACGGCGATTACCAATGATAACAGGCAGCTAAGTGCTGCTCACACACACACACACACACACACAGGCACACACGCACACATATATATATGAGCCCTGCGAGGGAAATTAATGAGTAATTGAAATGTTGCGCGCCTAAATCATAGCCTACTTACTTGGACGGGGGCGGCAGCTCGAAGCTAACTCTGCTTAGGCAATTAACTTAATAAACAGAGTAAATGCCATCGAAAGGGGGGCGAGAGGGGCTGGAGGGTTGCCCCTGACAGTTGTTAAGGGAGGGGCAGAGGGGGGCAGAGTGTGCGGCTTTCAGTCAGGTGTCAACGATTTGATTACTACAGCACTTACAGGCCAATGCCAATGCCAACAATTGTTGCTGTTGCTGTAGCTGTTGCCTGTTTTTTTTTTGTTTTGTTTTTGTTTTTATTTTTATTGTAATTGCAGTTGCAGTTGCAGCCTTGACCACGAATATTGATTTCCTGTTGTGACTGTTGTCTGTTTCTCCCCTTTTCTCTCCCCCTCTCTCGCTCTCCCTCTCTCTGTGCCTCTGTCCGCCTGTCTGTCTGTCTGTCTGTTTGGCCGCCCACTTTGTATGTCTAACTAGCTTCCTGTGTTCCGTTTTAACTGCTTCTATTTAGACGCACAATAAAAAGTGCGTTTTTGTTGTTGTTTCTGCTGCTGCTGCTGCTTTTTTTTTATATATATATTTTTTGTTTTGCTCTCGTTTTTTATTACAGTTGTTGTTGTTGTTGCTGCTGCTAGCTGTTTGCTGTTTGGCATAAATAAGCCTTTTTCATTTGGCTTTGGCCTTAAAGCCGCCCTCGTTGCCGCCTTTGGCCGCCACTGCTGCTGTAGCTGGTGCCAAGCTGCGTATACGTAATATTTGCTCGCTTTTTGTCTCGTCTGATTTATACCCGCATTAAGCTTTTAAATACATTTAAACAGCGGCGTAGCCAGCAATTTGTTAAAGGGGCGCGCGATATGTAATTTTTTAGTACTATATTTATGTGATTTCCAGCTATTTATACGAGTATTTTGCTTGCATTTAAGACCTGAATTTTTAAAAAATGTTTAGCGCATGGAAGAATTGAAAATTAGAAGAAAAAACTTTCAGTTTGGCAGGCAGTTGCTTTGCTTTAATTTTGAAATTGTTTCTTATATTTGAAGGGATTTTGGCGCTCAGTTTCGAGTGAGTTAGAAGTATCAAATCTCGGCCAAAATTCAGAGGAGCAGTCGAAAATGACTCAAGCTTTTTGTGGCCTAAAAATACAACTTAAAAGTATCTCAACATTTGCTAGAATTCCATCCCTAAGTTGGGCAACCCCCCTGCCTAAGCCACTGGCTTTTAATGGCTGAAAGAGAGGCTGGAGAGGGAAGGAGGGGTGGAGCGGTGGCTAACTAACTGTAAGTGTGCTGCGTGTGTGGCGTTTTGAATGAATGAATGCGTGATTAAACGCCCCCTCGGGGCATTAGCACCGCTCAGTCGCATTCGCAGTCGCCGTAGCCGTCGCCGTTGCCGTCGCCGTCGCCGTAGCAGTGTCAGTTTCAGTACCAGACCCAATCCTAGTCGAGGGTATTGGCACACGAAAGCGAAACTGAAACTGAAATCGAAACTGAAATTGAAACCAAATCGAAACTGGTTTCTAAATTGTGTCACTGACTGCCTGGCGGGCATGGTCTCCGGCTGGAGCGGGGGCGGTGGCGGAGGCGGAGGCGGAGACGGAGACGGGGACGCGGGCTCTGGTACGGGCCAACAAAAATTGGCAGCGAAAACAGCAACAACAAGTGCGGAAATGTATAGCAAAACACAAAAACACAGAAAAAAAAACAGCTAAAAAATTGCGATAGCAACAACAACAACAACAACAAAATCAATAACAATTACTTGACATTACTTGAGCGTAAAAAAAATAAAAAATAAAAATAAATAAATAAAAAACAAACTGAAAACAAATAAAAACACCGAAACGAATTAATAAAAATGCATAAAAAAAATACGATTTTTTTTTTTTCGTGGAAAATTACTGGGCAAAAATGTATATTAGGAGAGTATTACGAGTATTCCATAATAATATATGGACATATATAAATATTTATACATATATATATATAAAGATATATATAGATATATAGAGAGATATATGATATGTGCAACGGAACATTAGGAAGTGGTTTCAAAGCCGCTGACAACATTTGATAAATTGACTTTCGGTGCATTTGAATAGAACCTGATTTTAGCTGCATTTATTGGGCTAATTAATAATTTTTTGATTAAACCTGTTGATTAACTCAATATTAGCTGTCTTTATTTACGCTCTATGCATTAAAATTATCAATAAAAAAAGGCTATAATTAAGCTGATAATCCGCCAGCTGTTCGCTCGCTCTCTTTGAGTAGTTTCTATGCAAAGCTCGAGGTAATCTTTCGCTCTTTGGAACTCCAGTGGGCAAAACGGGCAGCCGAAGAACAGTTCGCATAGAGAAAATAAACAATAATTAATAATTTATGCTTTTAGCTGTATTAATTTTACATTTAAATTGCAATTTTTCAATTTATTTCAAGCTGTCTGCTCTTTTTTCTCACTCAATTTATGCTCAAGCCCTCAAAGAGCGTAGGATTCCCGCTAGCTAAAGGAATACTCTTTGATTTCTAGCTGCCAGTTATTTATTTATATATTCGTTTATATGACTTAAGGTATCTCATAGTCGATCACCCACTTTTTCACTTGTTTATTTTGCACTTTCAATTGATAATATTGATAAGAATTATACTAAAAAATTCAAAGGATACAAAAGAACTGCCTTTTTTTTTATTTTATTCCGGCTGCCTGCACTTTTAGCGGAATTTTCTATGCCCTTAAAAAATTCTTAAATATTTTTTAATACAATTTTATTTTTATTTAGATTTATCACTCACCTTTTTCTTGGTATTAAAGCCCAAAAAGGACAATTTGCGAACATTGTTCTCACGGCCGCTGGCCGAACTGAAGCTCATTTTGGCGTCGTTTCCAGGCTACAGTTGCTCTAAGAAAGGATATTAAAGGATCCTGGGCAGGATCGTTGCAATCGTTGGACTATTTATTTGATGATTTGTAGGCGCCTGCACCAGCGCATTTGCATTGAGTTGGAATTGTGTTGGAATCGAGGGGGCCACTGCGTTGCCTTCCAGAATCTCGGCATTCGATGCAAGGGTGTCCGATGTGAGGGCGCTGCAGACAGACAGACAGACAGACAGATAGTCAGAGAGGCGGGTACAGTTAGAACGCAATTTCATTAATAAATAAATAAAGAAAATATAATAATAATAAAGTAATAATAAAGTTGTGACTGACTGGCTAAAGAGGCCAATTGGCCGCACAGTAAAAAATTTCAAGCAATAAAATTGCGCGATGCGCGATTCAATTAAAGTCAAATGCCAGCAACACGCACAAAGCGGTCAGACTCGATTCGGTGGCCGGAAAGGGTATTACACTGGCCAGACGAGGAGGAGGAGGAGGAGGTTGAGCTGGTCGAGCACGCGACTTTCGTTAGGGTATCACTTGATCAATTCTCTGCTGGAAGCTGAACATTGAACTGCGCGCGTCTCGTTGGGAAAGACAGTTTCTGATCGGATCGGATCGGGTCGGGTCGGAGCGTTCCTTTCTCTTTCTCTTTTTTTTATGCGCGTATTAAAATTATTTTTAAGTTCTGTTTAATTAATTATTTTGAGCCGAGCAAAACTACGACGCGACCGACCCGCCAGCTCGAATTCAACTGGTTTCTATTAGCCAAATTGAATATGAATAAAGCCACAAAGAGTCAGCCGAGGCTGAGGATGTTGCGTGTTGGCAGCTCCTAAAAACCAAAAAAAAAAAGGAAAACTCGTACATAATTTAGTAGGCACCTTTTTGCTTTTTTTTTCCAGGAAACTAGACACAAACGAGCCTTACAAATTGAATTATCCCGGCGCGCACACAGAAGGAGAGAGAGAGAAAAAAAATAGATATAGAAGCTATATGAGGCGACTTTACACGACGGATAACAGAGACATTGCCAGGGATACGTCGATTTCTGTAGGAGAACCCAGACGCGAGGCGCGTTCAATGACAAACGAAAGCCGTGTGAACCTGTTGCGGTGGCGTTGCCTCTGATTTATGTGTGTGGCCTCCCCCCGAGAATCGTCGCTGCCGAAGCCTAGCCGAATGGCTAAAACCACTTCGGGCCACACACTCTGCCATGGGTGTTAATGGATGAGTCGCGACTGGAGACTCGCGACTCGCCACTCGCGACTAGCCAGCACTTTTATTCCATATAAATTTTGTATTGTTTGTTTTTTTTGGGTGTCGAATATCGAGGAATATCGAGGAATATCTAGACAAGCCGACATGAGTCTCGTGCTTAGATAGGGCCTATTTCTATAGCCTTAAACAGTGTTTTGTTTTTAGTTTTTTTTCTATCTTTTGTTTGCTACCTGTCCCTAACGATTTGTTTTCATTCTGGCCAAATTCGCGCTGCTTCGTTCTCGATGATTATGTAAGAAAAATGTGACCACAAAATATATGTGGCATGTGCCTGAGATATATACCGTATACACTGAGAAAAACCATTATATCAGTAAGCTATGAATTGAGAAATTATCTGGAATAATCCAGAAAGATATATAACTTTACTAGACTTTTTCTATAGTCTTTTTAGTACTCATTTTCTACATAAAAGATATATAGTTTTACTAGACTTTTCTATATGAAAGATATAAACTTTTACTAGACTCATTATGTATAAAAGGTATATAGTTTTGATAGACTTTTTCTATATATTGTCTATAGTTTTAATAGACTTTTTCTCTATAAAAGATACATAATTTTAAGTACTCTTTGTCTATATAAAAGATGTATAATTTAACTATACTTTTTCTATATAAAAGATGTATAGTTTTACTAGACTTTTTCTGTGTTAAAGATATATAGTTTTTAGTACTCTCTTTCTGTATAAAAGATATATAGTTTTGCTAGACTTTCCATAAATTTCATAAGAAAACTGTCTACCAAGAAATAGTCTAGATTCTTTAGTTTCAGCAAGAAAGTTCTCTATTAAATATACAAAAACAGCCCTGATTTATAGACTTTTGTTTACCTTTAATTACAGGGTATATTTCTAAGTATTTTTCTGTATACCAAGAAATAATCGCGTTGCCTCAATTTAACCAAGAAAGCTGATTCTTTACTATACCAAAACAAGGCCAGTTCCTAAGACTTTTTCTAGCTTTCCTCCTTTCATTACAGGGTATACTTCCGAGTATTTGGCTGAGTGTATAATACACGATAAAAGTGATGAGTGTGTGTGTGTGTGTGTGCGTGTGTGTGGTGTATATAATATTTGTCTTTAGTTGGCCCTGGATTAAACTTGAGCTTTTGTGCATACAAAAAAACAACAGAAAAAAGCAGAAACTTTGACTTTGGCAACCTTGAGCTATGTGTGGTTCGATTTGGCAGCAGTTATTAGCTAATGGACTCTGTTGATAGATTGAGTAAGTGGCAGGAAAAGCGGAAAAGAACTTAAGGCATAGGGTATTAAAGCAGTCGACTATTTGCCTTGTCTTGTCTATAGAGGCTTAAAGTAAGTAGTAATATCAACAATACTCAAAGAAAGTTCTTAAGTTCTTTTCGTCTGATATTCTGACATTAAAATGTCAATGCAAATTTCTTGGCTGGTTTATAATATAATTCAGTTTCAGCTTCGACTATTCAACTATTCAACTATTTATAGCAAATGATTAACTGAACCGACTTATCTATGCATTTATTTCCCTTATCAAATTGATATTTGTTTATTATATCACGTCACACGCACATTATGGACCCACTCGCAAATCGGTTATTCCGCATCTAAAATCCCATAAAAACGTCTTCGCCAGAATTGAAAAGAGCCATTAAAAGACTCCAATTTTTCGGAAATTCGATAATAATTTCTGAATTTCCGATTCAGGGGAAATCCTAGGAAAAAAAGTGAGAGTAATGGTGAGAAGGGGGAAATACTGTTTGAATTTGCTGGAAAGCGGAGAGAAATTGAAGAAAATTAAAGAGATAGAGAAAGCCTAACGTTTATATAGACAGACAGACGGACGGACAAAAAGTAAAGCGACTGTTGAACCTGATCAGGCAGATATATACTTTGTAATCTACTGTAGTTTCACTGAGTAAAGCCCTATGATCCCAGCTATCTATGAGGCAGGAAGTCTTATAGACAGACTGAGGGACTAGCCTAAATTGAGGCGACTCTTGATCCTGATCAGAAATATATATAATACTTAGTAATCTATACCACCTATTGAAGAGTAAAGCCTTACGATCCAAACTGTCTATGAGGCAGAAAGTTGTCTAGACAGACTAGGATAAGTCCATGCGACGCTTGATCATGATGAGGAATATATATTCTTTATAATCTACTCTGGTTTCAATGAGTAAAGCCTTATGATCTGCCTTCTGCCTCTTATGAGGCAAAAAGTTATAGAGACAGATCGGGAGGGACTAGGCTAAATCGTTGCTTATGGGAGGGGGACTAAGAGGGACTAGACTAGGCTAAGGCGGCTGATCAGGAATATATATACTTTGTAATCTTGTCTAGTATCAATGAGTAAAGCCTTCTCTCTTCTGCCTCTTATAAGACATAGTTATATAGACAGACCATGAGGTACTAGGCTCTATCGTTGCTTGTTCAACTAGAACCTGATCAGGAGTCTATATACTCACAGTATCTGCAGTGGCAGTCACTGCCTGCTGGCCAATTTACTCCACTTTCAATGAGCCAAATCTTGTGATCAGCAATATATATATATATATGTAAATATCTATATAATCTGCTGGAAGTTGTATATAAATTAGACTACTTATGACGACTGGGAAGCATATTCCCAAACAGCATAAATCTGCTGGCGCAAGTGGTTTATTTATATATATTCCCCTCCAACTGGGCGATCAAAGTGATCGCGTGACTCGCTGGCCAAAAGAAGAGGAAATAAATTTACACGTTTTATGGTACACAGGCCAACAAAATAGAGGCGCATGTTATCAACAAAAAATTAGAGATGACTTAGAAAGGAGAGCGGACAGGCAGGGCGGGGGAGTAGGGGAGGTGAAAAGCAAACAAACAAACAAACAAGCCATAAAGCAAAGGTGTTATAACTTAGGCCAAAAGCAAATAAATTGGCAACAGAAACAAAAAAAAAAATGGAAAAAGAAAAACCTGAGGGGAAATTAACGTGGTGATCAATTTTATGGGTTCATTAGCAGACGCTGGCGAAACGGCCCAAACGGCAAAACGATCGATCGTTTCGAGGGTCTGACTTAATTTTGATTTAAATTATTATTTATATAGGAATTACGAGGGCATTAGAAACTGTCTGCGGCCTGTTCAGGTCTTATCAGAAAGGCAAACGAAAAAAACGAAAAAAAACATCCATCGAGCAACTATCGAGATCGTTTATCGATAGCAAAGACTACGATTTGATATGCTTACAAATTAAATTTAAACAATTGACAGTAATGTATGGCCAGCATTTTGTGGCCAATCATAAATTATCTGAATAATTGTCTATAATGTGTCATATTCCGAAATTGATTTCTATATTTCTGCCCCTTTTGACGTATCAGCTATAAATATATATGGAGCAGCCTGATTGCGGCTATTTTAATAGCCAACTTATCAGCCAAAAAGAAAGGAATTTAATGTGCAAAATCTTCAATCACGTGCTATCTTTTCGATAACGATGATAAACAGCTCCAGATCGAGCCGGTTCTATCAATATATATATATATACCACCCATATACATATATATATCACCCATACTCATACATCATTTCTTAATTTGCTCAAACAGCTGCCGCTCCAAATGCCGCTCAGATACACTCGGAAAAATAAGGTATAAACTTTTATAATTTATTATTTAATTAATTTAAGATTGCTTTTCCTTTGGCCTCAGAATTGACGCAGGACTATCTCAAAATCCACCTCAAAATATTTCTTAATAAGATTTTAACTTGAGACTTTTTTTTTTCGATCTTATTTTAAGACTTTTGGTTCTTTTTTTACTAAGAATTTTATCCTGTTTATACGATCTTATTTTAAGAATTTTGGCTATAAAAAAGGCAATATTTTACTACGAATTTGACACTTTTTTTATGATTATTTGTTTTAAGAATTTTGGCTTATAAAATGAGCTTTTTTACTAAGAATTTTATACCTTTTGTATACAAACTTATTTCAAGAATTTTGGCATTAAAAAAGGGAATTTTTTAGCAAGAATTTTTTAAGTTTTCATGCTTTAAATAAAGCCAACTTTCGCGCTTGATTTGAGTGATTTCGCTGAGTGTATTTAGCTGCAGTTGTAGCTGCTGTTCATGACCGACTCCGAGTGCAACTCCAGCTGCGTTCCAAGAACCGGTTTATACAAATTGCAACAGTTAAAAGGCAGCTGCAACTGCAACAACAACAACTGACATTGAACTTGAAGCAGCCATTCGAGCAAAGGAAAGAGAAAGAAAGAGAGAGGGTTGCCCGGTGGCTACGAACCGTATTTCCTGTCTAACCGCCTCTAAACGTTCGACTAATAAAATAATAAAAAACAACTAAAAAACAATAAAAAACATGAAAAAAAAAAAAGGCCTCAGCCCACTCGAACGTAAAACTGTCAGTTTTGGAAACACTTGAATTATAATACACTCTCCAAAGCAGGGAAATTAATGTCGGCGCCGTGTCAATTAAATCTACTTCAAATATAAAGTATGCTCCATATATAATATTCCCGGCTAAACGGGGATAATATATGGACGCATTAAAATATTCAATGATTTTTAAGCTATTTTTCGAGTATAGCCCTAAATTGTTGAGTTATATTCGCGATAAGAAATAAGTTTTATTTGCAATTTGCCAAAAAACGAGAAACAGAAACTGAAACTGAAACTGAAACAAAAACAAAACATTTGTTGCTGCCCGTCAGACAGCAGCAGCTCGTCATATCGATAGAAATTGCCAGAAGAAGGTCGTTTCAGCGAGGGCCGCCTGAAGAGTTCATACAGTTCATAGAGAACTAACTATATTTTTCTTTATAGCGAAGAGATTGATATATGAAGGGTGCTTCAATTTATCTATTTTGATACACTACAAACAATAATAAATAAATAATAAAAAAAAACAAATAAAAAATAAATAATAAACACACAATTTTGGAACATTTTTCTAAAGGGAAACCTTCAATTTCCAAAAAAAAAATATATATTTAAATATTGTGTGGGACAATATAAAAATTTCCTTATATAAAAGTCAGTCAGTCAGCTGTAGCTATAAAAAATAAATACATAAGTCAAGGGTATTTTAATAAAATTTAAAATCTCAGATTTGAAATTCAATTCATTCTAAGAAAAAATATTATAAAAACATTTCTTTGCTTTGCCTTTGATTTTCGCTCTAAAAGAACTCTAAATACAGGGTATTCTTTGAGCTGCCCTCGCACTTTCTCGCTCCAACTGGGTGCCATAAATTATGCAATAGAATTGAAATTCATTTGTTGTTGTTGCTGCTTTTTGTTGTTGACCTAGCCGGAATCGCAGTCGCAGTCGCAGTCGCAGTCGCAGTCGCAGTCGCAGTCGCAGTCGCAGTCGCCGTCGCAGTCTCAGTCGCAGTCGCAGTTGAAAGTAGTTTCCACTTGCACTTGAGCAGCGGGCAAGTCGATGAAGGATTTATGGTCACCTTTGGGTGAATGTGTTCAGAGTACTTCAAGCTGGCTGCACTCGAATATGATCGAATCAAATCAAATAAAAATAAAAAACAAAAACAAAAACAAAAACAAAAAACGAAAAACAACGAATATAAATTATTTAGAAACGGTGCAACGCTTCACTGATTTGCCCAACGCATGGAAATGGAAACCAATTCCAATTGGACAACAAACCCAACTGCAAATAAGCAAATACAAATACACATATACATGTGTGTGTGGGTGTGTGTGTGTGTGTGGGTGTGCATAACTAACAGAACACAAAACTCTAATTGGACCAACTGTCGACTGACTGACGATCGACTAGCGTCAGTTCTCTGACTAACTGTAGGTATGTATGTATGTGTGTATATACGTACGTAAGTGTGTGTGTGTGTGTGGACACACACACAGCGTAATCAATAGCCCCGCTTTAGTTGCCCCTTTTTAGATAAGCGCATTTCATAGTTGCGATCAAACAAAACGTCAACTGTTTTATAAATATGAATAATAATTTCGGGAAATTCCTTGAACATTGTACTAAAGGGGGGTTTACTGCCGAAGAGGAAGCAAAAGAGAAGAGAAGAGAAGAGGAGAGGAGAGAAGAGGAGAGCAGAGCCGAGGCGAGCAGAAGACCCTACACAGTCCAATGAACTAATGAGTAACTCGACTTGTTGCTTCTTCGCTGCGATTACAAAGAAAAGCGATATGACGCGAGTTTGTTAGGGTATCTCATATCGGTTTATCTAGAGGAAATTTAATATGTGGCAATCATTGTTTTATTTATACAATAAGAATCATGCGAAACCTTTTCAGGTATTATTGTTGTTCGACAAAACAAAACAAAACGAAACGAAATAAATAAACCATTTAGGGCAATTTGTAGTAGGGACAGTCCAGTCAGAAATAATGAGTGTTCCGTTCTAGTTGGTTTTTTTTTTATATAGACTCTACAGATTTGACCACAGAAAGTATATATATAATTAATCAGTATGATTAGGGGTGTCGATATAGCTTTGTCCGTCTGTCTGTCTGTCTGTTTCTGAGCTTAAAGGCACTCAGTTTAAGAGCCTTTGGCTGCCAGTTGAACTTCAAAGTTCAAACACTTTCCAGGACCTTTAAGGTAATCATAAAAGATTCAATGCAATTTCAGGATTTCGTTTCCAAATTTTAAGATATTCCTTTCTAAAAAGAATCTATAAAGTTGTTCTTATTGGCGTGTAGTTAATTCGGAATTCGTTTTTAAATTAAAAGATATTTCTTTCTAAAAAGAATCTGAAAAATTAGCCTAATTGGCTTCTTTTTAAGCTCCAAAATTCAAAGCAATTTCGGAATTTCTTTTTTAAACTTAAAGATATTTCATTCTTCAATAAAATCTGTAAAATTCGAGCGTACAGCAGAAGGAAGGTTTCAATTTCTCCAGAGAGCGCCAGTGTAATATGTATCTGATTATTATATATATACAGATATATATATATATAGAGATATATACTTCATATGTAGCTAAACTAAACATGTGTATTGAGTTGCACATTACAAGATTCGTGCTTAATAGAAAAGTGTAGTAAATACGAACGAAGAATTCCTTCCTTCCCTTACCCCAAACTCCCCTCCTCCGCCATAGAAAAGACCCTACTCTCCCTACTCCCATTTGTTATTACATACTCGCTGTACTCTCCCTCTCTCTCTCTCTCTCTCTCTCTCTCTCTCTCTCTCCCTCTCTCCCTCTCTCTCTCTCTGTCTCTGTCTCGCTCTGGCACATAGTTTAAATTGCAGCCGTTGCAAATTCCGTGAACCGTGCACAGGAACAATAAATACTGCTCTGAAAAACAAAACATGAGCTCGTGCCGCAAGTTGTGTAAACAAAAGTATAAAGCCAACCAGCAACAGCAACAGCAACAACAACAGCAGCAACAATAATAACAATAACATTAACAACAATAATAATAACAACAAGGAAGCGTGCTACACGACTCGCGAGTTCTAAACTCTCTCACTGAATGTTCTGTAATCAGCCGGATTAAAGATATCCTAGACACAAATAGAAGCTTCCCCAATAAAAGCTCATTTTTAAGCTCCTAGTTGAATAAACAATTAGTCTGTTCTATTTATCGATTGCTTAGGAATATATATATATATATTTCAGATACTTTAAGCGTTCGCAGATTGTATCTTTAATATTTAATTTAGGATTAGGCGACGATCATTTAGAAATATGGAAGGTTTATGTTTCCCGATTTTAGAGTTAACAGGATATATACTCAAGTATATATACACACTCATAATTGTATATATCAGATGATATGTTTATAATTAATCTGCTAATTAGACTCCATTAAGGGATTGATTGAAGGCACATCTGATATTTCATCTATTCAGCGACTGTTCTAGAATACATTGTATCTAGGTGTGTGTGTGTGTGTGTGTAGATACACGTGCAAAGATGTAGATACTTGAGGGGGCGGAGGGGGTGGCGCAAATGCACACTGCAAGCGAATACACCCTCTGTTTACACACTCATTTGGTAAGGGGTATAATTATAAGAACAACAAGCAACTTTAAAGAGTCATGATACATTTTGGTTAAAGAGTCAGGAAAGAACAAAAAACTACACACAACTCAAGATAAACAAAAATTGTACTTGTAGTTTACCATTGTTGTGTTATATCGTTTATCGCAAGAGGGTCACAAGTGGATGGGCGGGGTAAAGAGGGGGCAGAGGGGCGAGGGGGGGGCGCTCGAAAAGTTGCGGGAGCCAAATTATTGAGCCATTACTCACACAGCTGTAACCGCAAAGGGAGAGCGCGAGAGTGAGAGAGTTTATGCACAGTAGAAGAGAAGGGAAGAGAGGGGCGGCGGTGCGGCGCGGAGGTGTCTAAACACAATATTTGCATATCGCGAGGGGGGCGTAGCGAAAAGCAAGCAAAAGAAACAACAAAAACAAACAAGAACAATAACAACAAAGCAGCAAGCCGCGAAATTCACGTGCAGCGGCTGCAGCCGCCGTTCTAGTTCTGCCCCCCACCCCACCCCACCCGACCTTCCCGTTTCTATCCTTTGCGTCGAGCTTTAAGCGCTGCCAACTTAGCGTCACTGATGATAACAAAGCGTTGACTTCGCAGTCAACGTCGCAGCTGGCTTCGCAGTCGGCGCTAAAGAATTGTTGCTATTGTTACAATAGTTTGGAATACAAAGCAGACAGTACAGTACAACAGACAGAGACAGAGACAATGAAAAGGAGATGGAACGAGGTAGGAAGAGAAGTGAAGAAGAGAACGTAACGTAAACTATGTTTACTTTGCTTTAAGCACCGAAATAGTGAAACAAAAAAAGGAAATAAAATGCAAAGAAAAGAAAAGAAAGAAGTGAATAGTGAATGGGCGAAAAGCCGGCCAGCTATGTAGAACCAGTTTCAAAGAGAGAACAGAACAGAACACGCAAGAGAAGCGAACAGTGAAGTGAAGAGAGTCACAGAGTCACATGCTGCATTTTTGATCTTGATTTGTTTTTATACTCTATAAAAGGAGCATATGCAGTCTATGCAAAACTTTAGTTGACGGCTCAAAACTATTGAGAATTCCACTCAATTTGAGAAGTAAACGAAAGTATACTTCAAATCATTCCCCTGAAATCGGTTAATAAACCTAAAAGTCATTGAAGAGATAAAACAAACTTTTAATGGAGAAAGGAAGTAGCCTGCAGAGTATTGCCTAGTCGCCTATGCTTGACTAATTGGATTTTTGTCGCCTCCGTCTGTAGAGTAACAAATGAATTTGCTATTATGTCCCCTCATCTAATAATTTACGCGTTTTGTCGACTACAAATCAAGAAATGTTTTAATTTTCTTTAACTGCAAATTGAGAACGATATTTCTTTCTGGCCATTTACTCTATTTGTGGTATCTCTTATACCCTGTAAACCTGTCGCTCTCTCTATAGTAAAGACCGCACTGATCAAGCAGATAGCCAGTAAAACGCCTGCTATAAAAATGGCATTATAGGGTAGCTGAAGGTCGACTACTGCTGCCAGTTACGCCTGCTGCGCCACTTTCAAGTACATTGAAATCTCTTGTCTATTGCTTGACACTTTTTCTGTTTTCGGATGGATCAGTACGAATAATTTCGGAAATAATAACAAAACAACAGGCGTCATAGCCCGCCCAGCCAGAAAATGAAAAAGAAAAAAGTTGAAGGAAAACACAAAAAGAGATTTTAAAATGGCACAAAAATAGCACAGTGGATCCGATGGATCCGTTCCGACCCGTTCAGCCAGTCAGTCAGACAGACAGACAGACAGAATCGTAATAATATAATATAATATAATAATAAGTAAATAATTGACACGTACTTTAAGAGATATTTCTTTTCTTGTCTTTTATTTCCTTTTCCTTTCTTGCAGACAATCTTCTCTCTCTCTCTTTACAGGTTCTTGAAAATTTTCCACGACTTTTTCATCGATTTTGGGTTACGGTTCGCCGCTGCTACACACAGCTGATCTGAAGGGCCTGCTGGACGGACGGCCAAATCGTATCGAAATCGCTGCGTCGACGGCGGCAGCTGCGTCACACATACACAGGCACAGGCACGGACACCGATACAGATGCAGATACAAATACGTATACGTATACGGATACAGATACAGTAAAAATAAAAAAAGAAAGAAACGCGTCGTCGATAAAAACAACAGACAGACGACAAAAACGATGATCGGAGATGTCGGCACCGGGCAAGAAATATACACTGAAAAAATTGAAATAACAACAAGAACAACAACCAAAAAAAAAATATATATATAAAACACACTGTTCCCCGACGCGAATATATCTTCTATAATATTATTACTTTTTTTTAACGATTTTTTTTTTATACTTTTTTAGGACTTTGATAGCAAAGACGCGCGTTTCGCGTTTCGGCAAACTTGAACTTGACGTCGTCTTCTTCTCGCCTTTTTGTGTGTGTGTTTTTTTTTTTCTTTTCTTTTCTTTTCGATTTTTCGCTTGATCGCGCGCTATGCTTGCGGCTGCACGTTTCTGAGCGTAATGATTTACTGTTCCTGCGGCAGCACGTTTTTAAAGAGAGAGCGAACGCGCAACCGAAACAGAAACCGAAACAAACTGAAATGACAACAACAACTACTCCATAAGACAGAGCGAGAGCGCACCATGTAAACAAGATCTCCAAAGCTGCACGCCCAAATACCCTGCAACGTTTACAACTATTTATAATTAATCCTTATACTCAGCTTATTTTGAAGAAATATCTTCGCTGATCAGTTGATTTTAGTTGCTTGAAACTGATTAATTTTATAGCTTTAATATTCTTTTATTTAATTTAATATTCTTTTATTTAATTTAATATTCTTTTATTTACTATTCTACTTCCAGTCTTATATCCTAGACCCATTTAGTATAATTTTATTAAGTTTTACTTAAACTACCAATAATTAAATGATTCAACAAATTGGGAAGAATAGCAGTGGAAAGCTCTTAAATTATTAATAATGAATACAGCACAATTTTAATATTAATTAATTAATCAGTGACTAGGCAAACAAGCTAAATAATAATAAGTTGATTCAAGTAATTCGCTGTGTGATAATTAGCTCTATTTAGATGCCCCCGCCTTGGAGGCATTGTAAATACAGGGTATTCGAAACAAAGGCAGCGACTCTTTTGGGAGAGCACGTGAGCATGCAAGAGCAGCCGTTATTTGCGAGAGCCACCCTCGTTGCTGTGATCCGATCTCTTTTCTTCGGCTCCATCCTCGCTCGCTCTCGTTAAATGCGCTCTCTTTACGTTCCTCTCTCTCTCTCGCTAAGCCTAGCCGAGGATATGCTGCAAGTTGCAAAGAGAGCATCAGCTGTAGCTGATACGGTCCAATTGCAGGTGCAAGCTGCCTAATTTTAAGCGTTATTCGTTTATCCTATTAATAACATCGAAATCACGTTTAACTATCTATAAATATTCCACAAAAGTGGTGGGAAATTAAAAGGGGGGAGGGGGCTATTTGTGCTCCAATTTACACTGTGGAAATTAGCTGATTGGGAAGCGCTAATTGATTGATTTGTCTGGCAGAGGTGCGAAGTTGTATGGCAGATCGAGCGATCATTTTGCCGCCGTATAAATGTTGTATTATTTCGAGTGCTGCCGAGTGCTGGCTGATATTTTATTTCCCAGCCAAACAATTTTTCAACAATTAATTGGTAATAATAATGTTTCAGCCAAACCCAAGTCTGGGCCGCCCGCCGAAGATTGCGCGTCAATTGCTGATAAAAAAAGTCGCAGAAAGTCGCGCTGCAAAGAAACGAAACGGAAAGAAAAGAAAAGAGGAGATAAAAAAGAATTCCACTCAATACGTAACGGCTTAACCCATGTATAAATTTTCCGATTATCGCTGAATCGATGACGTCAAACCTTAATTACAGGTCAAATTCTCTCTTTTCTATTCCATTATTGATGGTAACAATTTATAACCAGCTGTTAATTGTTGCTAAATTGTACACAAAAAATAAATGAAAAAAAAAACCTGCGAAATAATTTCTGATTTAAATTGTCAATTTATTTCTCCATTTAATTTTTGGCATCTATTTTGATCGAACGCTAATTTGTGTGTGATAATTGTTGGGCTTTGGGAAAGAAAAAAAAATCGAATTGATTAAAGTCAAGAATCCGTTATTTACACGCCTATTTGACCAATTAAAATTCTATTACCTGATAAGAAACAAAGTCAATTAGTCATGCAGAGGTCTAATTAGGCGGCATTCGGTATTCGGCATTCACCATTCACCAATCGGCATTTTCCTTCACAACTCAACTCAACTCAGCTCAACTCGCACGAGGGTTAATTAGCAAAGCCAGCTTAAAAGTATGCTACGTTTTTTTCTATGCTGCAGCTGCCTGAAAGTATGTGAAGAAAAAAGCGCGTTTATCACATACAACTTGCCAATGCTCTGCACATTCGCTGCCCTTTTTTTTGGTATTATAGCAGCGGGTTTTTGAATATGTTTTTAGCTCGAAATAAGGGAATTATTTTGGAGTTTTCTAGAATTTCAACTGATTACAGCTATGGCGGCTATATTATGCAGTAAACCCATCTTATTGGGATATTTTGAGTAACTCCAAAGTGTCCACGACATTTCTAGGCACTTTCAGGCGATTATTCCTATGGCAGCCCTATATATATATAGCCAGCCGATTCAAGCAGCTGTGATATATTCCAAATGCTCAGCATAAAAAAGCAGAGGTAGCCGCTTTGATCAAGAGATTTATATCTACTTTGTGAAAGCAAAGAAACGTCTGCTCCTTTTTAAATTAATATAATACCCTAGACATGAGCATAAAAATATACTGGCTTATTTAGGGGGAGGAAGGGGTGGAGGGGGGTATGGGGGTTGGGGGGGTGCTTAAGAGCCAACGTCATGACACACTTGCAATTATGATAAGAGCCAAGCGATAATCCCTACACCAAACAATGCAGAAAAATGCACTCGAAACGTTTGAGCGCTTTGCTTTGAGCGAGCTTTCGCCTTTGCTGAGGTGAAAAGCTCCCGAGAAACTCAACTCAACTCAACTCAACTCAACTCAAAGCAAGTCAACTCAACTCAAAACTGAACTCAACTCGAAGTGTCCCAAAGCAGCGCTCCTCCTGTTGCTGCTGCTGCTGTCGTGTTGGGCTACCGCTTGGCTATTGGCGTCCTGTTATTGTTGGGGTCGGCAGCGGCGCTAAAGGACTACAACTTCATTTTATCATTTGATTTACCTGCGAAACTTGTACTACAACGCCGAGCGCGCACTTCCGTCGCCGCCCCTCCCCACCCAGCCCCCAGCCCCGCTCATGGCTTCCTTCCTTTTTGTTGTCCTTTTTTTTCTGTAGCTGTTGTTGGCCGCCAAGGGAAGGAGGAAGGACGAAGGACGAAGGACGCAGGTTCGCCATTTGGTTCATCTAACTATGTTCAACTATCTTTTTTCAATTTCCCCGCATGGCTGATGTTGCAAGATGGTGGGAGGGATGGGCGGTAGGGGCGCTTGGGGGGTGCTGTGATGCGAACCTGGCACTGTCAGTATTATAGGTTTTGGTGGGAATGGGATGAGGGGGGTAAAGGGAGGGGGGAGGCAGTGGGAATGGGGGGCGCCCAGCGAGCCCATATAAAACGGAAATGGAAGTTTTGTAAATGTTTTCTTTTGTGTTTCTTTCCTAGTTCCTCTCTACACACACACACACACACACAGTAATAACAGCAAACACTAACACTTACGCAATACGACGCCTTTGAAAGATGAGCAGCATCGGGCTATAGAATATACTCACACACTCACATATGTATATATCCCCATATATAGTTATATAGCATAGAGAGAGAAAGGGAGAGAAAGAGGAGAGGGGAGCAGAGGGATAACACACAACACATGCCAAAGACCTGCACTTTAGTTTTTGGGTTGCAAGTGTTGCTTTTTATGGCACTTGACGCTCTGCCAAGCCATTTGCCAGAGGTTCTCTCCCTTCCCATTTCCCCTTTCCCCCCTTTCTCTCTTTTTTTTGTTTTAACCATCGTTTTGCCGTATTTTTCTTTTTGGTCTGAGGTTTTACACCTTTCCGTGTTGGGTTTCATTTGGCTTAGCTACACTCAACTTGATAACAAAGCACTTTTTAATAGCTAGCAACAGTTATGCATATTGATAAGTTGACATGTGTGCAGCAGCAGCAGCAGCAGCAGCAGAGGCAGCAGCAGAGGCAGCGGCAGCTGAGGGTTCTGAGTTTCCATAGTGCAAAGCAGCTGCATTATCAGCTTTGCTTTTGAAAGCCTTAAAGTGCGCAGCTTCAAAGCTAAGCTCAACGATCGATCAGCTTTAAGCTAAGCTAAGCTTTTGCTGGCAAGCTTGATGATCGAGCGAAAGCTCTCTCTCTCTCTTAAACCTCAGCAGCAGCTGCGAGCTTTTGTTTCAACGAACGTTTTTGATAAGCTTCAGTACACCTGCTGTCTGTGGCTACATTATCAACAAAAAGCTCTCTCTCTCTCTCAGCTGCTGGGCAAAGCTTTGACGATCGTGTTTCGACTTGCCATTCTAAGCTGTTCGCTTTGTGCGTAGACCGCCAGTCAGTTGCCGTTGACGCTTTTGGCTAATAATAATAACAAATATGACGCCAGTGCGAGTCACTTGACTGCAAAGCGACAAAACGCAAAGTTATAAAATTTACTTCAGATAAAAAATAAAAAAACAAATAAGAAAAAGAGCGAGAGAGAACGCTTTAATCAAGGTCAAGCTTTAGTTCCAATAAGAAACACAGAGAAACTACAAGAGACAAGTGAAGTGAGGTGAAGTTCCGCTGATTCAAAGCACTTGAAAATCGCAATTTAATTACGCGCTACAACAACAAAAACAGAAACAACAAAAAGAAATAGAAAAAGAAAAATAGTATTATAAAAAAGAAGAAAAACAACAAGAAAAAAATACACAGAAAGTGATAAGATAAGCAGAAGAAATATTCGTAGCAGCCAAAGGTGAGTTTTGCTCTATCGAAATTTGCATGTTGAATTCCATGCGCCTCTCTATGCGCTTCTCTCTAGTCGCTGGCTGCCCCACAGTGGAAATTAAATAATTCTAAAATGATTTTTTCTGAATAAATAATGCCAAATAAAACGTAGCAATTTGCATACCTTATAAAGTAGTCGCAGAAATAGTAGTCTAGTGCTGCTACAGTGCAAATTAAATATGGTTTTTCTTGCTTTGAAAGTTTTCCAACAATATTCCAATTTTCTAGTTGTAATTCGTTTTTTATCTACTAGCGATTTTGATCTTTATAACCAGCTTAGATACAAAAAGATAGACGAAAAGTTGTATCTCCCGAGTTTGTCTGGGGAGCAGCTATATATTCGAATAGGAGCATCTAGTCCGATTCTAGCAGAGAGTTCTTTGATTAGGTCTATATCCAGATATAGATTTCAACTGAAGATTATTCCAGAAGCTGCAGCTTTCTTTTTACAGAATATTCACTGTATTTTACTCTTTTTTGTGGGTCTAGATTTCAGCTGAAAATTGCCCCAGAAAGTGCAGCGTTCCTTTCGCAGAATGCCCACTGTATTTAACTGTTTTCAGATCTAGATTTCAGTGGAAAATGACCCCAGAAAGTGCAGCGTTCTTCTTACCGAATGGCCACTGTATCTAGCTGTTTTTTGTGGGTCTAGATCTAGATCTAGATCGAGCAATCGTACATATGTATTTTTATTTTTATAGTCAAGTGTCGATTTCATTGTAGTCGTATTATTCGCTTCGGGTTCGCGCTTCAGTTGAGGCATGCCACACACACACACACACACCACACACACCGCACACACACACACACACACACAGGCAGCACAGTTATGCATATTAAATATCTGGGCCCTCTCCCACCTGTGTGTTGCTGTTGTTTTTTCTATAGTTTAAGCCAAGTCGTAACAGCCAACACTCCAATAACAATTGCGGAATTTGCATGCAAAGAAAAAAAAAAGACGTTGAAGCGAATAAGCCGCTTACAAAACATGGCCCAAACAGACGGGGCCAGCAGTGAACGGCTTCTAATTTACTTTAAATAAGAATGCGAGCACAATGCTTTCGGCCATACAAATTGACCAAAAGAAAGCAGCCAAAAGTTAAGTATACGCCACGTTCGCCCAACACAAAGACTGAGGCGGAAATGGCAGCCAACTCGTTTCCAGTTTCTCTCTCCACCAATTGTCATGGAGCTCTAAGTACGCATCTTACGTAATCCTCTGGAATTTTCATAATTTCAATATTTATATAAAAAAAAAATATCGACTAGAATTTCGCTCTCAATAATTGTGATTTATTTTGATGCATAAATCATTTTGTGCTACTCCAAAAATGATTTGTGATTTATTTTGACTTGATTCCGGTTGCAACAAATGGCTAAATTAATTGATATAAGCCGGCGTTGTCATAGTGCACCCTACTAAAGTCGCTTCATGTTCGGAATACCCTTACCAAAAGGGTGTTTTAGTTTGATCACTGCCTTTGTAACACATTGAAGAAGGCTGCCGTTGGGCGCTTAGAGTATGTCTTTTTATAACCTTGCCAGAGGTATTTTCACTTTGCTGTCATAGGGAAGTCCTACTGTCTGTCTGTCTGTCTGTCCGTCTGTCTGTCTGTCTATCTGTCTGTCCTTTCTTTCTTCTATCTTTTTTTATACCCTTTCAAAAGGTATTATAACTTTGCCAGGATAGCCAAGTTCTACTGTCTATCTGTCCGTCTGTCTGTCTGTCTATCCGTCTGTCTGTCTGTCCGTCTGTCTATCTATCTGTCTTGCTGCCTGTCCGATTGCCTTTCCTCTATCTCTTAATACCCTTCCCAAAGGTATTATAACTTTGCCTGTATAGCCATATCCACTGTCCGTCCGTCTGTCTGTCCCACTCTTTGTCTGTCTGTCTATCTGTCTGTTCCTTCGCCTAGTCTCCTTAGTCTCCCCGCGCTTCAGATAGCCTCTTTTCTTACCAGTCCTATTCAAACTTTGAATACCTTTTTCCAGGGTATTCAATTCGTCTGTCTTTTGTTTGATTGGAAATTTAAAATTTGCTCAAATCGTTGCGCTTTAATATTGAAATTCAAATTTGAATTTATATCAGCTGCAAATATTATTAAAGCCCAAATCAAACAAAGACTTAAGCATAATTAGAGAGAGCACCAGAGAGAGAGAGAGAAAGGAAGGGGGAAAATGTGAGGACAGAGAGACAGACAGACAGACAGACAGACAGGCAGACAGACACTGTTAATTGCGTAATTATTATGTACTTATAAGTACATACATATTCGTATATGGCTTATTTGTTGTTGCTGCTTTTGTTGCTGCTTTTGTTGCTGCCTTTGTTTATATAAAGAATATTCAAAGTACGCAAATTGGCAAACAAATATCTGAAGTTTGGGCTTCAAAAGAGCTGCGACAGCAAAAGCAAACAGCTTCGGATATAGTCGACTAGAAGATACTCTATAGAAATAGACACATCTCTCTCTCTCTCTTTGTCTCTTTAAAGTCAGTTTTCTATAGCTTTTGTAAGCTGCCTAAGAAATAAATACTCAGACGAAGGAGTATATAATTTAGGCAACTAAATATATATTTTTTATTAGACTAAAAGATACCCTATGCATATGTCTATGGTATACAGAAAGAGGCTTACTACATTGCAGTTTTTTATAGCTCTTTATTCGACTAAGAGATACTCTGGATATGCTTAAGGTATATAGAGATATATATATATTAAAAGAGAGTTTTCTTTAGCTTTTATAGACCATAAACTATAGATGAAAAGAAGCCGAAATATACGACTAAAAGATACTCTATATATATTTCCAAGGTATACAGAAATAAACTTTCTAAATGTGGCCTAAAAGATACTCTGCAGATACTCTTAAGGTTTATGGAGATATACACATATTAAATGTGAGTTTTCTCTAACGAAATGCACGACTACGGGATACCCTATGTTTATGCCTATGGTATACAGCAGTGCACATACTAAATGTCGACTAAAAGATACCCTATACACTCTGCTCTACTCTTCTTTATACTCTACACAGATTAGTTGCTCGTTTTCTACAGCGTTTATACACTCGATAAGTAACGACTGCTCAGGCAGACGAAAGAGTGTAGAGTAGCCAATATACCCTAGGTTTGGGCACTTGCAATGCGTACAACAATTTGCAATTATGTTGGCTTGATTACGAACTTGTCAATTGCGTGTAGCTTGCACGCTCTGCTGACGGACGAGTCGTAAACAAAAGCCTTGGTAATACGCAGCAGTCACTAGGCAGCCAGCCGTCCGTCCTCTAAGCCAACTCCAACTCCAACAACAACAGCAACAGCAATAATAATAATAAAGCCAAGTAATAATTAAGTAAACGCAATTGTAATGGCCAAAAAGGCAGCAGCAGCAGCAGAAGCAGCAGCAAAGATGCTGTCCGGGCTTAGTTGCAACACAGACAGCGAATACAAGTGCAAATATGAATACAAATACGAATGCGAATGTGAATATGAATATGAATACGAGTAATATGCATTCAGAGAGTAGTCGCCTTAGTTGGGGGCTTATTCACTTATTCACAACATGCAAATGAAGACAGGAGGATTTGTTAATTTGCAGGAAGTCAAGAGGCCAAGAAGCCCAGCAGCCTTTGGGCCATTATTATATTCAGTCCGTAGATAGAGTCAGAGTCAGCTGCCAAAAAATCTCAATACTCAAAAAAACAACAACAGCTTGGAATATTTAATATTTTCACAAGTGATTATTTTAATAGAAAATTGCCATAATTGCTATGACATCACGTGTGCAATTTGCTAGGCAGGCCAAGAGACAGCAAAATAATGAAGCCAATTTGCCAGAAACTTGGCTAAAATTACTAAATATTCTGCCGTAAATAAATATGCTAATAAGCCAGAGACGTTTTGGGCCACAAAATGAAACAAAATGAAAACTAAATCAATCATTTTACCTGCCAGCCAACAAGCCGCATAACTATTAGGTTTGAGCCAACAAAGAACTGAATTTTAAGCAAATGATTTTCAAGCAGAGTCCGCTTCATTTTCTATATAAAATATTTAAAAATAATTCTAACAAGTTTTTATTTATTTTATATTTATTTATATCTCATAAAAAGCTTAAAGAATTTGGCTTAAACTTGATTTGTTTTGCAACTGTTTTTTGTGGTGGACTCAATTGGAATTTTCAGCGCAAAGCTCAGCATTTATTTTCAGTATTTTCTATTATTTTATTGAGGCATGGAATATATATAATAAAGTATATATAAAGTATATAGAATATTGATCCGATCAATAGGAACAGTTGAGCTATAGCCATGACCCATCTACCCGTCTATTTGTCTCTGTTCCTAAGCAAACTCTGAGCAGCTCTCAGCTTTCTACCTCAAATAGGTGAATACTCGGGAATATAATATAGCCGCTATTGGAACAATCAGCTCTTTTTGGCCACTCAATCGATGAGTTAATTCCCTTTCTAAATACTGGCTAAAAGTGCTTCAGATCGAATGAATCAATCATATAACTTTTATAGGAAACAAAAACGATCTAATTTGCTTCAATATTTATAGCAGTTTAGTTTCCATTTTACTCAGAAATTCATAATACAAATCGAAGCATTCAAATTTCAATATTTCGAGAAAGGGGAATAGTTGGATTTGTTCGTTGTTGTTGTTGTTGTTGTTGTTATTGTTATTGTTGGCAGTAGATCGAGTAGCCAGGCTATAGACATTAAAATGATTCATTGCGTCTATCAATGGCATTCAATTCGCTTGGCATTTGGCTGAACGAGTACTCGACTCATTCATATTCCATTCGAATGCTGCGTTCCCATCAGCCCAGCAGCATTCATTCTTCTCCACTCAACTCAGTTCAGCTCAACTCAACTCAACTCAAATCGTTGGGCTGCATTCCTTTTGCTGCTGCTGCTGGTGCTGCTGGCTACGTTGCGTATACGCCGCGTGTTCGCCTGCAGCGTCCATTGCTGCTGCTTTTTGCTATTAACGTGCTCATTTTCACATTTCCTTTGCAACATTGCGTCTGCATTGTTGTAGTGCGAAAGCGTCGTCCGAATAGACACAACAAAACACACACAAAACATACAAAAAACATACAAAAAGAAGCAAAAATATTAAAATTTATGATGACAAACCCGTCGACAAAACTTTCAGCGCCAGCTGCAAAGATTTGCTGGCTTAAACGAAAAAAAGAGGAATATACAAAAATTCAAGTAAAAATATACATTTTTTATACATTGAGTTTGTCCTAGCGCTGTGCATATGCACAAATGCACTGAGCGAAAAAGGGGAGAGTCGTTTTTTACACCTGAAAGTTGGCTGAGATAAGTCTGCTTCATTCAATAAGTAGCTAAATTGTATATAGAAAAAATTATGAATAACCCGAAAAAAAGAGTTAAATTAGTTATATATTTTGAGAAAAGTAGGGAATTCTTCAAAGAGGTTTATTTTCTGCAGTTGAGCTGTGGAATTCCTCGCTCTCCTTTGGCTCTGCCCACAAATTTGGCAGCTGATGAAGAAGGGCTTCAGGGCTCTTCAGGGCTCAATTCTCACCAACTTTAGCTTAAGATTTGACGAGCTTTAATTATTGATTATATTAATTACTTTTATTTTTTCGAGTGTAGGCGATTCACAGTTCATATGGCGTTCCTATATGGAATATGAATGCCGATGAAGCCGGGTGGCGCATGATGAGAGCGGCGGCATTTCGGCAGCTTTCAATATTCTCCCAGCTTTGAGCTTACTTTTTCCATTTCCCAGTGTCATTTTTGAAAAATTGATTTATGGCCAATAGTGCGCTGGGGGCGGAGCGGTACGCCAGGCGGCGATAGAGTTGCAGGAGGAGAAGGAGAAGGAACAGGAATAGGAATAGGACAAGTCCCAAAGCGGCACAAAAACCTATCAAGTGTCCGACTTTGTTGTTGTTTATGCTGTCTGCCTGCTGTGTGTGGGTGTGTGTGTGTGTGTGTGTGTGTGTGTGTGTGTGTGTGTGTGTGTGTGTGTGTGTGTGTGTGTGTGTGTGGGTGTGTGTTGTGTGTGCCTAGCTATATATTTTCGTTGAGGCTTTTTGGGGGCTGTATTCGGTTCTCCATTTACAGTCAAAGTTGCTCGGCATAACGGAAATAGATCAGTTTTTAACTAGACCCCTCCGCCAAAAAACCCCCAAAAAACCATGCAAAAAAAGGCTAAAATTTAAAGCCAAAAACTGTGAAATGAGCAACGCTTTAAGCAATAAATTTTCGCAATTGTTATTCGGAATTCTGGCTGCACAAAAGGCGAAATGAGCCGTCAATTAAAACGCATCAAGCGCACACATAGCAGCCAAAAGAAGCCGCAAAACAAAACTATTCGTTCGACTTTAAGATATTCTATAAAAAAAGGAAAAAAAAATATGTGTTGACTACTGTAAAATATTCGCATATTAAAGCCTTTCTCCTGCTGTGCTGCAGTGTGCACTCTTTTTGGCTGATCGAAAGGAAAAACTGGCTAAGAAACTTCTTTTCTATTTGCCAGGCTCAAAGCTCAGACTGAGATACTTTTGGCCAGGCTCAAGCGCTTAAAGCTTTGAAAAAATCGGGCATATAATTTGCCCAAATTCTCTTCTAGGCCTCCTCCAAGCTCCACTTTACTTGCTGCTCTCTTCAGGTCTCTTAAAAAGAAATAAATCTGCTTTTCCTGAAGTTCCAATCCGCTCTAAGGCCCAGTTTTGGTTCAAGAATATGAATACGGTTTGAGAATCGATTCTTGCCTCAACTGAAGCACTTTGAATGGAATATTTCTCAGATATTCAAATGAAACGAATAAGCCAAGTTTTTCCCTACTTTCTTTATGACTCATTGGTCTAAATTTTCTGCATTTTCCGTGGAATTTTTTCACGCTGCTCCGCCTTCATTTTGCCGTTCAGTTTTAATGACATTTGTTATTTATTTAGCCGCAAATTGTTTTCTGTTCAATTTTAATGACATATTTTGTTTATTTCTGCACATTTTAATTGGCCTTTATTTCGCTGTCTAAGCTAATAATGAGACTGGCTTAATTGTGGCGCTTAATTTATGTGTTGGCACCTGAAGTTAATGCTTAATTCTGAATTCTCACACGCAAATACCCTTTACCCATGGCCAGGGCATGGGGTATAATGGCAGCGACGCCGGCGACCACAACATGCGCGTTGCAATCACACAATGAAACGGCTGCAACAACAGCAACAACAACAACAACAGCTGCAACAACAGCTGCAAAAGGAACAACAAACGTTTACAAAAACCATTGCTCATTTTTGCACATTTTCTGCAGCATGAAAATGTTTTTCCCGCTCATGAATAAAAGAGAGAATACCTTGCCTCACTCCCCGGTGCCCAGTCCCCCCGCGTCTCTCTGCCAACCTGCCACCGATTGTGGCAAGCAGCCAGACAGTTATGGTTGCCTTTCAGAGTAGTGCAATAATTAAGCGTTGACTTGTTCAATTACCAAAATGCAATTGCTTTTAACCACGCAACGCTGGAGTCTCCCCGTCTCAACCCCCGCCCCAACTCGCCGCCACTGGGCCAGCAGTTTTTCGTTTCGGCCGGCTTCTTCTTCTTGGCCACCTTAAGCGCATTTCTGCTGCAATGACTATTAATAGTTGCTGTTGTTGTTGTTGTTGTTGCTGCTGTTGTTATTTCTGCCCGCTCCTCTGCTTCTGCCTTGTCAATTTGCATGCGTACACTGAGCGAAAAAGAGTAGAGAATTCTCTCTGCAAAGCAGCCACAAAAATTGCTAACAAAATTGGCTAAATTCAATTAACAAGAAAGGCCACTTTTAATACACTTGAAAAATGAATAAGCCACTTTAGAATACGTCAAGTTGTTTCTTCTCTTTTGGCTCAGTGTAAGGCAGAAAATTGGCTTGCAGAAGTTTTTTTTCTTTTGACGCGTTGTATTAAAACTGTCAGCAACTGTTGGCCGCGTGTTTTAATCATGGCAAAACTAAAACTTTCCCGGACAGAGAGGGTCCTTTGCTAAGTCCTTTTCAGTTTGGTTCAGTTTGCTTGTTTTGGCATTTATTGCAGTTGCCACAGGGCCTGGGCCTGGCCAGGACTCATCGCATTCATTTAGGCCACAATTGAAATGCGAGTGAGCTACTGCTTTCGGCATTTGGCCAAGTTGTAAAGCGAAGCAGCTGTTGCATGCCGCATCGATTTGGAATGGGATTCCAAATGGGAATGGCAACGGCAACGGCAACGGCAAAGGCAAAGGCAATGGGATTGCGAGTGGCAGTGGAAAGGAGGCACAGTAATGGTAATGGCTATTGTTATGCTTATGCATGAGCAACGTGCCACACATCCTTTGCAACAGTTGCCTCCAATCTGCTATCTGCTATGTGTTTGTTATCTGTAAGCCAGAGCCAAAGCTAAAAGCTGCGAGCAGCTAGCTGCGAGCGGCGAGCTGAGTGCTGAGAGTTGCAACTGAATGTTGCAAGGTTGCCGCTGCGCTTATTTATGCGCATAATTACTTGTAGTCGATGCTCGATTTACATATGCTGGCTGCAAGGATTTGTTCGCATACAAAGTGCCGCATTAAAGCAGCCAATTGGCTGCCGCTGCCGTTGCTGCCGCTGCTTAAATTCTGTTGCAAGTCGCAGTCGCAGTCGCAGTCGGAGTTGCAGTTGCAGCACTGCCTCATTATGTTGAGAACGCAGCGAAAATAAATAAAAAAAGCAACCTTGCCACTTAGCACAAAGGGGGCACGTAGTGGGGCATGCAGCATACACAGATGAAATTTATGCAGCACAAAGCCGCGTGGCAAATGTGAGTAAGCCAAACGACATAAGCAGGCATAAACAGTGCAGCTGCCCCTTTGCAACGCACCCCTCCCCCCACCCACAATTACCCTATCTATCTGCCACAGAGGCAACACTCCCCCACGCACAGTGTAAATTTCGTTATGAACCAAATGCGCCATAAAGCTACAGCAGCAGCGCCAGAGCCAGCGCCAGAGCCAGGATCAGGATGTGCCCTCCTCTCCCAGAGGCATCCACTTACACATTTGCACTCCCCACTTTTTTCTCGCTGTGTATTTCAGTTGCTTTCTGTTCCACTTGTTCTTTTTGCTGTTGTTGTTGTTGTGGTATGTGCTTTGGGATCTGCCGCAGCTTCTGTTGCTGCCGCTGCCACTGCTGCCGCCGCTGCCACTGCCACTGCTGCATGCACCACTCTAATAAAATTTAATAAAAAACGTGTTGCCTCGCATAATGCATCGACAAAGCGTCGACAAAGGCGCTCGCTCTGCTGGGCTAATTCGGAGGGACGCTGCTGCGGCAGGATGCGGAGGGGCGGGAAGGGGATTTTGGGGGAACTGCGTTTTTCCTTTACATTTCAAAAAAAAAAGAAATGCTGTGCTCTAAATTGATTAGCCAGTTATAAAGCATCCTTGGAAGGGCAATCACTTGATAAAAAATAGAAATAAAAACAAGACAAAAGCTAATAGATAATCGCTTTGAAAAGTGCAAGTTAAAAGCAGCTTTTGCCAATAAAAATGTAATATAATTTGTATCTTCTCTATTTATTATCTATTATCTGTTATCTATTATTTATTCTCTATTATCTGTAATCAATTATCTATTATCTAATATCTATTTTCTATTACATATTATCTAGTATCTTTTATCTACTATCTATAATATTTTTTATCAATTATCTGTTATCCTTTATATATTATCGATTATCTATTATCTACCATCTACTATCTATTATCTATGGTCTGTTTTCTATCATTTATTATCTAATATCTACTATCTATTATCTATTGTCTGTTAACTATTATTTATTATCTCTTATCTATTAAAAAATTACTCAAATTATCTCAATTCTCAAGTAGCTTTTATTATATCAACAAGCTTGAAAATGATGCAAAAGCAGCTCCATAAATTCCCTGCTATTTTCGCTCAGTGTGGCGGCTAACCGCATGGCCATAGCTATAGCTAGATATATAGCTAGATACATAGCTATAGCTAGATGTGTGTTCCCAGCATATCAATATGCGGCATTGGCTGTCAGGCAGCTAATATGATAACCCACTCACTCACGCGTTTACGACTAATTTCGACAGGCGGCGTTGCAAGTGGAGCAACTGCAACTGCAACAGCGACAGCCACTGTAGTGGTGCTGCGCCACAGACAAATAGTGGACGGACGGAAAGACAGAGAGACGGAGACCACATTTGACATTAGCTGTCAAGAACGCTACGTGAGCGTGTTGCAATCAAAATGCATACACCAGCCCAGTAGAACTTTCCTACAGGGTATTTCCACAGCTCTCAAAATGCACAGCTTTTATCTCTCCTCAGGAAAAGCGCTCGTTTTTCCTGCCCGGAAAAGTTGAAGTCGGTTTTTTAGCAGCAAACCTTAACTAGCCTTTCATTTATAGCTTTATAGCCGCATTGGCCTGACCTGCTTACACTTCGCCTTCCAGCATACTGAAAATTTCATGTGGACACAAATAAATTTCTGTCTTTCTTGGCAGGTAAAAGTTCTACTGGGACAACAGGGCCGCCAATGCAGCAACTCAGCGAAGAGCCGACTCGATGGGGAAGTGTGTCTCGAGGCAGTCAACGTGCCCGAGCAACGCCGCACATCATCAATCTGTGCTGACAATTGCCTTGTCCCAGCAAGATTTGGTCCACGCCCACAAAATATGGCAACAGTTGACATCGAGTAATGAATATATAGCCGCAACAACAACAACAGCAACAACAACTGCAGATGAACCAACATTTTATTACCACATAAGCCACAACCAGGCAGAGTCTGCGCTGGAAACGCAGGCGGCAGAAACAGAGGAGGGGGAGGAGAAGGAGGGCAGGGAGGCCGGCGAGGCCGAAGAGGCCGAAGAGGAACTGGAGCTGCAGGCAGCCACTGTGCTGCACATTGAGTCTGTCTATAATCATTTGGAAGCCCATGTGAATCGGAATGGGAATGCGGTGAATGTTATTGACAACTATGCCACTTGCCAGGACTTTTTGCTGCAGGAGCTGCTCGCCCAGACACTCGCCGAGTGTCAAGGAAAAAACATAACTTCAGCTCAAAGCCAGCCAATCCAACCAGAAAAGGAAGAAGACGAACAACAACAACCACAACCAGAAGAAGTCTGGCAACTGAGGGATAGCTTCATCAACAGCGACAGCAATAAAGAGCTGGAACTACAATTCCAGGAGCCATGCAAGGTAAGTGGCCATCCACACGACCACACTCCATTCATTCATTTACAGGAACTCAAATATTTATATCCCCATTATATAACGCCCCAAATCCTCAAGCCATTCTTCAATTTTGGAGGGGATCATCAAATAGTTAACCAACCAATTCGCCTAAGATTTGATAAGAAAAAAGCAGAAAATTCTTGTAATGGGTTCGAAGAGAAACCAAAAAATATATCTCAGATGATCTATTAACTATATTCGGTATATTTATATCAGAAATCAGGTCTATTTCTTATCTGTCTAGGCTTTTTTTTTCTTCAAAAAATATAATTTTGTCGGGAGGAATTTTCATTAAATTTTAATTTGGGCTTTATTCAAGAATATTACTCCGACTTTCCAGAATTTACAAATTTAGTAGTAACTTAAGAGCTATAAAATAATAACATAACCTAAATATTATATATGTTATAAGGGAGCTGCGGGGTGTTTTCTTCTTTCAATACCCTTTAAAAACCTAAACTTCCTGAGAATCGCTTAAAGAGAAAGACTACTGAATATTGTATAACAGCTAACTTAGTTTCGATTATTCTTGTCTTTCATATACATTTTTCACTTTAACATTTATCGGTTATCGATATTCAAAGGCTTCTTTTAGCCGTTGCCATAGAGAGAGACTTCTGAATAGCGTAATACCCAAAAATTAGTTTATAGTGTAGTAAATCTCATTCGTTTACCTTTGACTGCATTTGAAAAACATTTCTCACCTTAGCATTTATCGGTTATCGGTATTTAAATGCACTTTCTCTACGGAGAAAGACTCTTGAATATTGCATTAGCCAAAAACTAGTTTTAATAGTAGTAAATTTCTTTCGATTACTTTTGGCTTAGCTTCATACACATTTGTTACTTTAGCATTTATCGGTTATCGGACTTTCAAAGCACTTTCTAGCCGTTGAAATAGTCACACTGACGGAGTAAGGCTCCCCAAAATTAGTTGATTATATAGTAAATCTCCCTCGATTATCTATAGCTGCATTTCCAGCACACCTTTCACCTCAGCACTTATCGGTTATCGGCTATCGGTATTTAAAAGCACTTTCTAACCGTTAAAATAGCCACCTTACGGCGTACAACCGATACAGCAATGCAACCCCTGACAGAGCCAAGCTTACCAAAATAGACGCTAGATGGCGTAAGGTACCCCGAACAACCCCTAATCAGAAACAGACACTTGTTTTTGAGGTTATGCGCATGATCGAACCGCGCTTCGGTCGAATGGACGAGGCATACAGTGAATCCGAGAGAAGTTACCAGTCCGAATTTTCAGCTAAGCCATTCAATTTTCCGTGTGCTGCTGTTTTACAAGTGAAAAAAAAAATCTGAACACAATTGCTGACTGAACAATAGAAAAGCAGAGAGAAGAGGAAAAGTGCAAAAGAAAATTGCCAAGAAAAACCAGATGAAAAGCGAATAAACTAAGTGTGAAATAAAAACGTTGCATGCATTAAGGCGTTGCAGCTGTGTGTGGGCGATAAATTGCGTCAGTTGAAAACCAATTCAAGGACCTTCAAAGCTCCCTGTGAGGGTGTGAGTGTATCTGTGTGTATCCGTGTGTGTATCCGTGTGTATCTGTGTGTGTGTGTGTACCTGCCTCAAGTGCAATTATAAATGGCGTAATTTGTGCGCGGCCGTGTGATGAAAATTGCTGTTGCAAGTGAAATTCAAATTCTAAGGGAATTTGTGGCAAGCAGAAACAAAACGGCGAAAATTTCAAGCAGCGCTGCCAAGCCAAAACGTACGGAGGAGGAGGAAGCTCGCAGGACAAGCGAGTGCCTCTGCAGCCGACGTGCAACATGGATGAATGCGACAACCTCGTCGTCGTCACATTAGCCGCACACGAGGTATCTGCCGAGTTACAAAACAAAGAGAACTTTCATATCGATGATAACGCGGCGACAATAGCAGAGGAAAAACAGCAGGAAAAACAACAGCAACAGCAGCAGCAGCAAGAGGAAGACTATAGCGAAGCCAACACAGTCGAGGAGGACGCAGCAGTTGACGCAGAAGTCGAGGCAGTCATTATGGTAAAGCAAAAGCCATAAAAACAACCAAAATCTCCACATAAAAGATACTGCTATCTGTATCTGTATCTGTCAGATACTTTTGTATATATATATATATCTCTATGTAGTACTTGGCCAGCTGGCGAGAGCTGCTGCACTACATGACTCATCCGCTCTCAAAGTAGTTTAGATTTGCATTCAAAACAAAGTAGAGAGTGCTCGACTAGCAGATACTCTGTAACACAACTCATGACCGCACATTCCACACACATAAAAGTAGTTTCCTTAGATTAGTTTATATGTTTATTTTATGTCTATTTCTTGGCTTAAAACAACTGAAATCCCTGAGAAGTCGATGTAATCCTCATCTGGGTATTATCTATGAAAGACTACGTACAAAATTTGATATTTCCAGCTCTTAAAGTCTCTGAGATCGCCTTGTTTCAACAGAGGAACGTACAAATGAAGGACGGACGGTCGGACGGGCAGACGGACGGATAGACAGGCGGACGGACAGACAGACGAGAGAAGAACGAGTGGATCTATAGATTGACGGACTGAGAGACTAATGAACGAATGATCAATCCCAAATCGACTCGTCAAAGGATAGACGGGGAGACAGACGGAGGGACAGGCAGACAGACGTACGGGAGAAGAACGAATGGAGCTATAGACAGACGGACTGAGAGACTAATGAATGATTGCATCGTCTATGGCTGCTGATCAAGAATATATATTTAATGGACTCTGTCTCCTACTTAACATAAATTTAATATACTCTTTTGCCCATTTACACTGGGTATTAGAAGTGACACCCATCCACACCCACCCACATCCACATACACAACCACACACACACACATCCTTTCTATTGTATATGTCTTGCATTGTGTGGCAGACTCAGGACTGAGTCTTATTGTAATAGCTGCTCATCTGTTGACCCGTTTTTCGCTTTTACATGCATTTTAATCCGTTATCTAACCGGGCTTTTATTCTCTATGCTTACTGATGACATCCTTAACTTGGTTTTAGGGTCAAACGGAGAGCAAGAAACATGGCAGCAAGGCGAGCCGTAGGAATAATGGAAATGAACTGCAACAGCTGGAACCGGGCGAGACCAAAGGCACCGCCATGTCCTTTGGCTTTCGCAAGAAGCTCAATGGAACGCCCAAAAAGTTCAAGAAACTGCTCGAAGGAGGCGGAGGCGGAAACAGTAGCACTGCTCCGGACAGCAGGGGGACAGGGGAGGCAGACCGAGCACAGACAACAGACACAAAGGACGATAATGGCAATGCAACGGCGACAGGTGAGTTATTACTTTCTACACTCAGAAAAAATATATATGAAAGTGGAAAGTATATGGACAGCTATATGATAGAGTAGTCCCACTAAGGTGGACAGACAGACGGACGGAGAAGATATATATATGATATTTGTATATATAAAAAGGACTTTTTATTTTTTCAAGTGTACTCAACTGTTATGGCCTTTTAAGTTGAGCCAATTTGCTAGCTGCTAGCTGCTAGCTGATAACTAGCTATAATCTAAACTCCTTTTCCCATTTTCTCCACCCGGCAGCTGCGCCCATTAAATTCGAGAAAGTGGGAGTGGCCGCACAAAAGACAAATGCTTCTAATCGCACAGGTGCGGCCGGCAAGCGTTTTGGCTATCGTGGAGCGGTGCCACGCCCCGCATCGACAGGGCTGACACACAGCCGGGAAGACTCCGAGGAGGCAGCCGCAAATGCTCAGAATAATAACAGCAACAGCAACGCCGGCAACAACAACAACAACAATGCCGGCAACAACGTGTTGGTGAGCAATCGTAAGTATTGGCAACCCATTCCAACTCATCTCTCAATCACTCAATGGTCTCCCCCCGCTTTGCTCCCTCTCCGCTCTCCGCTCTCCCACTCTCTCTCTCTCTTTCTCTGTCTCCGTCTCCATCTCTGTCTCGCTGCCCGCAGTGAAGCGTCGCTCGAAGAGCGCACACGCGGGTCGCACCATCGATGGGGAGCCCAAAATAGCACAGCCCAAGACTCTGACTTTCAATCTGAACCAGAACACAACCATCGAGTATCAGCGGCGTCAGTTCTTTGGCGAGATTCCGGATGACGGAATGAATGCCTCCTCGGCGGCAGCAGCAGCCACGTCCAGGCAACAGCGATACAACTACAACAATCTGGCCAATATGCACGCGAATGTCATGTGAGTTAGCCAAAAGTATCTCAAATTAAGTCTAAATCCACTCAAGTTGAGCATTTTCTGAATACTTTCCGCAGAACAGTATTAAAATTAGCTTAAAGCAGCTGAAAATCTGTCGAAAATATCTTAAACTGTAGTTTAGCATACGACTTATTTGGAATTCTTTTAATTACAACTTTTAGTTAGCCAAAAGCAACTTAAATTAAGTTCAGATTTGACATAGTTCTTAAAACGAAATACTTATTGCAGAACCATATTAAATTTAGCTTAAAGCAGCTTGAAATTAGATGAAAAATCTTAAGCTCAACTTCTCTTAAATCAAGTTAAAGTGAACTCATCTTAAGTATACTAAATATGAAATACTTTTTCCAAACAATATTTGATTTAGATGAAAGCAGCTTAAAGTTATATAAAAATCTTAAACTCAAATTGAGCTTACGATTTGTTTGGAATTTTTCAAGCTAACACTTTTGTTTACTTTACTTACATTAATTTAATTTAGTATTAAATAATTCAAATTTAAAGCTTATATTAATTTATTTTAAAGAAACTTAAAGAAAGCTTTTGAAAAGTTTAAGCAGTAAACAGCTTAAAATGAACAGCTGTTTCTGTTCTTCTCTAATTTAGCTTGAATTAATACTAAGTTTGCACAAACTTTTTTCTAAAAATGTACTTAAAATAAGTCGACTTTTAAGCTCAAAACTGCTTGATTTAATTTTCTCAATTACTGAAACCTTTTTGGCTTTCCAGTGTTCGTCCGACGCCGCGTCCCACGCCTGCAAGCTATGCCAAATTCACATTGCAAACGGTCAGCTTGCCACGTCCGGAGTATCCGGTGGCCATCAGTCTGACTGCGACCACGCCCACAACGCCGAGCAGCAGCGTACAGTCACCGGTGCCGTCGCATGGCACTGGAGCCAGGGCCAAGGATATTGCGACGTCATCAAGGCAACATCCTTTGACCTCCATACATGTCGCACCGCCCAGCAACCATGGCCGGCAGCTGGATCAGAAGAGCGTGAAGCAATTGACGAATAACTCGACCAGACGAGGCTTCTCCGGCAGTCGAGAGATTAGTGCCGATTCGGGCATAGCCAGCATGGACAATGCCCTGGACTCGGGCAGTAGCTCTGGAGGCAGTGGCGGTGGCAGCAGCAAGCGGAGCCGCAGTCGGCCACGCAATCTGCAGATGGTGATGAGCGGCAGGCATACGTTTGAGGTGCGGGACATGGATGATCCGCCTTCGAGTGAATCCAATTCGTTTGTAGAGACACTGGCGCTGCCCAAGCTGCCCACGGACAACAGTCAAACGACACCGCTACCACTGGTGGGTCTAGTGCGTTCCAATACGGTGCTCAGCCGTGAGAGCTATGAGCGACGACAAACGTCTGTGGGGGCTGGACAGGATCAGGCTGGGGTTTCTATGCAAACACCTGAATCACCGCCTAAACCCAAAGCCAGCGGCTCGGATGATAGCGAAAGTGTGGATGAGGAGAAGCTATACCTGGACTCATCCACCTCCGAGAAGAGTGCCAAACAGCAGAGCCACAGTCCATCATCATCGATGTCCTGGCGTTGCGAAGCAGGCGAGTCTTTGGCCGCCAGAGATTGCAGCAGCATGAGCATCACCAGCAGCGACACCCAAGCCCCCACTCAAGGCAACAACAAGGAGGAGGAGGACATGTCCTTGTGTCTAGATGATATAAGCCTGATCCACACGGATATGGATATACCCTTCAGTACCATTTGTAAGTAGAATAAATCCTCTGAAGAAGAAGAAATTTACAACATCTTTTTGCAGCTTCAATGACGGAACCGACACCAAAGCCCAGCTGCTCAGCTGGCCAGGAACACTTGCTCAACATGCATCTGGTGGACAATCGCGAGGTGGTTGATATGCGATTGCCCAGCGAGCGTCCGCGCTCCTTTAACAATGCGCTCAATGAATCGAAATTCGCGGAACTGGCGCTGGCCAGCAGCCATTGCCTGCTGCTGGAGGATGAGACCTCGCCCACAGATAGCCTGGTCAGCAGCACTGAGGAGTCCGAGGAGGCAGGTGGCAAGCTCAAGAAGCACAAGCTCAATGCAGAGTTACAGCAGAAGGACTATGATGTGGATATAGATGATATCTCGCCGGTGCTGGAACTGGAACTAGATCCGGGCAGTCATAGTCGCAGTCCACTATCCCCTGGCACGCCCACCCATGCCTCCCACTCGCTGTCGCTGGGCTCGGATTGTGGTAATCTGATTGATGATGAAATTGCCGATCAGCCAGCTTTATTGTGCAACAGCGAAGCCCAGGAGATGGCTACGGATACGCCCACGCTCATGGAGACTCATACACACACCCAGACCGGCTCCTTGCGTTCCCTGAAGAGTCAATCTAAGGCAAGGACTGCCCTCCAGCAGGCCATAGAGCTCAGTCTGCGAACACCAGCGGCGGTGCGCAGGGCAGTGCTTGAGAGCGCTGAGTCATTGGATACACTCTCGCCCTGCGAATCCATTTGCTCCGATGATTTAATGATGGACTTTGATCTAAACAGCAGCGTGGACTCCATAGATCGCACTGCATCGATGCGCAGTCGCAGCGGCTCAGATCTGCACAAGCTGGGCACAGAACTCGATGCAGATCAGGCCGAGACGGAGGCAGAGCTGCTGGCTCAACTGGAGTGCAAGGGCAGCGATGTCATGAAGGAGCTCAATAGTTTACTTCGTGTCCGCATGCAGCGCAGCGCACCCAGTCCAAGGGAGCGCATCAGGTGAGTCTCTCTCAGATGCCACACCTTGACTGAGCCCCATCCAATCCCATTCAATCCATTTCGATTACCAAACTAATTGAATTGGCTGCGTCAGGTTGTCGGGCTCTTTGCCAAAATCCAAAAATGGAGCGACCTCCTTTTGACTTTCCTCCATTTCGTACCATTCCTTTGATTTGATTTTATTAACTTGGCCTGGCACTTGGCCAGCAATTCGAATTGCCAGCCACTCAGCCTGCACCACTCCCTGGTTCACTTGAAAGTAAAGCAACAACAACAACAACAACAACCATCTGCCTAATCAATCAGCCACGCACTCCACTCCCCTCCCTTCACCCTATTAGCCCGTATCTTTCTGTTTTATTGGCCGGCCGGCAACTTTAACACCCGAAAGACTTCTGGCCACAACAATTTCCAAAGTTTTTCAAGTGTTTTTCAAGAGTTTTTCTATTCGATTTTCCTTAAGAATGTAGGAAATTGAGTCAGATAGAACTCAAAAGATGAAGAAATAACTCTCCTCAATCTTCAATCTCTCTGAACTTTTCCCATAATTTTTGAAATATTTTGAAGGTTTTTTGTTGGAAAACTTTGCTGAAATATTTGGCATTTGTAGTGTTAAATCTTTGTCCCAGAGCCTTGGCATCGCTGCACGCCCTGCTGCATCCACAGCCCCTTTCCCATCCCCGTTCCCATCCGCATCCACAGCCACAATCTCTGTGGATTGAAAATTGAAATTAGACCCAAAATTAGACAGACAGTCGGACAGCAATTGGGACAGGTTGAAATTTACAAAGTACGACTATGCGCTGGAATGAATGTTAGCTGTTTTTTTGTTTTGGCCAAAAGGTCGTTCCATTCGCATTGCCGTTGCCAATTTGAGAGCGCCAATTGCAATGTTTAAGCGCCTGCTACCACGAAATCTACAGAGCCAGGAAAGAGGTAAAGGGAAGCGGGGGGCAAGCAATGGGGGGCCCATTCTGGCCATAAGCAAGAGGCAACGGCACTTGGCATTTGAGAGTCGGGACCCAGTCCCAGCCGACGCTCTGGCCTGGTCTGGTCTGGTCTGGCCAAATCGTGGCCGTAGTTAAGATAACATTTTGACTTTGCACTGAGACTTGATGGCGAGTGCCGCATTCTTTTGTCATGGCAACAGCAACAACAACCGGCAACAGCACGACAACAGCTACAACAACAGCAAGAAAAAGCCGTTTCTTGTTCCAGCCAAAGTTAAAAAGTTTGTTGTGGCTGCTGCTGCTGCTGCTTTGGCTTTGGCTTTGGCTTTGGCTTTTGCCTGTCGCATTTTTATTGCATTCGCAAGGAAAAATCAATTGTCTGCCCATGTGAACCTGTTCCAACGTGCTTTTGCCTGGAAAAGCAGCGCCAACTACAACAGCTAAAACAATCAAACAACAGGCAACAACTTTTGCCTTCACCACGAACTCCCAAATACCCTGACAAATTGTTGCAGGCTTTGCAGTCTCTTTAGGCCGAAATAAAACAGGCTCCAGTTGTTGGCTTAGTTGTAAGAAAAGCCAATAATCTAAGCCATAAAAGACGCTTCTTAACGATTTGGTACTTGGCTTAGTTCTAAGCTGGAAAATGCAGAATTCTGGCTGAAAACTTTTCAAGGAAAGAAATTGCCTCAGTTCGCTTTGATAAGCAATTGGGGGTTTCCCACCTCATTTCCTTCCTTATTCCATTTAAAAGCTACTCCAATGGGTGACTTGTTGCCCCAGTAAATGCATATACCCTTTGTTAGGGTATAGCAACAAAATAACTGCAAAATGCCGCTGGCCTCAAGCTCTCTGGCTGCATTTAGTCGTGGATACGCATGCGCCTGGGGATTGCCTTTCATTATAAGTACGAAAACGAATACGAATACGAATACGAATACGAATGGGAGTATGAGTGCCCGTACGAATACTCGAATATGCCCGTAGTGTATTGGTGAATGTCCCCATAAATTGTACAACAGAAAAAGAAAAAAAAACAAATGGACAACGGCCCACGGTGCACCATGGACAGCCAGTGAGCCCCAAACAGCTGCAGACAATCTTTGAATCTTTTAATCGTTTGAAAAACCATAATTCATATGCAAAATGCAAGATTCGAATACGAAAAACGAAATTCAAAAAAAAAAAAAACAGAAAAAATAAATACGGCCCACACTTGCGCATTAACCTTGGGCCATAATAATCATGAGTCACAGCATCTCGAGCCGGCCAAAAGTGCTGAGTAAGTTGGCTAAGTTGCCAGCCAACTGCCAACTGCCAATTGGCGGTTGCATTGTTGCCACATTGTGCTGATCGCTGGCTTCAACTCGGCTCAAATATGAGTATTATGGCCAGTTCGCTTTTAGCTGGATAGCTTAGAAAGCTTTCTTTTCTAACGGCAATGCCACACACAAAGCTCCCAACTCCGATTCGAAACATTCTGAGCGCTCTTTGTGGCTGTTGCTGCTTCGACTGAAACGTTTTGGAATTGAAACATTGGTAGCACTGCGCACAGTGGAGCAAACGCATTGGAATAGCGCACAAAATTTAACAGTTTATTTGTGGCTCTAAAATAAAAAATCATTTAAATTAAACTGCTCGAAAGAGCCAACAAATTATGAGAGCATTAAAATACTTAAAACAAAAAGGAGAGCTTTCTGGAGAGAAATTGATCAGATCAAAGCAAATAAAAAAGCTTTCTGGCAAGAAATTGCTCAAATCAAGCCAAATAAAAGCAAATTTATAGAAAAATTTTGAAAAGAAACCTGCTAAAATGGCAATTAAAAGAAAGACGGGTATAAAAATATAGAATTGAATATTTTTATTATTTACTTTATTTATTTATGCTGTATATTTTAAATGCAGATATTTATATATAAACGCATAAAAATATTTTTATTTATATTTGAAAAAATTGGTTAAAAGCTTATTCAGAAAATTTTTACTTATTCAAAAAATATTTTTGACTCTACCAAAAACCCGCTAAAAATATTCAAAGCTCGCCGCAACAAAGTAAATTTAGTAAATAAATAAATAAATAAATAAATAAATAAATAAATAAATAAATAAATAAATAAATAAATAAATAAATAAATAAATAAATAAATAAATAAATAATTTGAATTGAAGCGAAAACGCCGAGTTGCACCACTGTGCTGTTCCATTGCCAGTTTGTTGCAGGCAGCCTTGAGGCAGCTCCAACCAACTTCAAACTTCAGTATTAAACAAGATCTCAAAGCGTTCAGTTCAGTTCGGTTCAGTTCGTTGCGGTTCGGTTCGGTTCGAGTTGCTACGGCAACAAATACAAATAATAAAAATAAAAATAAATAATTGCTGTGAGCCTTAGATCAAAGAATAGCTAATCAACACGCGTTTTGTTGTTGCCGCTTTTTGTTGTTGCCTCTTTTTGTTGTTGTTGTTGTTGCAAGTGCTTCTTGGCTGCGCGTGGGAGTTGCAAGTTGCCCAAGACAGAGCCACGTTAATTGCGTTTGTTAAGCGTTTGGCAACCAAAAGAAGAAAACCCCAAAAAACATAAAAAAATTAAATTAAGAGAGAAAAAAAAGAGGCAGTGACCGACTAGACCGCCCTCGCTGCCCTCAGCTGAGCGATACGCACTGTTGCCTTTTTCATGCCACAACAACAACGCCAACAAAAGCGGCCAACAAAAACAGGCAACGTTTGCCATAAAGACGCGCCGCAGGCAAAAGTGTCAATGCTTTTTGTGTGAATTTTTCAACAACAACAACAAGCAACAACAACAAACAACAGGCAACAAAATACATTCCAAACATACAACAAATAAATACACAAATAAATAAATAAAAAACAACTGGTTTGGTCAAATGTGAGTAGCAAAAATGTTGTAATAAATACCTTAAAAACAACAACAATAAAACCGATAAATTATAGTGATAATGATGAGAGGCTGAGGCAGCTACAGAGGCAGCGACAGAGGCAGCGACTGAGGCAGCGGCTTCAGTTTAGGGTAGCTGAAAACCACAAGTTAGGCTTACTTTGTTTTACAGGGTATGGCATAGAAATTATAACGATAATGAGGCGGGGTAAAGGCAGAGGCTACAAACCACAAGGCATCTCTGCTTTACAGGGTATAAATTATACGAATTAGTTTGAGAGACAAAGGAAGAGGCAGCGGCAGAGGCCTCAGATTAGGCTAGCCCCAAACCACAAGTTAAGATAGCCTCGGTTTACATGGTATAATGCTAATAAGCAGAGGTAGAGAAAGAGACAGACTTTAGTTTAGGGTATCTTAAAACCACTTTACAGGGTATCTTAAACAAATTACGCTGATAATGAAGAAAGGCAGAGGCAAAGGCAGCAGCACAGCCGAAAGCCTTAGTTTAGGGTAATTCAAAACCACAAATGAAGCAATCTCAGCTTTGCAGGGTATAGCTTAAGGTAGTAGGCCAAATGCCGCCGCAGACCCTTTGGCAGTTGCGTAATTTGATATGCAGCTCGGATCGGAACAATAGGAAAAATTGTACAACTTGTGGAAAAGCCAAACGGAAAGTGTGTCACATGCAAATGTGCATTTTTTTGTCGTCTTCTGTTGGGTTTCGGTTTCTGTTGTTGTTGGAAAACTACGCTGGAATTTGATGCCCATAAACGCAACAATTACAAACAAAAGAAATATATATCTCTCTCTCTATATATATATATATATATATATATATATATATATAGACGGTCGTATAGGGTATAGAGTAAAATAATGCAGCTGCAAGTGCGGCCAGAGATCGGAGAAGAAAACTGAGCTCCATTTATGGCTGAAGCCGTTGACGCTTCAAGTTCAGTTTCAGTTGCCATTTGTGGCATGTTGGCCGTCAGCCTTCGTCTTGACGTTCTGCCAGTACACTGAGAAAAAAAGGTGTAATATACAATCAAAAGAAATTGAGATAAAGTGAGGGGGATGCTCTTAAAAACTCAAGGCGTATTTTTGTTGAGCTTCCACAAAATAAAATTAATTAAATAAAAGATATAAATTTATGGCAAAAAATGGAAAGAGAAATTGTGGAAATTAGAATTCTTCAGCGCCTAAAAATAATTTTTTTCAGTGTACGCACTTAGAGTGCGAGTCTCTCAGGCTCTAGTCATGCATAATTCAACAGAATGTGAGACCGGTGACCACAAGAAAAATACCATCGAGTGCAAATATACAGATACAGATACAGAGCACTTATATATATATATATATATGTGTGTTTGTGTGTGTGTAGCTACCAATCTACCTACCTAACTGTCTGTCTGTCTGTCTGTCTGTCCGCCTCTTCCTCTGCCGTCTACCTGGCAGCCAACGTTGATCATCGTCAGCTTCAGTTGGCAGACAAAACTTGGCTGGCATGCCACAAGTTGCTCTTCCACAAGATGCGAGATACAAGATACAAGATACAAGATACACACACCGGATTTGAGAACTCTCTCAGCAGATTTGCCTTCTGCTGCTTACTTCTTCTTTTTTTTATGGTTATTACCAGTTGCCCCCTGTCCCCCCCTCTGCTTGTAGGGCCTTTAATGAAGCGCCCTTTGCTACCTTTTTTTGTTTGTATATTTTGTGTTGCCCCATTTCCTAGCTCTGCCCCATTCTGTCCGCTGTCCGCTGTCCGCTGCTTCCATTTGTGGACTTCCGTGCCGTATGACAAATGACGTTTCACCATACAAATTGATAAGTGCCGTTAGGCCTGTCGACGCTTTTGCCCCACTGTATTTCTGATTGTCATCGCAGTGGCTGCCGCTTGACAGTTGCCGTTTAACAACGGTTGCAGTTGCAGTTGCAACTGCCACACAGCAGCAACACTTGCCGCTGGCAGTGGCCCGTGTGCTGTAACGAATGGCCATCAGTTTAATATCCAATCTATATATAAATATTAAGCTGTCTACACTGAGAGAAACAATTACTACTTGAAGCGGCTCTCAGAGAAAAGCGCTCCCAGAGCTTTCCAGAAAAAGCTTTCTGTTTTTAATAAAATTTTCAATCAAAACTTTGCACTGAGCATTACAAAAAAATTTCGAATATTTAGAGAAAAATACACTTAAAAAATAAGGTTAAGTATTTTCTCTAAAAAACAGTTTTGAAGTAACAACAAACTTGCTGTTTTTAATAATATTTTACTCCAAATATTCGAACTGAAGTATACAAAAGAAGCTTTGAAAATTGTTGGAAAATACGCTTAAAAAATAATATTTTAAAAATTTATAAAGCATATTCTTAATTGAGAGAAAAATACACTCCAAAAAATAATATTTTATAAAGTTGTAAAGCATTTTCTTGGGAATTTTTCACAAAATAGTTCAGTGATACTTTTCTTTCAGTGCTGTTTGACTGAAAAACTGGAAACTTTAGCAGTTGTTTAAGGTAATTTTGTGAAATTGAAGCCAGTTTTTTGCTCAGTGCACAGACAGTTATGGCCAAATGACAAATAGTTAGGGGAGTTAAGTGACTATCCGCTGCAGTAATTCCAGATCCATTAGCAGCGACTGCCGCAATGACGAACGTTTTGTCGTCCAAGATTCCGTACATTTCCTCCACAGATATAACAACTTTTTTATATATATATAGCGTATATAAAGGGGTATATACACCCATACATGGAGCACAGCTAGGGTATATATATTTGCCTCTGTTTGTGTATGAAATATCCGGTGCTGCTGCTGCTGCAGTTGTGCAAAGTGCTTGGCATTGTTTTGATTTCAGCTCCAGCTCTTTCACAGTTGATTTCTGCATACTTAAGTATACCCCTTACGAGGCACATAAGAGAGTATATAAGTGTATATAAGCGTATATAAGTATGGCTTAGACACATACTCACCTGTGCCGAGGCAGTCACCGTGCGAATTATGATTGTTTTTCTTGTCTACTCGACCAAAATTTGCATATGAAAGCTATGCAAACTAACAGCGTTTCTTTGACTTACTTCGTACCAAGCGCTGACTACCCTGCATGCCCCTCAATAAAGGGTATCTACGCTCTTTCACAAGGCAGAAGATTAAAGCTCGATCTTTGACCAAATTCTTTGCGTCTGAACAGCTCACAGAGTAATCAAATGCGACTCTCTTCTAATGCCATTCTCAGCATAATTATAAATTAATTAAATAAAGCAAACATTCAATTAATACAAAGGGTATATATGGTCTCTGTCATACCCTATCTTAGCTACAGAAGAGGGGCAGCTATTTTCAGGTCAAAAGAAGCTCGAGTCTTGACCAAATTCTTACAGTTTGAGCAGGTTAAAGCAAAGAGAATGGAAAGCTCTTTTTAGCAATTATAAATAATTAATAATTAATTAAAAATTAATTAAAAAAATTAAGCATTAAATAAGGTTTAAAGAGCAGCATCAAACAAATAAATATCAAATGGTGTTTATAAGTTATATTCCAAATAAGACGAAAGAAGTCTTAAGGCTTTGGGCTTGGCAGGAAGACAGCTTTTTGGGGGGGGTTAAGGGACTTTCAGGGGGTTAACAGGAGCACAGTTAGTTGCAAAGCTTTCTGGCCTAAATATGCACATAAATTTGGAATGAGCCAGATTTTGTGAAGAGCTCATTTTGGTTAAGCAAATGCTGGCAGTTCTTTACTGTTAGCCAAGAGCGATAAATGTGGCCAAAATATGTTTCGCTAGCTGCAAAACTGAGGCGCTTGTTCCAGTTTTCTTGGGCAATTACGTAGCACTTTTGCTTTTTCTTTAGCTATTTTTTTTTTTTTGGCTTTTTTGAAGCCAAACTAATTAAGTTTCATTTGTGCGCGCTGTGTGAAAGTCAAATAAAATGCAAACAATTTGTTTCAGCGGCTCTCTGCATATTGCGAATAATTTATTTATATTTTTTCTGTGTTTTTTAGCGTGCCAATTGGCCATAAAACTTGAGCTATTTACTTAGGATGCGACCTGGAACTGTTTGCTTTAAGCCAAAAGCGAAAAACGCTTCAAGTCTTAACCTCTTTTCTTCTCTGGCTGCTTCACTATTTATTGGGCATTTGTTAAGCTCTTTCGATACTTTGTATAAATTATGCCATGAAATATTTAACAGCGCGAGGCGCATGTGTAAGACCTGCCTCTCCACTCCCCCCTGGAGGCGCTCCTCTCGCCCCTCGGCATGTTGGAGTCCCTCTCCCCCCATAGAGACTGCAGCACGCAACAGTTGACTTTCACCAGAGAGCAACATATATAGCTCCATTGGCGTCTGCTTGGTGTGGATTTATTTCCACCAGCACCACGTAACCGACATTGCCCGGCCGAGTGGAGCAGCAGCCGCAGCAGCAGCCGTCGCAGCTTCCCAGCATGTTGCGAGCTGCAATTAATTGCCCATTGATGGAGGCCCAGAGGGGTGTCTCGAGCCGGCGGGGGATTGGGCCCTAATCATTGACTGCCATTTCACTTTCATTGTGGCCAAGTTAATTAAAGCGCCTTGTTTGGCTAAATAATTAAAATAAAACCAACAGCAAACCCTTCTGCCAGCCGAGGAAAAACAAACAATTCAGAATATTTGGCTAGCAAAGATTTAAGCACGCTAAAAATTGATGGACGGATAAAATACCCTGCATTTTTTGTAAAGTAATCCCTCGATTATTTCTATGTTTAATTAGTTTATATTCTTTTATTGAGCCAAAGGTTCTGCTCGGGTTTTCTGCTGCATTAAGCCATCTTCTATATAGAAATTCCATAAAAATCAGCTTTAATTATCAAATGAAATTATTTGTTAATATAAACAGCGGATTTCCAGCTATTTTTGCCATTAGTTTATTTAATTATTATTTGTTGATTTATGGACAAATGTAAACAAATTGCTTGACAGATTATGGCTGCTTTTACTCAGAGAGACTCGGCGTATTTATGGCTAGAAAAACGCCCTCCTTTGGGGCGTCACAGCTTTGCTTAGAAAAGGAGAATACCCTATTTTTGGCAGGGTATTAACATTAACATTAAACACTCCCCAAAAGTCTCCACTCAGCTGTTCTGGCACTGCGCATGTCCGTATTGTGTCATCGTCAGCTTCTTGCCACAAAAAGAAAAACACAAATTGCCTAAATTAATCCAAATGCGAGGAGAAGTTGCAGTAGGATGTCCGCAGGAGCAAGCACATCCTCGGCAGCCGCTTCACCGGGTTGTGTGCGTCGAGTGCGCACAGATCTGAAGACGTCGGAGAATGTGTTTTTGGGTCGTAGTCGCCATAGTTCGCCAATGGGCATTAAGCAGCAGCTGAGCTGCAGTTCACACGCCCCGCAGCAACACTTTCATCAGTATATGCCACGTTTTGTGGCAAGCAGTGCTCCGCCCGCGAATGCCACATATCTCAGGTGGCACACAGTAGCTGCTGTCATAAGTCACTCGGCTAATCTGCTTTTGGTCTTCTTTCCTTCTTACAGCGCCAAGCTGCCTGCCCGTGCCACACGCCTGCTGAATCGCTCCCGGCTGCAGGATCAGCAGCAGCAGCAGCTGCATCAACAGTTGACTGGCCACGATTCGGATAACAGTTTGCGTTCCACTCATAGCGGTGCCTCCAGTCGCAAGCGTAGCACAGCCGCGTCCCGTGCATCCACCGCCTCATCCACTTCGAGTCTGCAGCGACGCCAGCAGCACCAGCAGCAGCAGCAGTTCTGCTCTGCCACGGCAACCGGTTCGAGACGCGCACCTGGCCAGGGCGGCAACGGCAACACGGAGCTGCACAGCTCATCGGACGATCTGATGTTGTATGACAAATCCTTTAGGAATGCCATGATCCAGGATGTGCTGCAGTTCAAGAAGCAACTGCTGCGTCTGCGGCGCATTCTACAGGAGGTGGGTTGCCCCGTAGCAAAAGAGCTCTGCTACTGTTTTTCTTTCTCGGTTATTTTTTTCTACATTTTCTATTTTCTTATGCACCCGCCACATGCCACATGCCACATGCCTCATGCCACACGATACACACACAAAACTCTCATAAATCAAACTCTCTCATTCGCACAACGCACAGGAAGCTGATTTTGATTTGAAGCGGGTAGGTTTCATTTTCTTCTTTTTTTTTTTTGGTTATTTTGAAGGCTGCAAACCACCGCCGGAACGGTTCGTTTTCGGCACAGGCTTTGCAGCCTTATTCACCTTTATTTTCCCCACATCGAAAGTCTCCTCAAGTCCAGCAATGAAACCAGATTTTAAACAAATTTTGCTCCCTTCGCTTTGCAGACGGAGACTCTGAATCCTTTCGAGAACGACAACGTGCAGCTCTTTGCCGCCTGTGGCTTGGACAGCAAGCAGCTAAATGACATCGACCTGGCCAGCCTCACCTCATCCACAACGGAGGATCCCCTGCAGGAGCTATCCGATCTACGTAGACAGGTGGTTTACCTTCAGGTATTTGCACGTTCTTTGCATTTCGTTTGCTCGTTTTAGACGCGTATCAAAAAACTATTCAAAAAAAAAAATGTCTCAGTCTGAGAGTACTCACTTTTGCTTTCTTATCAAAATACTCGAAGCAGTCACTAAAAAACAAACCGAACCAGGAACAGATTGAACAGTTACTTTTCTTCTTATCAAATTGCTGTTGTTTGCCTTTCTCTCTCTCTCTCTCTCTCTCTCTCTCTGTTATCACTTAGCATGTAACTTAAATATTAGTACGAAAAAAAACATATATATTTTACATCTATTAATGCTTATTCTATACTCGTATCTATTGTGTACATATACATACATACATACACATATACTATAGCTATAGCTTGTTCTCTTTTGATATCGGAAACAAACTCAAAAGTCTACCAAACACGCACTCCTATATCTAGCTACATATCCAAACTATATAGAACACTATATAGAAGAACACTGAAAAACAATACGAAACTTTAGCTGTTGTTTGTGAGTCATGCTCCGAATTCCCAAAAAAAATATCATTTGGATAACCTCTCAAATTGGGAACAGTTCTCAAAGTGAAATTAACTCGGCCACTCACTTGAAAGAATGGAAAGAGATTTGAAAAACGCTCTAATTATTATTTTTCAAGTTTTAAATTTGAAGAATTTTAATTGAAGTTCGTTTTAGAAACCTCTAAAATTGGGAACAGTTCTCAAAATGGTATTAACTTGGTTAAAGAAGGTTACAAAAATCCGTTTACTCACTTGAAAGAATGGAAAGATATTTGAAAAACGATCTAAAACTGTTTTTCAAATCTTATGTTTAAAGAATTTAATTGAAATTGCATTTAAAAAATCTCTAAAATTGGGAACAGTTTTAAAATGGAATAAAAACGTTACCAAATTTCATTTACTAACTTGAAATGTTTTTATTACACCAGAATGAGTATTGAAAAACCGCCTTAAAATTATTTTTCAAGTTTCAAGTTTAAAGAAATTCAATTGAAAACTCATTTGAAAAACCTCTAAAATTGGGAACAGTTTTTAAGAGTGGACTTAACTCGTCTAAAAAAGGTTACCCAAATGCATTGACTCACTTGAAATGTGTTTTGGCCCTGGAAATACCATTTAAAAACCAAATAGACATTTTAAAAGCATATTTTTTGTCGGAATTCGGAGCATGGTTTATTGTATATGTTGATGGATAGCCTCTATATATATTCGTACTACTTGTTTATGCAACATTTTATTACTCGCATTGTCTCTTAAAGTTGAACAAAAAAAAAACTCTCTCGCTTAGTTTGTGAACATGAATATCTCTAATTTAGTGTCCTTTTTATGCAACGCTGCTCAAACACGAAATCTAACTAACAATTATTACTGTCTGGCTGGGTGTCTGCTGACTGTTTCTCTTAACCAGGGTCAAGTGGATGATCGTGATCGAACAATACGCCTGCAGCGAGATCTCATCGAGCAGCTGGAGGCTGAGAAGCGACAGGTTAGCAGCGGCGATGCAACTGCTAGCCAGGCCAATAAGGAGCTCATTAGCATGGCCACCCAGACGGAGCGAGTAAGTGCAATCCACAAATCAATCCAAATATCTATATATATCATATATATATATCATATATATATATATATATCTGTGTGTCTGCACAAAATATTGACTAACCGAAAGCTATCAACTATTCCAATTCAACTTTCACAGACACGACCGCTTGCCATTGGTGCGGAGGGTTTGTCCAGGTAGGCAAACATTTATGTTCGATATGTTTATTATTTAGTTGGGCTTAGTGTAGAGCTGCAACGCAATCGATTGTGCTATCGATAGTATCGATAGTCTACGAAAACTATCGATACTATCGAGTGCCTGCAATATGGTTCAGCTTTGCTGCTTTCATAGCGTACGAATATGTAGCATAACATCTCTTTTTTTGTTTCTATTTAAATTTAAATTTAAATTTTATTTTTTATTGTTGCCACATGCAACAAAACGTATACAAAACGTTACTTGTGGCTGCTGCTGCCGCTGCTGCTGCTGCTGGGGCTCTGATTTAAATTGAAATTCAGCTGTCAGGCGGCTTCATGCGCCGCTGGCTCTTGGCTTGTGGCATGCAAATCAGTTGGCCATTTTCATTTTGCTAGCGGCCTCTTGACGTTAATGGCCACAAATTGTAATAGCAGCGGCCTAATTTGGCCGACTTGCAACAAGTAGCTGCCACAGCAGCAGCAGCAGCGGCAGCAACAACAACAGCCAACTAACTGCAGCCTAACTGTTTCTCTACCATTTGATTAACCATTTTGCAACTTACCCACACAAATACACGCCATTTCCCATACAACAAAAACAAAAAAAAATGCTGCCTTTTATAGACTACAATTTGGGGAGCAACAGGTACTATTTTGTGATTTCATATTAGCCATTATAGTGCTCTGTGCGATCAATCTATTATGTATTTTACATCTAAGTTATAACTGTATGGATAACTGTAATTACTGCACCTGAATATGGCCAAAACGAAACGTTCCAAGCTGAAACCATTAAGCTTTAATCTATCTAATATCTGTATCTAATACCTCTAACACCTAACACCCATAGAAAGTAGCCGTAAGATCTAAGATCTAGCTTTAATTCTAGCTTTAAGCCATTCAATTTGTTGCCTGACACTTAACACTGTTTGTGAACTACTTTAATTGCATGCGGCAATTAAATAGAGTCCCCAGGTAAAGCAGATCAAAAACTAACCAAATTCACAGCTCCATTTTCTCATGTTCATGTCAAAGTTAACAGGCAGCTTAACATGCACTTGAGCTGCTGTCAACTAACATGAAGATGGCGAAAAAAGAGCAACTATTTAGTAGTAAAAAATAAATGAACACTCACAGTAACAGCATGCCTGTTCACACAGAGTACTCGGGTACTCATTCAAAATGATTCATTTTGTAATCCATGAATAATTCTCTGTTCGCAGAAGTAAGCCCGAATATACCAGTTATACCACGCACTTTCCGACGCTCCATTTGCATTGCAATGATTCCACAGTGGCGGCAACAACGATAATACGCCACCAACAACAGCAGCAGCAGCCCTGCAACGGCCATCACCACAGCAATCACAGCAGCAATCACAGCAGCAATCACAGTAGCAGTAACAGTAACAGTAACAGTAACAGCAGCAGTAACAGTAACATTAACAGCAATTGTCGTGCTCTGAGCCAGACGCGTCGTCACACAATTATTTCAACGACGCTGACCAACTACAATCAGCAACTGGCTGCTGCTTCTTATCCCCGACGCGCATCCATCGGTTGGGATGCGGCAGAGAGTGCTGCGACCACGCCTACCACTGTCGCTGCCGCCCACAAGCCAGTGCGTATAACACTTATTGGTGAGGCGCTGCCACTGCAAAATGGCACTTGCCACAAGAAGTTGCCACCGCAACACCAGCAGCAGCAGCAGTCGGCGCAGCAACAGCAGCAACAGACACGCTTCCTCAATGGCTGCCAGAGCAGCGCCGGGCCGCCGGGCACGCCCTATCAGCCGTTATATAACAGCAACAAGATGACAAACCCAACCGTAACTATAGTCTGATATACCCTCAGCGTATACCCTGTTTACCAGTTTATTCAGTTACTCTACTCTACGCTACTCTACTCAAACTGGGCGCACAAGTATCAGAGCAGGCGCTAAGCAAATAAGTTACAACTTCTTCTAGCTATATATAGATATATATATCGATATATCTAAACTTAAATATATAAATAATAATAATAAATATATAATAAATATATATATATATTGTATGTACTCACAAATTGTTTGCAGTCTTACCAAAACCAGTGAAGAGCAGAGAAACCCCCACTTTTTGTGAGGGTTCAAACAATTCCATAGAAACTCTCTCTATATAAATATGCAATTTAGTGGAATATTCTTCTTATTATAATCAGTAAATCTAAATAAATAAATAAATAAATAAATATATATATATATCTACTATATTTGATTAAACTAATTATTGTTAATTATGTTATTTAATTTGTAGCCTAAGTTTTAGTACTTTCTGTAATTATTTTTTACCTGTATTATAGCAAATACGAACTAAATATAATCTATATATATGTATTTTTTTTTTATTTTTTTTTTCGATGCTACAAAATAGAGTATAAAACAATAACAATTAATATAAAAATAGTTTTTTTTTTTTATCCAAGAGCACAATAATCGTCAAATTATTCAAACTATTCGTACTTAGAAATATTTAATGTAAACAATTTATTATAAACAAATGCTAAGCTTATTAAAGAGTTATAGCTAGATGCTATTTATCTATATCTATATATAAATATATGTAGAAAAAACAAAAAAAGTCGGGCGACGCCTCTGTCTTTTCTTTATGCACTGCAAGAAATCTGTTTAGCCAAAGTGCAGGTAAGTTGGCATTAAAGTTGGCTATAAAAAAGCCTTTTGCAGCTTAACAAACTGTAAAAAAGGCTGAGTTTTTAATCATTTGGAAGATAATAGTAGTTTAGAATATTCAAATATTATTTTTCTGCTTAAAAAGGGTTTCAATTTTATTTAATTAATATCAGAAATAAATCCTAAATAACGCTAAATACTCCCTGAAAAGCTTATAAAATATTCACACATAATAAAAAAAGATCGAAATAAGTTCCAAAAAACATTTGGCAAATTGCTCTCAAAGATTTCTCTCAGTGTAGTCGCGGCATCTGCTTTGTTTACAGCTGTCACTCAACGGCTACTTAGTTCTGAAGTGGAGCTCTTGAGTGGGTTTCTTGAAAGAAAACCGGCTCAGAGCTCGAGCAGAAAAAAAAAACTTGCTCTGACTGCGTTCTTATCAACAAAAATCGAAAATAAAAGCTTCGCTCAGTTGCGGATGAGCATTCAAGCTGGAATGTCGCTGAATGCCAAACGGTGCTTTACCTGGCCAATTCTCTGGCTAATCTGCTGGGGCATTCCCCCCATCCAAGCTCAGATCTGTGAGGCTCAAGGCTGGCGCAGCTTTGAATGTCGCGAATTGAGCAGTCTCCAGGAACTGATAGATCTCAAGACGTTTCCAACCGACAACTGGCACAGGCTAAGCATTAAAAATGCCCACACAGAGCTAATCATTGGCACAGGTGAGACAGATACCCTACCAGAAAGAGAGAGAGAGAGAGGGTAATATAATTTTATTAGGAAATACGAGCCATAAAACCAACTCTGATCTTGGTTTTCAACTGGCGCTTTCTTCCAATTTATCTGCAGCTCCCAGTGCGCAGAGCTTGGCGAACCTAATGGAGCTGGATGTGTCGCATGTGCCTCAGTTGCAGCTCCATAGACGCGGCTTCTCCATTCTGCCCAATTTGAGGCAATTAAATATCAGCGGTTGCAACTTAGAGCAGCTGAGTAGCAACCATTTTGCAGCCAAATCCGCCTTGCAGCGCCTCGATGCGAGTCACAATGAACTGACTGCTCTGACAAAGAATCTCTTCGAGAATCTGCAAAAATTAATTTATGCTAATTTCACGCATAATTCATTGAAAGACTTCGAAGTGCCCCCAATGCCATTGCTGGAGCAGCTCGATTTGAGTCACAATGAATTGAATAATGCCAGCTTCGACTGCCCCCGTTTGCAGCAGCTCCACCTGAATGATAATCAATTTAGCCAGGTGAGTGGGCCAAAGATGGGAACTGATATTTAATTGGCATAGAAAGAGGTATTTGTTAATTCAAATAACTCAAATAACTGATCAGCTGTCATTAGCTGATTTTATTCAGGGTTCAACTTAGAGCACACACTTAATCTCAGCTCTGTACGTATACTTAATATGCACTCCAAGTCGTCATATTCTTTCTGCTAAGAGTGCTCGAATGTGCGCTACCCTGTAACAATTTTGGCTTGCTTAAGCTCTATTTAGTTAGCTGTAGATTGAAATTTAAAAGATTGATGGATCTCTGCATTAATTCTATTAAAATTAAGAGCTTTAATGGGATTCATAGAGAACACTTTCTTGTGGAGCTCCTTTTCGGAATAGGCCTGAATATTTGTTCATCCGAAAGTCTCTACAAGTCGCACATTCTACGGCTGATGAGCTGAGAAGGTTCCACTGTGCATATAAACAATATATTCTATAAATAATAATAAGTATTGCATGATCTAACTCCAATTTTCTCAGTAGAATTCCCTGCAAGTCAAAGTGGCTACTAAGTAAACACTCTTTCGATTAAGATAGAATTTTCGTAGTGTATGTAAATATTATTCGTATATCATTTACGAGTATCAAATATATATAAATCTATCTATATATAGCGAATATATATGCCTCTCACGCCCTTTAACGAGCAGAGGGTATTGAAACTAGTTTTTTTTCAGAGCGTTAATGCATTAACAGCATTCGAATAAACAGAACTATAATTTAGGAGTCGATTAGACTATCATTAATACCTGATATATATTAATTGTCACAGGTGAAGAGGTTAGGATTGATTCCCCGTTTTCTATTGCAGCTGGATGCGTTGAGCTTTACTGGATTAGCCGCACTGCAGGATTTGCAGCTGAGTGGAAATACACTGAGCGAAATTGGCAAGGATACATTTCAGCCGCTGCAGCAGCTACGTTCGCTTAATCTCTCACACAATGCGCTGGCTGCACTGCGTCCACAGGTGTTCGGATCGACTGCTATGGGCTTGCTACAACTGGATTTATCCGGCAATAATATACGCCTGCTCTTTGACAATCAGTTCCGGCAGCTGAGAAGGCTGCAAGTGCTGGATATATCCGAGAATAGCCTGGCCAGTCTGAGTGATACACATTTTGTGGGTCTGCAGGCGCTGCGCAAGCTGTATCTGCAGTCCAATGATATAATTGAGATCAAGGGACATACTTTTGCGGCACTGGTGGAGCTGGATACCCTGGACTTGTCGCGCAACAACATTGAGTATCTGGATGAGCATGCCTTTGGCAGCAAGGCGCTGCCACGTCTACGCAAGCTGAATCTCAACACCAACAGCTTGAAGCATCTGCATGCCTTGGCCTTCTCCTCGCTGCCCTTCGTGGAATACCTTTCCTTGGGCAATAATGAGCTGCGCCGCCTGGATCTGCGCATGTTTGCACCAATGCGTCATCTGCAGAAACTTCATTTGGGAAATAATCAGCTGGACGAGATTAATGCCGATGTCCTGGAGAGCCTGAGCAGCATTGTGGATCTGCTTATTGACAACAATAAGTTGACCTTTTTGCCTGATTTAAATGGAACTCTTCCAAATCTGAAGCACATAGCCATTGAGGGCAATCCCTGGCAATGTGCCTGCTTTTTGCAGCTGGAGCATTGGTTGCAGTCCAAGCACATCACTTATCTCCGCGACGGCACCGGCTACTACAATGGTGAGAAGCCTCTGTGCGTGGTCAGCACCTCAGAGCACTGTGTCCAGAGCGTGCAGGATAATCGTCATCAGGATGTTATGGATGAGTTCGAGGAGGAGCTGAAGGGAACGGCGCAGTCGTCAGAGAATGACTCGGCTGAAGACTGATATAAATGCTTTTTCTTAATATACTAAGTTTTTTAATTAAATAATAGGATTAGAATATATTCTAAATGTATTTTTTTCGCGAAACAAGTCTTTCATGAATCTTATTCTTAGTTGTGGATCGCAACTTAATTCCACACAATTCCGCTCCAATTTTGGATAACTTCCAGCAAGCTCCTATTGATTCTAGAGATGAAAGATTTGATATGATTATTTCGAGATAATATCTCATAATTTCGACTACTTGTTTAAGCAGATGGTTCCATATTCGAAACAGATTCCGCCTCTCTAAGATAACTCGTATGATCCAGAGAAAAAAACGGTTACAATTCGATTCCAAATGCCAGAAAAAAAAAAACTTCAATTTAATTAGGGTAATCTGTAGGTTTCTTTACACACACATTCCCAAATACAATGAATATTGTTACACCAATTTCTTGTGTTTTTCCATAATAAGACGATGTTTGTGTATTGATTTAAACAGTTTGTGGTACATTTCCGTTATGTTGTTAATTTGTCTGCGTCTCGCATTTCGTTTAATTTACAAATTATGAACTAAAACTCGAGTCGTTTAGGTAGACTTAACGCGCAGGGCCAAGGCGCTCAGATCGCCAATGCATTTGTTCAGCGTCTCCTTCTCCTGCTGGGGCGAGATGCTGGACAGAACGTTGGCGACAATCCAGTTGACCATGTGCTTCTGGCTGAGGCGACGCTCAACGTGACGGCATTCCACCTGGTAGTCCAGGCGGCGCTTCACCTCAGAGTAGACGTTCATGGCACGCTCACGGAATGCAGCCTCCAATTGCAATGCAATATTCTCCTTCTTGGCTTCCATCAGCATCAGAGCACCGTCGGCGCGCCATTGCTCCTTCTTCTCAGCCTCGATGGCATCGGCGAGCACCTTGAGCTCTGCTTCGCGGCCCTCCTTCCACTCTCCTTCAATTTTCTGTGAAATATGCAACATGTTATATGTGTTTCCTTAGATTTTATATCCTTCCAAAAGAAAGATACCTGATCAGATGCCTTTACCATATAACTGATATAGGATATTATATAACTGATATAGGAGACTGTTTTTATTTTCAATATATTCCATTCTGCTTTATATTAGAGCTGGCTCGCAATTGTTGGCACTATAGATAGTATCGATGATTCTATTTTTCCCTCTTACTATCGATTGTTTCTCATCTAACGCAATGGTTTTGCCTACACTTATGCATCGAAATTACATTTAATTTACAAAATGGATACTTTCCAATCTGCCTGAATATATTATCAAAACTATCGAATGGCTATAGTATCGACTATCAAGCTCCAAGAGTATTTATAGGAACGACTTGACAAAAATACCCTTTTTTGTGGTGGCCCCTCCAATACTTACATCAATTTCACCGTCAGCCCATTTAGCGATAACTGGACCAAGTTTCTTAACAGCAATAACGGCCATAATGCCCATGGAGAGACCACTGTAGTACTCGTGCTCCATGACGTAGATCTCCTTGGAGCAGAGGTAGGTGATGAGACCCACGCCGAATGTGTAGGGTCCAGTGACTCCAGTTTTGTTGTAGAAGAACTGGAACCATTCCTCTGGAATGAAGCCCAGACGCACCTTTCCAGGATGTTCCGGACGCTGACGGCGCTCAACTCCTCCGCTAGCGGGCGAAGCGGCAGCAGCGGCTGCCGAGCGGGTTGCCACCAGGCTCAATGGGCGCTGGGCTGCAAAAAATTAATATTGCATTTACATTATTCCATAATTAACTAAAACTACTGCAAATAAACGCAAAATGAATGCAAATTTTTAGTTATGTTATATCCCGTGATTACATAAACCACGATGGCAGCGATAGTTTTTTTTTTGCCACTGCTGCTGCGGTGCCGTAACAATTTTCACGGTCGCCGATTTCCGTATAACTTTCGAACGCGTTCTAACCGAATTTTAACAACTTTAACACTTTTTCTGATTTTTATAAAATTTGTATTTACCTGAAAGCAGTGCGGCTCTGGAGAACATTTTTTTGTAATGATCTTTCAACGAATTTATGCTACTAAATTGACGTTTTGGTGCTCACCTACTTCGTGCAAAAAAAACTATCGTCCAATTCGATATATCATCGATATTGCTGTCAGTTCGCTCAGAATGACAGCTGAGCAGCGTTGCCAGCTGTGCAAATGAGCAGTGCTCACATAACAGCATTTACTCCACCGCTTAAAGAAATTGCTCCACATGTTATATTAAATGTGCTCAGTCGATGTAGACTTTTGGCTCGCATTCAAACTCCAATTATTTGACAGTTAAGCAATTGAAAACTATTTACATATTTTGGTACTTTACAAGTTTGTTTTTATTTAAAAAATATGACAATTCGCTATGAAAATTGTGTCTAAAGTAATATGAAACGGCTGTGAAACATTTTGCATTAAAATACTTTTACAAAATACTATAAGAGACAGCGAACATATTTGTTTTTTTTTAATCAAATGATATTTGTAGCATTTTTGTTGTAGTTTTTTTCGTTTTTGTTTCGTTTACTCAGTTCTCAAAGCTATTTCGTGCAGTTTTTGTTTTCTCTTTTGTTTTTGTATATAAATAAAGCAGTATTTTCATCAATGATTTTTAGCTATACTAACTAAAATGACTGTCTTGTGCGTAGAAGATAAGATAATAATAATAATAGTAAGAAACCTACATAGAACATTAAATACAGTATAAAAAAAAAAAAAAATTATAAGAATACAAAAAATATAGAAATCACTTGCGCTAGTTCCTTGTACAGCATTTGTTTTGTTTAAATTAAAACATGATACGACTATTTACAGCAGTGAACATATTTTAAAACGTAATAATACATGTAAAAAGACTATTTTACAAATTTCAACATAATTTTCTCTCCTTCTTTTTCTTTCTTTCTATCTTTCTTTCTCTATTCTATACAAAATACAAAACGAAATGATTTGGCTCGCCTAACAGAATGAAGTATACAGATGCTAACTTTTTATATGTACGTATATATATATACGCTTATATGAACACACTTATCATACATTCTTCTCTCGTTTTAGGTAAAAATCTCGTTGCAGTGCGTCGGATCATTCGATAACATTAAAGCGAGTTAACAGCTTATGGTAGAACCAACGTACCACGTGCTGCACACGGGATGCCATCCAAACACAAAGGGTGCCGGTGTGACGCAGCTTGGAAGCGTAGTGTTTAATGTGATCTGTGTGGCAGGAGTTAAGGTGACCAAAATAGTAAAAGGAAAGGAGTGCTCCGGTGCTTGACCAGAAAGATACTCTGTACCCTGCCTTACCAAAGATGTGCGCTGGTTTCTTGTTTAAGATCTTTACTAAGTGTAGAACGAAAGAGTGCTCTACTCGGAAAAATATACTCTAATCCATTAACTACACGTCTCTTAGAAACAGACGTGCAACACAGACAGACAGAGAAACTGATAACGACTCAGTTCTTGATGTAGATCAGGAATATATACTCTACGAGTTTCTAGCTGCTTTCTTCTGCTTCTTACATTGACACAAATTGTGCGAAGGGGGGTACAGAGTATAGAAAAGGTTTGCTTCTTTGAAAAAGGATATAATAATGTCCAAGGTGGATGACCTCCATTTATGTAGGTCACGTACGTGAAACCGTCCTTGCCCTTGCCACGTATATTGTAATAATAGGGCAGAAACGAATGTAGCGTAAATCTGTAAGCAAAAAGAGAACAGAAAAAGAAAAAACATTAATTAGCTAAAGACACGCAAGCAATGGCCTAATTTATAGAGTTTTTGAACAATGACATTGCAGATATTGGAGGTGTGTTACCTTCTTTTCTCATAAAAAAATATGGCAGGTTGATTTGTGGTCAGCGTATGCAGGAAAATGGCCTTAACCGCATGTCTTTCGACCGTCGTTAAATGGTTCATCAGTGCGTCCAGTAGTAGGGACCCGATGCCATTCCGTCGATGAGACCGATGGACACCCAATGATAATATGTAGCCCACATCTGCGGTCCGACCCATCGCGTCGGGCAATATGCCTTTGTCCTGCATGGGAAAACCGCTCAGCCTGGTGTAAAACTCATCACTATCACTGATATTGGCTATTACCTCCTTATTAACATTTCTATACGGTTTGATTTCGGCAACAATTAAACCAATTATGGCCAGATTATATACAGCGGCTAACGCAAAGAAGCGCGTACTTGAGGTAATATCCTCGTACCATGACAGTGGATAGTCGATTGGAAACCATTCTTGACACAGTGTGCGCACCTGCAAATTTAGTTTCATTTTATACATTTTACTCTAATCTGATCCTTATGATCCTTATACTCACCTCGGTTAAGTCGTCGGGCACCAAAAACCTTAGCTGTACATCGTTAACCGAGCACAGTGGTACATGTTCGCAGTCGCAGTCCACACGTGTGATAATATCATTGTTGGGCGGAGCATTATGTTTATTGTAGCTAATAATAAGATCCCCAAAAGGGTCCAAGGCATGATCGAATATAATCGCAAAATATATTTAATGATTAATTTATTATGTGTACCTGTGTATTTGTTATTAGTAGCATGAATTATGTTTATAACATTGATGGAATTTGCTTGCAGGAATCGTAACCGGATTCGGTCACAGTAATATGAAAATCTAAACAAATTTACTTGTAAATAATCAAGAATTCTCAGACTTGTATCTTCTTTCTGTTTGTATTGATTACAATAAATGGAATATTTGCAAAAAATAAACAAATTTTCTACTGGGTCTAAAGACTTCAAATTTGAGAGCCCGCTTTAAAGATTCTAGCGAAATCGGAGACGAAGACCAAATAGAGACTGGAACCAAAGACCGCAGACACTGGAATCAATAAACTGAATTCGAAACCAAACATAAACTGTGACTGGAAAGGAATGTAAACTGGAACCAAAAAAGGCTTGAATCGGAGCCTAAAACCAAATTTGATCTAGAACCCAAAAGAAAAAAAGTAAAACGAACTGGAACTGGAACCAAAGACAAATCCAACTGGAACACTCATCACCGGAACTGAATATTATTTCGGTAAGTTGCCCTGATTAGTAGGCGACGTCGCTAATTTCACTTGCATAATATTACGAACCGTCGCGTCGCGTCGCGTCTGGTTCAGTCGGTACGGCAACACGACGTCAATAGATAAACAAAGGTCTCCATTAACACACGATCGTGGCAGAGGGCCGCCCCAGCAACAGCGTTGGCGTCGATGTCAGCGTCGGCGTTGCCTACTCGTTAAGGTTGAGCGGATTGTTGTGATGGCAGTGGTGGAATGGGAAAGGAGGGGAAGAGAAGGGAAAGGGTTCTTTTGGTAAAGGGTGGCAACTTCTACTCACAGCGTAAATTGTGGCATGCTACCGAAGCTGCTGGTGCTGCTGCTGTCGCTGCTAGCGTTGCTGCTATTGCTGTCGCTATCGCTGCTGTGCTGCTGCTACCGCTACCGCTGCCGCTGCTGCTGCTGCTGCTCTTGTTTCCAATTAGGGCAATTATTATTATGTCCATGGGTTGTGGTTGTGCACCACAGGTTAAGCGCGCAATTTGATCAAAGCGTTTTTCCTTCTTTTCTCTTCTTGTTGTTGTTGCTGATATGACAAATATATTTATGTAGATATATAGAAACTTTGCTCGGCTTTTGTGTGCTGTACTATGCGGTGCGCTGCGCTGCGTGTGCGTTGTGTGTGCGCCTCTAATTGATTTTAATTAAAATTCACATTCGCAACATTCGTATATAAAATGCTTTGCGCTGCAGTAGCTTTTTTTTTTAATGGGTTTATTTATTTATCAAATGAAATGTGCTTCTGCTACTGTTGCTGCCGCTTCTGTTGTATTCCGAGCCTGCTGCTGTCCGTTGACGTTGAAACACACCCGCATTTCTTGCTTCAAAATTACAACAAAAATTTTCGTTTGATTTCCTTTACATTGTTTATTACCACGACAAACGTGAAAACTTCACTGTGAAGAGGAGGAGCACGATTGCAAGTGTTAAACAGCTGTTTTGACATCTGCCATTCACACAAAAATTAACAGTAATGTGTTGCCACTTAAAACACTGTAAACAGTGCTGCCAGATGAATGCCAAGTGCGAGCGCAGTTTGAAATTTCATTTTCTTGTTACTAATAAAATTTATAGAATATATAATTATATGTATATTTAATTTTTCTATTAAAACAACATTTTTCGGGCAATAAATCAATATTTTGTACAATCATTTAATTTGAGTCATCATTTTTTTTACAATTTATCGTTATAATTTAAGGAAGTAGCATAAAGAAACAGGAGCAGGAAAGAAAGTGAATTTAAAAACGCCTGCTTTGGCTTAAGCCCTGTGAAGTGGTGGCCACTGGCGCTGTTGTTGACTTTGTTGGATCGTCTAGGACACGCACTACCATGGAGCTCTTTGGGCCCGTACACCAGGTAATGCCGTGCTCGTCGATTACAAAGGTTTCTAGCGTCACCTGAAATTGGCCGCCACTTGAGATGGGCAACAGGAAGCTGCCAGAAAGGAAATCTCGTTGGGGCTTAACAGTTTGATTGAGTGTGACGATGTCATTATTTGGAATCTTCAGCAACTCAGTGGCTGGACGTGGTGTCATAAGCTGCGAGGTAAGACTTAACTGCACCGAATCCACTCGCCGGAAATGTTGGTGTTTCTTGGTGAAATGCTGCAGCACACCCTCCACTTTGATGACCAAATTACTGCCGGATTGAACTATAACAGGCTCAGTGGCGCTGCGGGGCTGTGGACTAACAGAAAGCTTAATCTGTGTGGATTGTAGTATCTGGAAGAAGTAGCGCGGCAGGCAGAGCGGCGCCTTTGTTATTATCTGTATCAAACCAATAATTACATCCAAATGTCTATTACTAATCGACTTGGCATTGGAGGGCTCCCCTGGTAGATTCTTTTGCATCTCCACCATGCGCTGACAGCTGGCTGCGAAATAACGCGTCTCCGGATGATTGCCAGTGGTCAGAAAGACTGGCGGCTCTGGCGGTGTGGCATAACAAATGGATTCGATTATGTGCGCGAAAAGCGCGCATTGAAATTCAGCCAATTCGAGAAACTCCAGGGTGACATTATCCGCATCAAAAGAGGATTTATAGAGACGTCCAAAGGTCTCCTCACACGCCTTGAGCGATTTCACCAGCTTTCTCAACTGATTTGTAACATGACCGAACTTCTGTAAATAGTCCCGTGAATTCTGCGCCAGGCTGCCTGCAATGGCTGGAGGAGGCACTATTACCTGAGCGTTCTTTACAGTTACAGCCAAGTGCAGCGTCTGGAGGAATTGTGCGCGTATCTTGAGATATTCCAGCTGAAAGCTGCAAGGATGCTGAGGCGAGGAGCAGGCACGCATGCTGGCCAAAGCCTGCTGATAAAGATTACTAGCCGCCTCCAAGCGCTTCATAAGCGGAAACAAAGGTTCTGGTGGATCCGTGGGCGCATAATTATCATGCATATAACTGTATTCCAATCCATAATTAAGAATGCACTCTGCCTGCGAGATCTGGGAGAGCGCAACCAAAAAGTAATGCATATGATCGCTAATAACAATCTGCGAGACCTTCGTATAAATGTGAGCCGCAACGTAGTGATGCCCATAGCGACTCGCTGTACGTGCTATCCGATAGAGAGTCCAACAATTTACGTTCTCGATGCATTTTTCGAAGCACTTCACCACTGTCTGAGGCAGATAACATCCCATTGTTGTTTGACAGACCAATGCACTTAGTATTTCCACAGTGCGCAGCTGCTGTTGCTGCTCCTCGCTCTCCGCCAGCTTGTTTAGCTTGTCTAGAATGATAGGCAATCGCTCCAGCATAGGATTGACCTAAAAAAATAGTTCTATTATTATAGTTCTATTATTACACTTGTAAGAGAGCTTTGAACCTTACTTTTTTTACTACAGGCTCATCGGTTTCCATGGGCGTATCATCCTCTACGTCTTCGGCGGTGGAGAAGGCATACTTGCGTAGCTGATAGTGTTCACAGAGTCCGACTAGAGCTTCGCAAATGAGCTGAGCATTGGCTGGCGGATAGGCGACATCATCGCCCAGAGTACTTGTAACCATCTCAATAAATGTATTGCCAAATTCCGCATCTGCTTGAGTAATGCGTATGCCATAGGCCAGGACGCGACGTAAATCTTGAGTGCACTCCTTCCGACGCGCTGTGCATAGCAGGATACCCTCCATATGCAAGTTGACCTGGTCGAGTATATCATCAACGGTGACCTGTTTCTTCAAGCCAAAGGCGACCAGAGCAGACAGCACAGCCATTGCCTGCGTTGCTGTAGTATAATCATCCAATTTGCTGATGCACTGTGTACAAAGCCTGAGTAAAGGCTCGCGATGCTCCAGGAGCAATTGCTGACATGTAAGCGGGCACTCGCTAAGCTTAAGGAGTATGGAGAGGAATAGGAACTGCTCTGAGCCATTTGTGCAGAGATTGAACTTGCTGATGAGAGCTCCAATGGCAGGTTTCGGCCAGGCATTAACGCTCTGCTTGCCAGCCAATTCATTGAAAGAGCGTAACACCTGTATTCGTACAGGTGTGCGTAAATCTTGCATAAAATCCAACAATACATTCAGCTGTCCGGGTACACCCACCAGCGTACGGGAGGAGAGTTGAGTGAGCGTATTTATAATTGCAACAACAAAGGCTTGCGCGGGATACTTGGGCAACAGCTCCATGCACAGATTGCTGACCAATGCAGCCGTATTGGCATCGTGATGCATGTGCCGCAGCACAGGAATCAGCAGCAGTTTCATGGGCACCGGAACCTGCAGCGATTCAATCATATCCGAGATCTTGGCACACATGCTTATAGCAAATGAGCTCGACTGAGCGGCAAAGCAGCTGCTAGCATAGATAGCTGCCTCCACTTCCACAGTATCGTGACTATCCAGGGCACGACGTATCGCATGATGCACCTGTGCTTTCTCAGGTATCACACGTGATACGGCGCCCAAGGTGCGCAGCAACAGAGCTCTCGCCACCGGATCATTCGAGTGCATAACCATAAAAATGCGCCTCACAAAATTATCAATATTTAAGATTTTATCCAAGTGATTCTCGCTCTGCTGGCAGACTCTCAGCACCCAGAAACGCAACAGGTTTGATCCGCTCACAAAGAACTCCGCCAATTTGATAAACGATGAATTAATCAATATGGGAAAAGGGTACTTTTCAAACAGACGCGGGAAGCGTACGATTGCCTCGCATTGAATACCCTGCTTGGCACTCCGCAATCCCTTGTCCAGCTCCATGAGCACTGCATTCGAATCGTGCTCATTATCGTTTAGAAACGACTCGTTGAACATGCTCACCCGTGTACCCGTTAAATGTGCCATTACTTTTTACTATAATTAAATATATTTTACAATTGTTTATAAACACAAAAAAAAAAACAAATCACAAATCTATTGCTCCTAGCCGGTTGCCATTCAGCTGTTAACGTACGCTGCTCACATCAGCTGTAAATGTGCGCTAAGTACGCAGCTCATATTAAACTGTGAGCTGCTGCTAAGTAAATCAAGCAATTATTATTGAAAACAAAAAAACATTTTGTTGTGTTAATTTAAAATTCGTTTTATACCAGTCCTTTAGTTAATACATATGATACCAAATCAACACGCTTAAAAATTCTGTTCTTTCCCACCAAAATTTGTATTGTGTACCGTAGCGCAATTTTAACAGTGTTCTGCTACTTAACAGGATTTCAATCACTGTTACTGTTCAGTGTCATTTGTGAAATTAGGTTTCCTGTTTATTTTGTGTTTCTTATAATAAATATAATTATGTTTGTTTTTAGTAAAGTAGGTAGTGGTAAGTAGACTTCATTAACTTTAAATTCCACTCTTTATCACAATGGATCACTTATTGCAGATAATGAAAAGTTCATCTTATTACCAACAAAAGGGTTTTACACAATCGGCCGTCTCTCCACGGATTTGATTCTGTCTGAAGACTTGAGCATAAGTCGCACTCATGTGCGCCTGAGCCTCTCCAGCGCAGCTTGGTCAGATGGAGCACTTACTGTGGAAGATCTGGGCTCAAAATATGGTACCTATATTAACGCTGATATTGAGTCCAACAAAAAGATGAAGGTGAAGACACCGACTACCTTGCAAGTAGGGGATAGAATTCGTGTGGGAGCGCTTAAGAATATCTGGCAATTGTCCCAGCTAAAACTGACAACAACAACATCGGCGCTAGAGAATCCAAAAGTACTAGAACTGGCTCAGGTGCTCATCCAGCTAGGTGGCTCTGTATCGCCTAGCTGGACCGAAGAGTGCACTCATTTAACCATGGACATTGTAACAGTCACTGTTAAGCTGCTTCATGCTTTGTTAGAGAATAGATCCATTGTAAACGTTGCATTTTGGCGGGAAATGCTTAAAGTTTCGAGCCGTAAACACATCACTGAAGGTTGGCCAAAGCCGGAGGACTTTAGGCCCATTCAGTCACCAGATATGCCTAGCATTAAATGGCGTGCGGATCGCACTAAGCTATTTGCAGGCAAAACCTTTATATTTATGAATCGCAAGCATATAGATATGTATGGTTCGGTGGTGGAGAAGGCTAGCGGGGTCTACAAAGATCTCAATTCAGGTGTACGGAAGACATTCCTGACCAGAAAAGATGTCGTCGTCATTCAATATGTGCCCTCCACTCAATCTCAAGCTACAGAAACTATTTATAGTGTACAAGGTGCGTATGAAATGAGCAAAAATAGGATAGAGTCTCCATGTCTCAGGATTCACAAGTATTCATTTTCTTTATTGCCTTTTCGATATAACATGTGTACTTTCAGGCATTTTGGAGCAGGCAGGACTGCGTCTAATACCAGATTATGAAATTGGGCTGGCCATTTTACACTGTTCTATACAAAAGTTTTGTAATCCACGGCACAAAATGGAGAACTCCTTGCCTACAACAGAATCCATGAACTCTTCCATTCTTATTCCAAATACAGAGCGCACTCAAACAGAGAAAAATGTAGATAAAATAAAAGAATCAGAATTTGTGCTTTCAGAGTCACAGATAGCAGAAATATATCCGCCTAGCACGGAGAGCGAGACGACGAAACCGGGTCCAGTTGCAGCTTCAGCACCAAAGCAAGCTAAGCCAGAGCAAAAAAAAATTTTGCTGACTAGACAGAGTAAACGGAACAATGCTATTTATTTAGATTCCTCTGATGAAGAAGTACAGATGGAAGAGCAGAGCAAAGTTAAAAAACCTAGTTCATTTGAATGTAAACCAAAGCAAAAGCGCAAAATTCAGATTATTGTGGATTCTTCGGATGAAGAGGAGCACTTGAGGAAGAAAACTAAAAAATCAATTGTAAAGGCGCAACAAAATTCAGTAAAGTCGCCTATCAAGGAATTGGTAAAGGAAAAACCTACACAATCCTCAAAGACACAGGCTGCAGCTATTCTTCCTAACCGCTCAACTCGCTCCAGCCAGCATAATATAGTGGCAGCTTCACCGCGACGTTCGCTACGTGGCATAAAGTCGCCAGAGAAAGTTCAATTATCAGTGGCACAGATGGATGAGGACAGTGAGGAGGATGAGGGATTGTTTCAATTTAAATCGAAAACTGCTGCTTCTGCAGAACGTCAATCCTTACAGACAACTGTGACTAATATTCGGTCCACTTCTACAACGACAGTAGGCATAAGCCCAAATGATAAACCCTTGCCAAAGTCACGCATAAGTGTTCGAAATTTTCTTGAAAAATCACAAAATCTTGGCGCTAGTCAAGCAGCTGCAGCTGTTTCACCTTTTACATCGCAGCCACGCAAGCGCTTGCGGTTGGAGCAGCTAAATGAGAGTGATAGCGATGATAATGAAAGTCTGTTCAAATTTGGGGGCGGAAAGAAGGTCAAGCAAACTCGTGGCTCAGACGAGGACTCAAATGACGAGCAAGTATTTAACTTTAAGCCAGCAGCTCAAAAACATCAACAAAAGACTGACGATGTCGATGAGGATTTTGTCTGCACAGAGCCATTTATACCTAAGCTAAAATCAAAGTATATTGTGCCTAAACCAATTCAAGAGCCTCGCAAGGTAAATATCAGTGGCTGGCTATCTTGTAGCGGCCTACAAAAGGATGCCAAAGCCGAAGCAAAGCTGGAGCAGGATGTAATGCAAGTAGATAGTGGAGCACTCCAGCAAGAAGATGCTGAGGATGACGACGAAAAGCTGGCACATCAGAAGTGGCTGGCAACTATTAAGGATTGCATACAAGTGCGCATGTGCGACTTGAATATTAGCACACGGATCCAGGATGAAACGGATACCAATACAACTGCTAACAAATACAGCGGTCGCAAGAATTTCAAAAAGTTCGTCAAGGTAAATATAAGATTCATATTAATTAAGGATGAATATATTAATACAACATACATACTATTTTTCCCCATAGAAGAGCATTCTGCATCCACATCAGCGCATTCTGGAGCTAAAGCCTATGCAGCTGGCTGACGGCATGCTTTCAGAGCTGTAAGGGTGAATTCAAGTATACTCTTATATATATATATATATATATATAAGCATAAGTATATACAATTGTAATTTATATTTTATTACCAATAAATTTACGAAATATATTCAAGGCCTTTGCATGCTCTTTGGCATGTAGCTTGCGCTGAAAGAGCGCCTGCGCTGCGAGCCACTCATGATTTTGTATGGCTTTGGTAAGACAGCTGTCTGGATTTTTTTTACGCGCCTTCCACTCGCTTTGAATAAACCGCTTTACATCCTCCACGGTGGCGAGCGAATCCAGCTGAAAGGCCTGTTCTGGAAGAGCTGTTGGCTTTTGGCGGGCTATAACAGTGCCCACATCAGCTTTTGCCAGTTGTTTGGCTTTTTCCACTTTTGTGATGAGCGGAGGGGGTTGCGGCTTGAACGAAGTGACTGTAGGAGCTGAATCCTCACTATTACTAAGTTGTACGCATTTGATTGGACGCAGCTGCATTGGCAACTGATAATTCTCAGGTAGAAATTGATGCTTTTCCACCAAGGGAAAATTTAAACGCTGCGGCTGCAACTTGTTGTACAACGTAGCACAACTATTGGCCTGCAGCAAGCTGAGCTTGTTTATCTTGGCTATGGCTGCTATGAGCAGTGTGAGGAACTCCATAAAGAAATTATTGCGTAGCATTTGACCAAAATATTTAGCTGCCGCCACACAACAAGCCCGAATCCGCTCATGCAGTCGATAAAAGCTCAGTAGTCGCAGTAAAACATATTCGAAGCTGCTACGCGTAGGCATCTCTCCAGCCAACTGATTGTCGCAGACGTCGGGCAATGCGCTGCGGAAGTGCTCCAATTCCCGCGGCAGATCAAGACGCAGTAGTCGGCAAAGAGCTGCGTTTAGTTTACAGACAGCACGAAATCCTGGCATGCATCGAAAGGAGTTCTTACGGCGTGCCATGAGCCGTCCTATCAATGCCGCAGTCTGATTAAACTCCAAGGCATCCGGTGAGGAAAACTGTTGCATATATCGATTGATGACCACAAAAACATTTTTGGCTGCAAAGTGAATTATACATTTAATTTGGACTATAGCTGCATTACTTTATTCTTCATACCAAATCCTGTTTCCTCCACTTGTATGGTCACTAAAGGTGGCTTCTTTATTTCAGAATCGTTCCAAAAACAATTACTCGCCATGCTCTTCCAAAAAGTAAATATATAGTATTTAGTTATCGATAGCGAAATATATCGATATCAAGTCTTTAAGCGTTGCCAGTCAGTGCGGTACTTTTGAATTTCTACGACATTCTGAAGGGCTATACTTAAATAATACAAAATGACGGTAGAATTACACAAACATTTGTAGACCGAAAAAAATATAATAAAAATAAAAAAATTATCTATGCTCTCATAAAAGATAAATAGTCATGGAAACCTTATCGATATTTGCACTGACCGCTGCAAAATAGTGCAAAGTTTTACCGGTATTTTTTAAGCATGCCTTATAATTAGTTATTTTTAACTTGCTTTATATGTATTGACTTGTTTGGTCGCTTCCAGTTTATTACTCTATTAGTGTTACTTTCTGATAACCATCTCTGCTAAAGAAGCATCATAAACTAAATAGCCGGCACAATAAAATATCAATTGACTTGTCATTATAGAGCGTACTACTATCTAAGTATTGCAGCTCATATTAATTAAGGCTTATCTAATATTTAGTAAAACCCAATTTAAATTTTTAGTAGTGAAATTTCTAGATAACAGTGCCCAGTTATAGATAGTACTCGTACAAAAAGGAAATAAAATCAATTTCAATTATGATACTCGTACGTTTCAATTTATTTTTATAATCTGCTTATGCCTTGCCATAAATTTGAATGTCCCAGCTCCAGAAATATGTATAATAGCCTAATACATAGAATTCAATGTTCCGTTGACCAATGCCTCCAGCAGAAACATAAGCATCACCGAAGGGTGAGGATTGCAGAGTAGTTATGGTCACGTAGGTCACTATTTTGCCCGTACCGGAGGTTGGATACTGCACAGCTAATGTAGGATTTCCGAGACCCTCAAACCAGAACAATTCCCTAACCGTGCTATAAGCCACACCGTCGCCTGTAATGTAAAAGGTGTTAACTTTGGCTGGTTTCCTTAAGAATCTTTGTTTTCTAATTTACCTGACTGACGTGATCCTAGAGTCCATTTAAGTTGATACACATCTAGTTCCCGTGCAACGCTATTGCTTGCGGGAGTGATCTCACGGTTCAGCTTGATAGCATCGGGGTTTTCCGATAAAAATTTGGCCATTTGGGCATCATTTAGGATGTGCACAATGGGCTCAGGATCCGCTTCCTTTACTGCGGCTCCTTGGATGAGAGCGAGGCAACCCAGTAGCAATAATGTTTTAAGCAACATAATTAAACGATTTTTAATTTAAAACGACAGCTACGCGCCCTTTTATATGCAAGATTTCATCAGCATTTATCTTATCAATAAAACGGTTAACATTTTGAAAGTATCATCGCTTGTTGGTCGTAAATGGGAATGGCAGCACTGGCGAAATATATCGTAAGCATAGTATAAAACAGTCTGGCAGCGCTGCTACGCCCATATGACTTTGACTACACCTGTCAGCTTTTCAATTTCTCAATTATTAATTGCTGAGAGCTGTTGCGTGAACTACGTCTACACGCTGCTTTTTGCTTAAATTCACGTTTGTTTTACTTATATATATTTTTTTATAATTATAAACAATTCGTCTATTAACTGATTAGATAGACACTAAGGTTTGCCGAGAAATATGCAAGTCATCAACACAGTGCGAAATACAGCAAGGCTTACGCTGCGTAATGGCTGGCCACGAAATGCTTTCAATAGCAACAACAGCAGCGTCCACACAAATATGACGCGCGCTTTCTCGCTGGGCCTGGCGCTTAGGCAACAAGATGTGTAAGTGTGATTTTCAAGGAAAAAGAGAGACAGCGAGCGTGAAAATGTTCGACTAGCAGATACTCTGTACACAAAAGTACGCTTTTGCTCATAGAAGATACGTTGATAATACAGCTGCTTGACACGAGTTTTACGATATTCAATAGCATACTGATTCGATACGATATAAAATATCGTAAAAACACTTGTATAAGAACTATCAAAGTTTTAAAGAACCAAAATGGATAGATTAATGGAATTTCTACCTTAAATACTAAACAATTGTTTTCCAGCTGGCTATTTATATTTTAAATTCCCAGCTGATGTCTTAATCTCCTTTTTAAACCTAAAATAAACTTGATCTTCCATATAAAATGTAGCCTCCAGCTTCTATTGTTTCTAAGGTCAAGAGTGTATAAGAGATCGTAATTGCTTTCTTCTTCAATCAATATACCCCATTTACATTTACTCACATTAAATTGGCATATCGTAAAGCAAGTAAATTCAAGAAAAACTGGTTAATAATTGGTTTTGTTTGTTGTTCCTTACAGTGTAAACGTGACCTTTGTGCGAGCGAGCGGCGAGAAAATCAAATCTTCCGGCAAAGTGGGCGACTCTCTGCTGGATGTGGTTGTAAACAATAACATTGATCTGGATGGATTTGGCGCTTGCGAAGGCACCCTGACCTGCTCCACTTGCCATCTTATCTTCAAAACGAGCGACTATGAGAAATTAGCCGATAAGCCCAGCGACGAGGAGCTAGACATGCTGGATTTAGCCTATGAATTAACAGATACTTCCCGACTGGGTTGCCAAATCACTCTGACCAAGGAAATGGACGGTCTTGAGGTTCATGTACCTGCCACAATAAACGATGCACGCGCTGCGTAGACTTTAAATACTCTACGTTTCTGCCCAAGAAAACCAAAACCAAGCAACCCGAACATTTGTTACAACTTGTTATATATATATATAACTATTTTTTTTTATTGAGTGCTATTTTTCTTTTAGTCAATTAATTATTATTCAATGAATTCAATTGTATTGTGTATGTCCCTCGGACACTAACAAGCTCAGGCCGCTATTATAGATTCCTGCATAAATGAATTTTGTATTCTTCGCTAGCTTTTTTGACAGTGTATACAATTTTTTAAGCTCAAAGGAGAGAAACAAAAAATGGAGATAAATGTATGTAAATATAATATGTGTGTTCGTAAATAAATAAATAGCAATCAGCTTTATTTTCATAAAACTCTGCCAAGTTGTGGGCCTTTTTAACTGAAAAGAATAAAACGAAAAGATGACTTTTAAATAGAAATATAACTTGTTTTATACCCTGTAAAAATTGTATTTAATGCTGGACAAAGGGAAATATACTCTTTTGCCTATGGAAAATATGTCTATGCTCTTATAGAGATGTATACGCATCATCAAGAGCCCAACTTTGGTTCAGGGCTCGGAACCATAAGAATGTTTTCGTTTTAAAGAATTTACTTTTTAAATTCAAGGCCGGTTTCTTGCTTTAATTCTGTATTATATTTAAATTTACCCAATAAAATATTTATCAGTTTTTGAACTGTTTCTGATAATCGAAAGGGATCCATTGCAGGATTAGTTAAAGCTTCGATTTAGGGTTCAGTTCGAGGAACGTGCTTCGGCTTAGGACCTTTTTAACTTTGAGACGTAATTGAGTATATAGATAATCGATCTCAGAGCTTATTAGAATTAAAGACATTTAATTTTCTTGCACGAATTATTTCACATTTTCTGTGGAAATGCCGTTGCCCTAAGTTGAAAAAAAAAAACAATATTGCCAGTCAAAAATAATAATAATGCTCAAGATAAAGCCACTTTTTTTTCTGTTTATCATCATTTGTGTGCAAAAAAATATATTTTATAGCAATCAAGAACCTGCTACTAACTGACTGCAATTTTTCAGAGTGTTTCTATCTGTGTACGATAGTAAATGTTAGGGTATTTTTGACTGGGCAGAAAAGTTGCCTTACTGATAGTTAAATTTATACCTATGTTCTTTGCAAAGTGTATTACACAACGAAGGAGGCGTCTGCCAGAGGAGTTGATATAGCCAAGTCTGTCTGTCTGCCTCTCTGTGTCTGTGCAAAACTAGTCGCTCAGTTTTTGAGGTAGCTGCATGAAATTTGGTATGTAGCCTTCTTGCAGGCAGGTAATATATCGGAGTCCAACGGATCGGACAACTATATCATATAGCTGCCACAGAAAGGAACAATCGAGCCAAAGAGTTGTTGTACAGGTAACTTTTTCTTTGCCCAAAGTATCTGAATAAAATAACAACTATGTTTTCTAATGATTAATACCGAACCCGATTCCCAATCAAACACATTTCAGTCGTTGTTTTTTTTAATAAAAGTAAACTTTTTATTATTTCGCAGCTATCAGATAAAGTAATAAATAAATAATTTAATATATACATCTGCTATATTAACTTATTGTAAACGATTTTCAGCTTTTCCATTATGCCGCTATGCTGTGCCTTGCCTTTTACTTGTATGCGTAATTTTACGATAGCTTTTTATTATTATTTATATATTTAACTGAAACTTAACAAATCTGCCAATGAGAGAAATTACGCCACAATTTCGTTTATTTCGTTAACCTAAAGAATTATGCATATATATATATATATATATAAATATGCAGATAAGGCCGATTTAGCCGTACATACTCCTATATGGATACGCAGCAAGCGAATTGGGGATAAGGAATCAAAAAAAAAATATCATCAAATATGCATATATTTATATTGAATACAATAAATAACCAAAACAATAAATAGTTAAAGGGAAGTTAAGCTGAGAAATAGTCGAGAGTTAAAAAAAAAATAAATAGTGTGAGGTGAGGTGAGGTGAGAGAGTTGAAGAACAAAGGTGAGAGAGGTGCACATAAAACTGATTTGGTTTTCTGTTCTCGCCGATCTGTGCTATGGTGATAATGGTGCTGGTGCAAAGGATGCCTAAGGATGGGGTTATCTAATTGACGTAGGCCATGCCCGCACCCTTGCGATCAAAGTGACGCACACGGACAAAGAGGAAGGCGGCGACTAGAGAGGCTACGGCCAATACAAGGAGCAGCATCACCAGGCCGCCCACAAAGCTGGGCACAGACATGCAAATGGTTTCAGCATCGGCAGAACGTGCCGACTGAATGACAACGGTCTCATTGCTGGCATTGCTGTTCAGCGCAAAGTTAACATCTCCTGGTGCCACCACTTGGATGATGCGACTCGTGTTCACGTCGGTCATCTCCTGTGCGTTGCGCTTGTAGATGCGCTGTGGCTTCATCACAATATCCATGGTATCACGACGTCTGCGCACACCGCGCAAATCATCCAGACCCTCAACGGAGCGTGGACGTCCGCCCAGGGAAACCAGATTGCCGCCAGCGCTGAGCTCATCCTTGCGCTTCACCGTGCTATACTGTCCAGGCTGGCCAGGTAGCGGTGGTGGCGGCAGACCCAGTTCATTGCTGTTACCCTGAGATGATTGCTGCTGCTGTTGTTGTGGCTGTGGCGCCTGTGAGCTGGCTGGACCGCTGCCAGCTGCCGACTCGGCTGTGGTCACCGCTGAGGTCTGCGCCTGTGGGGATGGCACTACGTCCGGTTGATTTTCAGAGTAGGCGCCGCTAGCATCGGCAGCAGGATGACGTGGATCGGGATAAGCTGCTGGGGGCAGGCCACCCAAAGCAAAGTCATTGCGTTCGTAGGCTTCTGGTGGACCGTATTCTTCGGACAGCGCATTGCCACCCAGCTGAGGCAGTCCATATTCACCACCAGGCAGTCCAGGACCACACTTGGGCTCGGGGCAATTGTAGCGGCAGACTTGGATGACACACTGGAAGTGCACATTCATGGAGTCGGGGAATTTGAAGGCCTGGAAGTAGGCAAAGCTAACCACCGATGCAGAAGGTCCAAAGTTCTTGATCTTTTGGAATTTGCTCATAATCTTGGGTCTAACAACGCAACCATTTTGATCCACCAACTGTATGGGTGCACGTTTGCCGTCATGGGCGACGCAGTTCCTCACTAACATATCAAACTTATTCTCATCATCCTTAATAGCCAACACCATGGTCATAGTTTGTCCGATCTTTACAATACCCGAAACTTCTGATGCCCAGGGTCCTTTGCCCACTTGAATCTGCATCCAGCACTGAAGATTATCACCCAGGAAGTTGGCAGTTACCGCATGCAACATGTCCACCTGGAAGGGTCTGAAGGTGACAGCCTTCTCATAGAAATCATACCAGGTGCAGCGTAATTTGCGTGCCTGATCCCACACCTCCTGCACATAGGGATCATACTGAATAATAATCGTATTCTCTACATAGCTGCCCGAAGGCGTGGGTGCTCCATAACCAGCAGCATTGTGATTAGCCGAACTGCTCATGCCACAACTATTCAGGAAGATCTCGAATGTGGCGCTCAAATGGCCAGTGCCGGGCTGCATATGTACACAGTGGGATTCGCTGTAGAAACCCTTGGAGAAGATCATGCCATAGAAGGGTCTGTCGAATTCAATGTTAACCCTCATGTGCGTCTTCTCGCACTGCACCTGCAGATGCTTGATCTGTGGACTGTCATTGGTGGTGGCCAGTGGCCAGGCCTCCTCGGACAGATCATTGGTGGCTCCAGTGCTTAGCGGACCCTGCGGTGCGCCATAAATGGGCGATGGCGCTGGTGGCCCATAGCCAGATCTGTGTTCCAGTGGCAGTGCAGCCGATTCAATGTGTGAGGCGTCGCCGTGCACCGAAAGATGCTGTAAAAATACAAAACAAAAAATTTTGGATGAGCTTTTCTTTCCAAATTCTCTAAATATAAGCGATATATAAGGAGTTCTACTATGAAGTCTTAGGGTGGATAGAAAGCTAATAAATTATTAATTACTAATTATAATTATTATTATTCATTGGATTATTGTAGTAAGCCAAGGTTCCAACTGCAACATTAACTTGGGAAAGTTTCCGAAGTTTCAAGCTAAAAACAAGCTAAAATCTGCTGCAAAGTTTTCGTAATATTTAATTGCCAAATTATGATATATATTTTAGCCCCAAAAACAAAACTAGCTATTTTTACCACCCGATTGCGGAATGTTTTCTGGGATTGCGGAAAAGTTACTACTAAATAAATGCTTGGTCGCCTCTTTTTTTTCTGTCATTTAATTTGAGAGGCGAGAGTTATGCAATTGGAACTCCTCGGTTTTCGAAAGAAGCGTGCCGGAGCGTTGAAAATTGCACACAGCAGTTTATTTATTTTGAAATTAAATAGCTGCCAGAGCGAAGCACGTTTATTTCAGAGTTCAGTTCAGTTGAAAGCAGGGCCTATTGCATAAGTCTCTGAAATACCCCCTAAAGAGACTGCTGCCTTGCCTCCACCCGCCCCTTCCATTCCTTCTGTCATCCACTCCTCATTCAACTCCATTGCTTCGCTTTCTTTTTAGCATATCTTTTCATTCCCGTTTCACATTTGGTTCATAATTTTATGGCATTTTTTTTTGGCTTTTTTTGTTGTTGTTGTTTTTGGCTGTGTGCACGGGAAGCGGATGTAACGCTGTTTCGTTGTATCTTAAGAAGACAAGTCAAAAAACCCAACGAAAATCGAAAGTTAAAGCCAGCTCAGCGATGACGTTGTAGATTAATTTTTCGGGGGAACCTTTTGTTGGCCGAAATGTCGTGAAGTTGGTTTTGAAAGTGAAATGACCAAAAAGACATAAAAGAAATAAAACCCAAAAGAAAAAACTCACTTAAAAAAATACCTCTAAATTTTTGGTAGATTCTATTTAATAACTGCTTTGCTACATGTTTTTTATTGATGTTCAATTAGATTTTTATGGCTAAAAAAGTGGCTAAAAATAAATGTTATTCTAATGCCTCCTAGCTTTTCGGTATGTGGATTATTCTATTGCTATTGGGTTCGATTTATATGCAGTTTTTTCTAGCTGTTGGCGTGCATTTCACTCGCCGCTAAAGAAAACTCTAGCGATAAATAAAATAATATAGCAATCTCAATGTATTAATGCGCCATAAACAAGAAAGTCAAAACTGGTACAAATCAGAGCATAACTGCAATTTCGCTGCCCCAATACAGACGGACACACAGACAGACAGACAGACAGACACGCAGATGCTGCATGCAGCAGCGAGGCGCCTCGTTGGCCAGTTAGCTGTTTGAGATACTCGAGTATCTCTCTCTCTCTGTGTGTGCGTGTGTGTGTGTGATTGATGCAGCTTAAATGGCTGTATAAATAGCAACTTATGTTGATTTACATATATATATACACATATATATATATATATATTTATATATATACATAGATATTTGTTTTTATTTTAGGCTTGCATTTCAAAGGAAAGCGCGTCCAACTGGCTAACAAAAAACATAACAATAATACCACACTTTATGGCCATTTGTTATTTTGATTGACGACCTTTCTTTTTGCTAAACCTCACTGTTAAATGTGTCTAACAGCGCTACTGTTAAGCACGCTCTCTCGCTCGATCTTTCTCTATCTCTCTCCTTCTTTGCTGCTGTCAGCTTTTGTTGCTTCTAATTACATTGATTAGCAAAGTGCCGTTTAATGCCGCTGCTGCTGCTGCTGCTGCTGCAATTGAGTCTTATTTATTGCACTTTTCATACCCTGCAGGCATTCAAAAATAAAGGGTATATTAACTTGCAATTGCTGCTTCAACAAGTACGCGTATTTCTAAGCCTTTTTTCCCGAAACTAACAGAACTGAGTGAGAGATCAGGCTAGATATTCTACGAGTTTCATATAGAGGAACTACGGTTACAGAGTATCTTCTAGTCGAGTCAGTCTTCGCTTGCAGCGCTCTTTCTTAGTTATTCTGCTATGTTTTTGCCTCCGTATCCGCCAGTGCGTATCGCATTGCCTCCAATACTCGTATCGAAGTCAGTTAGACTCGTACTCGCACCGCACTGCCACGAGAGATCATCTTGTGAACGTTGTCGGACCGTTGGAACGTTGGAGCGTTGGAACGGTCGATCAAGTCATCAATATGCCAAACAATGGGCACTCGCATTGATTTGCATTCGAATTGATATTGATAAACGGTAGTCCGGCGTCGAGTCGAAAGTGAACAGATCCGCTATAGCTTGAGTTTGCATAAGAAATAAATTCAAACCGATCTTTCTGTCTGTCTCTCTGTCTGTCTGTCTCTCTGTCTGTCCATCTGTCTGTCTGCTTCTTTAAAGTGGGGCACAAGCTGCGCGTCTCTCTAACTGTATAGCATTTGGCGTTTCCTAATTGAAATGATTTTTTGTTTGATATTGATTGGATATCATCATCTGTGGGTTTCTTCTAAAATTTCACGTTTCCAACACTTTCTTCCCTGACTGACTGACTGACTGAGGCCAGGCGAGGCCAATGCCGTTGCTTGAACTTACCTGTGTGTTGAGTACCAGGCACAATGCCAGAGCCCAGAGGCAACTGTGTCGCGTAAAGTGTCCCATTTTAGTGCTGCTATATAAATCTGTTCGATTATATAGTATCTGTTTTTATATTCCAAATTCGCCTTTTAAACACCAAAAATAGTTTTTTGTTTTTGGGTTTTTTTTTTATATTTTGTTTTTGCTGAGCTCTTCTCTCTTTTCTTAGCGGCGTTGCTCGCTGCTTTCTTCTCGGGTTTGTTGATCTTCTTGGTGTGCTTCTATCTGTAAGCAGCAGAAAAGAAAGGGGCACAAGGGTAAACAATGCATCGAATACTTCTAGTATTAAGTCAAGTTTTGCATAAGAATATAGGCCGTTGCTGTTAACACTCTGCTCCTGCATTTAGCATTAGCATTAACATTAACATTAACAGCAGTGACATAACAGCAGTCTGTGTAACGGAAATGCTATGCTAATGTTATGTTGGGATCAGCTTATAAATAAGAAACTGTTAGGATTATCAAAGAGAAAGAAAAGAAAAAGAAATCTGAACTGATTTGTTTTATGTTGGCAAGTTGAACTCACCATAAAAAAAATAGGTGTTTTTCAAAACTATTTCAATTATTGTTTGGTAATATTATTACAGATATATTCAATTATTTGTATTATGATAAAAAAAAGTATTTTCAAGGAATTGCTAGGTATTTTTTGTCTTAATTTAAGGCTAATTAATTAGCAAAAGTTTCAGGCTGATTCTGTTTACATATTTTCAATATTTAATTCTTTATTTCCATTGTGGATGCTTGGAAAATAAAAAAAAGAACATTAAAAAAAAACACTGATATCTTTAATGATGCTTTATTTAATGCCACAATCAAATTAATAGCAATCTTTTTGCTGTTGCTTTCATGCTCATAACTTGAATACCACTCAAATGACACTACACACACACGTATACACACCACACACACCACACACAACACACACACACTCAGAGAGAGACTTTTGAGAAGAAGAAAAAAAAAAGACACCGAAACTGCATTTTATGTAAAGTAAATGAAAACTCGCGCGCAACAAACAGGAACCACTTTCTATTTTCACTATAACAGTACTCCATGGAGGAGCTGCAGCAGCAACAGCAACAACAGCAACAACAACAAGAAGCTAAACGCCAACGCAGTTGCAAGATTTCTTCACAGTGGATGGCCGCACTTTATGGGCCCCATTAATTTGTATTTGTATTTGTATACGTATGATTATTTTTTTTTTTTTTTCTGATTCTTTTTATTTGTATTCAGATCTTTGTGTGCTGTGTACCACTGTGCGGGGCTGCTTACTTTACAGTTTGGCCTAGCATAGCATTAACATTGCGTTAACATTCGCTAAACATTTCACGTGCCGCAAGACGTTCGTTGCTTTGCCTGCGTCTTCGTCTGCTTGCCGACTGAGACTGAGACTCAGCACTCAGACGCAGCTTTCACACAGCTCCAACTGAGGCTGCCGCTGCCGCTGCTGCCGCCGCTGCTGCTAAAGCTGAGAGCTCAGTATGCAGCGCCGGCTGCCGCTTTTGGTGAAGAGTATGAAAAAAATGAGAAAAAAAAAGTAAACGGCGTCTGCAGCGCATTTCACTTGACTGAATGTTGGCTTCTTTTTTTCTGTTTCTTCTGTTTTTTTTTTTTTGTTTTTTGTATTATTTTATTTTGGCTTTTGTGGTGAATGTTGTTGTACTAGCTGAGGCAGTTTTACTTTTACAGATGGCTCAGAGTAGCCAGCCGAGTAACAGTGGCCCAGCATAAGTATTGCACCGCTCAGCAACACCCCAACCCATGTAAATGGGTTTTTAACAAGCGTTGGCCATAAATTGACTCGGCCAGCGCGCCAAACCGGCTTTAAGCCAGAGTTGAGCAAGTGTACCATTAACCCACTGAAACAGTAACGGACGCTTGCTGCGCTGCGACTGCGCTGTCTGCCATTGACGCTGCTGCCTGGCTGCCTGCCTGCTGCCTGTGCTTGACCCTAACCCCAACCACAACTAACTTGTCTCGTTACGCAATGTTCCCAAAAGAACTTTAATGAATGGGAGCTGGTCAGCTGGCCAGCTGCCTTCTGGCTTCTACTCGTAGTGTGTAGTAGTAGTGGTAGTGGTAGTAGTATATTTATATATAGCTCTATTTAGCTCGGCGCTTGTATTTGTGTGTGGGCTGCTCATTTAACGGTGCTTTGCTGCTGCTTCACTTTCTTCCTCAATTCAACTTAACTCAACAATTTTCACCCGAGCAAAATTGTCAGCAATTTGCATACGAAAGACTTAAGACACAAACTTGGCAATTAGCAATCCAGCGAAATTTTTGTATTTTTTTTTTGTTTTGTTTTGTTTATTTGACTAATTGCTGCCCAAAAGATTCCTTATCAACGCCTGCCTCTAATCGCAGCATTAGCGTGAAATTAAATAAATTTGGCACAACGAATTTCACATACACTTTAAGCATAATTATAAGAGGAAATGCTGCAGAATCCTACAGAAATATTCTGTAGTGTTTTGATTGAAGTAGATTATAAAAGTTGAAATATGTAGCGTATTTAGGACCTCAAATATATATATTAAATATACCCAAAACTCTGCCGATTCTTAGCGGATCGTAAATATTTGGCAACTCCTTTCTTTCCACTAATTTAAATGTTTTAAGCCGGGCTAAAGAACACTTTGAGATGAACTTTTTGTCTGAGTCAATCGAAAAAAATGCTGTAAAAAGATGAGCTAGGATATTTTTAAGAAATCCAATGGAAGGGTATAAAACGGTGGCTATTTCCAGGCTGCCTTTGGGGTTGGTTTTCAGCTGGTGAAGCTGTCTTTTCTTTGGCTGGTTGCTGCCGTTGTTTGTAGTTATGTGTAACTGCTTATGATGACTGTCTTGTTATTGTTGTTATTATTATTGTTGTTGCTGTGGCTGTTGCTGTTGCTGTGGCTGTTGTTGTCGTTGTTTGGCATAAGGCAAGTGAAAGTTGGCGTTTGCCATGCGCACTCCCAGTGAGCTTTCGTCTTGGCATCTCTTTCTCATATAAGGGCATTGCTGCTGCTGTTGCTGCTGTTATTGTTGTTGCAGCTGCCTTTTGTTTTCTTTTTTAATTAACACAATCAAATTACAGTTTGTTTGGCATTTCTACATATCGTTATCGTTATCGCCGCATCAAAAGAAAGAAGAGATTTTGCCCTGAAACAAAAGACTCAAGGTGCGAACTTTTGTTTTCAGTCTTCCTGACTAATTAGCTTAGGCAGCCAACGCAACTGCACCTGCCACAAGGCACACGGCACACGGTACACCAACAACATTTTCAGCCAACTTGCAGCACCTTTTGTTGTTGCAAGCACGCTTTGTTCTCAGCTTCAAATTTGTTGTTGCAAGCCAAGCACTCACATTAAATAATGTGAAAAGTGCCTTGCAAGTGAAAATGCAATGAAAAGTTGCTGCTGTTAGTTGTTCTTGTAGCTGTTGTTGCCGTTGTCATTGTGGTTGTAGTTGTTGGCTTGTTTTGTGGGTTGTTTGTTTGCTTTTTGAAGCGGTGTGCAAGCGTCCATTGATTGAAATGACAATCGATGTGGCTGCTACGGCTGCTGCGGCTGCTGTCTCCTCGTCAGAAACTAGGTGAACCACTGTGCACACTGTGGTACACATAGCGCTAGCGCTCGATTTGTTCTAATTCTTGATAATTTACGTGGACGCCGTTGCCTGATGACCGACAATTTGGGCTAGAAGAGCCGGATATTGCTTTGGAATCAGGCGATTCAATTGATGACACACTCGAATTGCCTTGACGAATGTGTCAGGCCAACAATCAAAGCCAAATAACAGACCTGAGCTGTCTCCCATATAATTTCCACAAAGTCTTATTGATTTTTATTGGAAATTTACTATTATTGATTATTAATAAGAACTTGAATGATAGCAGAAACTAAAGTTGGTTTTTTTTATACTTTTTTTTACTTTTAATGACCTCTTTTATATAGAAAAGTTTCGCTATAAAAAGTGAAGAATGATTTTATTCTATTAAGCATTTAATTTAATTTCCATAATTTATATGAATAATATTCTTAGCTCCTTTGTTGTTGCTCAAGAAAAGAATAAATGCATTTTAATTTGATTGAAGAATTGATGGCTCAATTCAAATGTGGCTTACAGCCTCGATTTGGCCTGAACCTACTGAACTCCTCAATATAAAAAGCCAGCTATAATTTGGCTTCATCTGTGAAGCTTCATTTAAAAATCTCTGTCAAATCCTTTGCTGTCAATTAAACACTAAAGTAGCCATCAATAAAATGCATTTAATGTTACGCTAAATTAATTTCTTTGCAGTATTCGAGGGGATCATCGTTTGGCTTTTTTTGGCAGGCAGCTGCTGCCTGCTAAGTTTCATTAATTTAATTGAACGCTTTCACAAATCCCCCCGCAACACAACACAAAAAAAAAAAAGCAGAAAAAACACTTTACACTGTCCGGCACTGTTCAGGTGGAGTTTACAGTGGGGAGGCGATAGGAGGCTAAACATTTTTGCTTAATTGAGCACGCCGTCGAAGATAGACATCAACGATTGAAGCTGACAAATATTTTGCGTATGACACAGATGGCAGAGATATGATGGCGAGTAACGGCCAAACCCAGACCCAGACCCAAACCCAAACCCAAAAATCAAAGCTAAACAAACAATGGGCACGCACAGCTTTTGTTTAACATAAGAAAACAGAACTCAAAACAGAGTTTTGGATCTCTTTGTCAGTTTTCAGTTTTATGACTTGGAATGTTTTTTGTTTACCACTTCGATTGCTGCCGCTGCTGCTGCTGCTGATGCTGCTGCTGCGGCGCTGCTCTGCTGCTGTTTGGCGGGTAAAAGTTTCACTGCCTTGAAAATGTAACGGTGCTACAACCGCCTCACAGCAACAGTTGCTGCTGCCTGTTGCTTCTGCTGCTGCTGCTGCTGCCGCTGCTGCTGCTGTAAATTATCGATATTATTTGCCATTGTGGCATAGAAATTGAAGCCCCATGCGTAATTAACTGCAAACACATGTCTCCATCTGCAACTCTATACAAGTATATATATATATATATATATATATGAATATATCTATATCGAACCGCAGCTCCATTGGTTCCATTGGATGCTGTGAAAGTGAAATTGTTAACGCCAAAGAAAAGCAAACAGCCACAGCAACAGCAAGAGCAACAGCAACGGCAAAAGCGCAAAAAATGTTAACCACCAAGGTTTGTTGTTGGCAGTGAAGGGGCAATTTACGTTTCATTTCATTTTGTGGTATGTGCCTCAGTTCACTTCTTTTTTTTTTCTTCATTTTTCTCTTCATTTCTTTATAGTTATTAAGTAACTTTTTTACTGAGATCTGCGGCAGCTGACAAACAATTTGTATTTGCAGCCAGCTTAAAACGTGTTTCAATGCTGAAAGGTTTCGAGTATTTTTCTCTGAAGACAAAGTGTTAAAGTGGGCCAGTTTCGATTTCATTTTATGTGCCTTTAATTTGACTCTTAACTTGGCCAACACTTAGAGTACCAACATAATTGATTGAACTTTTTAAGACAACAACAAAAAATAAAAAGCAAAAAAGAGATAAGCTATTTATTTGCTATGAATTTTAATGTTTACTTTGTGTACTGAGAGTCCGAGTGCTTGTCATAAAAATTGTAATAAACCTGTGAAAAATGCTCTTAACTTTGGCTATTTGTTGGCCGCGTTATGTGCTTATAAAAATATTTATATAACAAGCCTGCACTTTGAGTTAAATTTATTATTTTTTTTAGTTTTTTCCTTAATATTTATGTAGCTAATTAATTTTGAAAATTTTTGACGTAATTTTTTATTTATGCAATTTTCGCTTAATATTTATTATTATTCTTTTAATTGTCATTTTAGTTTAGTTATTATTTATTACTTTTTTATTTTTTTTGCAATTTCTATTTTATTTTTTACAATTTTAATTTGGTACTCAAACAAAAGACTTAGGCAACAAACTTGCCACGCACATTTCACCAAAACACCCGCAGCCATAAAACTTGAGACATATCTAGCCGAAAAACCGCCAGGCAGGCAGGCAATTTTTTCGCGCCAAGCATTATGTAAAATAGAGCAGACAATTAGTTTTCTATGCTCCAGTTTTTTCTTTTGGTGGACTGTGCGCTTCGGCTGCAGCACGCAGCACAACAACAACGGCGCGACAGTTGGCGACAATTAAAAAGTGATAAGGCGCCCGCAGCCGACAGCCGTTTGCCCGCCCGCTGCCCGCCACCCGCTGCATCCCTGCTGTGTGTCTGTGGCACACTGTGGCAAATGAAAGTAAATTGTTGCATGCCACGGCGACTGGCGGCATTCCATTCACTCATTTTTTTTTTCTTTCTAGCGACTTTTTCGTGAAAATTTTTTCGCATATGCGTAGCACAGCACAGCACGCAAATAAATAGACGCCAGAGGAAAACATGATAACGCATTTATCGCAACAAAGGGAAAGTGAAAATTGACGTTGCAACAATCTGCATATGTCCGTCTGTCCACAGACACAAAGTGTGTGTGAAATGGAGCGTCAAATTGGGCAGGAATATTGGGGCGGGTAGATATGCCCACTAAAATTGGCTGAATGCGGGACGACAACGGGTAACAGAGTATCGTAGTGTATGGAAGATATATACCTTTTGTAGTCCAAATCCTCTAGATCTTTCTAATCCATTGCTTCATATATGTTTTAAGATTATTTAGGGCAATCATTCAAGTATTTTCCAGCCTAAAAGGGATTCGAATTTGCACCTGAAGTCAATACAAAATTCGGGACCGTAAGACTTCCGCTCCGAACCTCAACGAATCTTGTAATTTGTTCCTGTAAGCCATTAATAATACATGACGATCGTACAATAGACCAAAGGCATACGTTATGCGCTTTCTTTGCCCATTAGATTTCTCCTCGTTTGGCTGATTGAAGATAGACGCTGTGGCTCCTGTCAACTTCAACAATAAGATATAAAGGAAGCCGCCAAAGCCAGGCCAAGCTGTGGCTGACTGGACGGATGGAAATAGTGCCGTTAGTCAGGATCAATGATAAGCAAAGAAGAGTTAAACAACCGCTAAAAAGCAGCAACAACAGCAACAATTGAGCCCCAGTTGAAACGAGACAATTAACATAATTTACGGTACAACTTCTCCCCCTTTTTTCTGTTTTTTTGTTGTTGCTGTTGAATCGATTGGTTGACCAAGCCGAAGCCATTTACTTTCCATTTCTTTTAACGGTAAACCAAACGAAGCAGCGAAGCGAAATTGAGCAAAGCATCCAATTGCAGACAAGTCATGACATGAGCCTGGTCGGTCACATTAACTGTAACTTGGGACTGGAACTGTAACTGGGAACGGAACCGGTTTCAATGAAAGTAAAAACTCAAGGGCTTGCACTTTCTGCCCAAGTGCAACGGATATGGCAGACGACGACGACGCTGACGGCGACGACTTCAGTGCCGGGACCAAGTCTACGACCAAGTGAAAGAGAAGAAAGCCAAAAGAAAGAAGAAAAGATGAAGCAAGCGAAGAAGAGGCAACAGCAACTGCTAGCTGCCATATCCTCGATGTGGCCTCGCAACGCATCGTTAGCTTCAACGACGCCGACGACGACGACGACGTCGGCTTCAACTGGGGGCCGGTTGCATTTTGCTCTGAAATAATTAGTGACCCAATTTCTTGGCTCAACCGACGACGACGACGACGACGACGACGACGACGCCGACGCCGCAACGTGTTCCGCTTGCCTGCCTTGCTGCTTGCCACAAAACGCATGCAATTTGCTTGGCTTGACTTGGGTTGCAGTTGCAGCGCTGCAACGCTGCAACGTTGCCTCTCTCGTATTTTGTGGCATGCATGCAAAGAAAGTGGTTTTCATTTCTTTACAATTGCTGTCAGCGGCTGCCTCACTTGCCTCACTTGCCACAGTTGCCACAGTTGCAAGTGGATGCACTCACACATGCATTCACATGCACTCATACACACTCATACATAACTCTTGAGTACTACTCACACTCTTCGACTGCACCTCTCGCCAGGCTTTGCAATGCAATCAATGCAGCCATTGATTTGCATGATAATCAACATAGTTTTTTTTCTTCTTCTTACTTATTCATTTAAATCATAAATTGATTGTATTTTTCATAGAGTTGCCTACCCGGGGGCAGGGTTACCTTCCTTTCCCGAGAGTCAAATGAGTTTTTGTGGTGTCACAAAAACTTTTGAATTGATTTCGAGATGAATGGAAATGCGGGAATGCCAGAGGAATGACTAAGCAGTTAAAGAATCTATAAAGAATTCAGTAATTATAGTAATTAAATAGTGATTTAAGCAAGGCTGTAATTAATTAGATTAACTATGCTACTAATTATACGAGTATAGAATTCTGATAAGCGATATAAATCGAAGAGCAAAGAGTTAATAAAGCAACCCAACTGGTTGTCTTTATATCTATAGATTGTTTTGAATAGGTATCAGTAGCATTGGGGAATTCCTACGCAATTTGTACTATCGATAACGATAACGATAGCTAATTCAATGAAAGAAATCTCATTGGTATTACACTTTAATTTTACCTCGCTTTTTACTCTTAATAACTGCCCTGATCGACTCTAGTTATACTCATAGATAGGAGAAAATCTCATTCTCTAATAGCCTGGAATACTTATCAAAATAGCTGCGTAATTGTTGCTGTCAGCAAAACCATTCTGAACTGAACTGAAGATGTTGCTGTTGCGTGCAGCAGCAGCAGCAGCAGCAGCAACAGTTGCAACAATGTCTTGGCGCTTGCAATGAAAGTTTTGTGTTGTTGTTGCTTGTGTTGTGTGGAAAAACTGCGTGAAAATTGCACAGGCGGGCAAAGACAATTGCCGTTAATTTAAAATTGTCGCCAAGGCAGCGGCAGCGACAGAGACTGAAGCAGCGCAGTAAACCAGTAATTATATTGCTGCAAGTGGCGCAGCTTCTCTTTCACCTGCTACTACTGTGTGCTGTGTCTGTGGAATCAATTAAAAGTATTGCCAGTGCTATGTTTGGGCAGATGACAAGTGCCAGTAGCAGCAACGGCAACGGCAACAGCAGCAGCAACAGCAACAACACACGGGCAACAGCAACGTCTGGCAACACGGGCAACACACTGCGTATGAGCAACCCACTTGGCAGACAACCACCGCATACAAGTGCAAGCGCAGTGCACGCGTGCTGCCTGCACAAACACAGATACAAGATACAAGATACAAGATACAAATACAGCTGTATAAATAGCTATAGCTATGGCTAGGAAAGTATCTATGAATTGCTAGCGAAATTGTTTTCATGTGCGCCAAAGTGGAGCAGTTTTTGAACAAAGCAATTCGCAAGATTAATCAAATACACACACATAGATGCAGTCGCTTTAGCTCTGTGGCTCTTTGACTAGCGCATAAACCACACCAACAGCCACAGCCACAGCAGCAGCAGCAACTGCAGCAACAGCAACAGCAGCAGCAACAAATGAGAAGCGGCACAAGTCAATTTCAGACTTTCATTCGCGCGAAACGCGATGAAATTTCACCAAACAAACGAAGAGAACACTGCGCGCACCGGCAAACGACTAGCAGCAGCAGCAGCAGCTAGTTCCAGTTCCAGTTCCAGTTCCAGTTCCAAGCCTGGATACACTACGATTCGATTTGATAGAGTGTGCCGCTTCTGCGGGTGGCTGCCAAATTGAAAGATTTATGCAAATTAAACTAATGAACAAAAAACCAACCAAAAAAAGAAGCTAAAAATGCCGCTGCTTCACGCCTCAGCGGCTATTTACTACTCGCACACACTCACACACACTCGCACACGCACACCAAAGAGTGTAAGTACAGCTCTTTTGTTATTAATAATTTCCGCGTAGTGCACGCCAAGGCAAAGACGAAAGTTAAGCGTCTGCTTTCTTTTGCTCTCCTCAATAATAGGCAAATCTACACACACAAACAAACATATGAATACCCGAAAAAACAACAACAACAACAACGAAAAAGCAGCTAAAAATATTAACTGAAAACACTTTGCTTTTCTTTCCATAATGTTGCAACGCTTTTGTGCGCAAATGGAGCTTCAGTTTTTCTTTCGGTTTTTCTTTTTGTATTCTTTTATTACTCGTGTACTCCGACTATTGCCAGCCTGATTAAAAAATCAAAAAAAAAAAAAACAAATAAAAAAAAAACCTGGTTATATAGTGTGAGGTGCTCAGAACTGGTAGAAGAACTAACGGGTTTGATAAGCGGATAAAATTTCAATTGGCTTAGTGTTGCACTCATTTATTAGAAATTCTGCATTTTATGCTAATTAGCCGATAGAAAAAGTAATAATAATATTAATACCAACATTAATAGGCTTTCTATAGGGTATTTTAATTAAATTGATATAATTAATGCATTACAAAAATTAGCTATAAGCTTTGTGAACTTAATTATAAGATTATAGCCAGAGCTCTGCTCCTAACATTATGTAACTCATAGGCTAAGGATATTGTTTATGATAAATAATTTAAATAAATTCAATAATAAAGAAACGATAAAGAAATTAAACTGTTTTTTTAATGGGTATAGGGTATTTTTCTCTGCAAAAGAGTTTACGAAATATGCCAGGCGTTTTGTCCCTCGACCCAAATAAATAGGCAAACGGAAACAGACTCGGAAAAAGTTCAGAGTTTTTCAAATAGAAGCCAAAGACTTCTCATTGTTGGCTATTTTTTAGTTTTCAGAGATATAAAAAAATAAATGATTTTTTAACCCATAACTTTTCGGAATATAATTTCAAAATTGTTTCCTTAGAAATTTTCGAAAAGTTGCCGAAAATGCTGAAATTTTGAAGCCAAAAACTTGAATTTTTTTGTTAATTTTGGCACTGCTATTTGAGCCTGCCCAATATGACTTTTTATGCCATAACTTTTTGGAAAATTATTTCAAAAGTTTTTGAAAAATGTTGCAATTTTTTGTACTCAGTTCTTACCTGTAATTAGTGTTAATCCCTAACGTATTATAATCCCTTTTTATCTGAGAGAGAGAGAGCGAGCGAGAGAGAATGGCACAGCGGCTGTTTTGTGGAGCGTTGATCACGGGGACTTTGGCTTTTCGCTAAACGGTTTAAAGGTTTAACCGTTGTGACGGCTTAGCGGCTTAACGGCTTTTCTGTTCGAATTTTTTGCACAAAATATATTCAAGAGCAATGCGAGTTGCTCGTGTGTTTTTGCGTTGTTTTCACACTATATTCAAAATATTTCACACTCAAGACTTGGACCACACGTGTACAGTACGCGATTCGTACGCGAAATGTTCAGGACGAGCTGGTCTCTTTTTTTGTATAAAAAAAAAAAATGGTATTCGAACTTCGGATTCGGAAACGGAATCGATGCACTGCAGCAGCGTCGACTCGTCGCACATAAAGTTGAAATGAAAATGCGGCCCAGCCGTATCTGTAACCAAGATTTTATATCGCGTGAAAGTTTTGACCCCTTTCTGTTGTGTGTTTGGTCGCTCAGTCGCTTCGCTCCAGCGCAGAGAGAAACAGAGAGAGAGAGAGAGAGAGAAAAGCCGAGCGAGAGAGACAGTGAGAGAGTGAAGTTTGCTGAGAGAATTTTGTTGTAAAATGCAAAACAAGCTATTTTTGGCTATTCTTTGGCGCTGACGCCCCGAACAAAACCCGAACCGCAAACGAATCCGAGCCCCGAACCCGTTGTAGCAACTTTTCATTTCAGGCCGCTTTCTGCGGGCCTTTGTTTTTGGCCAGCCAGCAAGCTACCTCAAGGTAACTGATGACGTCGGCAGCCTCAGCTGTGACTATGACTCCGACTGCGACTGCGATTGCCTAATTTCGATTGTTATTCACAAAGGGACTCGGCTGAATCAGCTCCTAACGGCTTCACCGGCTTTCAATCGGCCATGCTTATTATTCTGGCCAATGCATTGGAAAATTAAATTATGGCCCACGTTATGCAATCATTAATGATATAATAAGCGGCATATCTACAAGAAATTCAACTGTAAACCACCTAAATCATCATTAAGGTGGCACCTCTTCTGTTGTTTTTTTTTTTGGGTGGGTTGACCTTTGCCTCAGCACCTAGCGGAAATAAATTAATTGCTTAATTAAGTGTCGTTTTTGTGAGTGCATTGTTTGCATTGCCTTTGTCTTAATCAAAATAACAAATATCAACAATATTTGATGAGCAAGTTTGTTGCCTAAGTCTTTTGTTTTCCAAATGCATTTCATATGCAGACCGACAAAACTAAAGAAAGCCCCCAATTTTTAATGAATAATATTCATTTGTGAGCAAGTGAGACAATTTGAACTCAAATTAAAATCACTATAAAATCAGCATAATTATATAAACAGTTCGATTTCTAAGAAAGGTGAGGAAAGTTTATTTTCTCTGTTACTCGCATGCTACAAATTATATTAAACATTCGGGAGATGATCACATTATTATCAAGAATTTGGCCATAATTTATAAACGTTTTTCAGGCTGCTAGAGACAGTTTAAAGTCTTAAGAAATACGCATTTTTAGCTATAATTTTCATATGTCCTAAGCTTCCCATGGATATGGAAATGTTCAAATTAAATTAATTAGATAAATAGCTGTGTGCCCATTTTGTCAGGCGCATAATTTGTCGATCAATTTGGCAAGCTTAGAGATGTCCCAGAAACTCGATAAGTAGCGTGATATTTCGACAATCAGCGCAATTTTCGATGATGAAATGGCACAAATATTTATCGTAAATATGTGTACCCAACAAAAAAGGCAAAAAAAAAAGCTAAGCAAAGAGCAGAGTGAAATGAAAATGCGCCACAATTTGCAAGCCAAATTCGGAATGCCAAAAAAAAAAAAAAATACAGAAGAAAAAATAAACAACAACAATGATCAAAAATAACTTTGTCAATTGGCTACAGCTGCCTGGCTTAAGAAACCGCTGCGATCTTCATGAACTTTCATTTGTGCGTGGCGCTGGCGCTGGCGGATTTACTCGCACTCCAGCGCCTTGGCTGACCAAGCGATGACAGCATTAAAAAGAAAAAAGAAAGAAGAAAAAAAGCCCAAAGAAGATCATGGGACACACCCGTCGTCAAACGAAAGAAATCGAAAGTTCCGTCTCCGCATGAGACTTGGTTTCAATTTCATTAAAGGCATTGGGCACATGGCTTCTTGTTATTGTGATTGTTATTATAATATACCCTGTACCCTGTGAAAGGAGAGTATACAGGGTATGGGATAAGTTATGCCTGGCACTCTTTGTAATATATTTATTCTAAGCAGCCTTCTAGCCGTCCTGCTCAGCTCTTCCAGCTGTGTCTATATAAGAGAGAGAGTGCATCTGCAGAGTATCTTTGTAGTCGTGCACTCCCGACTAGAGCACGCTTTACATGTCGCACTCCGGATCCGGTGTGATTCACACGCAGGGTAACTTTGATGACGCTTGTCATCCCGCAGCCGTTTTGCCTACCTGCGTACCAAGCATTTATTGTGCTAGTCTCAAATTAAAAATTTATCATCAGTTACGCTGGCGACAAAGCCAAAACGGAATCGGAATCGGCGTCAGAGCCCTCGAAGCCGGAGCCGGGCGTGGAACTTAAAATTGGGTCAGGGACGTGCTCGGCATACTAATCAAATTATGCTCACACTTTTTTTTTGGATGACGCACAACCAAATTGAAATTGAGAAATGTTACAGCCATAATACGGGCCTTTTCTACAAAATTCTTGAAGGTTAAATCGAGTACGTGTATTTATCTAAAATGTGGCAAATGTATCTAATTATTTAATCAAAGTGGAAAGTGTTTCAACTGTAATAAAGCGGGCAACAAGGAGGGCAATAAAGAGGGCTAATTTGAGTATGTAAAGGTTAGGTTAGGTTTAGACAAACTTTGGCCTATTTTGGTCCAATGTGATGCCGTGTGGATCCTTTACTTCTGCTCTTTCTTCTGGACAGAAAGGGGACTAGCCCGAAGCGTGTACAAATATGGCTATCCTAGCTCAATAAAGTATTGCTAGATAGGAACTAATTGCTAGAAAGGGAGCTTTAAGATATTTTCGCCTTCTGCGGCTTAAATGTAGCTTAAAAGTGCCTTCTATATTTGTCCTGGCAGCCATAATAGGCTAATCTTGAACTGCAGGGCCATCCCGTAAAGAAACAAGCTACAAAAGAAATCATTAGGAAGCTAAAAGTATTCAAAAAGGATTAGCCCAGCAATTGGCCTTAATGTTGGCAACAGAAAAGCCACAAAAAAGTGGCTATTAAGCGGCTTCAATTGAATGAACTGCATTGACTAAGAAGACTCGGCCTAAATGCTAGTCTTCTATAGTCTTCTATAAAATATAAAATGCTTTAAGCCCCATAAATTTGATTATTAAAGCTATCCATTAATACTAAAAATAATAAGTTAACTCTCTATTAATAAACACTAAAATATCGTCTCCGCTTAATATCAGACAGAGTCGTCGTATATGATGATAAATGATCAACTAAATATTCAGAGTACTCATTTTTCACTCGCCAGGGAAATGGTGAAAAGCCAAAGAAAACTACAAGAAAACTGATATCTCTTCGATTTATTCAGTTTTCATTTCGTTTCGTTTTTGTTTGCTTTTGTTTTGTTTTGTTTTATTGAACACAAACAAAAAATACAAAATAAAAAACAAAAAACCAGTTATAAAAGACTCCAAAGTTTTGCACAATTTGCTAGCGCTTTTTCTTTATGGCGCTGCAGTTACGATGGCTATAACGGTGCATGGCTTAAACTCTTATATTGTTTATTAACAAAATAATGTGACTTATTGTTGACCGGACCCGAACTCCGGACCCCGCCCCAACCCGCACCGCCCCGCCCCGACCCACCCCACCCAGTTAAACGATGCCGATGTCAATCATTATGCAAGTCCGCTTCCAAGTTCGGTCAACGCGCTCAATGGATTCGCTGGGCGACTTCACTTTCCATTTCTTTTGTCAGTCACTCCAGAGTCTGGGCCATAATTTTTTTCTGATATCTTTTTTTTTTTCTGTTGTCTCGTTGCTTTTCCGTTACTGTCGTCGGCCCTTAATTGCATATATACACACGAATATATATATATATATATATATAGAGTAGTATCTGAGCTGGAGTATATTTATGCATATGCAGGGAGCAGAAACAATGAACCTTGATCAATAATGACGGAGGTGGAGCTCTCAGCTCTGAGCTCTGAGCTCTGAGCCCTGATCTCTTTTGTTTGATTCAATGGGTATGACTGCCTTATAAGTAGTATAATTATTGAATTTTTGTATGAAGCAGTGAAGTATGCAATGGAAAGACTTTCCCACTCAACAGTTCAAAATATTATTGGGAAAATCTTGAATGAAAGTCGGTGCAATAAATTGATTAAAAATGGAAGAAGGATTACCCAAAGGCTGGCTGCAAAACAGCTTACCAAAGGGTTTAAGTCTTAAGCCAGATTTAAACCTTCTATTCAGAATCATCTTTATATCCTAGCAGAGGTTAATATAATTTTCTCACGAGGTGTGTAATGAATGATTGAAGTAGGCAACTCCGACCCCAAAAATAATATATATTATTGATCAGGGACACGGAATGAATTGATAATGCTATGTCCTTTTATTCGTCTGTCTATCTGTCAGTCTTTAGATGGATCGTAGAGTTAAAACATGGAGCTGTGGCTTGAAATCTTAATTTCTCTAAGAATCTTCATAAAACTTACAAATAAGATGCATTTTATATGTAGTAATTATTTATTTATAATTAATTTATTTACACTAAAGAGAGCACAATATTCAGATACAAAGTTCCATCAAAATATATTGAAAATACTTATTATTTTCTCTAGAATATACAGCAGTAATATTTAAATTATTTCAGCCTGCAAAGCTAGTAAGTATCTTAACCTTTTACTTGATTTAAAGCTAGTTTTTTGCAGATTTTAAGTCCCCTGATTTCTCGCTGTGCACAGCATACTATAATTGATTTCTAAGTCTTTGATTTTTTGGCTGCTGCTGTGCCCTTTTCGCTGTTTTTCTCTAGTGCTGCATAAAAATGTGGCTTAATTATTGTTTTATGCATATGAAGGGGTGTGTGCCTTTGTCTGTGTTGAGTGTGTGGTCGGTTGTCGGTTGTCGGTTGTTGGTTGTTGCTTGTTGGCTGTTGCCTGGCTGAGTGACTGAGTCATGCGCTATATATCACTTTCACTCGCCTCGCCAAATCGCCAAAGCACACAGAGCAGCAAAACGACAACGGCAACAGGCAACAGGCAACTGGCAAAAATCTCAATCAGGCGCCGAAAATGGCAGACAACCGAAACGCAGACGGCAATAGGCGTGTCTGCGGCCAAAGGAACAACTGTTGCAACAAGCAACAGCAACAAGCAACAGCAACAGCAACTGCAACATTTTGAGACTGCAAGCCTTTTGTGGGCAATTTGCATTTAATTGTGAAAGATACTCTCAACACAGAAAGCAATCCACTCAACTGGAGTTGCAGTTGTTGCAAGTCTATCAAAAGCCGTTGAAAGGCTTAAAGTGTCTTTTGTCATGTTGCTGTCCGGCTTAAAAAATTACATAAGCTTCCTAACTGTTGCCAAAATAAAACGGTTAACAATGCTTTTCTAAAGGCTTAAGAAATCGAAATCTAACACGCTTTGTTTGTATTTTGGTTTAAAATCTCGAATCTCCAATTTCAAATTTCGAATTTCGAATTTTAAGCTAACGCCAAGACAAATAGCTGCAGCAAATAGTATTTATTTAACTCATTTTGAAAGACTTTTTTTTTATTAGAAATGATTGTTGTGTATCTTTCAGATGGAAAGATTTTCACTTTCATTCACTGACCAAATACCTAAAAGATATTCACAGATACAGATACAAAATATACATATATATTTCTTGGGTGTGTGTGTGTGTGTGTGTGTGTGTGTGTGTGAGTAGAAGATTCATGCGTATGCAAATTAGCTGAACAGCTTCGAAGACGGCGACAACAAGGCGCAGAAATACCGTAAGTGGCCAAAAGCAAAATCTCTGCTACAGATATGAGAAAAGATGAAAACACTGCTGCTACACAGAGAGAAAATATGCACTCCAACTCAAAAACAGAATAAGACTTTCATGGGAACATTTTAATACAGATTTTATGAGCTTAATTTCCAGTTAGGAGCGTCTCATATTCCAAGAGACTTTCGACGCAGTCAGCTGCCTTGATAGACTTAGTAAACTATTTCTCTCAGTGTATACTGGTAGTACCAACTAACAACTGACTACCAGCATACGCACACCGAAAACAGTTAACAGTTTTTGGCAAATGAAAGAGAAATTGTGTGTGCGGCCGGCCGACAAAAAAAAAAAAAACTTATATGCTAATTGGTGCGCAAGCTGAAAACTTTAGCTCAAATATCATTTCAGAAATGATATGAGAGCTGCTGCCTGCTGTCTGCAGTAATATTTACTTATAAGTAGAGTGTAGAGGGAGTTGATGGAATGAACATAGAAATTTGCATAATAAAACATTTAAAATTTAAACAATATATTAATGAATAGTTGTTGCTGGCCAAGATTTCATCATAGCAGCTGCGTTTCGGGATTTTGGGATCGTTCAATAAGAAGGGCTTTATTCCAATTAAATTTTATTACCTTATTCTCTATCTTATCTTTCTACCGTAATTTTTATGTGGAAGAAGGGTATCTCTTAGTCGAGCACTTTCTAATGGCTTTCTGCCTCTTTTTATACTAGGGTACTTCAGCCTTGGATGAAGGGTATCTGTGAGTCGAGCACTTTCTAATAGTTTGCTATTTCTTCTTATACTATCTTTATTTATAGAAATTTATTATGAATTATAAATTTGCTTAGCAAAGAGCAAAAAAAAAAACTAATAATATTCAAAGATGGTAAACGCTGTCGCTTTCTATAAGTCTTTCTAGGGTCTATTTTGTGTGTAGGATTCGCAATTTATTTGATGGCCGGCAAATGTTGCGTAACCAAACGGGAGATGCATTAATCAAAGCAAACCGATTATGTATATTTTTTTCAGTTTTTTCAGTTTTTTTTTTGTCGTTTTTAAACCGTTGCTGAGAATACGGTGAAATGCTTGGGGAATTTGACACCTATTAAAATGATTTGGTTTTGGTTTCGGTATTGGCTTTTGCTTTCATTTGAAAATATTGTTAATTAAATATTGGAGCTGAGCGGAGTGCGTAAAAAGTCAGCGTTTAATTACATTTTAATGCCATTTATGGATAAATATTGGTTGGGGTTGGCAGCAAAAGGCTGTCATTAGGGTTACTTAATGACCCTAAACCAAAACTTTTAGCTGTAAACTGTGAAAGAGAAATGAAAAGAGATAGATAGAGATAGAGATAGCGGTTGCGGAGAAAGCATCTCTCCATCTCTCGTCAGACAGACCAAAATCAAACCAACTGCAACAATTCGCTAACTCAAGCCAACCGACAGACAGACGGACAGATCGACAGACAGAGAGACAGAAAACAAGCAGAACAGGTGAAATATTTACAGATATTTCGTGTTTTTACTCGTTTGTAACTGTCTTCTGTCTTTCTTTAAGTATGTCTTGATATGTTAATGCATTTTGGGTTGATTATTTTCGATTTTACTCGCATTGTTCGCATTTTTAATAGTCTAAATTAAGCTCAAGCTGTCAGCGCAACTCACTTGACTATAAATTCGAAACTTAATCAGTTTACATTGGAAACCCCTAATGAACATTTTAACGATTTAACATCTAATAGTTTCTAAATAATAAATACAAAATGCTGTTCAAAAATTGTGATTCCTTCTGTGTTCGAACCGGTTCGTTCTTAACCCACACAACTTTGCGAAAAAAAAACCAATTTACAAACCAACAATTAAGCGTAGACATGCACAAATTTTATCCAATACACAAACCCAAGACGATCAAACATTTATTTGGTAAAATGCTGCCAACTCGCTGTAAGCTGCACAAAATTTAAGTGCTGCCAACCGTTGTTTCGACGTCAGCTGTTTGTGTTTCGCGCCAAATTGAGCTGCAGAGCGTATGTTTGTGTGCGTGTTCAACTGCGGAATTGTTTTATTTTCAACAAATAAAAAAGAGAAGTGACCCAGAAATATGAGCGAAACTGTTGCAGAAACTGCAACTGCAGCGGAAAATGGCGAGCAACAAAACCACTCTATGGAAAAGCTGCAGCTCGACGAAGAAGATGAAAAGAACATTTCAGCGGAAGATATTTTAGGAGACAATACATTACAAATGTCGGAGAGCGAAGGCGAAGAATCACCCAAAAAGGCGCCAACAGGTAAACAAAACAGAAGACAACGAATGGAGGACAGCGATGATGAGGAGCAAGGGGAGCAGATAGAGGAGGAGCAGCTGAAGCCCAAAAAGAAGGTGTCAGCGTTAATTAACTCTGATAGCGAGGAGGAGCAAATTGAGAGTAAAGGGAATAGTGCTCAGGATGAGCAGGTGCAGGACAGTAAAGCCAGTTCCACGAAAACACTACCTGTACTTAAAGACTCTAACAGTGAGAAGGAACAGGGCGAAGCAACTGATGAAAAGGAAATGACCAAAGATCAACAAAATGCTTCCAAGCCAATGCCAAGGAAAAAGATATGCGCAATCATAGACTCTGATAGCGAGGAAGAGCCAAGCAATACCGCAGGGTATGCCTTAACAGAAGGAAGGGAAAATAGCGAGGATGAGGACCAAAGTATCAAAAAAGACGCGAAGCCGAAGAAAAAGATATCAGCAATTATAGACACAGACAGCGAAGAGGAGCAACAAGTGGAGCCAGAAGAGCACAAGCCAAGAAAAAAGAACAAGAAATCCACCCATAAAAAACAGCAAGTGGTGGACAGTGAAGAAGAGCAAAATGCGCAATCCAGCGCTGACGATACAGAAGCAACAAATAAATTAAAAGGCGTCGTTGATTCCGAATCCGAGTCAGAGCACAATGCCGACGAACCTATGGAGCCACAAGACAAGCCCAATAAATCTAAGCCCATGCGAGTAAGTTTAATAAAATGCTTAAAAAAGGAACTCTGACATCTAACTAAAAATTTATATATTTACAGGCGTCCGCAAAGAAAGCAATGGATGAAATGCAGGCCATACAAAGCGAGCAACAGCGGCTGCATCGTGAAGCGCACATCAGCGTGCCTTACCATCAGCCCAAGCCACGCACGCTCAAGGAGTTTCTCAGTCGGCGCACCATCAACAAGCCGCTGGCAGTGGCCTTAGCTGGAGGCAGTCCAATACCCAACAAAACACAACCCAGACGATCGTTAGCTCTGCGCATGAATAGCGAGGAGCTACAGGCATATGCGTAAGATTATATACACTTTGTTTAATTAGGAAAATATAACTCACATCATATTCTATTTTCTAGCAAGCTTATGGAGGAACGCGCAAAGGAAGCTACAGAGTTTTTCAAATCTGAATCGGAGCCCGAAAATGAAGACAGCGATGAAGCCGACGCTAAGGTTGCACCTACGGAAATTAAAGATAATTGTGGTGTGCTAGATTTGCCAAACGAAGGCGAAGATCAGCAGGCAATTCTGCTAGAAACTGTGGAAGCTTCAGAAGTTCCAGAGACGCAGATAATAGATGTAATTAATGAGATGGAAGCTGCAATTGAAACCGCACCTGAAACTGAGCTTATGACAGAGGACATTTCACCCACTAAAGTAAGACTTGTCACAGAGGTTGTGGAACTGCCAAGATTAGATTTAAGCACATTGAATATAACGCCGCCTTCCAAACCTGCGACGCCACGCATTACCGAAGCGATACGACGTTTGAAGGATGAGAAAAGCAGCGATGTGAGCCCTTCTCTGAAAGGAGATGCAAACATGGTTATTGACCTGGAAACTGGTGATATGTTTGCCAAGAAACCAACGGGCGTGGATGATTTGCTGCATCGTTTGATGAAAACTCGTGAGGCCAAAAAACACAAGACTACGGAGACTGTCAAGTGAGTTGAAAAAGGCTTCTTAATTCCTAAACACTTCTAAATTATATTCCTTTGCAGCATTTTATCCACTGAACATGGCAAATTGGAGCTATCTAAGGTAAGCATACATCTGCACGAAGAGGAGCCTGTCAACAAGGAGCAGAAGCCGGGCGCAGCATACATAAAAATGCAGGAGCAGCTCAAATCGTTGATAACCAAAAAGAGAATGGAGGAGTTACGCAAAAAGCGCGCCGAGGAAATAGAAGAAGAACATGAGGAGGATATGGATATAGATGAAGAGGAATATGAACCGGATGAAAAGCCAAGCAAAAGTCAAGTGATTATAAATGATGATGAGGAACTTGTAGATGAGGAGCTACAGGAAGGTGCAACATATGATGAACTCGAAGATGCAGAAATAGAATCAGCTGGTGAAGCAGATGGAGAAGCAGAGCTGGAAGATGAATTGGAAGCAACAAGCAGCAGCGATAGCGAACATGAAAGCGAAACTAAAGAAGACACACAGGCTGGGAAGCGTAAGAACCGTATAATACGCGCATTCCACGATGACAACTCAGATGAGGATGACGTCGATTTTTTGCAGACACCCAAACCAAGTAACACACCTCCGGTGACAGCAACTCAGCTCCAATTATCCGCCAACAAGCTTTTTGATACAGAGATTCAACGCACGGCCAGCGATGAAGAGAATGAACTGCTTGGCTTGTGTTCCGGAAAATTCACTCAGTCGGAAATGTCATCGGCAGCACCAACGGCTGGAGCACTTATCAGTCAAATACCCATCACACAAGCGCCAACGAGCAGTCAGGCACCAGACGAATTGCAGGCGCTTTGCTCCGGTAGCTTTGATACACAAGCGGCTCCGTTACCTGAGCCAGCAACGAATAAAATCTTGTCCAGCGATGAGGAGCCTGCGAAAGTTAAAGAACTCGAAGCAGAAAAGCCGCGACAGAAAAAATTGACCAAGAAAAGGCAAAAGAAGAAGGCCAAATTGGGTTTCTCCGATGACGAAGAAAGCGATGAAGATCTGGAGGAAGAGGAACAACAAGATAGCGACGTAGAGCAGCCGGAAGAAGAAGTGCCTGAATCCTTCGTAGACTATGATTCCGAAGAGAACGAAATTGTAGTGCAGATGACGAAAAAAGACCGCAAAATACGTGCAGCCAACTTTGTAGAAAAGGAAGCTGAATTATCAGAGTCTGAATGGGGTTCTGCTGATGAGGATGAGAAAAATATGGACAAATATGACATAGAGCTGGGCGATGAGGATGAGTTTGATCGCGAGAAGCTGCATCACGAACTAGAACAAATTCATGCGTAAGTAAAATTGCTTTAAACGCTGCTCCCATCAGTTTTTTAACCTTATTTTTTCTATAGCCGAAAAATGCTGGATAAAGACATTAGAGAGGTGAAAAAAATACAGGACATGCTCTTTGAGGATGACGAAGGCGCAGTGCGGCAGCGTCAATTTCGTTGGAAAAATGCTGAAAATGGGTTGGGTTTCAGCTTAGATGATTCACGCAAAGAGCACGGCGACGGGGAAGCCAATGAAGGCAGTGGGGACGAGGAGAATGAGCACCTCTGGCGCAAGATTCGTTACGAAAGAGAGCAGCTGCTGCTGGAGAAAGCGCAAAAGGGGGTAAGCAAATAAACAAATTACAACAGAGAGTTCATTTGTAATTCCATTTTATTTTCCAGGAAGCAGCTGGCAGTGCTTCACCTCTTACACCAACTGTCGTGAACAGCAATACAGCTAGCGGTACAGTCCGCAAATTCACCATTATAACGGCTAAAAAGACAACGGTGGAGGTAAAGAAGAGCTCACCATTTTTGATCTCAAAGAGCTTGAGCACCACGCAGTATCAACCGCGAGCGGTGCGTGGTTCCTTCTTGGTACGGGACAAAGAGACCCTCAGCAAATTGGCTGGAATGACCAAAGGCGCCGCTGGCGATGTGGACGGAACAGCAGGCACTGTTTCCATCAAGTCAGCCAAAGCCAAAAACTTTGTATTTGCCACGCTAACTGAAGAGGAACATGAGGTTATTTATTATTTAATATATTTTTGTGATAATTATTAATTTAAATACTTCTTTCAGAATCAAAAACGAAAAGCGGCTGATTTGCTCAACAGCAGCAGCGAAACGGGCATTAATTTTATGAAAAAGCCACGCCTGGAGCCGCGACGGGAAAAGTGCCTTATCGATCAGTTGCTTTAGTTTATTTAATAGTATAATTAAGATTTAGAAAATAAATAAAAATCTTATGCTAAATATACAAAATATATATAGGAATATTGTGGCCACTGTTCATTTTATTATTTGTATTATATAATTTCATTTAATAAAAATTTTAGAACTATTAAACTATATCTTTTATTTATCATGTATTTGTGTAAGCAATAAGATATAATAAAAAACAATGTAAGTTTATTCTTGTGCTTATTTTTCATTCAAAATAATATATAATAGAAAACGCAGCTAGTACCCATAATTCTTCTGCAATTTAAATTATTTTTTAAAATGATTTGCGTTAAAAATAGATTTTTATTTTAATAGCTTCTAATTTTCAAGCAATTAACTGCTGTTCTATTTATATTTTTTAAAACTTAACGTCTTTTATGCTGGCTTTACAACACTGCAGCCCAGGGCCGGCAAACGGCGCTTTCCAACACTGCGCGGCTCTCCCAAGCGGCAGCTGAGAAAAAAAAATACTCTGGGAAGCGCTAGCGCTGAGCGAATATATTTATTTATTTTTTTTTGTTATTAGTCAGCGACAGAATAAACGCAAATACAATTAAGTTTTGGGAGCAAAAGGGAGCACTGCGGGAGACTAAGGAAACTCAAACAAACGATTGAAAGCGCACAAGGCGCACGCTGGAGCTGCGTTAATCTAATCGAGCGTCGCAGTCGCCAATCGTCTGGCGTGTAAAATTACCGTTTGAATTAACGTTTACAGTTAGCCAGCCGGTCAGTCAGTAGCTGCCTGAAGACACCGCTGGACGTACGTGTGCTGGCCCTGCCTGCCTGCCTGCTAAATAATTAAATACCTAATTAATTGAACCTAATTCAATACCAAATCAAAAATGGTCGCTCAATCGAAACTTAGCCAAGTGTTTAGCTATCAGAACTGGGTGCATGCCGTCTCCGGCGCAGCCGTAAGTATTCGCATATTTTGGGTTTAAAGTTCAAATTCCAATTCCAAAAAAAAACTAATTAAATACTCTCACACACACGCACACTCACATACACACACACACAGGGTGGCTGCATAGCAATGAGCACTTTCTATCCGCTGGACACGGTGCGTTCCAGATTACAATGTAAGTTTCCTGTTTCCACCGACGACGACGACGGCTAATCTTTAATAGACGATAGATAAGCCTCAGATAAACAATGCAAGAGTTCAAACTCCAAAGAAGAACCGAATTTTGATATGATTACCATCAGCATTGTCGGCTCTAGGCGGCTTTTTTAACAGGAATACTGTGGCCGCTAGACCTCGACTAGGAAATACCCTAATATCAAGTGTCGTAGAGCTCAACTATGAAATACTCTGTAAGGAGCTCTAGTAATGCTGTAGTTTCTAATCAAGTGTACCCAGAACTCGACTAGGAAATACCCTATAATCTGCGTAGCAGAGCTGTAGTTTCTTTTTATCAAGTATACCCAGAGCTTGACTAGGAAACACTCTGCAATCAACTCTAGTAAAAGTCTAGCTAGTTTCAGCTTATCAAGCGTACCCCAAGTAGAAGATACTCTCCATCCAAGTCTAATATGCTAAAGGTATTCTACACGCAAGTACACTTAAGTTATTTATAATTTAAAACCAATTTTGTTGTCTCATATTCAGCTACAGCCTTCAAAGCCGATAATTTTTTTTTTATTTTAATTTGATATCATATGCTAATCGATTAATTTCTTCAACATTTTGCAGTGGAGGAGAGTGGCGAGGTGCGCAGCACAAGGCGCGTTATCAAGGAGATTGTGCTTGGCGAGGGTTTCCAGTCGCTATACCGTGGATTGGGACCAGTTCTGCAGAGCTTGTGTATCTCGAATTTTGTCTACTTTTACACATTCCATGCTCTGAAGATGGTCGCCTCGAATGGAGCACGTGGTCAGCAGAGTGCGCTCAAGGATCTGCTGCTAGGCAGTATCGCTGGCATCATTAATGTATTCACGACAACGCCATTTTGGGTGGTTAATACACGTTTGCGCATGCGCAATGTGGCGGGCACTTCGGATGAGGTGAACAAGCACTACAAGAATCTCTTGCAGGGACTCAAGTATGTGGCCAAAACGGAAGGCTTAACCGGCCTGTGGGCAGGCACAATACCGTCGTTGATGTTGGTCTCCAATCCGGCGCTGCAGTTTATGATGTATGAGCTGCTTAAGCGCAACATACAGACCTTTACCGGTGGAGAACTGGGCAGCTTGGGTTTCTTTGTAATTGGTGCAATTGCCAAGGCTTTTGCCACAGTTCTCACCTATCCACTGCAGCTGGTGCAGACCAAGCAGCGTCATCGTACCAACGACGCAGCCAATGGACCCTCCACCTCTAGCCAGGCTGGTCAGCATAAGACACCCAGCATGCTAGAGATTTGGGTTAGCATACTGCAACATCAAGGAATTGCTGGTCTATTCCGTGGTCTGGAGGCCAAGATTCTGCAGACGGTACTGACGGCGGCTCTAATGTTTATGGCATACGAGAAAATCGCTGGCATCGTTAAGATGCTGCTAAAAAGGAACGCTTGAGAGGCTCTAGTCTATGCCTAATTTAATTACAACTACTTTAGATATAAACAGAACATGACACGGCTGAGGATTTGGAAGAGGATACCCACACAGACAACACTCCAAAGTTAGCTTTAAGCGAATAAGAAAAATCACACAATTAAACAAAATTAATAGTACATTCTTCATTATTTCTAAAATGCAGGGGGCGGGGGTTAGCTGTAAATTTTGGTATTTGGTAAACACAAAAAAAAAAATTGCAAATGGCGCTAGAAAAATGACTAGTCATGCGAAGCCTATTGTGAACCAAATTGGTTCAAATTCGGAACTGTTCGTTTTCCTAATAACCTCAACCGAGCTATTCATGAAAATGCAACTTTATATGGTCGTTTTAGATCATTTATTTATTAATTGAGTCATTTATTTATTAATTAATTCATTAATTAATTATTAAGGTCCGACTTTTAAGAAGTCGGAGGATATTCTGATTCTTAAACTCAAAATAACAAAAGACAGCTTAAATAGAATCCAGAGGCTTCAGGAAAAACGAGTTCGTTGCGAAATGCTGTCAAGTATTTTTGGTTTTATAGCCCTGGTCTAATTGTATTCATCTAGGTTTCTTTTTCATCAGTTGGCTCTTCAGCTGACTCCTCGGTTGGCTCCTCGGTTGACTCCTCGGTTGGCTCTTCAGCACCTTGCTCCGACTTGGTAGAATCTTCTTCGGCTGATTTCTGTCCGGTGGGATTGGCCAGCTCCGCTAAATTGTACTTCTTGGAGCCGAGATAGTTTTCAACCACGCTGAGCAGACACCAGCCTCTGAGGACCTCTACAATGATGGATTTCTTGGCATGATGCAGATCCACTTTGTTGGCGCTGTTCTTTGAGTTGACCAGCTCAGCCAGTTCCTTGATGATGCGATCGCGTTTAATTTGTTGATTATAACGATGATTGAATATGATGCCATAAGTGGTGGGTTCCTTTAGGAAATGCTTATCAAAGAGCGCGCCGGCGGCATTGATAATGTCCGCCATATTTGCACGGCAAACAGTCTCAATGGGCACCAGACGAAGGATGAAACGTGACATAGCCTTGCCAGTAGCCGATACGTCCTCTACAATGTGCTTGCCCAGTTCCACAGGGTCCTCCAGTTGAGTACGTATAAATAGACAATTTGCAGTGCCTGTTTCCACGTTTTGAAAGCGCACTTTGCGGGTAGTGAGCTTTTCACGGCATTGAGCAGCTGCTGCCTCCAAATCATCGCTGTCAGTATCATCAGCGACGATATGTTTAACTACTGGCTTGGTTTCCACTTCCTGGGGCTCAGGACCGTATAGCTTATCCGCATAGTGGTTCAGCAAATTGTAGCATTCGCGCACACATGCCTTCTCCTGCATATTGCAGGTGGCCAAAAAGCCGCGTTGGCCAGCCTGAAGGACCTGGTTTTTGCCTTGTTGAAAGTATTTTTTCTTATTTTGCTTAAATTTCGGTTTACCCATTTTGGATTTTTTGCTTGCTGGTTCCATTTGAAATGCGTCTCAAAGCCTACTTGCACTTTCCTTCTAAACCGGCGAGCAGTGTGACCATCAGTCAGTTTTAAAAAAAATACCAAAAGTAATTGTTGCAAAGTGCACGCACAACTGTTACAGTTGTAACGGAACACAAAAAAAATGTTCTTTTCAATGTGTAACAGTCAACTAGACTCTCAAATAAGTGGTCTATCGAATGTTTTAAATTCATACATATTCATTAGATTCCTGAAATTATAAATAAGTACTTTAAATTGTTGATTGGTCTGCCAATATATGGCAATGTAAAAAGTTTAAAACAAAATGTTTCCTAAAATTATAGTACCAATTTTTTAGCAATCGAAGTGGAGCATTTTTCTGTATTTTACAACACTAAACAACGATCACCTGTTTTTGGCGTGTAAACAAATTACAAAACGGATTTAAGCTTTCCGAACTGGAAATGGCTGCAGTTGAACCGCAGCTGTTGGGTTTTCTTAAATTATTTCCACAATTTGAGGATATTGAAAAGCTAATTAAGGATGAAGTGGAAGCGCGTTACATACTTAAATGCGCCGCAAAACACTTGCAAAAGGTGCAGTTGATAGGTATAAGGAATATGGATGAAGAGGAGGAGATCTCTTATTTGATATGCGCGCTGGTGGATAGGATCTGGGAGCGTATACACACTGGACACTTCAGCAGCGTTCCTATAATAATACGCCAAATCTACGCACTAGGCTGCTACTACAAGGTTATACAGAGATTATAAATTATAGTATTGGTAATTAATAATTAAAATTATAACTTCCACTTTCAGTAGATTATCTTTCTTTTGTTGGAAAGCACAAGCTTGGAGCAGCACGAAAAATGTGGTGAAATTTTGGATGAAGCACAGCTGTTGGGCTGCACAGAAAATCTTTACGAGAACTCTAGAGAATTGCAAGCAGCCCTAATGGAATATTTAGATGAATATGCTATTAAAGTCAACAAAAAGCCACTACCGATTTTAGAGGCTGAGGAACGGCTGGTCGGACAACGCTGTGATATACCCCAACTGGATGCACCAAGTCTAAAAGAGTTCCAAGAAAACTGCTTCGAGGCAAAGCAGCCAACGCTACTACTCAATACAATAAAGCATTGGCCCGCTTCAAGCAAATGGCGGGATTTGAATTATCTGCTAAAGGTGGCGGGAAATCGAACAGTGCCCATTGAAATTGGTTCAAATTACGCCAGCGATGAGTGGTCCCAGCAGCTGGTCAAAATACGCGACTTTTTGCACAGGCAATTTGGGTCAGTCAACAGCACCACCACCCAGCAGGAAATTGAATACCTAGCACAGCACGAGCTCTTCGCGCAGATACCCGCTTTAAAGAGAGATATCTGTGTGCCCGACTATTGCTCGCTGTCTGGCGATGATACAACTAATGTAGATATTAAGGCCTGGCTGGGGCCACGTGGTACCATATCGCCCATGCATTACGATCCAAAGCATAATTTATTATGTCAAGTTTTTGGCGCTAAGAGTATTATATTAGCTGCTCCAGGAGATGCCGACAATCTTTATGCACACGAGAGCGAGTTCCTTAATAATACATCACAAATTGATGCAGCTAAACCGGATTACGAACGTTTTCCTTTGCTCAGAAATGTGAACTTTCTCCAGTTGCTGCTGCAGCCTGGAGATTGTTTATATTTGCCTCCCAAATGGTGGCACTACGTGCGCTCCGAGTCACCCAGCTTCTCAGTTAGTTTCTGGTGGGAGTAAAAATTGTTTTCTAGTCAAATAAAATTGTACACAAGTAAATTTTCCATTAATATTTTTATTTAAGTAAAGCCCAGCAAGATCTTATCTTTATAAAATATTGAATATTGATTAGAAAAAGAGAGTACAACTTTATCAGCTGCTATGCAAAGTAGTTCCAGATATCCAATAAATATGTTTATATACAACTAAAATAGATTAGATAAGGTGAAAAATGAATGGTATAAACACTTAATTTTCCTATAAATAAACGTAATTACTTTGGGATGGAATTTAATAAAAATCAGATTACCGTAGAAACAATTTGATAAATAAATAAACTTGAAGACCTCGGGAAAGATTCGCCTTTGTTTGTTTATTAGTGGAAAGAATTTTTGTCTTTCAATATGCTAAAGCTCTGAAATTTCAAACTCTCTCACTGTAGGTACACGTGCCCCACACATAGTGGGAAACGTGGGAGTGGGCGCCAAGGTGATTTTTGCGCTGTATCAGTAATGACGTCATCAGTAGCCGGAGCCGATAAGCATTTAACATGATGTGGATTTAAATGAATCATCGGAAAGCTCGTATTTCGTATATTAATAAGTTATGCAGTAATTTCGCAATTTATTGAGTAGCCAAAAAAAATATATTTCGGGCTGTGGCAAACAAAGTTTGATATAAATTAAAAGCAAAGACTGCAAATAGAGTTATTAACATTTGAACGTTATCTATGTCGTAGTATATATGTGATAAACATGAGAATTAAGTTCTTGTTCGTATGTGTTGAGTGCTTCGATTTATAATCTACTCTAATCTTTATATATTTCCATTTGCTGCCTTTGCCCCCACCGCCAAGTTAAGTCTTATCATTTTTAAATTTTTGTGTATATAAGGATTGCTTTTTGTCGCCTTTCCTAATCATCCTTGACATTGCCAGCTGTTTTTGCTCCAATGGTGATTTGTTTCTGCAGCTTGCTATACTCCTCAGTCAGGCGATCATATTCACGATTCAGGCTCTCGGCCTGCGACTTGACGGCTTCCTTATCCTTCTTTTCACGATTCAAGTCCGAGGTCAGCTCCTGAACGCGTTCACGCAGCTTGTTGAGCTGTAAAACGGATGTCAGCTTGTTTGAGTGGGTTGTGTGTTTGACAGTGTAGGTTGTAATACGAGTGTGGTTTTTTTTTCGTTTTTGTTTTGTGTTTGATTGGATTTAAGGTCGATAACTTAGGATACTCGGGCGGTGAGTCCTTGCACACGCTTCCGCAGGCTTGACAACTGTTTAAAGAGTTTACGAGAATTTTACGGGAAGTTTTACTTTGGGTTTATTTCTCTATTCTAGCCCAACACACTTTCCATGTGGGTATCATTTAAAACATACGCATTTGCCTTCTTTATACAGCTGGTAGTAGCCAAAGATCTAAGGATCTAAGTGGGTTAGGTGGATCAAAGCTCTTTAAACATGCCTGGGTCTGTAGGATGTGCAAAAACTCAAAACGCACAAATTTAGTTAATTTGTGTCAGTTGTCAAACTTTCGATAGTATCGATTCTTTGTGAGGAGTAGAAAACCTGAGGCGCAAGCTGCGTCAATTTATCGCTAGGGTTTTGATCAACAAAACCGATTTTTAGAAAATCTGTGATTACTACACAGCATTGACAGTTCGTATTAAACATTCAACTATATCAAGTTGACACACAGACACACAGCAAAAATAAAACTTTCGATGCTGCAACTATAGATAGTTTGACAACTGAGCGGGGCGTTAAACTTACCTCATTAAGTGTGGTATCTTCAGTAGCTTCCTTAGCCTTATCGGTCTTCTTGTCATCCATCAAAGAGCGAGCGGCAGCTGTGGCGCTCTGAGCCTGCTTCATGGAAGCCTCGCTCTGAGCCAACAAATTGGCCTGGGCGGAAATCAGAGTAACCAATCGGCGAATTACCAAAACAAGGAAGATGGAAAATCCAGAAATGTAAAAGTTACGCTGAGCACGGAATAGACGCATGCTATGCTGCATTTCCACATTCAGATGAACCTCGCCGGTGGTCTCGTAACTGGAATATTTGCGCATTTCCCGTATGGCCTCCAACAAGAAAAGCACCAACACAAACATGATGACAAAGAAATATATATGCGACTGCTGGGCCATCATGGCCAGAAATTTGGATTTAAAGAATCGATTCCATCGATATGGGCTGGCTACGGGCAGTACCAGCAGCAACACCACTACAATCTCCGTATAGAGGAAAGCGGCGATCAAAGTCCAAACCAAGCTCATTTTTGCGAATAATTTAAAAGTTTTCTTCGAGTTAAGCGTTTATTTTACTGGAAAAAACTTTAATGTATTTCGAATTACTATGTGAATTTGAAATACACACACACGTACAGTTAGGCTGTGTTTCTATTTATAAACGAATGCCGTGAATTGGCTTACTTTAAATAGCAGCAGCTAATAAAAATACAGCTGCAAATGGTGAAATATATGCGACTACGCGTATATTTTCTTAGATGCTCTCACTGCGGCCACGTCAACTTATTTAATATCATTCACAACAGGTTGGCAGCACCAAAGCTTGTATTGATTGTAAACAAATGCGAACAGCTGACTTAACCCTGATTGCCGACATATTGAGCATTTGGCTATTTTCTGTTAAAATTGGCGCTTTTGACTGAAGCGGTTGGCAATTCTTTTTGCCTAAAGTATTTAAGACGTGCTTACAAAAAGTTATATCTAAGACCAATTTGACCACAGCAATCTTAGCTAATTTAATACCTATTTTTACATGAGGGCTTAAGCTTCTCATTTTTAGCCGATTTTATTATAGGTTAGTTGGCAACCCTGGTTGCCAGGCACAAACAAAGTGTGCTTTTGCGCCATCGATCAAATTCAGTTGTAGTTTCATTTTATATTCATTCAATTAAAACAGTATTCAGCTACAAAATGTCTTACCAAAATTGGATAAATTACTTGCAATCCGCTGAGAAAACTTCAATGATCAGCGGCCGACTGCGCAAGGTGCTCTACAAGTTTCCAGATGGCCGGCAAATGGCTGAGGAATATAATATGGATACGGGCATAGTACTGCGTCGGGCCTGGCGCAAATGCAAACAATTAATGGGTGAGCCTGAGTGGGAGATAGAGCTAGGCGAGGAGCCACGACTGCTGAACAGACCCAACCCAGCTGGCGGCGGCGATGCGGATACTATGTCTGGCGGCGGAGACTTTATGCTACGTGAGAGCAACACTGCACCAATACTAACCAAGCGGGTGACCAAGAAAAACATCGAGTGGCGTATACGTAATCTACCATATACCCTTAATTTCTACAATGTGCGTGCCGAGCCAGAGCAACGTGCGATTGTGGTGCGCACCACCAACAAAAAATACTATAAGGTTATACCCGTACCTGATCTAGATCGCTGTGGCTTACCGCCGATTCAAGCAAATATCTCTGTACATTATCAGTTCAACACACTTATCATTACCTACCAGAAGCCGGATCTCATGTGTGAAATGGAGGCACAAGTGCTTTTGTTGCTTAAGAACGTGGAGACCGAGACCGACATGGACGATCTTCTAAAGGGCTTACTGGCTAAATAAAGCAAAGAAATTAATGCACTATAAAAATACTTTTATCATTTAGAGGGAGACAGAGAGAAAGAGCGAGAGACTTAGAAAGAGAACTAAATATGGACAACATCTCTGTTTAAAGGGTTAGAAACACATGCACCACATTCCACTAATTTTCTCACATTTTTTCTAAGCGAGTGACAAAAGGATTCAATTTAAAGGCATATACATTACAAAGCTAAAATCAGTTTATTTATACTTAAATATCACGACAATTACAAACTACTTTTGGAAACTTTCAGCCATGCCGATGTAGCTGGCTAACGACGGTGCCGATGAACTAGTAAACATGGTATAATCGAAGGAAGGTAGCTCCAATGGGGTCAAGGAGGGCATATCGTGCTCAGAATTCCGCTCAAGCTTGGAGCCCTGAAATCCTTGACTTTCTGCCTGGGAATCGCTTTTTATCATAGCCTCCACTTTAAGCTCAACTAAAGCAGGAGTCGTTGCTTTGCGCTCCACTGTTGATATGAATTTGGCGTCAAAATCCTGAACGGTTTTATCAATGGCCTTGGCAACGGATTGGGCTGAACCCACACCGTGTTCCGGTCGCAGAGGCAACATGGGACTTGTTTCCTTGAGCTGTACAAAATCCTTCATTTTTGTGAGACCATGTTGTGTCTTACGCATTTCAATCTGTCTCAGTTTTCGCTGAAAGTCAAGTGTTAGGGTATCCAAAATTTCTCTAGACTTAGCAAGCTGTACGTTTTTGTATGCATCCTGTACATAGAGCAGCGAAGTTTCCAACGCTTTTATTGCCTCTTCGTAACGATGGTGACGCATAAAGCGTTCTGACCGCCGCTCATGAAAATGTGCCTGTACATAAAAAAAAATATGTTTAATCTGAGATTTTCTATATGTTTTATCTTCTATTTACCAAATTAAGCGGTGAGCAGTCCATGTTTTCACTTAAGATTTGTTTATATTTACATGCGCAGTATAACACCTGCTTGTCAACACTGTCGAACAGCTGGTATATCGATAACTCGCGTTAAATAAAGTTATCGAAGAGCAATATTTAAAAATTGTACAAAACTGTTGATTTTGTTTAAAATATTTATTTTTAATGGAGTTGTGAGATGTTATAAATACAGCAAAATTAATTTAAAAAAGCTATGCCATTACATTTATTTACATTTTTATTTAATCTTTAGCTATAATTTATTTCAAGCAAGTCCCATTTATAGCGGCTTAGCCGTGGCTTCTTTACTCTCAGTAAGCGCTCGAGATGCATGCACAAAGACGGGTACATTTATACCCTAAACAAAGTATGCATATTTATAAAGGAAATATTATTAATTATATTAAATTTCAACAAGATTTACCTGCATTTTAGCTGAACGCACAAATGACTTGTTCGAGGTGACCGTAAATATTTTACGTTCCATGCCAAAACTAAATATTTTCAGACTACGCTCATTAACCTTAGCCGTAAATCTTATGCTTGACAATTCTGCAGGTATCGTCTCCACGTCGGGATACACTGTAATCCGTTTCATGAATTCAGCAGCTTGTTCCCGCTCCTGAGGACCTGCCAGCAGCTTGAGAATATTTTGAAATGCGTCATATGCCAACTGACAGCATACCAGGCGTTTGCCTTGGAAGATCTTTTCAAGTATTGGTTTCACTGGGCTTTCACGTTCTTTTTCAGCTTGTTCAGTCAATAGGGGTTCCTTGAATACCCAGTTGGTACGACCATTTGTGAGTGAGCTTATATAAGCTAGCATAGTAGTCACATCCAAATTCAATTCATTTGACAGTGTGGCATACTGATCTATATCCTGATCGGGCTCTTCTAATGATGCAGTTTGTACGCCCATTTCTTGTAGCTCATTGTGCAATGAACTATCAATTTTATTGGAGAAATAAAATACTATCTGCAAAAAGAAGTAAGATTTGTGTTGACTGCTTAACTTAATCTAGGTAAAGTGCACAAATATATTCCCTCCGATTGGGCTACTCCAGTTCTTATAGGTCCAGAGAAAGAAATATAATATTATTAGATTTTTCTGCCAAGTATTTTGGTTCGCAACTGTTGAAATCATGAATAAAAACTGGTACGCTACTAAACCAGTTTTCTTTATTGCTTAATTTGCCTTTTTATATACCATTATTTAAGTCGCATAGACTAAATTAAACTTACCTTAGGTCGTTGAAACATGCAAAAATGCAATTCACTAGCCTCCAAATAATCGGCTGCCTGATCCAGAACGCTGCGAGCGCCAAAGCTTACGCAGCCTTTTGCTGCGTCCTCAATGGATTTCGAATTCCGTGCTATGACCTTGATCCATTTTAGACCGTTATTTGCTACAATATCGACCCGGAGAGGACTTTCGCGAGATTCAAGTGAAAAGACTGCATTTATATCAACAACGCCCTGCTGCAGGCACAGTGTTTTAATGAGAAATTCATAATTGACAAAGTTACTGCTGGTTATGTGATTCTCCTTTAATGTTTTGGTGCGGACAACCTGCATATAAAACGGGTTTATTACAATATTTTTTTCTTTTACTTTACCTTTAGCCAGACCTTTTCCAGAAATTTTAATTCCTGTTGGATTTTTCGTTGCACTTTTGAAACACCAGCAATGTCGTCGAATTTGGTTAATGCTTCCTTTAGTTCCTCACCTAATCGGATCTTATCATTGGCATCCTCGTAAAGTTTCGCCTCGGACGCCATTGCCACCTGCTGGCTTCTGTAAATTTTTGTATTTAGGTCTAATATTATTGTCAAAGGCCAGCTGTTTGGTAGGGCTACCAAATCACTTATATATATCGTGATACTTATCGTTCTTGCAACTATCGTTATCGAAGTGCTAGCAACTCTACTCTTAGTGCTGTCAACCGCTGCCTCCATTTTCTTCCATCTACTTTTTCTTCACCGGTCAAGCCGAGCGGCAGCTCTGGAGAATGACGCCTATTGCAAAGTGAAATAAATATTTAAATCTTAGTGCATCATTAATAAAATGTTACAATTCTTTAAATAAGATAACAAAAGGTAATTATTTAAAGGTTTAAGTTCTCAAATTTAATTATATTTTAATGTTTTATATGCACGAAGTATCTCCAGAAAAGCAGAAATGTCTGCTGTTTGGTCGCAATTTTTGGCGTGCTAAATTAAAAAATAAATGCTGCTTACTAAGCATCGTTAGGCGACACGACTAAATCAATACTGTGGCCTTGGTTTTCAAAAGTAGTACAAAATAATTAAATAGTTATTAAATATTTGTTAAGCACATTTTGTTGAACGTAACTAACCTCACTTTCTTCTTGAACCCTCTTGTTCCTTAGTGCAAGATGTACTTGTATAATTTGACGCTACAAAAGGGCACCGGCGTCACGCACGCGGTGCACGGTAACTTTTCGGGGGGTAAACAGCAGGAAGTGCTACTGTCACGTGGCAAGTCGCTGGAACTACTGCGGCCCGACCCGAATACCGGCAAAGTTCACACACTGATGTCCACCGAAATATTTGGCTGCATTCGTGCTCTGATGGCCTTTCGCTTAACGGGCGGCACAAAAGGTTAGTTGAACATTGATTTCTATTAATATTTTAAGTACTTTGTATATTAGATTATACGCACAGAACCCAATTGGGAGCAAATAGCTGTTTGTGGTTGTTTCCAGTTTGACCTGTTTAAACGTGTCTAAGTGCGAGATTAATCAAACTTGGCGTCGCATTTGCCATAACCTCATTTAAATGGTATGGCGAACTGAAACTCCGAGTTACAAGCAAACCTAACCTCAAATTATTTTTTTTATCTGAGAAAGTGTGTTAAAGAATAAAGAATTAAAACCAAAGTAAAATAAAAGGATTAAATATTTGTTTTTAATTGAAATAAAACATTAAATTAAAGTAGTTCTATTCTTCAAGATAAACACTACAATTGGTCTATTTTTTTTTAACAACTATCTCTACTTATATATTCCTCTACCCTCTTATCATTATTTATTCATTTGGGGGTTTCTAAACAAAAGTCCCTATTTTTAATACCCACCCTTCCATAGTTACCCGTCTCTAATAAGTCCTTCACTCCTTTCGTAGATTATATCGTTGTGGGTTCCGACTCTGGTCGCATTGTCATTCTGGAGTATATTCCCAGCAAGAATTCATTGGAGAAAGTGCATCAGGAGACCTTTGGCAAGTCGGGATGTCGTCGCATTGTACCGGGTCAGTACTTTGCCATCGATCCCAAGGGTCGAGCGGTGATGATTGGCGCTGTTGAAAAACAAAAATTGGCCTATATCATGAACCGTGATACACAGGCCCGACTGACCATATCCTCACCATTGGAAGCACACAAATCGAATACCTTGACCTACCATATGGTGGGCGTGGATGTTGGTTTTGATAATCCCATGTTTGCCTGCCTGGAAATCGACTACGAGGAAGCCGACTTGGATCCATCAGGTAAGATTCATGCCCTTGGCCTGACTAATCTTTAGTTATCTTAGTTCTTTCAAAGATGAAGCTATCCATTATTTGATAGTTCGAAACTAGACCCACTTTTGGCGTCTTAATTCTCAGTAGCTGTGACTAATTAACAGTTAACTGTATGTACTTGACGCTAGATAAATGTGACCACTGAACCATTGGTGTTGCTGTAATTGCCTAGCAGCACTTCACTGATTTGTGGCCCACATTCCATCAAAAATTAAATGCAATTTTCTTTAAAATATACAAAATATTAAAAATGTATTTATATTAATTTTTAGGTGAGGCAGCGCAGCGCACTCAACAAACTCTTACGTTTTACGAATTGGATCTGGGTTTAAATCATGTGGTGCGTAAATATTCTGAGCCACTGGAGGAGCATGCCAACTTTTTGGTCTCTGTGCCCGGCGGCAATGATGGACCTTCGGGTGTGCTCATTTGCTCTGAGAATTATTTGACCTATAAGAATCTGGGCGATCAGCATGACATACGTTGTCCCATACCGCGTCGTCGCAATGATCTTGATGATCCTGAGCGTGGCATGATTTTTATATGCTCTGCTACACATCGCACGAAGAGCATGTATTTCTTTTTGCTGCAAACAGAGCAGGGCGATGTATTCAAGATTACCCTGGAGACAGATGATGATGTGGTTTCTGAGATTAAGCTCAAGTACTTTGATACAGTACCGCCAGCAACGGCCATGTGTGTCTTGAAGACGGGCTTTCTCTTTGTAGCCAGCGAATTCGGCAACCAGTAAGTTGGCTTAAAAGCTTACATTGGGCTTGAAGACTTTTCTAACTAACGTAATACTTTTCTATAGTTATCTGTATCAAATTGCTCATCTGGGCGATGACGATGATGAGCCTGAGTTTAGCTCTGCTATGCCACTGGAGGAAGGTGAAACTTTCTTCTTTGCTCCACGTGCGCTCAAGAATCTCGTTTTGGTCGATGAATTGCCCTCATTTGCGCCGATTATCACCTCACAGGTGGCTGATTTGGCCAATGAGGATACACCGCAACTCTATGTGCTCTGTGGACGTGGGCCACGTTCCACATTGCGTGTACTACGTCACGGCTTGGAAGTATCGGAGATGGCTGTCTCTGAGCTACCCGGTAATCCAAATGCCGTATGGACTGTCAAGAAACGTATTGATGGTAAGTCCAAAAGGAGAAGCTTTTTATATATATGTGCGCTTATTTAATATTAAGTTTAGATTATAAGCTTTGCTAGCTATGAAATGTTTCTAATAATTCAACTGGTGCATTGATGATACAGAACACGATACCCCAAAGATACCCGCAAACAAAAAAAAATGATATTACTATATATAGATTATAATAGGATTGTTGATATTATGACGATTTTAAATATGAAATATTGGCCCGAAAATTGTAAAAATAAAACCTGAAACTAAACACAAGAAATGTAAGATAAGCTGAATCCTGCTTACTCCCTTTGTCGACTTATATATAAATGCAATACCAACAATCCTAATCTATACGCCTAGATATATAAACACGATCCAAACAAAAGCCACAAGTTATCAACCACCAGTTCTCTCTTATTTCAGGCGCTTAAACACAGACGTATCAACTGTTTGTTGTGTGTGAGACTATCGAACAGATATAAAAACAGAGTTATCCAATGCACTATCGTGTGTCTGTGTATAATATCTTATCATTTTTATATTTGTCTTTTGTGAAGCGATAGGTAAGGCAACATTACTGCAGCTCTTAAGTCAACAGATACTACTACTACTACTACAACAACAACAACTATGTACTACAAATTAAATGTGCTACTTTTATACATAAACTTAAGAACTGACATTGAACATGATGCGATTCTTTATCAACCGTGTTTCAGCTGAATTCTCCATTGATTACAATTTGATAAACTGATTATTCAATGTCGTCACAATTCCTTTATATATTTAGTTGGTATCAAGCATAATTTATTGATGACAAATCTCTTTCTGTTTTTTTGTTGTGTTCCTTTTAGACGAGTTTGATGCCTACATCATTGTCTCCTTCGTGAATGCCACGCTAGTTCTGAGCATTGGTGAAACCGTTGAGGAAGTAACGGACAGCGGCTTTCTGGGCACCACACCTACATTGTGTTGTGCTGCTTTGGGTGACGATGCTTTGGTTCAGGTCTATCCCGATGGCATTCGTCATATACGCTCCGATAAGCGTGTTAATGAGTGGAAGGCTCCTGGCAAGAAATCCATTACCAAATGCGCAGTCAATCAGCGTCAGGTGGTCATTGCGCTCTCGGGCCTTGAATTGGTCTACTTTGAAATGGATCCGGTAAGCATTTATAGAAAGAAATACAGAGGAAAGCTATGTACATGTATCAGTGGTATTTATCGATAGTGCCGATAGTTTGTCTTTGAAGCTATTATCGATAATTTCAACACTCTTATTGTCTATGGATTCTTACCTCTCTTTAACTTTGCTCTGATGACAAAAACACGAAAAAGAACAATCATGTTGAGACACTTTGTGTCCTGCAGTGCTGAGCAATTGTTGGACACCGTCTCATTACTCACCTTTAAAAAATACTAAGTTATGCGAATTTCTCTCTCCTTAGACTGGCGAGCTCAATGAGTATACGGAACGTTCGGAAATGCCGGCAGAGATCATGTGTATGGCTCTGGGAACAGTACCTGAGGGTGAGCAACGTTCGTGGTTCTTGGCTGTTGGTCTGGCTGACAACACTGTGCGTATACTCTCGCTGGATCCAAACAATTGCCTATCGCCTTGCTCAATGCAGGCGCTGCCCTCGCCAGCCGAATCATTGTGTCTGGTGGAGATGGGTCACACGGAGAGCACCACAAATGCGGCAGGTGCAGATGATGATATTCCTGCACAGCGCAGCGGTGGCAGCAATAAAGGCACCATTTATCTAAATATTGGATTAAGCAATGGTGTATTGTTACGTACTGTGCTGGATCCTGTCTCTGGCGATTTGGCGGATACCCGCACCCGATATTTGGGTTCACGTCCTGTAAAACTGTTCCGCATTAAGATGCAGGGCTCTGAAGCCGTGCTGGCCATGTCCAGTCGCACTTGGCTCTCGTACTACCATCAGAATCGTTTCCATTTAACGCCTCTTTCGTATGAGACATTGGAATATGCGTCGGGCTTCTCCAGCGAGCAGTGTAGTGAGGGTATCGTAGCCATTTCCACAAATACGCTGCGCATCTTGGCATTGGAAAAGCTGGGTGCCGTCTTTAATCAGGTGGCCTTTCCACTGCAATATACGCCGCGTGCTTTTGTTATACATCCGGATACAGGGCGCATGCTGATTGCCGAAACGGATCACAATGCCTATACCGAAGACACAAAGAATGCGCGCAAGGAGCAAATGGCCGAGGAAATGCGAGGCGCTGCTGGCGACGAGGAACGTGACCTGGCCAAAGAAATGGCCAATGCATTTATCAATGAGGTGCTGCCTGAGGATATTTTCTCGGCGCCAAAAGCTGGACTGGGTCTATGGGCTTCTCAGATACGCTGCCTAGACGCGATGCACGGCCAGACAATGTTTAGTGTGCCGTTGACTCAGAACGAAGCCATCATGTCCATGGCATTGCTGAAGTTCGCCGTTGCGGCAGATGGACGTTATTATCTGGTTGTTGGCATTGCCAAGGATTTGCAGTTGAATCCACGCATTTCACAAGGTGGCTGCATAGATGTCTATAAAACTGATGCAACTTGTTCGAGCTTGGAGTTTTTGCATCGCACGGAGATTGATGAGATTCCAGGTGCACTTTGCGCTTTCCAAGGTCGCTTGTTGGCCGGCTGCGGCCGCATGCTGCGCATCTATGACTTGGGCAAAAAGAAAATGTTGCGCAAGTGCGAGAATAAACACATTCCCTACCAAATAGTCAACATTCAGGCCATGGGTCATCGTGTCTATGTCTCCGACGTGCAGGAATCTGTTTTCTTCTTACGCTACCGTCGCGCCGAGAATCAGCTGATTATATTTGCCGATGACACGCATCCGCGCTGGGTGACAGCCACCACGCTGTTGGATTATGATACCATTGCTATAGCTGATAAATTTGGCAATTTGAACATTCAGCGACTGCCGCATTCGGTCACAGATGATGTGGATGAAGATCCCACTGGCACCAAGTCATTGTGGGATCGTGGCTTATTGTCAGGCGCCTCTCAGAAGTCGGAGAACATATGCTCGTTCCATGTGGGCGAGATAATAATGTCGCTACAGAAGGCAACGCTTATACCCGGCGGCTCCGAGGCGCTTATATATTCCACGTTGAGCGGCACAGTTGGCGCCTTTGTACCGTTTACTAGTCGCGAAGATTATGACTTTTTCCAGCATCTGGAGATGCATATGCGCAACGAGAATCCACCCTTGTGCGGCAGGGATCATCTTAGCTATCGCAGCTCCTATTACCCCGTCAAGAATGTGCTCGACGGCGATTTATGTGAACAGTATTTATCCATTGAGGCAGTGAAGCAGAAGAGCATTGCCGGCGATATGTTCCGTACACCAAATCAGATCTGCAAGAAATTGGAGGATATTCGCACGCGTTATGCATTCTAAAAAGGTAAATATTGGCGATAAAACATAAAAATTAATTGGGAGGAAATATTGTGATGATATAGCTATTACCTTGGGACACCTATGAAATGCCTTGATTAGTGTATAATTTCTTTAACTGAAAGTATACTAAAAAAAAAAGGGAATTTCTCTTTGGTTTAAATAATTTATTAATTAGATTTTCCATTGTTTTATTTACAGTTTTTGGAGCTACGCTGCTGGAATCAACCATATATAATTTTATATTAGTTTATAAGGTGAGTTTTTTTGTTGATGATTTTTAAGTACAGCTATTTTTATTATGATGAGCTAAGTTTTTACCTTGGGACACCTATGAAATGCCTTGATTAGTGTAAATTGATTGTTTCTGAAAAATTTTCCTTTAATTCCAAATGATTTTTCCAAAAGAAATTGTAACATTTTCTAACTCAAACTTTGCCTTTGCAGTTCTATTTTTACAACCCGGGAACAGCGGATCTCTAAAGCGTGTGGGAAAAGGAAAAGAAATGAAAAAGAAAATCAGGTAAGAAAGTTAAAAAGGAATAAAGAAAAGTATAATTTATACACAATGATGTTATTTACATATGTTAGACTAATGAAATAATTTGATTGAAATTTCGTAACTGAGTTTTATACGCAAATAATTTTGATTTGTTGCGCAAAGAAAATGCACGAAATATTAAAGAAGTTTTCCATTTTCTTCCATTTGCAGCGCTGTTGCCCACAGTTTGGATTTTCGTCGGGTCTTAGCCTTAATTAATAATACATACACTAGGTAAATATACATAAATATTAATACAAAATCGACATTTATTGATGCTAATTGAAATGTTCTCTTTGCAGTTTAAATATGTAATTGGTAACACACACATACACAATTAATACACACAAAATACAACCACTAAATGACTGCCTATTTATATTAGATTTAATTGCTGCATAAATTTAAAGCAATCTTTGTGCAGCTTAATATAAGATTTCTAACCTAAGTATGATATAATTTCAAATAAAAAACATACAAAATGACTAAAATAAATGCAAACTTGTTGTTCTTCTTGTTAAGTGGTAAATAGTTGTGGCATGTTCTTGGCCTTGTTACCGTTATCCATGGGGCAGAGGAGGAGGGAGAGGCAGGCGGGCAGGCAGGCTGGATATGTGGCTAAACGCCTCGTTTTCTCTACGAGATCTTCTGGTATGCTGGAGATGTGGCTGGCTCTAACCAAATTGTTGTAATTTGTTATGTACAGAGTTATAAGCACACAGTAGTTATGCAAATTACGAGTATTCCTGACTTGGCCCGGTGGTCGCCAGCCAGCCAGCCAGCAAGCCGGCCACAAACAACAAACAGGCTAGAAAACAAGCATCCGCAAACTGTTCCACTTCCAGTGAGCCACAGCCAAAGGGGGGGAAGGCTGATGCTGTGTGCCATCTGGTTAAACGATTTATTAACTTCATTTCTAGATCATTAGATCGCATAACACGGACATTCATCACTTGTTTGCTCTTTTTGCTGCACATTCTGCAGATCGTGCAGCAACACGCAACAGCAACAGCAACAGCAACAGCAACAACACCAACACAAACACAACATGCAACAGCAAAAAACGAATCTCTAGGCTGCATCTCTACGCATGCAATTCACGCCAGCTTGCAACTTGCAGCTGCAGCCGCAGACGCAGACGCAGCCGATCTCAACGCCGATAAGCGCAATCAACGCTTGGCGCAAACACTTGGCACCACAGCACCCAGCACCCAGCACCCTGTACCCTGCACCCTCTGGCACCTCCATTCTCCACCCAGTGCCCTGTGTCCAGTGCCCTCTACCCAGTGAGCCCGCCCACTTTATGTGGTGTGCGCCTGGAAGCTGTTGAGATTGCGTTTGGAATGCGTTCAGAGGCCTCTTTTCTTTTCCATATACTCTTAAATAGGGTATAGTAATTTTATCACGTAATGTGTGACACTTTAAATGGACTTAAGGTATGCATATTCCAGTGTATTCCAAATGAGGACAAGAGCAGAGCTTCGACTCTTTAAAGCTGGCTTCCTGGAACTGGCCATAGTTGGGGGCCGAACTATTGGATAGCTACATTGTATCTCTAGGAGCGGGCTCTACAAAATGTCGGTCTTTTTGTGTAGAAAGAGTATTTAATTATTCGGATTGAGTGACACTCCTATTGGTTTTTTGTTTTGTTTTATTCCTTAGATGCGCCGTAGGAGATAAGGGAAACGCTATGCCTGCCTGAAATGTCCTGCTCCTTTGAGTTGGCTTTCCTGGCCTTTGTTTTGGATTTTTGTTGTGGGGCGTCGTCGTCGTTAATATCAGTGGCCAACGATCACCGATCTCTGAGCATCACAATCAGAATCAGAGAGTCCACATTGCGCCATGCTGCCCCATGAGAGATGCTTATCAAAATGCCTCGCGTGATAAAATTTTGCGCATGAAACGGCGGATCTGGAAGTGGCTGGAAGACGACGAAGAGGAAGAGGAAGATGAAGAGGAAGATGAAGACCTGGACTTGGGACTGAAAATGGGTGTTAACGCAGCAACTTTTCAGCTGTCCTCTTGGCTTGCGTGTAAGAATTTTCTGCGAATTTCGCGCTGCTCTTCGCGCTGAGATTTTAATCAGATAGATGTGTCTGGCAACTGGCAGGCTAGCTGGGATGGCTGGGATGGCTGAGGAGCTGCAGAGCTGCATAGCTGGCTGGAGGCCGACACTTTCGCTGTGAATTAAATGCTCATTTTCCTGACTGGGGGGAAACATTTTCCAGTCACGTCGTTTCACAGTTAGCAACTTTATTAAAACTAACGGCATGCCAAATAATTAAAAAGCAGCAAAAACACTCGGAATTGCAAATTGCAGGCCATGTAATAAATAGAATCATCAGCTTGCCAGCCAACCAGCCAGCCGGCCAACCAGCCAGCCAGCTAGTCGGACAGCTAAAACTCAGGGTCTGGGTCTGGGGCTGTCTCTCAGCATCACCATCATCATCATCATCATCATCAGCATCATCATCAAGCAGAGCAGAGCGGAGCGATCGTAGCAGCATTATTTTAATTCACTTAGCGTCTTTGGCTGGTTGGTTTTTAGGCTTTGAGCCGGTTGCTGTCCCGCCTGACAAACCAATTATAAAGCATGGATTTTGATATGCACGTGTTGGGAATAGTCACTTAACAGAGACGGGGACAGAGAGGAGGAGATACGGAGAGAGAGTGTGAAGTGAGCTGACAGAGCTGTTCCCAAGACACAACTATTCCCAAGTGAGAACATTTTTTGAGACAAGCTTAAATTATAATTTTAAGAGAATTGAAGTAACATTTTCCAAGATGATTTAGATAGCCTCTTCTAAACAGAGGGAACCATGACAGCAAGGACTATCAGGATGTCCGGCTAGAAAACCTAAAAAGTCTCTAAAAAGTAACCCTATTCCGACGACTCCTGTCTCAAAGGACGCGCATTGGCAAGCACTAAAAGGACACTCAAATCGAGCTGGAGATTAGAGAGAAATTATTAAGGAAGGGTATATTAAATGTTATGTTTATATATAGACGCGTACAGAAAGAAAGTAAAGAAAAGCAGGCAGAAGTTGGCTGCTATTATTATGAGTAAAAAAAAGAAAGAAAAAAACTTGGAAGATATTAACCAATTCGCTCTGCTTGATTCACACCACAGCTGGACCCATTTTGAGGCACTCAGCTGTAGCAGCTCTGTAGGGTCCACAGCCCAACAGCCACATAATTGCTGACTGCCAGAAGAAAAGAGGCAGCAGCAGCAGAAGAGTCGGGAGGAATGAGAGGAATGACACCGCGTCCAATTCTCAACTGGAAGATTTGCTGTCAGCAATCTTTCTTGGCCAGTTAAACGTACTTATCTACCTCTCGTATAAATTCATGCGTCGTATAAAGGTATATTTATAGTCAGTTTGCATGCTCTTAGCCGTTTTTTTTTCTTCTTTTTTTTTCTGGTCTTCAGCTGGGCTGACCCCATTCAATGTCATTAACTTGGCCCAAGGTCTGTTTGTTTTGGCCCGCAATTTTCGCATAATTGGCTGAAAAATTATGAAATGTGACGACTGAACTGAACTTATTTGAACTGTTCACAGGTTGTCAGCAGCTCAGCGCAGCTCGGCTCGGCTCGGTTCGAGTCTAAATTGAGGCATGCCCCGAGGCAAAAGTCTTCATGTTGCAAAGACAAACTCATGGATAAACGTTTCAGTCACTTAGTCAACAATCTGTTGCATCTAATTGTCTTTGCAGCAAATTACTCAATTCCGTGTGGCTCACAGCTAACAGCTGCCAGAGATTACCTACCCCCTCTCTCCATCTTTATATATATTTATATAGATATATATGGATATAAATATATATCTCTCTCTGCCCTCCTCTCAACAGGTTTGACATAATTTTCACTTTAGTTTGTTTTTAAAGGCACAAATTTGCACGCATCTCAATCTGAGAATCTCTTTGTCTCAGGCTCCAATCTTGGATCTTCCATCGTCCATCGTCCATGTTCAATCTTCAATCTCCGTTTATAGCTGCCTCTTCGGCAGAACATGCACTTTAGTGGGCGTGGCACACTTCCGCAAGCAATTTGCTGCGGTTCTTGGGCGGCGGCGGGCATAATGGAACATTTTAATGCTGAAACCGATGATTAAAATCAAAGCCATAAAAACACAAAAAGTGCTGCAATCGCTGCTGCCACCACACAGACAACAGATACTCCAGATACACACATATATATATAGATATATATGGATATATATGGATACAGTTGTCGAGAACGCAGTCGGAGTCAGTTGAAGTTGGAGTTGGAGTTGGAGTTGGAGCCCCACTTGCAATTGCAGTTGCAAGTTGCCAGATAAATACGTTGATCAGTCGCACAGATCATCAACACGAACATGCCACAACAGCAACAGCAACAACAACTTGCAACAAGCAACAACGTGCAACAGAGACACGTCAGCAACGGCCCATAAAAACGGGAGCAGCATGCAACATAATTGAAAGCAATTTGCGGCTGACTGAGTGGGCTAAGAAACAGGCAGAGCGCTGGAGCGCTACACTTGGCGAAAAACCATGCAATTAACTATTCAAATGCAGCACAAATGTTGCAACAACAAAAGCAGAAGAGGCACCCAGATAATTAAAAAAAAAGCATAATTCTCTTTCTTTTTTTTCTTTATTTTTCTGAGTGTACTCAGGGGGCTGGGGCTGGGGCTGAGGCCATGCAGCTGTGAGGTGGGGACAGCCCGGTAAAGGCGAGCGTCAGCATAAACATTATATTGATTGCCATTGCCTGCCCCACACACACACACAGAGGCACACACACACAGAGGCACAACCACACGTGTTGTTTGTCAATGCAGTTGGCGCTTCAGCTGCTGCCAAGTTGAGTGGGGGCAAAAGAGCAGAAAGGGGTTAGAGGAACGAGAGCGAGCGGAAGTCGCTCAGTTCCGGGCAAATGTTGATGAAGATCATCTGCACCTGAAACACATTTGCCCTCCGCAGAAGATGGAGGACGGTGGAGGAGGAGAACCGCACAGAGAGAGATAGAGAGAGGGAGATGAGGTGATGGCTATGGGCCAACCACCTCCTCCCTTCCGTTCCCTTGTTACGCAATTGTGGTGCAATAGTCTTTGATTTTTGTATCTTTGGACCGACAATTTTTGGTTCTTTTGCCACTCAGCTCAAAATTGTAATTGCAAACAGCTGAGCCACATCTGTTGCAAGTTTATTTTGTCGATTTTTCGATCTTTCGATCTTTGCGACTTGTCGATACACAAAATTGAATAAGATTGCCAGGGTATATTAATCTTTTTTTGAGGAGGGGAAAGAGTCAATGATCATTAGACTAGTTTCTAGCCCAGCATAGCGAAGAGAGGCAGGAAACCGTCTAAACGAATAGGGTTAAGAATTGCTTGGCAGAGGCCAGAAATGCTGGTCAATATTTATGCTAAAATAAATTCAAAATTACACAGATTTTAGTAAACAAATTAAATAATTGACTACTGGGGGAATTTTCATTGGTTTTATATGGCTATAATCAATCTTTTTATGCCGAAATATGGCTGAATATATTTCTGAGCTAGTGTAAACAATATCTCAATACAATTTACAGAGCTGTAATTGATGTGAACGTATTAATCTTTGCATAAAATATTCCCGAGAAATTCTAGAAATGAAATAGAAATAGCAAAACACTCATGATTCATGAATCATTTGTTGTAGTATTCACTCTTCATTCGAGTTGAGTCAGGGCGCGCAATCTTTTATCCACGCTGAATGTGAAGGTTGACTCCCAAGGGGTCATTTCGCTTAAGCCAAGCTTCGCTGCATGTGGGGGCTACAATCGGCTCTGCCAGACATATATACGTATATATATATATATATATAACGATATATGTACAGTGAGAGCTAAATCATACAGTGTGTGCGATATATAAAGCAACTTCCTACAGCTGTTGAAACTCTGAACAGCCGGCCAAGTGCGTTGAGTTGTTGTGCAAAAAACAATGAATGAATCGCGTTGTTGTTGTTGTTGTTGGAGTTTATCAAGTTGAAATTGCACAGTTGGTTGACTGCTGCCACAACAGCAACAACAACAAACTGCAGGCTGGCAGGCAGCGCAATGAAAAGCACTCAAAACACTGCGGCTGGGGGTTTGGTTCAGTGATTCTTCCTACGGAACACTGCCTCGTTTTATGAGGCAGTCGATCTTCTTAACCTTAAGAAAACTAAACTAAGCTAAATTTGAGCTGAAAATTGCCAGAGGGCTGAATACACAAACAGTTCACTGCAGAAGTCTCCCTTTGCTGGAACAAATTTCGAACTGGTTCGAGCTGCACCAAAGATTTTCTATTTCAAAAATTAAAAAAGAAACTAAGCTCGAATAAAAAACATACTTCATATAAATATTTGAATGAATAGTCAGACTTAGGAGACAATTTAAAGCCGAACCGGTTCAAGCTGCTCGAAAGGCTTTCTATGTCAACAACGAACCGTTTGGTTTGTCGAAGCTCGAAGCTCCAATAAAAGCCTCTTTTCCAATAAATATTTGAATGAAACATCAGACTTAGGAGCTTTGTCAATTTAAAGCTGAACCGGTTCAAGCTGCTCTAAAGGCCTGTCGGCTGAACCGTCTAGAAAAATGTTCATGAAAAACCAGACGTAGGAGCCGAATCCAGGGTCCAAAACTTGCATTGATTTGTCTTAATAAATTATAATAAATAAATAGAAAATATATCTTTTAATATTCGCAATTTGTATCTTTAGTTCCGCTTCAGATTGATTATATTATAAATAATGTTCGGCATATTTTTCAGAGTATTTTTTATTTTTATCGCTTTATGGTTTGATTTACATTGCACTCCAAGCAGCTCCAAGCAGCTCCAAGTGTTGCACTTGGGGCAGGCTCCAAGCTGCTTGCCAACCCTGAGGCAAACGTTTCACTGTCAGACAGCAACGCACAAGGCAAACAACAGGCGCAATGTGGGCAGAGGCGGGGCTAAGGCAGAGGCAGAGGCAGCGGCAGAGGCAGAGGTAGTGGGGCAATTGGGCAGCTGTTGTTTATAGCAAATCGCTCATACGCCTCGTTGTGCGATCAAGCGTTGCATATGAGTTTGTCATGCGAATGGGTGTGTGTGTGTGTTGTGCGAGTGTGTGTGTGTGTGTGAGAATGTGATCATTCAGTTCACCCACACAGCGACAATTCAAGTGCAACGCTCATCAATAAAGTGAAATTTTTGTTGTTGAATTTGGCGGTTGGCGGTTGGCGTCTGCTTTTGGGGCGTGCAGCCTTCTGCTCGCTGCTGTTGTTGTTATTGTTGTTGTTGTGCTTTGATGGACGCATATGCTACACATATAAATATGTGTGTGTGTGCGTGTCTGTGTGTACACAACAGGCAGCTAAGCGCAGCGCAGAGGCAGAGGCAGAGGCAGAGGCAGCTGAGGCAGCAACCGGACGCACGTGTTCATTTTCATTTGGCGCAGAGAACCCAACGATAACAACAGCAACAACAACAGCAGCAACAACAACAAGCGACAACTGAACAGCAGCAGAATCTTTATAGACGTTGACGGAGACGGAGACTGAGACGAAGACGATGACGACTCACAACTGCGGAAATTATTCATTCAAGCGCTGCTGCTGCTGCTGCTACTCGGAGCAGCAACAAAAAGTGGATGAAGGGTAGCATAAAAAACAACAACTACAAAAAATTTGAAATTCATACAAATTGCAAGCGGGCAGCGGAACAGCACAACAATAGCCAATGCTGCCTGCCACTGCTACTGCCACATGCGGGGGCAGCCCTGGAGCCACCCAAGCAGCGCCAACATGTCCGGCAGCAGCAGCAGCAGCAGCAGCAGCTCAGCTGTCCATCAAAATGGCAGCGAAGCGCAACAAGAGCAGAAAATCTAAAGCTTTTTATTATGTTTTTTAATACACTCGCCAAAAAAAAAGGGCACTGATTTTTATTAATCAACATAAAAATTAAAATCAGGCTAAAATATTTACTTATTTTAGCTTTTAACTTTTAGTACTCTTTTCGCTGAGTGTACAGGATTTCCCATAGAATACTTTATAAACTTTACCTACAAAAAAAAAACAAAGCCTTATAGAAATTATCAGCTCTTCTTTTTGTACAGAGTATTAGCTAGTCGGGCAGTCTCAAAGTCTCAAGCTCTGCGCACTGATTTCGTTGATTATTTCATTTGTCTGTCAAATGGCAAAATAATTGTCTCACATTGCATAACAAAAGGCCAAAAAGCAAAAGCAATGTGGCCAAAATGAAAGCTCAGCTTTCACCTAGTCGCAGCTTACAGCTGGGCTCAAAGCCAGAAAGTACAATTCAACATTCAACAATCCATCAGCAGCTCCGCATCAAATGAAACAAAAGAAAAAACAACAAAACAAAAGCAAAAACAACATAAAACAAAAGCAAAAACAACAAAAAAACATAAAACATAAAAACCCCGAAAAAATAAAGAGGAAAAAATCGACATCAGCTCAACACACAGGTGTGCACAATCAATCAACATGAGATCCCATTAAAGCGGCTGTAACAATGACCACGATAATCACGCAGTCGCTGTCGCCGTCGCCGTCGACGTTGGCAGCGCAGCTGATGATGGTTTTTTTGGGGGCCATGCCAAGCCGGACAGACACGCAGTTTGTGGTCAAATCAAGTCTACGCACTAGCGCGTTGATAGCTTCCCAACATGAACGAGCTTGTCTGACCACTTCTGCGTCTGGGCCAAGAGCCATAAGTGGGGGTGGCTGAGGCAGAGACGCACGCAGAGGCTGCGACTGCGGCTGGGATCACCTATTGTATGTAGAGACCCCAGTTGATGGCTGTAACATTCCACACTTAATTAGCGGACAATAAGCTTAGGAAATGGTCTCTCCATTGTTGGAAAACATAAATTTCAGCTCAGCTATTTTAATTATTAATTATTGAAATAAATATGAATGGACCTAATGTAGTATGCCCCAGAAAGTTGCGCGTTTCGAATGGTTTTCTATTCGATAAACTCTTCAAAAAGTTTTTTAATTCGAAACTATTTATCAACGTTCCTTATAGAAATCTGCTCAATTTCAAAAATTCCTCAGACTCAAAACTTTTTATTAAAGACTTTTTCTATAAAATTCTGTGCAGTTTTGTTAAGCTAATCTAATTGAAAAGTCTATAAATTTTCATTATTTTTCTCATGGAATTTCCCAAAAAATTGGAGCAACTTAAAAAATGATTTTCAAACAGATTTTATAATTAATTTCTCGCTAAAAAGTGTGTTAAAACTATTTAAAGCTAAAGAACATCTAAAAAAAAGATGTATTAACTTTTATATGCCTATAAAATTGTTCATGAAATGATCGATTTTAACACTATATCGATTAACGATTAATCGATTCAGCTTTGACAAGCTTATCACAAGTTTCTTGTGGATCTGTTGGGCTTAGAACTCAATATTTTTGTACTATTTAATTTTCAAATTTAAACTAAAAATAAATAAATTAATTTAAATAAAAAAAAATTTACTTTTATTTAAAAAACAAAAATATGTTTCCCTGGCAAATAAAATGCCTGGAAATCTGTTAAAGTCTTGCCAAAGTTTTGGGTGACAAAAAGCCCATTTACCATTGGCGCAGAGGAGGTTCCAATTATGACACGTTTATTCATAAATATATCCAATCCTCTGGAGAAATAAAGCCAGTCGCATTCACTTTTCCCATAACCCATTTAGGCCATATGAGAGCTGCCTGCAATCAGTTGACTTGTGGCTGGGCGTGCCCCATTTACAGATACCCCTCATAACGCCTGCGGCGGCGATGGTGGCTTCAACTTCCAAGTAAATATTGTCGTTGAACGTTGAACAGTTTTTAATTGGATATTTGTCGTAGGCTCCATTCTCGGAGCCGCCGCAAAGCCGCAACTCGACGGACGGACGGAGGGGCAAGTGCTGGCTGGCTGGCTGGCTGGCCGTATTTTTTTTAACGCTAAGCGAAATTAGCATATGAATAACTTTTTGGGTGTTATGTGAGTGTATTTATGAGTGCATGAATATATATATATATATGTATCGGGTGGTGCGTGTGCGGTTACTGCGCTGCGTCGACGTCGCCCGAAGTTGAAGGCGGCGGCATGCATCAAAGCCGACCACACCAAGTGCCGAACATGTGCACTTTTAGCTGTAGCTGTAGCTGAAACTGAAACTGAGCTAAAATTGGAGGTCACGTAGTTGTGTCCATGCACCACGCACCATGCACCGTGCACCATGCACCACGCACTATACAAGCATACAACTTGCCACATGCACCCAGCACCGCGCACCGCGCACCGTGCACCGTGCAACGCCTTCATTTGGTCTGCGGCACTGTGGCGCATATAAATTACACAATGCAACCGACGCCGCTGAAACCCAAACCGAATCCCCAAAGCCAACAGCAACTGCAACTGCAACAGCAACAGCAACAGCAACAAATCGAATTGCTGCAAACCGTGAGCCAAGTGAAACCCTGTAAATGCAATGAAATGGTTTTTAACTTTTGCAATTTTTCAACTACACGCGAAAAAAAAAACACACAAGTAAAAGTGCTCTAGGCGGGAGTATGCGACTGGCAGATACCCTATCTGGAGGTGGCTAAAGGAAGCAAATACCTCACAGGCTTGCGGCAGCAGGGGTTAAGGCTAAGGCTTCTTCTTTCAGAACTAGTTCGGTTTAAGCTCTGAAAAAGACTTCTTGTTGCACAACTGGTTCGGTTCAACTTCTGCACCAAAATCGTTTTGGTTCCATAGTTTCAATAGTCTCTAAAAAAAGGCTTAAAAAGAAGCGAGGCTCAATTCTGCTCTCTAAAAAACAATTGCTTAAATATATGCCTAGATCGAGTCTGCTCTCGCTGCTGAACAAGAATATATATGCATATATATGATTATATATCCTATCCATCCTAGATCCCTGTCTTCTTTGCCCACTTACTATGCTCGTTTTATAGGGGATTAAAGAGTTGCTAGACACATCCTAGATGCCTGCCAACTGTTACAGACTGCTCTGCCCACTCAATATACCCTAATTATAGGGTATTAAAACTGAAGAGAAAAAAAAACACAAGGCGTCGGCATGGCAATAATATGGTTTTTGATGTTTTTAAACAAGGTCAGCTCTTGGGCGCTGCCTTCAAAGGTCTTCCAGCGATGAGCAAACAAAGCGCAGTCCGAAACCACAGAGCTGAGAGCTGGCCTCTGGCCTCTGTCGCCCGCACTCCCTGCTCCACCCGGGTATCCGGGTATCCACAGCGAGCTGGGCATTCGACATGTATCTCAACATCCAAGTAATAACCATAATGCGCCGCTTCACGCAATTTTCGAAGCTTGAATCCGCTGTTAAAGTTCGAAAGGTTTTAAAGGCAATCGAATGTGGAATGGTTTTGGCTTATTTACTTTACCTTTTGGCCCTGCACCGTTTCGGTTTCGGTTTCGGTTTTTCGATTCGAATTTGACTTGAGTTGAGTTTTTTTTTTTATTCGTCTTTCGGTTTACGGTTCGTTCTGCTCCGCATCATTCATTCCATTCATTCATTCAATTCACTTGGCCCCGGCTGGGGTCCGCGGCCTTTGATTGCTTTTTTGGCGCTGGGGCAATAAGCGATTTGCCATGCTTGGATTTGCATGCATTAAAACCGAATACGAGCACGATTTCTTCTCTCTCTCTGGAGGCGAATTTCTGGGATGTCTGAGAAATGCCTTCAGGCTGCTTTTAGTTTACAGTTTACAAGTTTGAAAGTTTTGTCTTAGACTATTTTAAGTAACTCCAAAAACTGTCGAAGAAAGCGGAGAGCGGAGGGGAGCGCAGGAGATTCTGCTCCTTCTCTATTAACTATTCTGTTAATTGTTCTGCTACTGTTAATTGAAGGACTTCCTTCTTATCTGCTCTCTAGTTAACAGATCTTATGCCAGCAACAGTTTTGTTTTAGACTATTTTAAATAACTCCAAAAACTGTGGAAGAAAGCGGAGAGCAGAGCAGAGAAGCGGAGATTCAGCTCCTCATCGCCACACTTCCTTCCTGCCTGCTCTTCAGTTAACAGATCTGATGTTAGCAACAATTTATAGCAACAGTTTTCTTTTAGCCTATTTGAAGTCCTTCTAAAAACTGTAGGGGAAAGAGATGAGCAGATTCAGCTACCTTTCTGTCAACTGTTCTGTTAACTGCTCTGCTACTGTTATCGCCACACTGTTAAGTGAAGTTTATGGGGCTTCCTTCCTTCCTGCCTGCTCTTCAGTTAACAGATCTTCAGCCAGCAGCCAATAATTAACCAAATTAAATACAACATTTATTGCCCATCCTTTAGCCATACAGCAGCAGCAGCAGCAGCAGCAGCAGCAGCAATTGATCAAAGGCCTGGGAACTGTTGTTTATAGCGTTAATATCAGAGTATTCAGTGGACGTATGGCGGGCGGCAGTGTATCAAAAAGTATAAGTTTTATTGACTGCGGATGCAGTTCATAAACAATGCTTCTTCTCCGTAGATCTACCCCGATATATTTCCAACCCCCCCTCCCGCAGCCCTCACGGAAAGCGGGCTAGCCGCAATGTGGAGCGCATCTGTTACATGTTAAAGCAAAATATCCCAGCAGCGGCAAACAGAGAGATATATATATATATATAGACAGATATATAGAAGAGATTGCTGGGAATATATAGTCGAATATATATATATTCGTATTTGTATTTATGAAATCAAACATAAGGTATACGGAATTCGATGAGTCTGCTGCACATTTGGCACACATGACAGCCGCATGCTCCACCAAAAGCGGAATGTTTTTCGGAAAATAACTAAAAAGGGGCCGAAGGGGAGCGGTAGACTGAGGTAACCACACACACACACGCACACACACACACAGAGGGTGAAGGGAACAATTTTTACGCATTTCCAGTTAAATCGGAAGTGGAAATCACGACGAGAAGCAAAGAACCGAACCGAGAGCCAAGAGAGCGTGCCACGATTATCACGCTATTTCTGTCAACCCCGCCAAAGAGGAGGGCCCTGTGAAAAGGCCGCTGAAAGGGGGCTGACTATGGAAGTACTATACTCAACTGGCAGCACCCATATGTCAGCCTCAGCTGTTCCTCTTTCCACAAGGGTGGTGGGGAAAGGGGGGGAATGGAAAGGGGGGGTGCCCGGGTGCCATATGAGCTGCTAATGATGCCAACGGGTTAAATGCGTTGCGATCTATTTTCGAGTTTAGTTCTTTGCTTTATTTTTAATACTTTATTCTTCGACTTTTTGATTCCTGATATTCTCTTTATATTCTTCCAAGTGTTGCCCCATAATTTAGCCTTCTTTATGGCTTTTAGATATTACCCACGTGTCATATTTTATGGCCCCAGTGGGAGCTCTACACGAAAATATTTTGATAGCTCGCAAACGCTTATTTTTTTCTTCCCCCGTCAATTTTCTAGCTGTTGAATGCATTTTGACGCAAAACTGACATTTAACAAACTTGTTGGCCAAGTTAAGCTGCAGCAGCAACAACAGCAGCAACAGCAACAAGTGCATTTAAAACACGCCCAGAGAGACAACAAGGCAACAAGTGCGTCAATGCGATGCGACAAAGCTGACCAAAATGGTCAGTTTACTTTTTGGGTGAACTGTTGCCAGTTGCCAGTTGCCAGTTGCCAGATGCCAGTTGCCAGTTGCCAGTTGGCAAACATTTTGGCAACCCGATCCGTCCATATACGACGAATGAATACAGAAATGCACAGAGCGGCTCGCTGTCTCTCTTTATATGGCCATTCGACCGATATTTGACATTTTTTTTTTTTTATATATTTTTTCGATCACCTCGCGCTTTTTTTGGCAGCTGCGCTGCTTTGCCAGTTGCAATGCCAGTTCATAATTCCTGAGTTTTGCACCTTTCACACACATACACACACACACACACACACACACACACACACACACACACACACACACACACACACACACACACACACACAGTTAGCAACGTTTTTCTGTTGCCAACAAAATTGAAAAGGTTCCGACAGAATTTTCGACAGCAAAGCACAAAAAAAAAAATCAATCTGCGAATTGCAGAGAAAATCAGAAGGATTTCCTTATGCTTTTGAGTTGAGAAAATTTGTGATTTTATTAGATAAAAGTTAGTAGAATCTCTGGAATATTAATATATTAATAGGGAATACTTTTGAGATATTAAAAAATTGATAGTAAATTTAGTTTTTCTCTTTGCTGTTAGCAGAATACTCAGAGGAAAGGATTTATTAATCAATTAAACGGAGAATATAATATAAACAAATAATTAGCATTAAAATAGGAATTCAATTTAATTAAAAATAATATAATAATTTTGAATATTATTTAAACAAATTATTCAAATTAAAATAGAAATTAAATTTGACAGGGAAACCCCACCAGAAAGCTATAAGAATCGGTTCAAATTAGAGCAATAATTAAAGGCTTTCATTAATTAAATAATAATTAAAAGGTAAGAATAAAGAATAGGGAATAAAATATATTCATTTTTGTATAGAAATATAAAGGGAATTTAGGTATTAAATAGATGAAAATATAAAAAATAGTAGAGAAAATCTAAGTATTTAGGAATTTAGATTCTCCACTAACAAAAAATTAGAATTCTATAAAGAATTGTCAAGGCATTCCGGAAATTCAGCAATAAAGAACTAAAAACTGAAAGATTTGGTCTAAAAACTGGCTGTGCAGTTGGGCATAGCCCATAAAAGAAGATTACTTTCTAGGGTATTAAAGTTGCAACCTTTGTTTGTTGCTGCTGTTGCTGGCGTTGCTGTTGCTGTTGCTGTTGCTGCAGTTGCTGGCGTTGTGTTGGGGTGTTGCAATTGTAATTGCAGGTGTTTGCTGCTTGTTGTTTGCTGCTTGCTGCTTGCATTGGCTAACCAAGATTTGTCACCTGCATTGTGAGCACGTTGGAGCTGAGATCGGCCTCTGCCTCCGCTGCTGCTGGCGTCGGCACGACGCGACTGGGTTAACTGTGCCTGCTGCTGCTGCTGCTGCCTGCTGTTTGTTATCTTCATTTTGGCATCGAGTAAATCATAATTTTGCACCTTCTTTCACGACAGCAGCAACAGTTGGGCACATACAGAAGGTATTTATAGTCGTATTTATATGGGATGCTTGTTGGTCATGTCGTGGCAGCAACAGCAACAGCAACAGCAACGTGCCAAATTTATCACACAGCTCTCATCTCAATGCTTGGCCCACTGGCACACCCATTTCACACTCCCACACACACACACACACACAGCTAAGGTATCAATTATGCGGGTCTAAACCAGAATTGGTTGGACAATTTCCTGCTGCTTGCTACAGCTAATTATAGCCAACAATTCGAGGCTAAAACGCTTGGCGGGGGGGAGTTCAGCTCATGTTGTCGCCGTTGTTTGGCGGTAATTGCGCGACGATTTGTTTATGGGCCGCCAATCAAATGGACAACAAGCTAACGACAACAGATACAACAAAAAAAAAAAGCTAACCAAAATGGCATTCAAATCAGGCCCAAACCAGACAACAGACAGCCAGGCTCAGACAGCAGCTAACAAGCCAGCGATCACCGCATAGGGATCGGGTCTACAAGGCACGCACGTCGATGACTTTGACATCCGGAGCCAGCTCTCGCATGACAATTAGAAAAACAAACACACCAAACACACCCTCGCACAGTACTCTAAAAAAGTCTAGCTACTAGCTAGACTTTAGCTGTATTTTCCTCTACTTTCTTTCTATGGCTCTTTGGCTAGACGGCCTCTTGGCTATTTATAAACCAACTCATTAAAAATGTGCTGACGGGTCGCCTCCGTGCAGACTATTCGTACTCGATACTACTCGATACTTTGGGCCATTCAAAACAAGCCTTTGCTTTGCCTACTGATTGGCTGCAGAGCTGCTAGAAGAGACTTTAGATATTTCGCTTTTTCTTACCACAATTTTCACAATTTTCACACTTTCTTTTTAAGTTGATCCATTGAGTTCCTTTTGGGGTCCAATTAGACAGTTGACAACCCTTCAGAAGTTGGGAAAATATTTGCTTAGCCGAAGCGAAGAGTATGAAAAAAAACACACTTAAAATGTCAGAATTTTTGACAGTTTACGCCCACACGCAGAGTGGCAGGCCACGCCCACACACGCATTAGCAACAACGCCAAATTAAGCCATAAATTGTGGCAAAACGTGGACCACCAGCTATGCCGCCGGAGAGTGGATTAAATGAAGAGAGGGAGAGGGAGAGAGAGGGGAAGCAGTCAGTAGGGGAGTAAAAGAACTTGTCTAAGAGCGTGAAACGCCTCTGTGGCATGCCTCTGTCTGTCTAGCTGTCCGTCCGCCCGTCTGTCTGTCTGTGCAGCTGAGCTTCTCAGCTCGTTTCGTTTAATAAAAAAATTCAAATTTAATTAGTCTTCAAGTGAAGAAGTAATATTTATACAATCTGGTAAAATTCGCAATTGCAGCTGCAGCTGCAGCATGCAACAGGAACAGCGAATGGGGCACAAGGAAGCAGAGCTGCTGCTGCTGCCAGTTGTTGCAGTTGCTGCACAGTTGCTGCCGTTTCTTGATGATATGAAAATATGAGCAGCAAGTGGGATGTTGTCAGCGTCATGTCCGCTGTCCGTCGGTCCGCTTGTCCAATTGCAGACATCTGCATTCCAGACGCAGACGCAGGCACAGAGTTCCAGACCCCAGACCCCAGACCCCAGACCCAGACCATGTGGGATTCAGACGCGACGGCACTTAACGCTCTCTAGGCGAGGCATTGCTGCTGCCAACTCAATTGCAGTTGCAATTGTTGCTGCTGCTGCTGTGGCAGTTGCTGCTGCTGCTGCTGCAGTTGCGTCGGCGTTCACATGATGCGTTCTTGATTGGCTCTCGCCTCCGCTGCTTGTGACCCCCAGTGTCGCTGTGGCAGCATCGCGTGTGACATTGCTGCAACTTCTACGTCTATGTGCAACTGTTGCTGCTGCACCACATTCATTAGCAGCCGTTAAATGTTCACTTAATCATTTATTTCAGTCTCTCTCTTCTCTCTCTCTCTGTGTGTGCCACATGACACATGCACTCAGCTGGCTGCAACAGACTTAGAACTCAAGTGGCCCCTGGCAAAGATACTCGACTCGGACTCGGACTCGGACGCGCACAGAGGCAGCCACTGTTGCAACATTTTGTTGCAATCTTAAGTGAATTTGTGTCGCAATCTGCAAGTCTTAGTCGCTGCTGCAGCTTCCTTTTGCCTGCCTGCCTGCCAGCCTGCCACAACTTATGATGACTTCAATTAATCAGCTTTATATGCGTTGCATGCCACAAACTGAGATTGCCTTTGGCTCAAAGCCTGCATCCAGCTTTCAGCTTGTGTCATTAAAGTGCAAATAGAGAAAATCAAGCTGCATTTTTTATAGCCCCGCTTCGATTTATGCACATTTTTAATATGATTCTCAGCGAAAAAAAATCCAAAAAGGAACAATAGAAATTATATAGAAATATAAGTGGATATATTAGATTCTATGGCGGCATTCTACACTTGAAGAAAATGGAGTATTTTTCGGCTAGAAATTCCATAAATTGAGCAGTAAATATAGCCATCTATTTCTCTGCTTTTCACTGACTTTTCTCCAGCTCCTTTCTCCCTTTTCGCTGCCTACTCCCACTCTCTTCTGTTGCCTTCTTTTCTCGCCGTTTGTTTGAATTAATTTATTTAATTTTCTTGCCAATTTGCGAGCCATTCAACGGGCCCTAAACTAATTTAGCAAATTGCTTAGCCTGAAAATGGATCGCTTTGTTGCACGATTCATTCAAATACAAATCAAACAAATGCTGCAATTAAATTTTTATATGCAACCTGAAGCGGCACACGACCAGGATACGAACCGGATGCGTGGCCTGGCTTCGTCTGTCGGCGGACGTGCGTCAATTAGGAGCTTCTACGGTGGTTGCTCAGCGATGCCGCATGTTGCACACGCCCCCAAAAAGCATAAATGAAACGAAAAGGTGGCCACGTGGCTGCCGCATTGTGCACTGAGTCAATAGAGGTCGCCCTGGGAAATACACTTGGCGAAAATGAGCCCTGAATTGGCCAGGAATTCAGTCCAAAGGATTTCCAGATCATATTCAAAAAATCCTTCCTAGTTCGAGATAAAAATTGAATTATTTTGCAGACTGTTGTAAGCTTTATCCTTTATCCTTTAATCAAAGAAAAATAAAGCTATTTAATTGGAATTTCTAGCCAATTTCTGGCTTAATTTTCCACACATTTTCTTCGAGTGTAGCTTTAGGTCTCATTAGCGTGGAAACAGGTAAAAGTTTAAGAGGTTTTTTTTTTTTTTTGTGTTTTTGGCCCGGCAGCTGCCTATAAGCCACGTGTCAGCAGCGAGGGACTTGCAGCGGGGAGGCAAGAGAGACAGAGAGGGAGGGAGAGAGAGAGAAGGAAAAAAAATGTTTTCGTGTTGTGTCACCAAACAAATGTTGCGCCGTTGACCCAATTGCCACGCTGGGGTCATGATAATTTCAGGAGCTTTTTCAGGCATTGTTGTGCCTGTAATTCGTGATCGTGCAGTTGGGTTGAGAGTTGAGCTGGAGCTGCGGACTGGAGCTGCGGGCTGAAGCTGTGGCGCTCCTTCCAGCTGCACGTGGTCCGTGCCCCGCCGCCGGTGGTGGCGCCACACACACAAATACAACAGCGTCGCTCCTGACATATGCAAAACGGCTGCCATAACTGGCTAAGCCACAATACAATTTGTGTCGCTTTTTTTCACATGATTTTCAGGCTGCGATTTGCGATTTGCATAGAAATCAAAGTAGAAACTGTGGAAACAAAGCCACAGCCACAGTCAGAGCCACAGTCGAGGCAGCCCATGGAAATATGTCAGCGAGTGGAAGATTTATGGCGATGGCTTCAGTGGGCGTCACATCAAAATATTTGTGGCTTCCCGAAAGTAAATGAAAATCGATAAACAGCGGCAAAGTCTACAAAGCGTCTGCGTCCCCCCCAAAGACACCCCAACTCCCCTTTTTAGGGGGGTGCATAATTTAAAAGCTTGCAAATTTATTCAAAATGGCTGCCCTCAAAAAGTGCGCGTCATGCGCAAAGAGAGAGCAAGAGAGAAAGCGAGAGAGAGAGAGTGACAAAGAGAGAGTCTCCAAATTGCTTGGTTGCCTGGCAACCGTAACGGTAATTGTCTGGGGGGGTTGCTTGGCGCTGCGAGAGGGTTGTTAAGGCTTCTGCAAAAAAAAAAAAAGGCCAAAAGGAAAACAACGCTGGGAATCGATTGCAGTGGACACCAGATGCAAAGAATTTCGTTGGTTCAGCCAATTTGCTATGGTCTGATTGGGTCCCACTGTATCTATCAAATATATATCCCTCTCTGAAATTCTGGGAATCCCTGGGAATCGTTTACAGTGGACACCAGATGCAAGAAATGTCGTTGGTTGAAGCAATGTTTCACGGCCTGATTGGATATATGAATATAACCACCTTTGCTAACCTTGGAACCAGCTAGCAAGGACACTAGATGCAAGGACTTTCGTTGGTTCAAGGACTTTTCAGTTAGACTCCACTTCAAGCCACCCAGCTCTCCAAAATTCTCTGGGAATCCTCTACACTGGACACCAGGTGCAAGGACTTCTGTTGGTTCCACCAACTTGCTTTGGTCTGATTGGGTTTCACTAGTCCAAGTGCAGTTTGACCAACTTCCAAAGCTTCTGGAACTGTGTGGAAATCGTTTGTAGTGTTGGTTCGGGTAATTCTATACGGTTTGATTGAGTTCCATTATATCTGAAAAGGAATATATCAGATGGAACCCACTTTAACTACCTCACAATGCCGTCTAATGCCACTTGACAGGGTGGCACATGCTTGCAACAATCAGTGCACGTGACTCAAACAAAAAAGAAGGAAGAAAGGAAGGAAAAAGTGGCACGAGACCATGTTCTGCTCATTAGGAAAGGCTGACAAGCGTTTTGCGTTCTGATATGATCATCAAATCTCGCACAACAACCCTCCCATTATTCGTCCTCCTCCTCCTCCTCCTCCTCCTGCTTCGATTGGGATTAAGTCTACTAAGCTGTTGTTGCACAGTGGGAAAGTCAGTCGCCAGTGGCATGTCAAAGCCTCCTTCCACATTTCGAGCAGTTTCCAGCTCATTGCATTTCATCACGCGTTGTATTCTCTGCCAGCCTTTTTCAGAGCGGATCTCATGAAATTCTCAATGAATTTGCAACATTTAATGGCTGCTACTTCAGCTGCTCTGATTTGTTATAATAATTATTAGACTTTAGTCTAAGCTGTACAAATATCTTAAGTATTCTGCCAGTATTTCAGAGTTTCCAGAGAAGGAGAGAAAGAAGTCAGTGTATTGCCTGCTTCGTGGTGACTTTCTCAGGCCAATTTCACTGGGTTTAGCATGTTGTCTGTCGCCGATATCCTCGGACCGCGTAATCATGTTACGACACAAAACTGACATCACATTTTCAGCAAAAGCGATTAATATCGCACACGACACGGCACGAAACGGCACGGCACGGGCGGGAGACGCGTCGGGAGACGGGACGGCTCTGGGCCAGGACAGGAATAAGACGGCAAATCCAAACTTCCAGCCACAACTCGAATTCCACAATTGCAACTGCAGCCAGCTCCCACTATGCGGAGTACTCGGAGTACATTTGCTCCAACTCCAAACTTGACTTGGATTTCGTCGTTGGATGCTGTCCATTGTTGTGTGTGGTTCGCTGGTTGTTCGCTGGTTGTTGGTTGGTGGTGCTGCTGCAGGCGGGCCAAAATAAGAGAAAAAGATTCGTTTAAAATGACTTAATGGCGAACAGCTCATAAATTCACGAATTTGCATAAACCGACTGACTATTTGGGCAACAATATTGCAACAAAAGTGAAGAGTGACGCGAGGAGTGGCAACGGGGGGAAGCGCCCCTCGGGCCAAGCTCAGCCAGAGTGAGTCAGCAACAGCAGCTGAAACACGAGTGGCTCAGGCTCAACTTGGAGCTGGAGCTGGAGCTGAAGTTGTGACTGGCAGCCTAATAAACACAATTAACTTCATCATTTTGAACTCAAATTATTTCATTTCAATGCGATAAAATCGCAAATCACGAAGCGAAAGCCGAAGCCAGAGCCAAAGCCAGAGGAACAGACAATGGACTCTGCTAGTTTTTTTTACAGGACGGTGAAAATTAAGTCAAACTCTGACTTGGCTGCTGCTGCTGCTGCTGCTGTCGCTGTGGCCTGCAAACGTTTTACCAATCCGTTTGCAATCGAGCCACGGATCGGGATTTGGCCCCCACCCGCGCGCCACTTTCAATTGGTGGCATGTTGCAGCTGCATGCGGCGTGGAGCGTGGGGCAAGCTGTATGTTATAGGGATGGCTAGGGACGGTCTGCTCTGAGCCAGAGAGAATAATGTTGCATGTCGCGCCAATTGTGTACACGATTTGACTTGGCAGCCGCCTGACAGTGCTGCCCACTCTGCAACAGCAACAGCAACAGTTGCTGTTGTTGCTGTGCTGTTGCTGTGCTGTTGCTGTTGTGTCAGCTAATCAGCCGGCAAGTATCTCATCTTCGAGGACTACTAGCAACTGCCAAAACAACAGCGAAACAGCAAAACAGGCAACATGCACACGAAAAACTACCAAGTCATGTTGCTGGTTGCTGTTGCTGTTGTTGTTGCTCCTGCAATTGTTGCTGTTGTTGCAGTTGTTGCTGCCTTGCAAATAAATCTCTTGGCTGCTGTTGTTGCCTGCTTTTGCCCGGCACCCAAAAAAACAACAAAAAACTTGGACACAACACAATCAGCTAGCAGTGTTGTTGTTGCTATTGTTGCTGTTGTTGGTGTTTCCTGGAAAGCGTTTCCTGCATTTAGTTATGTTAACTTTGCCTTATAACTATGTTGGCGCTGCCAGTTGGCCCGGCCAGATGCAGTGCATTTTTTTTTGGTACTGATTTAGATCGTGTCCAGCTACGAATCCGCTGCCTGTTGACTTTATGAGGGTCAATCAGGCTAACCGGAGTACTCCCAACTGTCCCAGTAATAGTGCCAGTGCCAGTCTCAGTACAGGGAATGCGATCAGATCATAACAAAAGAGCTCCAAAGAGCTGCCACATTCATAAAGAGCTGAGGTAGAGTATCATTTGGAAGGGTCTGTTGTAGGGTATCCAACCGAGTCGAGGAGCTTGAACTTTTTAAAGCCTGAGGACCCAGTTCCAGTCTCAGTCCAGATTCCTTGGGCAAAATAGATGCCATATCCCTAAATAGCTCAAGTAGAGTATCACTTTTTTGTAGGGTATCCAACCGAGTCGAGGAACCCGAACTTTGATTATATTTTCTAGTTTTTTGAGTGAAGTAAAATCCAAATTTGCCCCTAAAAACCGAAGCAACAAATAAAATTTGAAAATTTATTTAACTTTCTGTAAAAAATTTCATTTGAAACAATTCAGTCAACAAAACCAGAACAAAATTTTTTTGTGTGTTTCGTTCGAAAATAGAAATTCCAAATTTTTCTTTTTGTAGTCCTTTATTCCAATATTTTTAGGTAGAATTTTTCACTTTGATTTTAATCTGTATTTTTGTTATCAACCAAAACAAAGACGAAATGAAGGTTCCTGATATCGCCTTCAGCCTGGTGCTAATCGCCAGCAGCTGTTATGGATTGTACGCATTGACCCCGGCAGATCAGCCGTATGGCTATACGGCAGCCGCCTTTTGTTTGGTTCACGGAATGCTACTGCTGGTCCGCGGCTTCGAGTCGGAGGAGGAGTGTGCCAGATCCTTCTATGTGTCGACCAGCGTAGTGGATGTTATACCCCTGCCCTTGGCCAATATTGAGCTATATCTGAAGTCCTCCCAGTCGGGCGCTGCCATGGTGCATGGCATGTCGCTCATTTTACTGATCTACGATGCGATGAGCAACCTGGCGGATGACTATGATTATGCCACGGAAACGGTCAAGGATCTATCGCTGGTCGCCAATATTGCCTCGGCCACCTATTTGGGCGTTCAGGAGGAGAATTATTTTCACGTTGGTATCGCTGCATCTGCTCTCGTCGCCCGCTTTGGATCCGCTCTAGTGAATATGATTGTTCCAGATGTCGGTCCGCATGTGGACAAGATTAGCAAGGCTGCCATTATTGGGCTTATGACGTACTCCCTGACTCAAGAATAATTCGTTTTTAACAATAAAAAACATTTTAGATAAACATTTTAAGATCAGAGTCCTAGCTTAAAGGGGGGAAATCCTTTTTTTGAGTCTTCATTATAGACTACTCCTCCTCCTGGAGGTATTTTGGTATACAGAAAGGCCGAAGAGTTGGGGGAAAGTATCTCATTCACTCTTTATCCATATCCTTTGGGTATGCTGAAGCTTTGGTAGGGATCTCTTGACATCTGGCAAGCGGAAGGCATTCCAAAGAAGCTTATCCATTTTGGATGCATAGCGTCTGCCAGCCAGCCAGCTATTCATTCAGGCCGCAATCTTAAATATATCAATAAAATCGATAGCCAAATAAATGCCAAATCTCGAGTAGTCTATAGCCGTTTTCTTTATTTTTTCCAGCTAACAGCAAATGTAACCTTTTCCAGCCAGCGCTGATTACGCTAAATGACTGGCGAGATAACCTGGCAGACTGGCACTGCTGGCATTCCTGGAGCTTTCCAAATCTACTACTACTGTACAAGTACTACTCCTCCTCCGCCTTCAGCCCCTTCCCTCCCCTCTTCCATGGCAAAAAAGACAAAGGCAACTGGCAAAGTCTGGCAACTGGCAACTGGCAACTGGCAGCCGCTGCGCAGGCGCGTGTTTGGAAAGAGTTCAAGTCACAGCTGGAGACTGCACTGCTTTTGGCGCATAACTGGACAGCAAATGGAGCTGGGAATGGCAATGGGAATGGGGCTGGGGTTGGGGCTGGGACTGGGGAATGGGGAATGGGCCAGCTAGAGCAGCTAGCTGCCTGTCGGCTGTGTTAGCCTGGCCGTGTTGGATAACAGGCAGCTGAGGCTCTTTGGCCAGGCCATAAAAATGGGAAAATGTTGCGTTAATGCGACGTTTGTTCGAACACAGTTTTCAAACAGATCGACGCAGGCAATTGTTTGGACAGGCTCTGACCAGACAGACAGACAGCTGGACGGACAGCTGGACGGACAGACAAGACAGACAGTCTGTCAGGCAACAGAGAGCTGAAGCTGAAGCTGGGGCTGCAGCTGGACGATGACGACGACGACGCTTGGAGGGGCCACTGTTATACACGATTTGCTTTCGTGTAGACATTTTTCGGGGCGTTTGACTCATGAACTCTCTGCGCAGATTGTGTTGCACGTGTTTTCCATGCAACGGCGAGCGTTAGAGTATCCAGTGGAATGTCTACACACACTGAGAAACGGGAGCGGCGCTTGGATGGAAATATAAATTTTGTACTGCGCAGCAATGGCGTCCATGACGCGAGGCGCCTCCCAGTTCAGGATGTGTCTCTTTGGGCCTGCCCCTGCCCCAGCCACTAGGCAACAAAATCGATTTTCCCAATGTGATAAGGTTTCAACTGCGGCAGTTTTATGGTCTTCCGGTTTAGAGGCACGAATCCTTTCAAGCCACACGTGCATGCCGTGAAGGGTAAGGGTAGGGCAGCTCTTTTGCTTTATTTCTCTCAATATTAAAACAAAACCAAATACACGAAACACGTGTCACGCGGCATCAATTGAAAGCCGCGGCGACTGCTGCCACGGTTGCAACCATCCATCAGAGCACGTCGGAAATCGGAAGTGCGACGCTGCCAGAGCGAGGGTGGCTGATGTCAGCATGCGGGCCACAAAAATGAAAAAAAAAGGACAATCGATTGTTGTGACATTGCAGCAGCAGCAGCCCCTCTGCGCCATCTCCTCCTCCTCCTCCTCCTCCTCATCCGTCTCCGTCTCTGTCTCATATCTTGAGCAATTTATCCAATTTCATGCCGAGCTGCTTGCCTCAATTAAGTCTGTCCGCCGGCAGCGTCTCTCGCTCTCTTTCTATCTTTCTCTCAACTCTGATCCCACGGCGCTGCCCCCTTCAACGCCGGCGTTGGCGTCGGCGTCGCGCTGCGTGCACGTGCAACGCAGGACATTTATTGGATTTTTGCCTTGTTTTTATTTGTTTCTATATTTGCACAAAATTCCAATTAAACGCCAATGCCAATGTCTGCCACTGGACTCGGGCTCGGAATTCGAGTTGGACTCGGACTCGGAATTGGAATTGGGTTCGGACTTGAGCTGTCAATACTACCAGCCTATACAGGGTGCCTCTTTAAATGCTATCTAAAATAAATACTAAAAATCAATAGCTATAGAAACAGATTCTAAATAAATATGTAATAAATTTTAATTGAAAATTCTTTTATTTATCTGAAGCACAAAATGATTTTCTATATGAAAATCAAAGCATTTTCCAATAAACATAGCTCGAATTTTGGTGACTTTCAGCCTAAAATCTAGCCTTAAAATAGACCAACTCAGCGTTTGTTTTAAGCATTTTTTGTTCTTTAAATATTTCCTTTTTCAGCTACAAAAAAGAAATATGGAAATATTGGATAAATATATAATAAATTATGCAAACCAAAAAAAAAATACTAAAATAATCTATGAACCAAAAAAAAAAAGGATTTTCCCACGGAAATCGCTTGGCCTTTGAGAAAGCTGTCAAAGTTTGAAATCCAAAAAAGTCAAAACTTGGGCTTTTAAATCAAAGTTTTCCTTTACGGAAAATTGAATTTTCCTATTGAAAAATTGATCGTTTGTTTCGCCAACTTATTTTTCTTTCGGGTATTTTCTGTGCTAAGCAAAACGCAAAAGCAAAAGTTGAAATTTTCGTAGGGGAAAGCGGAAAACTGAAGGCTTCATTTGAGCAAGGAACACCCTGTACTCAATTAAAGTTCTCCCATTTCAAGTTAAACGCCAATAGCGCAAATACCAATTGAATGAGGAGCAGCAACTACAACAGCAACAGCAACAACAGCAACAACAGCAACAAAGAGAAGCGAGCGACGTGGCTGGAGAGGCGGCACAGGGGGCATCAGTTTGAGGCACACGCTGCGGATTAGACGTGTAATCAGCATAAAATGTTGCCGGAGCCGGGCGACGTCGCAAAAGTGGCAAACATGAAATCCAATATGAAATTGAATGAATCCACGGGAACAACTCAGACTGGAGTTGGTGCTGGAGTTGGAGTTGGCGTTGCCACGCGGAGCAACAGCAGCGAGCACCGAGCACAACTAATAGCGGCCAGCGGGCATGTCGATGTGGATGATGACGACGCTCGTACGCATGTCCCTATACAAACACAAATCCAGCCAAAGATGATACCCAGTAGAACTTACCCCAGAAGAAATATATACTGCAGTTTAATGCGTTTACTGCCTCGAATATGGCGGGACATAAACCTATCCCTTTGAGAAACTCTTGAACACAAAAACACATTACATTTCCCCTTACTTTGGCAGACCAAATGTAACTATGTCCTGCGAGTCTGCCTTCTGCTGGCATGCCTTTTAGCATGCCAAATGTGCTAGGTGAATAAAAATTTTCGTATTTCACTAACCAAGCTAGTTCCACTGAATACAGCAAAACATGCCTGCTGTTATAGCAACTTTTAGCATGAGAAATCAGGGGTAGCTGTAATAATGCAATAGCTTCTATATCAGGCAGTTAAAACAGGTTCCAAATTGGGCTAAGACTCTGCTTAAAGCCTGCGAAAAGTAGCAGTAAACTGCGACTGAAATGCCAGTCCTACTGGGTCGTTAGAAACTTTAACTGGGCTCAAATAGGTTCCAAAAATATCGGTTTTATCTTGCTTTGACTAAGACTATGAAGACTAAGCTTTTAAAGCCAGCCAAAAGCGATATCCGAAATGAAAGTCCTACTGGGTAGTTGGGGAGTCAAACTAGGCCCAAATAGCTACTAAAAAACATAGAAAAACTCTGTTTAAAGCTTGAGAAAAGCAATGTCAGCAGCAGTGAAGTTGCGCAAGTCCTACTGGGTAGTTAGCGAGCTAAACTTGAACCAAGTAACTACCAAAAAACATAGTTATTACAGTAGAAAAACTCTGTTTAAAGCCTGAGCAAAGCAGCAGCAACTTTTGGCTGAAACACAAGTCCTACTGGGTAGTTAGCTGCAGATAAAAATGGGTAGTGCGAGTGCGAGTTGAGCGTGGAACACGTGCAAAGCCGCGGGGGACTTGCACGACTTTTGTGACGAGGCAAGGCTGAGCTGTCTCTGTCTCTGTCTGTGTGTGTGTGGAACTGGAGCCTGGAACTGTAGCTGGACTCTTGGACTGAGACTGGGACTGAGACTGGAACTGAGACTCGGGGCTGGGCCACGCACCCAGAAAAATCAGCAATGCGCGTTGCCTGTCGCATTTAATAACTGTTTTTAATAAGTGTCCCTTGCGGCCATGCGTCGTGTTGCTGCCACAGCCTCATTTGCTGCGTCATTTGCATGGGAGAGCCAAACCCAGATCCGAACCCGAACCCGAACCCAAAACCGAAAAAAAAAATGTGTGTATGTATCCCAGTTGGAAATTTTGCAGGCCGAAAAAATACTCTAATTGCACGCCCCGTTTTCGACTCACGCGCTTCTCAGGTGCAGCAGCAGCAGCAGCGGCAGCGGCAGCGGCAGAGCGACGTTGCCGCCGCGTGCAGCATGCAACATGTTGGCTGCAATTTATTAGTGCTGCCATTATCGTTTTTCTTCAGATTTAGCTGCAGTGCAACGAGTGTTGACTCCGTCTGCCTCCCCCCCTGCACCCCCCTTTAAGCTGCGTGTCGTCTCCTTGCGTCGCCTGCGCCTGCAAAAATATTTATTACTATAATTTTCCATATGTTTTCCCTGTGCGTTCTGCCGCTGCTTTTCGGCAAATTGCGCCTGGAAATTGCTGCAATAATTTGTTGCTTACTAAATATGAAGATCAGGCCGGGTTTCCTCCTGGCGGCTGCCCCGCTCCGCAGCTGCCCCGCTGCCCGCAGCACGATTCGTGGCTCGAACAATTTATGAACTTGTGCAAAATTAGTCGTTTTAGTCGTTTAGTCGTTGCAATTTGATTTTTATTGCAGCTTGTAAATTGTAGCGCCATGTTTCGAGTCGTGTATCTATGAGATACATTTTTGCCAGCGCATTCGCATTCGCATTCGCATTCGCATCCTGCAATTAGTTGTTGCCGTTGCCGTTGCCGTTGCTGTTGCCGTTGCTGTTGCTTTTATTGGTACTCAAATTGTTGCACTAATCAGCTGACAATTTACGAGGCATTTGTATTTGGCTAACGAAACAACCAAAACCAAAAAAATGTATCTGGCCTTAGTACATAAAAATCGCCTCCAGAGAGGCAGCCAACTATGCGAGGCATGTGGCATCTTTCGCTGCTAAGAACTTTGATTAGTTGTAATCTTAACCAGCTGCATCGTAAAAACAACATGCTCCACGTTCCTTAATTACAGCGACGCTAACCATCTCTCTCTCTCTCCCCAGAGAGTGCCAGTGTCATCCGTGGATCCCTCTTAATGGCCCAGGTTCAAAGTCTATCCAGAAGTATCTATAAATTGGCTTAAAGGCGCTTTTAATGAGGCCTTAAGTGGTGGCTTTTGTGTGGCCTAAACTTCAAGTTTAAGAGAGGTTTATTGCGTTTTAAGAGAGGTTTAAGAGAAGAGAGAGTTCCAGTAATTTAATACAGGTTTTATATAGATTCAAAATATCTGAAGATTTTCTGCTTCTTGGCTGAATTCTTCAAATATAAAGCTTCAATATTTTATTTAAAGTGTAATTAAAATACCTTTTAATAGACTTTCTTTATTTGGCCATAAGCCGCGTTAACTATTTAGCCATTTAGCTACTATTTAGCCGTTTATTTAGCCAGAGAGTTCAGTTCGATCAGCTACCGATTTGGCTACAATGTAAATGTCAAAGCAAATCTGCATTCAGAAATTCATAAAAATTCAAATGGCAGCCATAAATCAGCCGAGAGTTGTGCGGAGCTGGAGACGGAGGCGGAGACGGAGACGGAGATGTGGCAGGGGAAAGGGGGACTTGCAACAGTTGAGTTGGGGCAGCTGGGGCAGACGCCAGTCACGCAGCGTGCAACGTCTCTCTGACAAATAATTTAGCATAAAATCAACGACAACTGCCAATTTTTTAGTAATTAGCCAGCCCCAAAGGCAGCCTGCCCCTGCCCCTGCCCCTTGCCCCTACCCCTGCCCGGTGGCTGGCTGCAGTTGAGTGCAATTAATAAAACATAAGCCCCGAACCGAGCGTAGGGTATATTCCGGGGATTTTCCCCCCTTCCTCCTTGTCTTACTTATTGTTAGTCCAAAAAAAAGGAAAAAAAATGAGTCTCGAAGCATTTGCAGAAAATTAATTGTGCTCCACGCAGATTAACACATGCGTGGCATGGCTTCGCCTTGGGTTGGGGCATGCAGCATGCGGCATGGGGCTGAGTCTGAGGATCTGCCGCTGCTTTGGGTTCGTCGTGGCATTCATTGGGAATGCTGCGCGTTTAACAAATTTGAAAATTTCTTGCTGCATTTTTATGACTGTCGCCCGCTCGCCCGATCGCTGCACCGCCGCTCGCATTTTTATGTTGCATGCGGCACGCGCGTCGCATAATTAATTAAAAATGCATTTAAACGAAGCTTCACGACAGTCAATCGCTCGTATACAATTTGGTTACAGACACACAGACAGCTGCCACTGCTGCCACTGCTGCCTGGTGCCTGGTGCCTCCCCCACCGCCCGCCATGTTGCAAGCATTTTTTTTTTTTCTAAGAAGCCTTTCGTCGCCGTGGCATGACTGCAATAAATATACTCAAAATACTCGTACCTAACATCAAATAAGAATAAGAGAATGGAGAATTATTTGCTTGTTAGAATTTTGTGTCTTGCAACATGGCCGCAACAGGCAGCCAACATGTGTTGTGTCTCTCTGTGTCTTGTTGTGCTGTGTGTGTGTGTGTGTGTGTGTGTGTGTGTGTATTTCATCAAAGATTTCGTGTTGACAACTCGAAAATGAACGGAAAGCAGCAGCGGCGGCAGCAGCGGCAGCGGCAGCAGCGGCAGATGACAGCACATCATTTGAGTGATACGAGCAGATCCTAACCTCAATTCAGCCTGACCTCTTTCCCATGACCTTTCTATAACCTTTTACCTCTCACTTATCGGTTAACCGTTGCTCGTTATTTTGTTAACGTGACTCAAACAGTTGCCACTTTCAAAGAGAAGTACAATTTTTGTATACAGAAATCACTGGGAAATATTCTAAAACCTACTCGAAATCGTCTAAGCTCTGGTTTGGGTTCAACTTTTGGTTCCAAAGCTGTTGGCTTTGGTTCAAAATTTTTGAAATTCTTAGCAATTATATATATCTTTTATATCTTAGTAAGTTTGTATATAGAAATAAATCAGAAAGTATTCCATAATTTACCCAAAATCACTCGCCAGTTCGAAACCAGTCTAAGCTCTGGTTTTGGTTCAACAAAATGGAGCTCTGGTTCGAAAGGTGTTAGTTTTGGTTCAAAATTTTTGAAATGCTGAACATTTATATATATTTTTTTGATTTATTGTAAATGAAGTACTACTTTATTTTCTTCTAAACTCATCTATATTAAATCTAAGGTTAGGTTAAGTTTTAGCCAGCTTTAAAGCAGCTAAAAGCAGGCTTAAAGCTTGCATCAGAAATTCTATTTCTATTTAGAAAAAAAGACGCACTTTCAGGTTCGAACCGCTTTGCTTGAAAACCGGTTAGCAGCTATATTTATTTATATTTATTGCCAAAATACCTTTGACTAAACATTCGAGTTGGCTAAAGTCAACTGTTAGCGGCATTTCCTGCCAATTTCTCCCATTACTTTTAGGTATGGAAATTCGTGGAAAATACCAAATATATTTTGGTATTCATCGCTTTATCTACTCTAACTTTTATACACTAACTTTTGCGATCTTTTGACAGCTGCAACAACATGAAACATATCGAACCAAAGATGCCCCATCAAAATTTTTTATGATCACTTTTGATTTCATTGGAATTATTTACAATTGAGGAAACTGGCCGAAACAATGTTCGGTAAATAAAATGTGTACAAATAAATATTGGCCCAGAGAGGCTAACAGACAGACAGGCGGACAGGCGGACAGACGGGCGGACGGACGGGCGGAGGGACGAGCTGATTTGTGAAAACAGTGCGGGGATTCAAAGCCAAATATTTATTGTGCATATTTATGAAAAGAGATGGAAAATTGCTGGGTATTTTATTTGCCTGCGTCTTTTTTGGTGTTGGAAAATTAAATAGCTCACTGAAAGCCACTTAACAGTTGATTTCATATGAATTTAATGCAACATTAGCGCTTTTTTATGCCGCACTGCCGCAAGAACAAATATATATATAGTATTTTCGACCGCAAACCTGAACCGATACGATCTACGGACGGACAGACAGACGGACCGGCAGCGCCTCCCCGTACCCCTCCCACCGTACGATTTTTGGACGGACCACCGACGGTTTTCTCGTCTTTTTTTTTTTTTTGCCTTAGGATCTTGGTCTTGGCTCTGGTTCTGGTTCTGGTTCTTGGTACAGGTTCTGTTTCGGTTTTTTTTCTGCTGTAGCAGGCGCCGTTGATGGGAAACAGCTGACCAAAATGTACAAAAATATTTTATTTATGCGCCAGATAAATAAAGTGAAAAATACCTAAGAAAAAAAATGAATTTCTTCTCTTTTTTTTTTTGTGTGTTTTGCCCTCTGGTTGAACGCTTTTGATTGGCAGCCGCAGTTGGACTGAATGGAGCCAGTTGGACTGGACTCTGATGTGGCAGATGAAGAGCAGATGCCACAGGTGAGGTATCAAAATATATTCTATAAAAGAAAAGCGATTTCATTCAGCAGTCAACATGCAATTCTACTATAAAGGGGGACTCTAGCCGCCTCTCAAATACCCTCACTTACGGCTGGTATGCTGGGCTGAAGAGCAGATGCCAGAGGTGAGCTATTAGAATCGATGTATGAAGGAGAGAGCTGTCCTTTAGCATTCAGCATAGAATACTATAAATACTATAAAGCAGGCGTGTAGCCGCATCCCAAATACCCTCTCTTATAGCTGATATGCCCTAACTTATAGCTGATGTGCTTGAATGAAGAGTAGATGCCACAGATGAGGCATGTAAATATTCTATAAAGGAAAAGAGAAGAATGAAGATTTCATTCAACACTCAAGACGAATCCCAAATACTCTAACTCACAGCTGGAAAGCTTGAATGAAGAGCACATAAAAAAAAGAAATTTCATTCAACGTTTAAGCCAAATTCCAAAATACTCTAACTTACAGCTGGAATGCTTGGATGAAGGATCAAAAAAAAGAAGAAATTTCATTCAACATTTAAGCCAAATACTTTGATCCACAGCTGATATGCTCCATTGAAGAGTAGCTGCCACAGATGAAAATATTCTATTCTATCACAGTTCAAGACGAATCCTAAATACTCTAACTTAAGAGCAGAGCAAAGTAAAGAGACTTCCTTCAACATTTAAGCCACATCTAAAATACCCTAACTTACAGCTGGCATGCTTGGTCCCCAAAGGAAGAGTATGCCAATTCTACTATACCCTATATTCTAGTATTAAGTTGGAGTATTAATCAAACGATTCCAGGCAATAATAATTTATATGCCGCTCCTTAACTGTCTCTTTAGCTGAACGAATCTTTCGGGTTGCCTACTTGCCTGCCCGATTCGCTACACATTCGTTATTCATTCATAATACTCATAATTTCAGAGCGAGTACCCCAACTGGCACTCGCACTTATAACGACTATTTGCAGTGGCAAAAGATCGTTGGCACAGCGGGCAGCCAGGTGTTAAGATGTCTGTCTTAGCGTTTAACCACTGTACTATGAATGGGATATCTGGTAAGAGGGGTGAGCGGTGATCGGAGAGAGGTGTGGGGTGTCCAGGTCCATAATAAATTCACATAAATTGATATAATGAATGCATATGAAATGGTCAATAAGTAGGCGATTTGTGCGCCTAATGAGACCGATTTGTTGGCCACTAAATTTAGCAGTCAAGTAATTGATGTATCTACCAGACGATACAACTAAGGCTAAGAGTTCCAGCTAAAATCAACTTGAAAACTTTTGTAGAACATTTAACGAGCTGCCGGCTGATATTGCCAGCACATCTGAAGAGTCTGTGCCGACTTTATTTGAAAATCTATGTGGAAATATTTGATTTTATATACTTCGCTCATCTGCTTCTTGGCCGACTTCTGCACAGCATCAGAATGAAACCAGCTAACAGGCACTTAACACTTCTCTTCTCTCTCTCTCCCTCTCTCTCTCTCTCTCTGTCTGTCTGCCTGCCTGTTATCACCTCATTCGCTGTGAAATGTTTGTTTTTCCTTCAGTATTTGAGCCAAAATGCTTACGCACTTTTCACACAACACTTGCACAATTGCCACAAATATATTGTTCAGCTGGAAAACTGGAGAAAAACGCTGAATTTTCCGCTATTTCAGCTGAAGTTGTGCTTCAAAATCACCACAGAAAAGCGACAAAATTCTTAATCTAAGTTTTAGGCTTTATTTTGAGTTTGAATCTAAGCTTCAGAGTGGTAGAAAAAGCTTTGAAAATCTCGTGGAAAACATTTTTAAAAGAGCTTTAAGTTAGCCAAATTTGTAGTAAAAAAATCGATTAAAACTAAGCCTAAAAATTAGGCTTAAACTTAAGTTTAGACTGCTTAATTGAAGCTTAAGTTGTGCGTAGAATTTCAGCCATTTTTTAAGTTTCAGTTAAGAAAGTCTCATTTAAGTTTAATGCTTTATTTTAAGCACAAAAATTCACTTAATTCAAGTAGGAAAAACTGGTAAAAAGCGCTTGAAAATGCTTTGAAAGTTGTGGCTAAAAGTTGTCTACCAATAATTAGACTTGGGTTTAAGCCAAAACATGGAGTTTTTACCTACAAAAGAAGGTTCCAAAATGGGTCTAGTAAGCCTCAAAGTTGGTACAAACTCTTAGCCCAAACTAAACTGAAGCCTGCAATAAAAGTCACTTTTCACGCAATACAATAAAAACCCAAAGAAGGCGTCCTGGCAGCGGGTTTCCAAATGAATATCTAAATTTCTACAGATGCGAGGATTGTTTTTTGGAACACCTGCAAATTGCACAACATAAAGAGATTCGTCACAGAGTCTCTGGGAGCTGGAGAGCTCGAGAGCTGAGAGGCAGACAACCGACCGCATATCTAAATGAAATGCAAGGCAATAAGTCAAAGCCAGCCGGCCAACCCCCAAGGAGAGGCCAAGAGAACACAACACAACACAACAAACAACAACAACAAAAAAAAAACAGCTGACAGGAAGCCGTAATACTGCCAACCCCTCGAGCACTAAACCCAGCCATCTCCATCCACCCACCCCTCCCAGCCAGGCCAGCTGGTAAGAGCCAGGCTCATGAATACATTTGAACTCGTTAACTCCCGACACACCCCCCCAACCCAAACTGCCAGCCCAAAACTCCCAGCTTTGGGGGTAGTTTTTCACAGCGGAGGATTCGTTGGCTTTGCACGTGCAAAATTTCGAGTTCATCAAAAGGAATTTGCTTTGGGGAGCGTCTGACATTTATTAGAATTCTTGTTGTTGCTCCACCAAAGGCGGGGGGTGCTGGGGGATGGGGTAACAGGGCGGGGTTCGGGCGCGTAATAAATTTGCCCTGAAAGCTTTTAGCCAGCCGGCAGGAAGTTTGGGTTTGTGTTGCTGCCATGGCAGGCGCTTCGTTTCGCTTTGTTGACTCGCAGCTCTCAGCTCGCAGCTCGGAATTCTCGGCTTTCTCAGCCCGCTCAGCCTTCTCGGTTCATTTCGGTTCAGTTCCATTAAAGTTGGTTTGTTCGCTTGTGGCTGATTTGCAAGCCTTAAAGCCATTTGTTAGCCATTGAAATCAGAGCTGGAAACATGCCACGCACATTGACTTTTGCAGCTGCACGACGGAGCCTGGCGGAAGGAGGCTTCTCCCCCCTCACAGGATGAGTTGCACGGTTCCACCTCGCAGGATGAGTTGCACAAAATATGAAGGAAAATGATGCATAGGTATTTTCCGGCAGGTTAAGGAATAATTTGCTAAATTTGTAGCATGAAAAACTTAATTAAAATTAAATAAACTTAGAGAAGGTTTTTAAATTTAAGTCGGAAGGGGATGAGATACTCTGGCAGATTGGAATAACATTTGGTTCCAATGGCAGCTAAATGATTGTTATACCTTTGGAGATGTCTTTGGGAAACACACAGTCACATCTATATATCTTGAGAAATCAGACTTTTGGATCTATTGATTGTTTCTATGCCAGTTATAAGATATAGTTGTTCGATCTGGCTAGTGCTAGCTGCAAAAGAAGGAAGCTGTATACAAAGTTTCATTTTTTTAGCTCGAAAACTGAGAGAGTAGGTTGCTTATAAAAAGACGTACGGACAGACGTACGGACAGACAGACAGACGGACATACAGATAGCAAGACGGGCACACAGGCGGACAGGCAGACGAACAGATAGACAGACGGATAGACAGACAGATAGACAGCCAGGCAGACGGACAGACGTTTATACACACGGAGAGACAGCCGGATAGACAGCCTGAGAGACGGACAGACGTTATATCAACTCGTCTTATCCTTCTAAACAGAAATATATCCATATATATACTATCTAGGATTGTAGAATCCTCCTCCATTGACTTACACCTTTTCTGACCGGGCTATAAAAACAGATTAGACTGTACACTGACAGAAAAACATACAATTTATATAAAAAGACTTCCACCTAGAGAAATATTTACATAAAGAATTAAATATATAATAAACAAGTGATATTTGCAGTACGTCCGTTTCGATAAGCTCCCAGAAAATAGAATAAAAAACATGCTTGAAAAATAACCTGCTCATAGCTAGTATAAGTAATGCCCCAGGTATATAAAATACCTATTAATCATGATATATTTAACCAAGAAAACCCAATATTCCATAGACCAACAGCTCAAGGCTAGAATCTACCCTCTTCTAGAGTAATGAAGTAAATATGAAACACACACCCAGCCAGCAGCTACATATTTTTTATAGGGTATCGGAAGGGAATTTTAGGGCTGTCGTAACCCCAATTTTAATTAGTCAGTCAAATCAAATAGAGCAAATAAACTTGGGCATATTTGTCAAACAATTTGTGTTTTAGTACAGAGAGAACAAATTAAAATTATATAGAATATCAACTGGTATTCGTATGCGTCGTATTCGTATTCGTATTCGTATTCGTATTCATACACTCAAAGCAAACAGAGTGAGTGTAAACATTCGAGTACCCGAAACACACACAGAACAGAAAAGTTGACATTTGTTCGAGCACAAAGGCAAACAAGCCTCTAAATGAGGAATGTTTTCAGTTCGAAGAGTGGACTCTCCTCCCATTTACTACGGGGTATACGACTAGAGAGGGAGAGGGTATTGCGAGTGCTGAGCACTTGTTATTCCATTTTAATTAAGTTAATTGCACGCTGATTTCGTGTCATTGGGCGATTTTCAGTTCAAATATTCCAGGGGTTGCCATGGACTAATCGAATATGTGGACGAGTAGTAATCGATTGATGGCACCTCTAATGCCCACTCAAGCAATCGCAGTAGTTCTGATACCCTGTAGAATGGCTGTAGATCAAATGGGGTAGACAAATGCAAAAGCAGACTTGTCATTTACAGGGCATGGAATCGAATCATTTCGGCTCACTGAAGCTATAACCGATATTGTTATCGATATAATCGATACACGTATGAAGCAGCATTGTATTCCAGCTAAAATTAAATATGTAAATTTGAAATTTTTAAAAAGAACTCATATAGAGAGTTGAGTCAGATTTCCGGTTCAGTTGCGTTTTAGTTGCGTTCTTTTCAGTTCTAAAATTATCGGTTAACCGTTGCCGGTTTTCGATAAATTTGCTATAGCGGTTCAGCTTGTGGTTCCAAGTTTGAATCGGTTAACGATTGCGGTTTGGTTGCGGTTACAGTTCTGGTTCAGGCACTGAATTCCAAGCGGTTTATTTCCTTAACCTATTCCACTCCGTTTGCGGTTCATCCTTACTATTTACAGGGTATTCCAACGCCCATTTTATAAAAGTTTTCTTCTCATTTTCACTACAATATTTGTTTCTTTTGTTTCGCCCAAATATTTATAGAGTATGCCATAGTCGTAGTGAAAGTTTTGAGTTGTTGTTTTCAGTTTTCAGTTTTTTTTTTTTCAACCCTCGAAAAATGCGGCATTGGCATAAAAATGTGGACAGATTTCCGTGCGAATTATTGGCAAATGTTCTGAAAAACAAAGCAAAACACGAGGAGAAAAACAAATGAAAGGAAAACAGAAGTAAAAATACTTTTTTTTTTCGGACATTTGTTTCTGTAATTTCCTTGTTTTGTTGTTGGTTTGTTGGTTTGTTTAGTTGTTGTTTGTTGTTTGTCCCCATTTGAATTCGTAATCCATTTGTCTTACCAGAAGGCAAATATTTGCCATTCAAATGAGAAATCTGTTCGAAAATCGCTTCGATATTCGACAGTTGTTCAATGAGCAGCGCGCCAGCTGCACTCAAGGATTTCCACTAATTACTCTACGCTTTTATGTGGAATTCTTTTTTTTTTTTTGGGAGAAAATTGGATTTTAAATGGAGTAGAGCTGATTTCCAGCAGGGAAATCCATCAACTTTTGAGCAGTTCTTAGTGAAAAAGTAGTGTGGAAAAGCTGTCGGCGTGGAGTCAGAGACTTGGCTATATCGACGCTTCTCATGGTCCACTTTCCAGGGTAGCAGCTTCCTTTATGTCTAAGTTTTAATATCCTCTGCAAGTGTATAAAAATATTCAATATATTTCTTGAAGGACTCCCCCAAAACTAGGCTGGAAAAAACGTAGCAGTCGAAACTTGGGTAGAGTATAGACAATTCGACGTACTCCGAGAGATACTCTTTTACAGGGTATTCCTGCAGCTTGAAGCGTTGCCTTCCTTTACAGGGTATTAGTGCAGCTCTACGCGTTGCTTTCTTTTACAGGGTATTAGTGCAGCTTGCTGCGATGTCGCAATGATCTTTTAATAGAGTCCGGCGGAATGAGGAATCAGATTTTATAACTTAATCAACGCAGCCGTCGCTAATGGCACATGTGGGCATTGGGTATAGGTCTGTGTTTTTGGGCACTTTTTGTTGGCATTTTTGCCGCCCTTTGTGGCTGCAACTTGCGGCATAAACAGTTGACCAACAAAAGCGCAAATACAACTTCAGTTGGGGGTTGATTCTGTTGGGGGTTGTTCCTCGCCGACATCGTCCTCGTCGTGTTGAAAGTCAGCTATAAATGCGTTACGCGCTATCAATCTTGATTAGACGTGATTTTTGCTGTAAAAATTAACAAGCTGCCACAAAAGATGTCCCTGCCACGTGCCACAAGAGATATATATATATATTTAGATGCTTCAACTGAAGCTTGACGGACCCTTTCAAAACTAATGGCCAGACAGAGATTTAGATTTGGATTTTGATTTAATGATGGATCCTGTTACATGACTCCTTGGCTGAAATGCAAACAACTTTTGAAATGAAAACATAAAAATGTCCAACTGCAGCGATTTTCTCATTATTTTGCACCGTTTTGTGGCAATTTCAATAAACAATAAATCCCTAACGCCCCCCGTTCGCCCTCTCCAAACAACAGCAAAAAAAAAACAAGCTAAATTTATAGCAATTTTCACATGAATTGAACGAGCGAACGAGCCAAAAAAAAAGCCAAAGAAAAAAGAGGGAAAAAAAAACACTTTAGGCCCGAATCCATTGACCAGCTGGACAACACACAGTTGCCACAAAGTCTATGGCGCTGCTGCTGCTGCTGCGGCTGCTGCTGCAGTTGCTGTCGTCGGGGCGTATGAGTGACGCGACTGAGGTTGCAACTACCATCGCTTGTTGCCTGTTTGGGCAGCGAACATAATCGTAAACAAATAAAATTATTGCTGCCGATCATGCACACAAATTTATGCACACCAACACACACAAACGTCACCTATTTTGCACTAATTTTCTAGCGGGAAAAGGGGCTCCCACTCCAGCTCCTGCCCCTGCCACAGCTGCTGCAACTGCTGCAACTGCGGCTGCTGCTGCTGTGGTCCATTCGCGAGGTGTTGCCGCAAGCTGTGTGTGAAATATGCAACAACAGCGTGAAAAACATGAAAGCAAACTGCTTCGACTTCGACTTGGACTTCGACTTGGAGTTGGAGTTGGAGCTGGAGTTGGCTCCACTCTGCTGACCACGCCACACAGCGGGAAATTTTAGCTGAATTTTCGCGTGCGAAGCTAGCCGAAAAACATTGCCTCCATCCCAGCCTGGCTGGGCTATCCAGCTGGAGCGACCGCCTAATACCGGTAGTCCGACAGACAGCGAAGAGTAAGAGTTTTTGCACAGTGTCCTCAGCGCCATGGAAATTTGACAGAAATTGAGAAAAATTCTTTACACAATTTTTAATTTATTTTGTGGAAATTTTCCAACTTAAATTGAGACAAAAATATAATATTTTAATACTCTTTTAATTAATAAAAGTTGGCAGAGAATTTATACCACAATTTTGGCTAAGGTTTTAGCCTGATTAATTGGGAAATAATCGAAATTTTATATATATAAAAATAGTTCTGAAATCTGGAAACTTTCCAGCCTCACAAATTGGAAAATTACAGCATATTTTTCTAATATATATTTTTAGAATATTTTAAAAATGTTAACTAAATTCCAGCCAATAAGCCCATAGCTTCCAATCAGCCTAAACAGAGAGGCAGCTCTTGTTCTTAGCTGGCCCCACGGTGCCCACAAAGTATCCACTGTCATTGTGCTGGCACTGTAAGTAACTGCGACGCCGACTGCGACTGCGACGTCGACGGCGACTGCGACTTAAACTTAGTCCACAACTTGGACTTGGTCTAAGACTTTTTTGTTTGTGTTCGCGTCGCGTCGCGTTGCATCGCATCGCATCGCTTCGCGTCGCGTTCCGCGTGCTGTTTGGCAGTTAGACACGTTAGCGCGCGCCTGGCCAATTTTCGCTTTAGCCGCATGTTAATGATCATTAAGTAGCGAGGCTTTTCTTGGCTTTGTTGCAGTTGCAGTTTTTGTGGCCAAAGACTCTGCTGTCTTCTGTCTTCTGTCTTCCGTCGGCCACTTGAAGACGTCGCTAATGAAGACTTAAGCATGACGTGCTGATAAAGATCTCTCGCACATGAGCTTCAGTTCGCCTCAGTTCGCTTCAGGTTGAGCTGCTCGCTCGGTCTCCTTGGCCATATTTAAGCGTAATTTTTAGTTAACTGGGCTGTTTGTTTGCTCTACAAAATTGACTGATAAACGGGCGGGGAGAGGGAGAGAGAGGCAGAGCGAGAGGAGGCGGAGAGAAAGTGAAATTTGTAGCCCACATTAGAACAGTTGTCAGTCAGCTGTCGTTACAAATTTCCCAAAGGGCTCTGTCGCTGCCGCTGCCGCCGTCGCTGCCGCTGCTCTATATATACCCCGTAATCATAGAGGGCAAAAGGGGTTGGTTGCCGTTGCACCCTCGGCGTATCAATGACCATCCTCTAACAGTTGTTCGGCTGTTGTTGTTGCTGTTGTTGTTGTTAGCTTTTAGCATAATTAAACGACACATGCCACAAAATGCACTTCTATGGCTTAAGCTCTTTTCGGCCCTGTCGCTGGCTCCCAATCTTCCATTTGTTTGACATGGCATCCATATGTTCTATTAGTTCTCGCGTCTCTTGTATGGCTCCGGTCCCCGTCCCCTGCTCCTGCTCCTGCTATGGCTCCGTATGGCTGAAAAACTTTTGAATGTTCGGCTAGCAAAAAGGAACATAAGGTTTCATTATTTTCTATATATAAATTTTTGAATGGTCACCCTGCCACACCCACTTACGCCGGCTGCCCCTTCCTCCTCGCGTCCTGCCTTCCCACTGCCTGATTTATTCCACTCAAATTGTCAATGCAAATGAGCCCTGCTCCGCTGATGGATTAGTTTTCTTTTCGCCTGCTTCTTTGCGGCTTTAACACTTTGGCCATAAGCAATTTTCACGTTGATTGATGACCAGACACAATGTAAATTTAATTTCTTGGCACGGCATTTAATTAAAAATACTTAGAGAGTCGCACAGGTGTGCCTAGGGTCTGGCCCCAGGGTCTCTCCTCTCTCTCCTCTCTCCTCCCTCTCTCCCTCTCTCTCTGTGAATAGGTTTATAAATAAACTAGGGGCAGCTTAGGGTTAACGGAGGGGGGGACTGAGTGCTGCCTTTCAGCCATAATGAATGATCTCTCGTTGATTCTTGATTGATTTCCCTGAGAAGTCTCAATGAAAAAACAACTGCTGAATATTATCAGGGGATTTATTAAAAAAAAATATATATATAGTTTTTTTTAAAGGGTTAAAAAAAGAGAGAGAAAAAAAATGATTCATTGGATAAAATTTGAGCAAAAAATTCGATTTTACTTCATTTACATTATTCATATTTCGAATAAATCGAATACACTTTGGCAAGTTATTTATAAGAGTCAAACGAATGATTCATTTGGTTTGAATCAATGCAAAACTCGATTGTTCCTATGGCAGCTGTGGGATATAGTAGACCGATCCTGATGATTGTTTCTTTCTATGGCAGCTATATGATATAGTTGTTCGATCTGTTCGATTTCGATATAATTCTATTTTAAGCTTAGCGACTTATTTGTATTTATAACAGACGGACAGACGGACAAAGAGATAGGGAGGCAGGCGGACAGAGAGACAGACGGACGGAGACAGACGGACAGAGAGATAGACAGACAGAGAGACAGACAGAAAAAGAGAGAGATAGACACACAAAAACGGACTAAGAGACGGACGGAAAGAAAGATAGACAGACAGACAGACAGGCAGACAGAGAGAGAGAGGGAGAGAGACAGAGACGGTGGCCAGAGAGACAGACAGACAGACAAAGGAACACAATCGAATCAAGAGGCAAACGGACCAAGACATAGACAGACGGACAGACAAAAAGGCAGACAGACAGACGGATAGAGAGACACGCAGACATGACGTTAGCAACTCTTCCCATCTCACTGATCCTAGCTGATCCTTAAAAGCTCAAAGATGCCTATAAAAAAAAAGCAATTAAAATATTGCTCGACCCTTAAATAATATTTCCAAAAAAACCGAATTTAAAGCAACAATTTCGTGAGGTTTTTATTATTTTTCGAGTGCTCAAAATAATTAAATAATAAATTGAGAAAAATTGACAAGAAAAAGAGGAAAAATAATCAAATGAAAAAGATGCAAATTGAAAATGAAAAACAATTAAAATATTTGCAGGGCATGTTACAACGCCTCTGACTTTTAATGATGTTTTATTGTCTGCAGGCGGACGGAGAGACAGACGCTAATATAGAGACAGGGAGAGAGAGAGGGAAGGGGGGAGAGGGAAGGGGAGAGAGGGGACAGAGAGGGGACAGAGAGGTGGGACAGAGCAGGGACTGAGAGGAGTGTGTAATATATACTTATAGCCAGGCGATGTGCTGATGTTGATGATGATGATGATGACGATGATGAGGATGACGATGAGGATGACGATGACGATTTGCGACTAAATAATTGAATGCAGCTGGTTGACGGTTGTCGCATTAAATTTAGGTGTCTGTCTTGGCGCACTCTTTCGATGGCGTCTGCCAATGGCAGACACTGAGACACTGAGCCAACGACCGCGACAACTGACTGACTTACAGACTGACTGACTGACGGACGGACGGACGGGCTGACTGAGTGACTGGCTGATGGCAGGGGGAGGCATGCAGCAAGTCGCGACAATAATAAATGAAGCGATTGCAAGTGTAACAGAACAATGACAGCAACAATTGCAGCGTTTGGCATTTGCCAACAGCAGCAGCAACAGCAGCAGCAGCAGCAACAAAGCCAGACAAAGGTCTATTAATAATTTTTGGTGCAACACACGACGATCGACGATCAGCAGCAGCAACAGCAACGGCAGCAGCAACAGACGACAGCGGCGGCAACTAACGATCGACAACTGCAACAGCAGCGACGGCAGCAACAGCAACTGATTTTTTGAGGCAGACAGGCCGGCAATGCGTCGCGTTGGTTTTTTCCAAAAATAAAAGCCAAACTAATGAGCCGGCAACATGCAATGCGGCAGCAACGCACGTGCAACAAACACACAAAACAAAAAACAAACAAACATTCATACAAATAATTGATGGCCGCTTGCAATTGTTGCTGCCGCCGTTGCTGCTGCTGCTGCTGCTGCTGCTGCTGATTGACGGCAAATGGCGACAAAAATCAGCGTCTGATTGACAACTCAATTGCAACTGTGTGTGTGTATTTTATTTTCTGTGCAACCAAAAAAAACAGAAAGAAAAAGAAACTCAACTTAATTGATTTTACTTTTTACATTTCTTCAGGCAACACCAGCAACACAGGCAACAGCAGCAACACAGGCAACTTGCAACCGATGATTTATTGCAACAAATGTTGCGCGGCAAACTTTCTGCCCCTTCCCAAAAATAGACAAAGATGCATCTTTAAGTTAATTTCCAATCGGAATTTCACGTCGTCCGCCGTCCGTCCGTCGTCCGTCGCCGTCGACTGCTGCCTTTTAAAACTCTGCTCATTTGTCATTGGGACCCGGGCTCGAATTTTGTTTCGAATTGCAGTCGTCGCGTGTCTATTTTGATTGTCAAAATTGTTTTGCGGCTGCTGTTCCCGTTGACAGTTTATTATGTTTGACTGTTTGTCTCTGCGCCTCTCCTCTCCTCTCCTCCCTCTCCTCCCTCTCTCCTCCCTCCTTGGGACTCGTGTAGTATTTGTTGTTATTATTTTTCCTAGGGATTTACACTAAATCCACCCCCCGCCCACTCTCATGCAGCCAGACAAATCGTGCCGTATGACCTCTAAACTCTCGCTGAAGATCAATAAGACACTGAGAAATCTTTTTTGAAATTTCACTAGAAGAATTCAAGAGAATTTTAGTTAAAGCTAAATAAATAAATAAAGCTTAATTCTGACCAATAATATTATTAAAGAAAATTAAAGCTAGAAACTTTGCCTTAGTTTTAGCCATTTCTTTTAGGCCTGTTCTATTTATAAGTTTATTTTGGCTAACTTTAAGTTAGAGCTGACTTAATTCCAATCTTTTGCAAGAGATTTCCCTTAGGCTTTAAGTCTGTAATACTGGAAAATTAGATCATTATTTATAGCAGCAATTTTCAACTGAATTTAGCCATTTGTTTTATGCCTGTTCTATTTATAGGCTTATCTTGGCTAACTTTAAGTTAGTTCCAGTCTAATCTTCAGTGTTTTGCAAGAAATTTCCTCAGAGATTTGAGGCTCTATCTTCTGTTTACACTTTTTATTATGGGTTTATTTCTAGAACATGACTCTTCAGAGTTATTCTGAGCAATTTACAAGCCAGTTGTAAGATGTAAGTTAACCATATTTGTACTGCAGTTAACAGCAGTTTGTTGTTGCTGTTGTTGCCGTGGCTTACGACAAGTATTGTTAATCTTTCACTTGGCTCTGTGAATAGGCAAACAATTGCAACATTTTTGTTTGCAACAAGTTATCTGCCCAGAAAGCTAACAACAATAGAGGCAGCCACAGTCAGAGCCACAGTCAGAGCCAAAGGCAAAGGCAAAGGCACAAGAAAAAGGCACTTGCCAATAAATAAACATAATTTCTGACAAAACGCTTGGTAACAAGAGCGCTGGGCCAACACACACACACACACGTAACAAGGAACATCTTCAACTAGCCAATTCTGGCGTCTTGCCCCTTTTGGCTGTCCCTTGGTTAAACTGTTAGCCAACTTATTTAGCCATTCGTTGCTCAAATGAATTACAAGTGCAGCCAGCAGCAACAACAACAATGCCGTTTGCATGCTGCAGCTGCAATGTTGCTGCTGGGCAATGTTGCTGCTGTTGCTGTGGGCCATGTTGCTGTTGCTAGCTGTTTGGCTGACTGGCTAGCTGGCTGGCTGGCTGGCAGGTGTTGCTCGCTAGCTCAACGGCTGCTTGGCTAACTGACTGGCTATCTGGCTGACTGGCTGGCTGGCTGGCTAGCTGGCTGCATAATGAATTCATAGCTCTATAGCCATGGCCCAAGGCTCTCCCCTTTCTAGCCCCATTTATACCATCCGGCTGTGGGTCCATTATGCACCCCACCGCATATTTTCATATCCCCCATCCACATTGCGCATATTTCATTCATACAGCATTCAGCAGTCGAATCGAATCGAATAGAGTCGAGTCGAGTCTCACTACTCGAATTGCAATATTCGCATATTCAATCAGCGCCTCGCCGCATAAAAAGCAGCAACAACAACAAAAAACAGGTGCAATTTCTTGCCATTTTCTAATTATTTTCTGTCGGCGCTTTTATCGCTTTTCTCTGGCAGTGAAGCGCGCCATTTGCTATCTCAGCTTGATCATAAATTTCATTCCCATTTTTATTGCACAATTTCAGCTCGTTCTTGTTTGTTTATAAACAAATGAAGGCGGCCAGTGGCGGCGGCTGCGACGGGGGCGGCTGCAGCGGGGGAGGCGTAGGAGAGACTCGACTCGACTCGCCTCGCAACGGCAATGCAAACAAATTCAATTAGCGAATGTTATAAAATTCGCCATAGTCCACCTGCAACTGCAACAACTGCAGCAGCAATAACAATAATAACAACAATAACAACAATAACAATAATAACAATAACAATATTGGCATCTGCCTCAATAAACAGAAAAGTTAATAACATTATTCAAAAGCCAAAACACATTGGGGAACGCATTAGGCGCCAGCGCATTGTTGTTTCAGCCTAAACAACCTGAGCAATAGCCAAATGCAATCAAGGCAAAGACCTCTAAATATTTAAGCCAATAAATCATTTATTAGCCTAACGCGTCTGCCATCAAGTTGGCCTTAACTACAGTTACTACCAAAAAAAGGCAGCCAAAACTAAGCAAAATTCTGGCTAGCTTGATGGGAGAAGGGCGTAAGGAAAAGCCATCTTGGCTTGCTTAAAAAACAGCCAGAAGGACAGGCAGACAGACAGGCAGATGAACAGGCCTATAAGGACTCGTCCCATCCTCCTGCTCAAAGTTTCATATAGAAAGCTTTGCAGCTTCGCTTAGCAGCCTCCTTCCATGTGTTACATATTTCACCAGGAAGTGGTTATACCCCCAGCAAGGGTATAGAAAAGGCTGTGGAAATTAGAGTTAATAACTAAAGAAGCCTCAAAACTAAAGCTTCAATTTGGCTATTAAAAAGCTGTGAGAAGAGCAGCTTCTATAGCATTGGAAAGGCTGGAAAAGCCGTAGAATAAAAGACGCAAGAATTTAGTTTGATTAAAAATTATTAAAGAAAATTTTCTGCGGCTTTTGAGCCAACCAACACAAAAAGGTTAAGAGAACTTTCCAAATAGAAAAAATACAAAATATTTTTGTGCATTTCTCTTTTTGGTCTAAACAAAGCAAAGAGTTATGAGGCACCTTTCTTTCACAGAATTAGCCCGAAGGGCTTTCCACAGTTTCCCATTTTCCCATTTCCATCTGCATTTCTCTTGGCCACGCACAATTGCACAATTTGGTTGAGGAGATGCCTCTTGGTTTGCCTTTCTCCAAAGGTCACGAACTTGTCTGTGCTTGTCGCTGACCCACTCCACTGTGGTTCCAGCCATCCATCCATCCACAAGTTGGCCGTAGAATTGTGTGTGGCGTGCGGTGAAAGTGTGCGGCTATTGGCCCATTGTTTTAGCCAGCTTTTAGCCAGAGTTTTATGGGGCGTTAGTCCTGCAATTAGTTAGTGTCATTTAGACAAATTGCCACAAAAATAAAAACAAAAACCAAAGCAACGCCCCGCAATTAGACGACGTCGACGCTGACGTCAAAAAGGAAAGGCCATTAGAGCTGGATGCTGCCACAGATGCAGTTGCAGTTGCAGATGCAGATGTGAACCTGCCAATAGTCAAAGCTGAGATGCTGCTGCTGCTGCCGCTGCTGCTGTTATCGCAGCCAATCTGCATGCAACTGCAACATGAGGCCACTGGCCGCCTTGTAACTGTAACAAACTGGCGACTCTGCGGCGAGGCAACAACCCACGGCGTCTGTGCAACACTTCATCGAGCTCAGCAGCAGCCGCAGCAGCCGCGTGCAACTTGTAACTTGCAACATGCGGCCAGTCAACTGGTATTTCCCAGCGGCTGACTAACCAAAAATTATAGCCAAATAAAACTGAACGACTGGCAGATGCCCAGCAAAAAGAGCTACAAAATTTCAGCGAGTTTTCCTAGGGTTTTCCTAGAGAAAACTGAGAGCTGGGATAGAGACGGCTGTCGCAGCTGCTGGCTGTTAAGCGCTATATACCTCAGCTTATGCATGCTACAGGGTATCAAATAGAGTGAAAAAAAATCGAACTGCATTCAAACGCAGCCAGCGGCAGCAGCAGCAACGGCAGCAGCGGCAACAACAGGTGGCCGCAAAATACCTGCCGCTGCCTGTCCAAAACGTGCACCGGCTTAAACTGGAGCAGTTTTCCAATTGGCAGCAACAAGTTTTCCAGGTGAAATGCAGCCAGCAGCAGCCAACAGCCAACTTGGCCAACTGCAGTTCAGTTCCCAGAGTCAATTGCTAGCCCCAGTCTCAGTCGCAGTCCCAGTCCCAGTCGCAGTTCCAAGACCAATTCCAATCCCAGCTCCGATCCCAGCTCCAATCCCGATCCCAGCCCCAGCCCCAGCTCGCCGTCCCATGTTGAGCGATGATGTATTTATGCTAAATTGCAAGTTAATTAATGTTGTCGTTTAATTCAAACGTTAAAGTGGCAAAATGTTTGTTGTTTTTTTACCCATTTTTTTCCCATTTTTTCTGTATTTATTTTGCTGTTAACTGTGCAGCTGCTACTGGAAAAACTGCAGCTGGAAAATTGCCAGGAAATTGGGCTGCAATTAAGGTTGCAAAATGAAAGCAAAATTTTAACTCTGCAGCTCCGAGGAGCAGCCGCTGCTTTTGTTTATAATTATTACACAAAAAACCAACTCGAATTTTTACTTCATTATTTCCATTAAAAAGAGAAGAAGAAAATTCAGTTGGTCTTTTCAAATGTTTTCCTTATTTTTCTTATATTTTTTTCCATTTTTTTTTTAAATTAATTAATTACTCTAATAATAATAAAATACTTGAAGCTTCAGGTGTGATTTAATTAGATTACTCTTTGTATACCCTTGCCGAGGGTACCCTGACTTTGGCTCGAAGTGGAAGCAGCTTTGATCAGCAGGACACGAGGCAGGTGGCTAAAGAAATGTCCCTCTGTCTGTCCGCCTTTCTGTCTGTCGCTCTGCTCTTCTGTCTGTCTGCTTACAGCGTGGCTCGAAAGACTTTGAATACAATTCTGAACTGAAGAGAGCAATATTTGAGGAAGAATCTGGAATATAAAGACGATAAAGACATCTGTCTGTCTGTCTCTCTTTCCGTCTGCCCGTCCATCCGTCTTTCTGTCTGCTTACAGCTTGGTTCGAAAGACTTTGAATACAATTCTGAATAGAATAGAGCAACCTTTGAATAGGAATCTGGAAACTTTTGAGCTGGAAGGTTGTTTCACAGGACAATAAAGTCAACTGTCTGTCTGTCTGTCAGTCCCTCTGTCTATCCGTCTGTCTGACAGGTGGGTCAGACTACTATAAGCTATAGCTAGAGGAAAGATCCCACCAAAAGTTCTCTCTCTCTCTCCCAAGAGACCCAGCTAAGACTTGGCACTGATTAAGCTGCGACTGCCTGGAATAAATGGATTCCGCCTTTTAAAGGGTATTTAAGGTGCGGCGCCTTCTCTGAATAGTTTTGCTTTTTACTATTAATCAGGTAGCCTCAACTAGTTTATTTATAGTTCATTAAACTTGACTCTCGTAAATTATTTTTATACTCTTTTAATGACTCAACAAGTTTTGACCTATTGCATTTTATGCTGGTCGTAAATCCAGATACATTTGCTGCCGCTGCCGCTGCTGCTGCCGCTGCCGCCGCCGCTGCTGCTGCGGCTGTTACCAACAACAAGTGTTAACTGAATTTTGCATTTTTCAATATTATTATTTATATATTTTTTAAATGGCTTTAATCCAATTGGTTAGTTGGCTCTTTAAACTTTAAGTTAATTATTATTTTATTTTTTCTGATTCGGATTCGGATTTCTTTCTTAGTTTTTTTGTGGCTAATTTAAGATTTATGCGCGAGTCGAATTAAATTATTTTTAATGTTTTATTTTTATTTTTTATGGCCTTAACTACCTTGAGTCGCTGTGTTTTTATGCCGGCCATAAATTATTGCCTGAAATATTTGTGAAATTTTTGTTAAAACAAAAAAGACAAAATAAAAGACATAATTTTACTTTGTTTTCTTGTGGCTTGTGGCGCATTTTTGAATTTTTGTTAATTTGGCGCGCAGCTGCTGTCGATGTGTCTTTCATTGCTTGCCACAGCAGCAGCAGCAGCAGCAGCGGCGGCAGCAGCGGCGGCGGCAGCGGCAGCGGCAGCAACTGTTGCCAATTGCAACAACAAGAGTCACAGTTGAGGCATGTATTTAAAAACTTTAAGTGTCAATTGTTGTGACAACTCAAAAAGCGTGAAAATATTGCAAATGTCGAGACGAACGGACGACCAGACGAGCGGACGACCAGACGAGCCGAGCGACAGACGACGGCCACAGGTGCTTATGAGTAACATTGAAAGGCGGCCAAGCCAACTGAAACTAGTTGAAATATGTCTCACATTTTATATATATATATTTTTATATATTTTTATATATATTTATAATGGGTGCTTGCCATAAATCTGTTGGCCATTTAGCGTCCATCAATTCCGTCCGAATTGCCAGCGGCCATTTTTCGAGCGGCCGCTGTAAATTTGTCAACTTTCGGCGGCTGCTGCTGCTGCTGCTGATCGCTGCGCGCACCTGCACCTGCTGTGCTCATTTCACGCCAACAACAGCAACGTATTGCTAATGGGCGCCCAGCGAAAACCCCGCCCAACAGCAGCAGCAGCAGCAGCAGCGACGGCAGCAGCGACGGCTGCGACGGCAGCAACATGTGGCGCACAGCTGCAACACATCATTGACAGCAGCAATGGCCAGAGTTGCCACCCACTGCTGCGGGGCACTCTTTTGTGAATGGTGTCATCGCGTTTTCATTTCCCTTCACTGCAGCCTGTCATTTATGCCACATGCCGCATATTGCTGCAGCCGCCGCAGCAGCCGCAGCCGCCGCTTGTTGCACCTGTTTCAATGCATTTCGCCTTATTGATTGCGCGCTGTATCTGTATCTGTATCTCTATCTGTATCTTTAGATGTTGCTGCTGTCGCTGCTGCTGCTGCTGCCGCTGCTGCTGCTGTTGCAATTCGCATTGAGCCACTGATTTGTGGCGTTTCTAAATTGTTTTTCATGTTCGACGGCAGCAGCTGCATAATGTGTTGCATTTTATGAGCAGGCGTTTGCGATTTTCCTTCTTTTTTTTGCTTTTTCACTTTGAGTGCGTCTATGACGTGTGGGCGATAGTAAAAAAAGAACTTTATATATGTAAAAATAAAATAGAAAACAGAAAAAAAAGCGGGGAAAAAAAAAATCACAAGGGACTTGCCAGCGATAGGGGCAAACAGCCGATTTGCCTGCGTCATCGCAGCAGCAGCAGCGGCAGCAGCAACAGTCGGTAAATCCAGTGATAAGAGCGCATAAAAAACGAGTGTACTCACAGTACTCACAGTATACTCATACTATATAAATACCACAATTCAAGTGCAAACAAATGAAACTTCTGCTGCTGGCCTTTATCAAAACGACGGCGGAACCAACAGCAACAGCAACAGCAACATAGCCAGCAGCAACAACAGCAACCAGCAATGTACCCAGGCGACGGCGGAAGCGTTGCTGATAGCTGATAGTCTGGCCAAATGCCGAGTGCAACGAGAGGCGTTGGCCGACTTCTCTATATAAATATATATTTATTATATGCATACAAATTGACAAAATGGGCGTGGCAATGCCACCTGTTCGAGCATGCCAATGACAAGCGTTAGGCATTTCATTTGCTCAGGTGTTATGCACTTGATTCGATCGCGCTATCAACCAACGGCCGTTGCCCGCATGACATATCTATATATACAGATACAGATACAGATACAGATATATATATATATATATATATATATATATATGTATATAGAACGACATAGTATTTCAGCTGGAAGAACGGGGAGGGAGACAGGGGGAGCCTGGTAATTACTCAATTCAAATGTGTGTGCTACGCTTCGATACGAGATACTTTTATTTGTTGTTCAATTACCAAGGCTTATTGCCTCGGCTGCCGCTGCTGACTGGGCCACAACGGGGGGCGGGGGCAGCAACAAAATGGCGTACAGAAAAAACAAAAGGAGAACAGCATCAACTCATAACATAACAAAATATTTACTCTCAATTTAAAAACGCGTTCGCTCCGCTGCCAGCCGATAACACCTGCGGAAATGGCCTATTTAATAATTTCAATAGACCTTTTTCCCTATATATTTATATATTTAGTTATCTATTATTATTGGCGAAGCGGACGTATTTTCTATATTTTATTTATCAAATCGATTAGTTTCGCTAATAAATCGGAAGTGTTACGATAATGAAAGTATCTCTGATTTGTTTCTATTTCTTTTTTTTTTTTTTTGCTCTTTTTTAAATAGTATTTTGATAAAGGCAACGCGTACTACCAAAAATACTAGAGCCAATTATTATTATTCCGAGAAAGATATTTCGGAAACGGAACTGATAAATACAGTTTCAAGATAGTAAAAACTGCTGAGTCGCTATACACTGCCCCAAAGGGGTATAAAGACTTTTCAAGGGGGCGACTCCAGCGGGTATATTGATTGGGAGTCCTTCTATCCATCTAGCAGCTTTTGTGGTAACAGCAACAGGGCTTATAGCCGGCTTTTGGAGTCCTTCTCTTTGTCTGCTTAGTCGAGCAGCTTTTGTGGTAACAGAAACAGGGCTAACAGCCTGCTTTGGGCTGCAGGCAGCTGGATCAGGCAACTATATCAAAGAACTGCCTTAGAGAGCAGCCTTTGGTTTCGTCTGTCTGTCTGCTTGGAGGAAAAGAAGTTAGGCAATTTTTGAGCTAAAAGAAACTTGGCTTAGACCCTGCCTTGGGTCGCAGCCTGCTGCAGCAGGCGACTATATCAAAGAGCTGCCTGGAAAAGAAACCCGCGCTTCAAAGGAAAAGTTGTTAATGGGCCAAAAAGAGTATTTAGTCTTCGTATAGGCTCCCCTCGCTGGTGTTATGCTTTTAATTACACGCTTTAAATCATAATTACACTTCAGATAACAAAGGAAAATGCTGAACGCAAGTGAAAAACCCTTCTAAATACATTAAAAAACACAGAAAAAAAAATAGTTGCTGCTGCCAAAATGCCATTAAAAGCCAAAAGAGATAAACATCTGCCAGCTGCGTAGCAAAATATTTAAATTATTCTGCGGCAATCTCAGAAAAAAAAAGCGAAAGAGCGAGCGATCGAAAGGCGAATGAAAAACAAAGAGAATTAAATGGGAAAGAAATGGAATTCAATGAATTATCGATCATAGATTAAAACAGGTGTCTCATGCCAGGTGGCTGTGGGCGCTGCAGCAACAGTGGGCGTGGCATAACTAATTGTGCAGGCGCGGATTTCATTTCACATTTACTCCATCCAATGGCAATTTGTATGCGAGCAAAAGCGGGGCGACAAATGGGCAAACAAACGTTAATAATAACATCAGACGTCGCTGAAAACACTTCACAAAAGGGATCAAAATTGTCAAAAGGGTCTGTCCGTCCACCCGTCCACCCGTCCGCCTGTCCGCCAGGGAGGCAGAGCAACATACTCAAGCACTTAGCGGCAGCGGCCGAGCACACCCCTTGGCCAACTGGCAGACCGAGAGAGAGTGCGAGACAGGCACAGGCAGAGGGGTTGCTCGACTTTGCTGGTGCAGAGTCAAGAGGCTTTGAATAAATTTAACACGAGTTATAAGGCAGATGATGAGCATTGTACAGGGTATTAAATGTTGGCAGTGGCAGGGGGCATTATAGGGTGTTTCTTGAGTGTGTTGAGGCCTTTGTTTTGCTGTTTGCATTGCCTTAATTTGTGCCGTTCATAGGCCATTTGTTCCATTTTATGTCATCATCAGCATTTCTCACAATCTAACACAAAAAAATGAGAGAAAAAAATGCTGTCAGCTGCCCGTTTGAGTGGCCTACACTGAGAGAAAAGTGCTGGCTACACTACACTACACAACACATGTGCCAAAAAAAAATTTGAATGCCTCGAAAAATATGTAAAAATCTACGAAATTAAAAATGTATTTTATTTCCAGGGTCAGCAGCAGGCAACAGGTGTGTGTGCGAGTGTGTGTGGCGAGTGTGTGCGATTCATTTGAATGGGCCCAAAGACAACTCTTTCGGGCCAACACACACACACACACAGCGCACACAACACACAACAATACAAATTCATTTGGCCATTTGGCATTGTCATAACGCATACGTCATGTGTGCCCAAGTCTCTCAACTATTCAACTATTCGCTTAATGGCCAAGACGTGTTTAACACATTAACGTTGCATCTACACACACAAACAAACAAACAAACCAACAAACCAACAAAAAAAATAGAAACCTTAAAAACTTTGTTTTATTTTTATGGCCATTTTTATTATATATATATTTCTGCCTCTGTGTGTGTGTGTGTGAGTCTTTATATCTTAGCCAGCTGCCTGCAAATGAATATGTAACTGCAGCTACAACAACAAAAACGTTTGGCAACTTTGTAAGCAAACTAAGCCATAACAGTAACAACTATTGTTAACAACTTGTTGTACAACAATCTGCATTTGGCTTTAATGTTGTCATGCGGCTGTCACTCGCGAGCCTCAAATATTCAATCGACTTTCTGACGGTTTTCCTTTGTGAATAGCCCAAAAAACCTACTAAATATTAGCCAAGTTTTGTGTTTCAATGCAAATTTTGAGGGCCAGCAAAGAAAGACTTGGCTTAAACGCTGTTAACTTTGTTATTATTTGTGCCTAATCTGCCTGGGGCAGCTCTAAAGCTATGGAAACTGGGAACAGTGGCAGCAGCAGAACTGAGAAACTAGATAAAACCTTTTTATAGAACAAGTCTTGGACTGATTATTCCTATTATATATAAGTTCGATCCTGCTAAGTCTGAAAAAGGACTCTTTCATTTAAGGTCTAAACTTCGTTTAGATATCTAGAGAAATAAACAAATTTTTTCCTTCAACCTTTGGCTGCTTTCTAAGGCAGCTATTAGCTATAGAAATTCGATCCAGCCGCTGAGGATATAATAGCAAAAAGCAGGGTATAAAGAATAGAAGTATTTCTATTCTAGGGTATTATTTTGCCTAGCTTGAAAACTTCATTAAGATATCTTGAGAAATAAACAAGCTTTCCCTAAGACTTTAGAGCCATCAGTCTCCTTTCTAAGGCAGCTGTAAGCTATAGTACTTCGATCTGCTCTAGCAACAAAAAGCAGGGTATAAGAAGGGTATAAGAAGTTTATAAGAAGGGTCTTCTTTTAACCAGCTTCAAAACTGAGCGCCTGGTTTGCCTCTAAACAGACGCACAGACAGACAGACTTCCCTGGCTCTGCCAACGCCTCTCATCAACCCGATGAATAAGACATATTTGATGCCAAAGCTGAAATACCCACTTTAAAGGGTATCGCAAGTGGAAAGGTTGCTAAAACATAAATAAAGAATGTAAATATATTATCATTCCGTGGATTTCTTGATAATTTCAGCCATAATTATGCTATGATTAGAGACAGAGAGAGAGAGAGAGAGAGAGAGAGTAGAAAAGGTGCCTCAGCTTTTAGTTGGCCTCCACTTGAGAAACACTTGAGGGTAATCCATTAGAAACACGCATATAAATTCCACACTTCCGGCTATCCCACGCAATCAGCAATTGAATGAATGGTAAAGGCCATAAATTAATTGGAGCGACTATCACAAAGGCAGAGAATAAAAAACAAAAAACAAAAAAACAACACGAAAAATAAAAAATCGTATTTCGATTAGTGCAAAACACCTGTTGACAAAACCGGCCCCATCTAAAAAGCCCGTTTCGAAGAGGCAGACAAAACGAAACCACAAAAAACCACAGATAAAAAACAGATTAGAAATTCAAATGTTTTAAAACAAAAATAAATAAATAGAAAAAAAATAGAAAAAAAATGGCAAAACAAACGACAAGTTGTGTGTGTTGTAGCTGTTTCCATAGTTCCCATTGTGATATCACTAATTATATATACATATATATGGCCAAAATGCGTGTGGCTATAATGGTAGTAGCGAGCGACACCTGTGAGCACTTGGCCTGCCTTGCACTCGGCACCCCCCCTTTCCCTCTTACCTTTGCACCGTGAAACCCCCGTTTAAATACCCTATAATTTCACAATTTCGAGTGCAAAGCAATTCCAATATATTCCGTCGTGTAAACAATATACGGACGAGTTGTTGTTGTTGCCGGAGTTCTCCTGGTTATCAGTTTGCACTGGCAGTTGAGCTGAATTGTTGCTGCTTAAAATAGACGACACACAACGACGACAACTTGATTCATGGGCCTTCCTCTAGCCAATTTTCCCATATTTCTTTTTGGGTGCACTCTTGGTGCCGGCGCACCCACTTTGGAGTACTGCCCCATCCGTCGTCGTCGGCGTCGTCGTCGTCGTAGTAGCACCTTGACTAGGTTTTTTTTTCTGGGCTCTCTTATCAGCGGGCCACATGGCGTGGCCTACGCATTACGCCCGCACACAGCTCGGGCTGCCTTATCAGCGCCAGATGTCCAAAAGCGAACCTCAAGTCGAGCGGGAGGGAGGGAGAGACGTAGAGAGAGAGGGGGGAGAGTATACACTACGCGATAGGCGAGAAGTCGTATAAGTCGTATACCCCAGTAGTCTATGCCGTGCAGACATACCCCCTTATCAGTCGTCGTGTTCAATGTTGTATGCTGATGCTACACTACACTACACACTACACTACAGTGCCTCCCCCCCCTCCCCCGGTGCCAGCTACCCGCCCACCCACTGTATCCCTTTCCCATTACCTGTTACCCTATGCCCAACAGGTGGTTGCACCGAGCTGTCGACTGCTCCGGGCCCAAGGTTCACCATTAGCAGTGATCGTCGTCGTCGTCGTAGGTTCCTCTTATCTGGCGCACGCTTTGAGCATTATGTATACTTTTTTTTTTACCTCCTCTTTTTTGTGTGTTTTTGTTTTTGCTTTTGTTTTTGCTTTTGTTTTTTACGTGTGTTCGCATTCGCTTTCTGTTTTTTGTTTGCGCTTGTAATTAAGGTGATGAATTTATTGCGCTCCCCTCAGCCCCCTCCCCCCCTGCCGCTACGCCTCTGCCCCTCAGCGCTGTCGTGCTCCTCATTTTATTGCCTGATATGTGGCTGTGGTGGGCCGCTGCTTGCAAGTTTTTCAAGTGCTGTGCACTTAATTTTCTGCTTTGGTTTTGCTTTTTATACCCTAACAAAATGAGCGCCTAAATGCCGGGTAGATTGGCACCAATAAAGTGATTGCTTTATCCAGAGAAATTGCGCCTGGAAGAAGCCCCTTAAGCATGAGCTTGCTTTTGCTTTTTATACCCTAGCAAAATGGGGTAGATTAGCTGCCAATAACACTAATAAACTGCTGAGTATACCCACAGAAATTGAGCCTAAGATCTTCATTTAATACCCTACTAAAATGGGGTAGATTAGCTGCCAATAACGCTAATAAACTGCTTAGTATACCCACAGAAATTAGAGCCTGAGAGTAGACAATGATCTGCTTTTTATACCCTATCAAAATGGGGTAGATTAGCTGCAGACAGCACTAATAAAATACTTAATTCACCTGGCTGAAGCCAACGATCTCTTGCGTGTTCCATAAAACTTAAAATAAATATTATATTATGGCCATAATAATAATTTGGCTTTTATTTTAGAGAGGGAAAAACACTTGAATTGCTTTATCTTTATCTCTCACACTCACACAGTCAAAGCGCTGTGTGTAGCTGTATTAGTGAGCTTTTGCTTGCGCCTGCAAAGCTCTCCCATGCGTGTGCCCCATGCGTGTAAAAGCTTCCGCTCGAAAAGCCAGGGTATACTTTAGTCTTACTGCTTTTGCTGGCAAAGTTGTTACTCGTTTTGTGGCAAAGATTACGCAAAAAAAAAGCCAAAAAATTAATTGCGCTCGCACGGTTTTCAGCTGCTTTGCAATGATCTTTTTTAGCTGCGTATCTGTAGCGGATGAAAAAGCTTCGCTCTGCTCCGCCTCCTGGAGCTGCTGCTCCTCCGCTGAGTCGTCTTCAAGCTGTCCAAAATTGATAAAGTGAGAACAACGTTCTCTGACAATTTATAGGGCTTTTTAATTGATATCTGTTCCACCCGAAACTTATCAATGAGAATTATGTGTGCACTTCAATTTCCGACAACAGACAACGCGCCCAAAGCGGATCTTCCACTGAATCTCAATCGGAATCCCAATCGGAATCCCCACCCCACCTCACCTGCCTACCGATCCGCTTTACCTGTGGCTGTATATCATGTTGGATTATTTTACCTGTGATTTTTTTTGATCGAACTTCTGTAGCGGATGTCTCTGTGGCATGTCGCACGTCAACACCGAAAATTTGTTGTGTTGTATAACACAAATGAGTTAATTTGTTGTGCCTGAGACGACAGTAATTGAATCATTCACAAAAGCCTGAAAATTGAGGCTCCAATGTGGGCGACAGCGTTTTCCAGTTCAAAAACCGTTGATACTTAAACCGTTATGTACTTAAACCAAAACCTGGCCTAAACCTATAGCCCAGCTGCCATGCAACATCTTTTTCAAGCCACATTTTGCATGCATCCAACTACAAACTGTTTCTATTTTTTAAAATTAAAAAAAAATAGCTTTTTTCTGCCAAAAATCTCCAAAAAAAGCTAAAATAAAAACTCTGCTCTATTTAATGTAATAGCTAAAATGGAAAGCTTTGGGTAAAAAAAAGTACATTCGATCGAATGGAAAAATATGTTGTAATTTGGCCAATTTCAAGCCAAAGTTTTAGCTTTAAAAATGAAAATTGACAGTCTCTTTTTCCAATAGAATAGATGGAAAACCCTGGGTAAAAAATTTACATTCGATCGAATGCAAAAAAATGTTATCGATTGATCACTTCGAGATTTTAATCGCTACAAATCAAAGTTTCAGCTTTACATGCAGTTCCAATCCATAAACAAGTAGGAAAAGCGCACCAAATATATAATTATATAGATATACGATCTAAAAAGCTCTAAAAATATATAAAAATATCATTCCAAACACGATATTTTCAGTGTAAATTTGGTGTCTGAAGTAAGCGCTGGAGGCTGATCAAGAATATTGATAAATTCTGTATAAGAATCGGAGGTGTTTCTGGTGGCTTATTAGCTAGATTTTATGGCTATTCTATTGGCTATAATTAACAGTTGCTAAACAACTAGTTTATTGATTTTAAAAGCCAACACTTAAATGGCTGCGTCCCTTCTCGCCAGCGGAGAGTTCCGCAATTAATTTGCAAACTATTACGACTATTTTAATAGACTCCTCTCTATCGAAACTATCGATACTTTTGATGGATGGATTACATAACATTTAGCCGATTCGAATAATATCTAAAAATGTCTTTGTGGGCACAGTGCGTCAGATAAGTCGGCTAACAAATGTTTCAATTAAAAAGCAATTCAGCTATAAATAATTACTCGCAACGAGTGCATAAAGATAAAAGGCTAAATTAGACGCTAATTTTCAAGCTACGTTGTCTCTGGCCATAAAATGAAATACAACACAGAGCACAGAGCACAGACCAAAAAAAAAAGGCTAAACTGGAGGGGGGATTCGGTTCGGATAGCTGGAAAATAACTCAATTGAAATGCCAACGGAACTGACACGCAGGCGACAAGAAATTGAAATTGAAATTGAAAATTAAAATTGAAATTGCGCAAAGTCACTGAGCAGCGGCGGGCAGAGGGCAGAGAGAGAGGATAGTACAAAAAACAGCCAAAAAACAGCCAAGAAATAATAAAAACAATTGAAAAGGTTAGCTACCAGTTACGAGCCAAACTCGTGGACTAATTAGAAAACGACGACGGAGTTGGCTAATTGCCATAAACAAAAGCCAAAGCTGAGCGTCAAAATAAAAGCTAAAAAGCCAACAAACAAAAAAAATGCGGCTAAAAATAAAGCTAAAAGCAAAGCTCTGTGGGCTAATTGCTGCGAGTGTCTAAACAAAAGTTAAGGCTAAAAATAAAGCTAAAACCGCGTGCTAGAAAGAGAGCGGCGCCAAGCCACAGACAGAGAGAGAGGGAGAGGGAGAGAGAGAGAGAGCGAGCAGCAGGTGGCCAAGGCGAGAGAGAGAGAGAGAGAGAGGGAGCGAGCAGCGAGTGGGCAGCTGGCTAGCGATTGGCGCAGGTGCAGGCAACAAAGCTTGGAGACTGGCGCTAAGCTGACGTCGCTGCTAGCCGCACAGGTGGCTTATGGGCCAAAACCGAAAAGGTGACTCAACTGGCAGCAACAACAGCAACAGCAACAACAACAACAACAACAACTTCTAACAACAACAACAACAACAACAGGCTGGCAATTATCGCTGTTGTTGGCAGGCGGCTCCGGTATTGATATTTGTTTGCTATTTGCCGCTTTGCATTAGCCGACATTTAAGCACGGCTATCGATTTAATTTTAACCCGTCGTATAAATTTCAAGCGATTTTTCTACCTTTTTTTTACTACCAACTCTTTTTTTTTACCCTCTTTTTTTTTGGTGCCACCCGCCTGCACTGGGAGAAATAATATTCGGTTCAAGCTGCCAAAGAAATGCCTTCAAAACTGGATAAAAACTGAGCAGAAACAGCAGCTTAAGTTGAAAATATGAAAATATTAATAATTATTATGATAATTACATCTTAATTATTATAATATAAAAAGATTCAGTACAGAAGATTCGAGCCGGAGTGAGAGCTATGCCTATTGAAACCTATTAAAATAAAGAATAGAGAAAATTTTGAGTACAGATAAACTGAGGAATTTCTTTATTTCGGAGCTAAATAATTAAAATATTTATAAAATAATTAAATAATAATTAATGTAATTAACAAAAATAATAGGCTAGCTTCTATATATTTTATACGTTTTTATATAAATTAAATAAGAAATTGCTTAAAAATTTATTGATTCTCTTTGGAAATTGTCTATTTTAATTGTTCCATTTTCGAAACATTATTATTAGGGTTTATTTTTAGTGTATATATCTTTATTCCTTTTGGAAATTGGTTTACTTTAATAATATTTTTTAGTGCACCTTTTAGGCTTATTAAATTATTACTTTAAACATTTCATTTCGTTCAGTGTATCCACAAATTTAGAACAAATATTTCTTTATTCCCCTTTGGAAATTGTTTTATTTTAATAATATTTTTCCAGTACACCTCTTTAGGCTTATTAAATTTGAACTTCTACCATTTTATTTCGTTCAGTGTAGCCACAAATTTATTTAATTTATTTTTCTCAGTGCACTTAATAGCTTAAGTAATGGCTCACATTTTTTTTTGCAGTGTTGAGCCACGCTGGGAGTCCATATTTGAGCAATTTGTTAACTGCACCTAAGTCGACGGTTTTAGCCTGGCTGGCTGGCTGGCTGGCTGAGCCAAGCAGCGAGCGTCTCGTAAATCTCGTAAATCTTGGCCCAGTCGGCAAGTTGACAGATTCGTTAAATTTTCTACATAAGCCAACTCCCCCGCCCGCCCCCCTGCCAGCGCCCCCAACGCCCCAACCGAGCCTCTAATTTGCAGTCTCTTTTTTTTTCTCTTTTTTCGCTGCGTTAAATGTCGCAGAATTGGCCAAAAAAAAAAAAAACTTGTTGTTGTTGTTGTTGTTGTTGTTGTTGTTGCTGCCATGCGCCAATTTTTGAAGTTTTTATGAGCGCAGAAGTCAAAGTTCAACAGCCCAAATTATATGACGGCTGCCTTGCATTTTTTTCTATTTTTTTTCCCCATTTTTTATTTCATTTTTTATTGTGAAGGCGTCTGAATCGAACGCGTGTCTTGCAGAATCGAAACGGCTCGAATCGAGGGGGCGGGCGACTGGAGGGGGGCGTTCTGCCAATTAAGAAAAACATTCTGCAAAAACTGTCAAAAATATTTCATTTGAGCATCGCATGGAAAACTCGACTTTAAAGCAAAGGTTAAGCTTGAAAAGCGCTGCAGAAAAATGCATTTTAGTTCCATAAAATAATAAAAATAAATCAGCAGGCAGAGTAAAAACATTTTTACAAATTCATTAATAATTTATTTAGGAAATAAATAAAATTTTAATTAATTTATAATCATTTTCAATCAGAAGTGGCTATGAAATTTACAGCCATCGAATAGGGAATCCGCTGTGAAGGTATTTTTAATTGTTTAAAATTTATCTGCCGAAAATTTGAATTTAATTTTAGAATTTAGAGAACTTAGCTCCGTTTTTATACATTTCTAGCTTTTTTTTTATTCATAAGACTTAAATACAGTAAAAATTTAGCATAGCCCAGAAATAAATAAACATTTCCACCTGATAAATTGCATAACTTAGTTGGAGCCATCAACTTTTTCTAGCTAATTTTTGCTTTTTATATAAATTTTAAAATATTTTCTCTATATTTAATATAAAATTTCAATACAGAAAAAATTCTACTCAACTCAAATATTAATCCAAAGATAATTTACTATAAGAAATTCAGCGAATTTGAGCTCAGGCAGTAAAAACTTTCTTGATTTTTTTAGGATTTTAAAGAAAGAAAATTCAGCTAAAAAATCTGTCTTTAAGTCTCCAAAACAACTCCCTGCGATACATAAAAAAACATCATAAATTCGTTGAAAATTAATAGAAAAATTTAAATTTTTTAATCAAATTTATAGCCTTTTTAGAGTTAAAAATCAGCTGTAAGAAACACTTTGAATTTATCTAAAAAAACACTTGAAAAACTGCAAAAAAATTACAATTAAAAATTTGTAATTTCAAATTAAAAATTTATTTCAGAGCTAAGAAAAACACTGGAAAAATAACCTGGGTCAAGCTGCTGTCAAGGTTCTCAGAGAGGCAGAGAGAGACAGAGAGAGGGGGAGAGAGAGAGAGAGGGAGAGGGAGACTGAAGCTTCCGCTGGCAGCTGTCAAAGACAAATTGTTCAATTGGCTCCGCTCATAAATTTTAAGCAAATAAACAGCAAAAAAAAAGTAAACAAAAACTCAATGTTTTTTTTTCTATATTTTTGTTTTTCTTTTTTTTTAATTTTTTTTGTATTTTTTGAAGGCAACCTTCAAAACGACACGAAACACGAAGCACGAAGACGAACGTGCGATGCAGTTTTCCGCAATGTGAAGCCGGCAGTTGGCTGGGGGAAGGCCAGCAGAGAGAGAGGGGTATGAGAAAGAGAGAGAACGCTAAAGATCACAGAGAGACAGAGAGAGAGAGAGAGGAGCAGACTGGAGACGAGTCTCACAAGTTTTTTTGTTTTTGTTTTGTTTTTGGGGCGTGGGTTGCAATGAAAAATGACAAACGAGAAGCGACAACAACAACAACAATAATAATAACAATAATAATAGCAGACGGCGGCAGGTGTGTGCCACAATTATTGACTGACTGACAGACAGACGGACAGACAGACGGAGAGGCAGACAGACTGGAGAGACATGACATTGCAATGCCGTTGCCGTTGCCGCTGCCGCAGCCGACAACAAATGGATTTTTAATTTTTTTGTTTTTGCTAAACTACTTAAAGAAAAGCAACAACAAATCCATATATATATATACGTATATATCTGTCTATATATCTGAATAAAAACTAATGTAAAATATGGAAAATTTTTCTCATTTTTCGCAACAATAGATAAACAAAACAATTAAGGCACGTGCGACTCACCCAAGCGAACTGCTCAGCCTGAGAGCGAGGGCCGGCGGGGTGGGGAGTCGTCGTCGAGTCGTTACAAACTGACAACTTTATCAGCGTGTTTATCTCCAGAGAACTCACCCCAATTCCAATCGCTCTCTCTCACTCTCTCTCGCTCTCAGAGTGAATCCCATCCTGCTGCCGGCTCTTAACTGATGGCAAACACGTTTTAGCATTCAAAAGTCCGTCGGGAAATCATCATCTTTTTTTTTTTTCTTTTGTTGCTACCACTTTCTACTGCATAATTCATAATTCCGAATTGGAAGCTTTCTTTTAGGGGTTGCTCTGCTTTTACTTCGCCATATGTCAGATTATTGCCAGCCAAAAGTGTTGCACACACGCGGCGTATGCGTAATTTAAGCCTTGCAACTAATTGAGTTGCCAGTGCAACAAAAACAATAGGCAGCAGCAGCAGAAGGAGTAGCAGCAGCAGAAGGCAGTGGAAAGGGAAAGGTGAAGGGCAAGGAAAGAGGAGTAGCAACAGCAGCAGCCGGTAGCGAGGCAACCAGTGCAGCCCGTGCAACCCGTGCAACATCTGGGCGGCCATGGGGAATTATTAGGTTACAATTTGATGTGTATTCGCCTCACAATTATGACAGATGGCTGCCGCTCCCACTGCCGCTGCTGCTCTTGTTGGCTACACTGAGAGAAAAAAAGGCAGCAGGCTGCTCGGCTGTTTTGAAGCAGCTATTTTTCTGGGGTATTTTAAATTCTTCGCCTGAAATTCTGGGCATCTGGTTGGGTTTATTTGAACCCAGGAAAATCTTTCCATATTTTATTGGTATTTTTAGGCTGCTCTTTCATATTTCAGCGTCTTTTCGCTCAGTGCAGAGTTGGCAGCTTCTCAAGTGGCTTTTGGCTGCGCTTTTGGCATGCGGCACAGCTTCAGCCTCAGCCTCAGCCTCAGCGTCGCCGTCGCCGACTCCAGCTTCGTCTCCAAGTTTTTGGCCTCAGTCTCAGCCACATGTCATGATTGCCCCGTCTGAGTGTGTGTGTGGGTGTGTGTGTTAAAAGGTGTGTGTGTGTGTGTGTGAGTCATGGTACGTGCTACTGTGCAAAAAAGCCAACTGAAAAAAGAAAAAAGTTATTAAATTTTTATATGGCATGTGCGCATTTTTGAGCAGCAGGAGCAGCAGCCTTTGCCGCTCTCCGTGCGAGCCGCTCCTTAATGGCTCTTAGCCAGGGGAGGGGTGGGTTAAGAAGGGGTTAAGGGGTCCGTCCCCCCTCCTCCCCCGACCCCTTCACGTGCCTCGTACGTGTTGGCCATTAGCGTAAACATTTACGGATGCGTTCTTGAGTGCCTGCCAAATTGCTGACGATGTATTATAAATTTCGTTTCCTTTGAATGGGTCAACTAAATAAGTTGCATTTTGCCAATTTTCCACAAAATGTTGTAAATTCAACAAACGTTTAAGCCAAACGCCAGGGGGGCAGTCGGCCCAGGGGCAGGGGCGGGGGGTACTCTGTGTGGGCGGGGGTAAAATAAATAATATAAAATTTTGTGTGTGCGACTTTGATGCGCTTGGAAATGGGCAAAAAAAAAGTAAAGGAAAGCAGTGGACAGTGGGCCAAAAAGGCTATTTAGCTATGAGAAAATTAAGTTTTGAGTAGGGGAATTAATTAAAAAATTAGAAACTAAAAAAAGTAGCTAAGCTTTTTATATAAAAACCTTTTAGATTGGCAAATAAATTTCTGAGCTCATTAAAAAGATGCAAAGCAAATTTTTAAATATTTTATTTAAGGCTAAAAAGCATATAAAAAATAGGAAAATAGGAGGATTTAATATAGCAAAATTGGTTAAATTAATTTTCTTTATAATTTCATTAAAAGTATTTAAAAAATTGCATAGTTTTTAGTTCTGGAAAAAAACTGCAATTTTTCTGTTGTGCTCCGAATAAAGTCGATGATTTTTCCATGCCAAATTTCCGCAATTTTCTGTAATTTCAAAACTATTCTAAGAACGTTTTCCTAATTCAAAATATACCAAAATTTCGATATAAAAATTATATTAGGCCAAATCTGGAGCTGAGTTCGCTAGACTTGACCCTTGGACCCTTCTGTCGTCGCATATTTTATGCACTAATTTTCGTGTGGGTGGCCCATTGTGGGCCATGTCAAGTGACCCACTGGCCGCTGCCAAAGCAAACAGAGCAGCAGCAGCAGCAGAGATATGATCAAAGTGAACTGTGGGAGCAGCTACCATATGTTTGCCAGCAGCAGCAGCAGCAGACGACTGCAAAACTGCAGTTAATAGTCGAGTCAGTTGGGATGGGAATTCGTGTGGGATGGGCTGGGCTGGGGGGATGGGTTGTGGTGCCTCTCCGCTGGGGGACTGTGGCGCATCAACGTCAACAACATCATCATAAATGGCAGGCAGTTGCAAGGGGCTGGCGAGAGGGGGGCGGGGGGCAACCTACTTACTGCCCAGTTGCAGTTGTTGCAGCTGCAGCTAAAAAGCATCAATCAATGGCAGAGCTTTGTTGCTGCTGCTGCTGCTGCTGCTGCGGAGCGCCACCTAGTGGCAGCTGGTGGCAGCAACACGACCGACCCGACTCGACTCCACACTGATCCACACTGAATGATCATGAACAGAGATCATCAGTCAATGAAATTCTCCATTCAGTTTCAGACGCCTCTGCCCGGGCCTAATGAATTTCAATGAAATTTTCGTCTTCTCTTTTTGTTGTTGTTGTTTGTCAAATTTACGTAACGAATTTCGAATAATGAACATCTGTGCAAACAGATGAATACTATGAGTACCCGTAGTGCTGCTGCCTCCCCAAAAAAAAGAAAAAAAAAGCCCATAAAATGCCACAAATGGTCAGCTAACTGGACGGCCAATTGGCGCGTGAGCCATGCGGAATGCGCCGCTACACTGGCCGAAAAAAAGGCTAAGAAGTGCACTGACAAAAAAAAGAGCTGGCTGCCTGCTGTTAATTTGGCTTATTTCCATTTTTAAGGCTGCTTTTTTTGAGCAGTGTAAGAGATTTTCTAGGCAAAAAGAAGAAAATTCTAAAGTTGTTTTCAGCTGGGAAAATTTCATTTTTAAAGGCTGATTTTGTGCCGGAAAGCAACTCTAGTCTTAGCTCTTTTTTCGCTCAGTGTACAAACACATCCGCATCGCAGCAGCAGCATCATCAGCAGCGGCAGCGGCAGCAGCAGCGGCAGCCACATGAGGCAGGGGCATCCGTCGTGCTCCAATTTTCACAGCTGGCCGTTTTGGCGTGCTAATGAAATCGAGCGCATTTATTTGTTTATATAGCATTTGTCAGCTGTGCCCATGCCCAGCCAGAGTATATATATATATTCATTATTCGAGCATCGAGTATTCAGTATCGAGTATCGAGTATCGAGTATTTGAGTCTATGCAGTAATTGAAACGCGGCGTGTGTCTAAATTGAGTCCAAGACAAAAGATACAACTAAGCCAGCTGTCAATCTATGAGTACACCCGTATGAATACTCGTATGAGTACTCGTGTGAGTGTATTCATGTATCCATGTATCAGCAGCGGCCACCAGCGTTGATCGCCACTCAAAGATCGCCAGTTACAGTCACTCAAATTAGCTCATATCGCGAATCTAGATCTTGTGATCCGTATCTTTATCTCAATGGTCTCCCAATGTATCTGCAGCTGTATCTGTATCTGTATCTGCAGCTGTATCTGTAGGCTGTGTGGGGCCAGCTGAGCAGCGCTTTGGGCATTCAAATGCAAATTATTTAATTGTTATTAACAATTATGCCGCTGGGCATAGTTAAGCAATTAAAAGACACCAGACGTAAATGCAGACAGCCAATAAAATGCCATTTTCGGCCACTCACCACAATTTGTCCGCTTTGATTTTCTCACAATTTTTCCTTGCAAATTTGGGGTATGCACGACTTGAGATGAGCTTTGCTGCAATGCGGAAAACATTTAATAGTTTCTGTTGCATTTTAGTAGAACATTTTTCTAAGCATTTTCCAAGTTTGAGTGCCTTTTCTTCAATGGAATTCTGAGTAGCTACTTGAATTCTTCTCTATATTTACAGGCTATTTTGAGGGGCTTTTGAAAGGGATTCGTCGTAAATCCTTTGATATTTCAATATTTTCATAGGCAAAAGCCTCCTTTTTCTAGCTTAATGAGATCTTCATAGTTAATTTCTGCTTCTTCAGAGGGAACATCTATTCATTATTTCTTCTTTTGCTGCTCGAGAAATGTTAGTTTTAGAAATACTTTTAAAGCCAATATTTTTATTGAAAAATGTTAAGAATAATATGGAAATTACAGCTGCATTTAATTTTATTATTATTATTATTTATTTACTTAATTAATTCTTTACACACTGCAAAAACCCCCTTTCAAATATTCCAGAAAAAGCTAAAGTCAAGTGCGATTTCAGAATTCTCATTTCTATTCCGTCTCGGCTTGAAAAGAGCCAAAAAATTGAAACCTAATTCACACTGAGCGTTTAATGATGAGTTTATTATATTAAAATGAGATCACAATAAGATTTTTCGAGCTTATTTTAAGCCCAACTAGACTTGTCCTACCAACCCAATTGAATTTAAATTAGTTTTTAGTTAGCCTTAAACTTTGCTCATATTTTTATTAACCAGAAAGGGTATAAAATATTCGGGATTTTATGTTTTCTGTGTGCATTTTTCTTTCTACTAGTTTCTGGTATTTTTATTTAGCTTTTTTTTTTGATTTTGATTGAGTTTTCGCTTTTGAATTAGCTTTGGATTATGTCATGCAATTAACAATGGAACTGTGCTTTTTTTTAGCTGTTTTTAGCTGTTTTTGCTACCGTATTTTGGCTTTGTCAGCGGCACGTTTTGCACTACGTTGCAAAACAAACGCAGATACAAATGCTCGAACGAATACACTCACACTCATACGATTCGTATTCGTATTCGTATTCGTTTCATTCGTATTCGCACTCATTCTTCAAATTGGGTTTGGAATGAAAATTGCACTCGACGATGTGTTGCGTGCACTTTGTGAACTTTTGTGGTTTTTAGCCTTTTTTTCTGCTGCTGCTGCGGCTGCTGCTGCTACTGTAATCAACAGTTGTTGCTGCTGTTGCTGCTGCTGTTGTTGCAACTGTTGTTGCTGTTGCATGTAATTAAGCAACATTGACATGTCTAGTTCGAGTTCGAGTTCGAGTTCGAATCCGACAACTGTGCACAGCAAATTGACGTCAGCGCATGCGTCAGCCCAGAGAGCCACCTCTATATATCTATATATCTATATCTATATATCTATATCTATATATATATATATCTATATATTTTCGATGTGTGATCTGTGATCTCCACTCAAGCGGCTCGAGATCTACCTGGGCGTGACTCTGGCATTGTCTGCAGCTAATGCCAGTAATGAGTGTGTATTTAAATATATATATAGAGACATATATATATATATATATATTCTCGTACAGAGTTATGTCAAGGCCGATTTGGGGGCAGGGCTTTCATGGTCGGAGACACGCGTCTGCCAGCTGCGACACCTGTGCTCTGTTTAAGGTTAACTTTTATGTGTCTAACTGGAAAAGAAAGAGCATTATATACGACTATTCTATACACTTTTATTTGGGTTCACTTTTTAAGGGTTATATTGTACGAAGATTATATACACTTTTATTCAGGTTAACTTTTTACAGCCGAAATCAAATGTCTAACTAGAAAGGAAAGGATATATTAGTCGAATATTTGATACACTTTTATTAAGGTTAGCTTATCTGTCTTACTGGAAAGGAATATACGAATATTTTACACACTTTTATGTAGGTTAACTTTTTAGTACCAAGATTATCCGTCTAACTGAAGAGGGAAAGAATATTAGACGAATATCATATACCCTGATATTTAAATAGCATTATTTTCCATATTTCTCAATTCCATTGAGCCGCTTTTTTGCACTTGCAATTATTTATGATTATTTGCCTGAAATTTCAGAATTTATTTGAGGTATTTTATTTTTTTAATATATCGGAATATTCGTTTGACATTCCTATTAATTTCGAGTGAACTTTTTGTAATCTGGTGAAAAAAATCAAATTTATATGACAACTGGAAATTTTTAATTGAAAAAATAAAAAAAAAATGATATTTCAGACAGCTTTATAACAAGTTCGAGTATTCCAGTTGAGTTAGTCAATTAATATTCAGCTTTATTCAAGTAAAAAATTGAGGAAATTCTATGTAGACGAAGCCTAGATACACTTACAGAGGGAACTAACTGTTCCTAAGGCAGCTATAGGGTATAGTAAAACGATCTTGTTAGATTTTGGTTTGCTTTTAGAAGAGAAACTCTTCCATATAAGTTGTAGAATTCATTGAGATACTCTGGCTTTCTATGGCAGCTATAGGATATAGTCTTTCGATCCGGCTGGTTTCGATATATGTCGGAAAAGCTCAGCTGAGAAGCTAGCTAGCTTAGGAGCAGAAGGAAAGTCAGGTGAATAGACGGACAGATGGATCAGTAATATATATAGATAGATAGATATAGATGCCTCATTCAAGACAAAGTTGGGATACCCTCTGGAAGAGCATGAAAATCCTTATATAGTGTGATATTTTCTACATTAATTAACATCTAACCCTGGCAGCAATTTAATTGAATTATTCAAATAAAATATGGAAAATTATATTACTCCATGGAAGGTGAAAAATGAAACTAGGAAAAAAAAATGGAAGTAATTTGGAAGGTTTTCACTTTTCACACTTTCCCGGGCGGAGCCAGAGGAGAGCCTGGAGCCAAACACTTGAAAATGTTGCAGCAACCACATTGCAATTAGTGTTAAAAGACACAAACACGCCGCTGCCGCTTGATGTTGCACAGATTCCGAAGAGAGGAGGAGAGGGAGGGAGAGCGGGCGGAAGAGTTTCAGGAAGAGCTAATACCACTAATTGGCCCAATTCTCACTTCTTTTGGGGCCCACGCAGCAGTTGAGGTAACAAAAAAAAAGAAGGAAAGAGGAGAAAAAAAAAGAAGAGGCTGTGGTACGAACAGCTCATAAATAAACAAAAACAGAGAAACAAGAAACAGAACAAGCTGGCAACATGAGTGTCAGACAGCAGGCAGAGCACCCAGAGGAGAGAAAGATATGTAGATGAGATCGAGACGAGCCAAGATCATGTTGCGAGCAAAAGCAGCAGCAGGATGAGGCGGAGGCGCTGGCGGTGGCGGTGGCGGTGGCAGTGGCGAAGGAATACTTAGGAGGTGGTGCGCGGTGGTTCGTTCCGGTACATCATGGTACGTGTGAGCTGATATGTTGGGTGGTCTGTTCCAAATCAATTCCAAATCGAAGCAGAGCATATCGAAAGGGAGCAAGCAAGCAGCAGCAGCCGCAGCCGCAGCAGCAGCCGGAGCAGCGTCAGCAGCGGCCACTTTGGGTTGTTTATTTTGCATAAATGTTGCCCCAAATATTGCAGCTGTAAACACATAATGTTGCCCCGATCCCGATCCCGATTCCGATGCCGATCCGAAAAAAAAAAAAAACTTGATGATGCTGCTCTGTGGCCCTCTGGCCCTGCTGCGACTTTTTGCTTGGATAAATATTTGTTTAAAATTCCGCACGCCACTGCCCACATGTGAAGCATGCCCCCTTGGGGCAAGTGCCCGCGCCGCAGCTTGCGCCCACACGCCTTTTTTTTCTGCTTTTTTCGAGGAGGACCACCGAGAAGAAGAAATCGATCGATGTTGCAGCTGCTCGCTCTTGCCTGCAAAATATGCTAAGTGCTGAGGATCTCTCTTGGATCGTCTTCGGCGTCTCCGTCGTCTCCGCCGTTGTAAACAATTCATGCAACACACAGACTGCAAACATTTTATTGGCTACGCTTTTGTTGTTGCCTCAGTTTTATTGACTTTTGAGTCTTCGAGTTTACTCCAAACACTCCGTGCAACACACACGCCACACTTCATGCCACAACGCCCACAGGGAATCTCTTTTTCAACACCTTCTTGTGGCAGCAGCAGCAGCATCTGTTTAGATTTCCTTCTGCCTCGCATCGCCTCGCATCGCATCGCATCTATTCATAATTTCAATTGCCGCAGCGGATATTGTTCGATTTTCGTATTGATTAATTGCCGCTTTTTAAGTATCTGCCTCGCCAGCACCTCACACAAAATCCGACTTTATATAGCGGCATTATACGATCTTTGATTAACATGTTTGGCTCTCCCCTCTCTCCCTCTCTGCCTCTCTTTTTGTTTGTTGAATTTTTAAACAAACTTTCTGGCCACTGCCACTCGATTTGTTTGGGTGGCATGTTCAGACTCAACCTCAGCTGCTTGAAGCTGCCACTGCCACTGCCCCTTCTCCCTCCCCTTCTCCCCCAGAATTGCAGCCTGTCGGCGCTGATTTCTGGCCATGTGCGTTCACATTTCCATCCAACATTGAATGTCTTTTGGCCCCAGTTGAGTTTTTGGGTGAATAATTTTTGACAGATAAGTGAAATGTTTATAAGCAAATTGCCCCACTGTAGACACAACCCACACAAGTTGTATCAAAAAACAACAATAAAAAAAAAACACAAAATTTACAATATATTTTCTTGAATATATTCTCAATTCATCTTATATAACCTAAGCACTCTTAGAGTCCCTGGAAATCTTTAAAAAAAAGCAAAGAGTTCTCTGATATATTCTGGCTCAAATGAAAGCCGATTCCTTCCCCTATATCTCTCTTTTTCTCTATTAAAATTATACTTTATAAAAATAAGAAAATCTTTTAAAAAAATGGTATAAAATACTTAATTTTTCAATATTTTTATCCTATATTAAAAACCATATTTAATAATAATTATTTATCATAATAAAATTGATTAAATTTCTATTATTAAAAGAGGTCTCAAAGTTTGAGCGGCTTAGAATCATCATAAATAATCTAATCAAACTTGAAATGAACTTAAACCAAAGAAAAGTATTTGGAATGTGAGAAAATGTTAAAAATTTTGATAAGCCAAGGTTCGAAACAAGCCCAATGGACTTCGAACCGCTTCGACTAGGCTCGAAAACAGCTGCGCTATAATTTTTTAGCAGCTTTGGTAATAAAAACTTTAACTTTTACTAATTCTAACACAAAAATAGTTTAATTTTCTAAATTCTTAAATTTTGAATTCTTTTTTGTTCCTTTTTTTTGAATATTTTAATAATTTTTTAATTCAAAGTGGTTCAATAAATGAAAAAAGGAGTTGACAAAAAAAGCGGCACAAAAGTCATTCAAGAAAACTTTATTCAAGATCAAATTTTCACTTTTACTAATTTTAAAAATAAAAATGCTTCAATTTATTTAATTTTTTTAATTAAAAAATTTTTATTTTGCTAATTTTTTTAGGTTTTCCTTTTAAAAATTGTTAAGTAAATAAAAATGTGTGTTCTCAATAAAAGGGAGCCCAAAGCTCATAAAAAAAACTTTATTCTAAATAAAATTTTAGCTGTTACTAACTCTAAAATTAAAAAATAATTTAATTTTTTAATTTTTTCTTAATTTTTCTTATTTTTTTAATTTTTTCTTAATTATTTCTTAATTTTTCAATCCAAAGTTTTTAAATGAGTGAGAAATGATTTGTCAAAAAAAGCACAAAGCAAACTGTATTTAAGATCCAAAAAATTAATATTAAAAGCTTAACGCCTGGTAAAAAATACCATCTGAAAGCTTGGAAAATTAATTAAATTAATATTTAATGGGAAAAAAGAAAAAAAAAGACAGAAGGTCTCAAGCGACCCGCTCTGCTCCAGGTGAGGCTCGAACTCACAACCCCGGCATAGCTCATAAGGCACTGAGTACTGATTATAAGTACCGTGCGCTAACCAATTGCGCCACTGGAGCTGTTGAACGAGGGCTGCCAAATGGCAGTGTTAAGCTGCGAGGCGCTGAGAGCTAGAATATTTGCACACGGGAGAGAGAGAGAAAGCGAGAGACGACTGGTCATCAAATGTTCTCGCACACTCTCTCTCTTATGCGTGCTCTTTCGCTTTCCTCCTCTACTCCGTGCTCTTTGATGTTTTCTTCTCTGTTCACAAAAGAATTATTATAAAGTCTTTCATTCTTTTTTGGTATTTTAATTAATATTTTAATTAAAATACTTAATTAATGCCCGAACCCTAACCCAGGCCTGATCGCCGCTCTGGGCCGGGCTTAAATCAATAAACAATCGACGTGCTTAGACGTGTGTGGTAATAATAAATGAAATGAAAACGAAAATGAAAATGAAAATGAAAATTATTAATATGTATTAAGCCAATGAAAAGTGAAATTTGTTTAGACTCAATTTTACTTTCAATGGATTATTTTAATGGTACTAGACCCGATCCGACCGTCCGTCCGTCCGTCCGTCTGCTCGTCCGCCGACCGTCCGTCCGTCCGTTCGAGCGACCCACTGAGCGACTACTAACAATTGCACCCGTAAATAATGTTAATTTTATGCTTTTCACTTTCGTTTCGAGAACAGGTGCAGCAGTCGCCACTTGCGACCTGCGATTACGAAAAGCCCGTTAAAATTGCAGCGACAGCGTCGCCGTAACATCCACATACAGCCCCAGCTCCAGCCCCCTCCCAGACCCCCTCCCAGCCCCCAACCCGGCCCCAGCTGTACTAGCTCCAGTTGCCAATGCAACTCGATAAACCAAAAAAAAAAGAATACTAAAAACAAAGGTTATGCCAAACTAACAGATACTCCGTACTCCAACAGCTTTACTCACAAGCTTCACTCCCAATTCTCTCATTTTCCTAGGCGGAAAATTCTAAAAGACTTTAATAATTTCAGAGAAAAATTTGAATATGCCTATAACTATATAAGTAAATCTCTGAAATAGTTGAAAGACTTTCGTTGAGAGTCCATTGAATCCATGAGAAAGCTTTGAGTTGGCTTCCTAAACCACTCCAATTAGACCCTGAACCACTGTCCTAGGTTTGTGAATAGACTTTTTTCCCAAGTTAGGAAAGATTGGTTTATAAATAGACTTAATTCCTAAGTTGGAAAAGATTGGTCTTATTAGCCACATTTCTTGTTTTTCTGTTTAAATCCAACCTCTAAGATCAAAAATACTGCTCCGATTCGGACTAAAGTAGAATGGGGAATCTATTTTGTAGGTATGATTCTTACCGAACCGGTTTTCTAAGGAAAATTGGACTTATTGACTACATTTCTTCTTTCTTTTTAAACCGAACCCTTTACATCAAAAAACAGCTCCGATAGGAGACAAGATCTATTTTATAAACTGGCGCCAAGAACACAAAAATGCCGTGCCGAACCGGTTCATAGGCGCCTAAGCTCGCAGTGGTTTGCATCCCAATGCTACTTCAATTCTTTATAGTATCTGAAATCCAGGCGTATTATGTAATTCCACTCTAAGCAATACTCATAAAAATATGGTAAATATGCACAGATCTAGTATACCCATCTTGAGAGCAATTACAGGGCATCAGAGCAGTAAAAAACAGTTACAATTCGATTTCAAATGAATTGCAAAATGCAGCAAAACAATGGGAAAACCTCAAGCTGAACTTCTCGTAGCCAGCGCCGAGGAGAGCACCGAGTGAGCACCGAGGAGTTCGAAGAGTACGGAGCAGCGGTCATACGGAGGAGGCTACGGTGACTACGGAGAGTACAAAGAGTACGGAGTACGGCAATCATAGCGATTACTGGGAAATCAACCTCGGAGTCAGTCAGGAAATGCAAATTGCGCTAATTACGTTGGGCATAAAGCGTTGCGATATTTGCTGCTGCTGCTGCTGCTGTTTGTTGTTGTTTGTTGTTGTTGTTGTTGTTGTACGATATTATTGCCATAATCGTTTCTAACTGAATAAAAAAAAAAAAATGCAATAAAGTACTAGCAACAACAACAACAACAACAACCGTGACAAATGACCATTGTATGACATTAATAATAATAATTTAATGCTGGAAAAATGATTTCGCAATGGAAAAACTCAGCGAAGCGAGCAAAGCAAATCCCTTGTCATGTCATGTTGTAATTAAAAATTATGAAAAGCGACAAAGCGACAGACGGACAGACGGACGGAGGGAGGGACAGACGGAGGGACGGACGGACAGTTGGACAAACATCAAGCAGTAAGTAGTACTACAATTATGTTAAGAAGATGCGAGACGCGACGACCTTTTGGACTCTACAATCGCCTAGAAAACAACAACAGCAGCAACAACAACAACAACGACGGAGACTAATTTCATAATAAAGTCAAGAAAAAATAAACAATTTTTATGTGCTGAATGTTCCACATAAAAAAAAGCGCGTCTCATTTGTGTAACTGTAAATCGACTTATAAAGTGAAACCCGGAGCCAGACTGAGCTCCAGTGGCCATTCCATTCCATTCCTCAATAATAATCGCGGCGTCACATATCAGCGACAAGATTCCTCGATTCCCTTCAGCTATTCCCAGTTCCCCACTTCCCCAGTACCCCAGTTGCTCAGTTCCTCGATTCCCCAGTTCCTCAGTTGCCAGTTTCTAGGAGGTTCGTCGTTGAGACTGGCGCCAGTGAAATCAAACAATGATAAAGCTACACAATTTGACGCGGTTCTACGAAATATTCGTAGTATTGCAATTACGTCTATGAAAAAATATAGAAAAAATAGTAAAAAAAAGGCTATTTGCGACACACCGAAGATTGTATACCCTTACAGACTATATTGTTCCTAGGGCAGCTATATAGGATATAGAAGACGGAGCTAAATATGGGTTAGGACTCTCTCAGCCAACTTGTAGATTTCATTGGGATACTTTGAGAAACAGAAAAACAAACACCTTTTAGGCCGATTGTTCCTTTATATAATATGATATAGTAGTCCGATCCGGTGGGTGCCGACTGCCTGCAACAAAGAGTAGGCTCCATACCAAATTTCAGTCACCTACCCCAAAAACTGAGTGAGAAATAGACGGAGAGACAGACAAGGCTATATCCTCTCGTCTTCTCAACCTGATCAATAATATATATAGTTTATGGGATTGCAGATGGCTCCTTCAATGCATTACACATTTCCTGAGAAAGTTAAAATACCCTCAGGAAAAGGTATAAATATATTAATAAGGGGCTTTACTCACCAGTTAATTTCTTGAGATGAGAGATTCTATTTTTGTTTTTTTTTATAACCGGGTATTTTTACATTAAAAATTCCCTGAAATTTCTCTATAAACCGCATTGGAATCTCAGTGTGAATTGTGGGGGGATTAATTAATAATTTCTTCGTAAACCGCATAATATATCAATTAATTATGCATTGAAAGTTTTCATTTAATAAAGAAAATAATTAATTAATTAATAATTTGCTGTATAAGCCGCATAAAATCTCAATTAAAAAAAGTGTATAGAATATTAACTAAGTTTTTAATTTAATTAAAACTCAATGCAAAACACTTCTAGGAAGTTTTTTTTTTTAATAAACAAAATAATTAATTACTGTGAATAATTTAATTTATGCATTGACAATAAATTATAAAGCTTTTCAATATGTTTTTTCTAATCGAAGGTGATTTATAAAATTAACCTAAGGTCTCTTCTAGTATAGAAAACGAATGCAATTAATTAAAAATTAATATAAAAATATTAAAATAAATAATTGTTCTCTTTCTGTAATAAATTGTAATATTTTTTTGAGTACAAACTCGGAACTACCACGAATTTTAGATACCCTTACAGAGTGGAATAAGTAGCTTAAATTAGTGGAAATTATTTCCCACTTTGATAGATAGTTCCTAGAGGCTATAGAAGTTCGATCTTCAAGAGAAACAAAATGCTGGCAGCTCGATAATTGCTATGCCAGCTATGTGAGGTATAAATAAATAGTTGTTCGATCCGGCCAGGCGGACAGACGGACAGACGGACATACTTTCAGCGTAGAAATATACAAAAATATTCGTTTAAACTGTAGAGGCACCCGTATATCATTTTGACACGCTTCAGGTGGGGGCTTTTCCCATAAATTAAATTAAAACCTTTTTTGCACGTTTCGTAATATCAGTTTTTTTCCAAAAAATGACTCATCTACCCACTAAAAAACGGAGTAAATCTAAAATAATTATCAATGAAGTGAATAAAATTCTCAAGCTTCGTCAATTTCTTTTCCAAATTTAGATAAAAAAAGAAAGCAGCTGATAAGAAAGAGCCACAGCCAGAGCCACTGATAAGCCACTGTTTAAGCCAAGCTGTGGCAGCTGTCGGTGCAGAGCCACCCACCAGGCAGTGCAGTTGCCGTAATCTTTACGGCGTAGTCTTGAAGTCTTCAAGATTAATGCATTGTTTTTGTTGTCTTGAGGTCTTTGCAGTCTGTTGTGCTTATCAGCTGCCAGTTGCAGTTGCACTCAGCGTCGCAGTCGACGTCGCTGCACTTGTGTAGCGCCACTTTCAGTTTCATTTGTCAGATGCAGTTCAATGATGACTTCAACGTGCCCCTCTGCCCCCGTCTCCGTCTGCGTCTCTGCCACTGTCTGCGCCGGCGACGGCGACTTCGACTTCGACTTCAGCTGTGTTCAGCTGCTGCTGCTGCTGCTGGGATTGATGAGCCAGTGGAAGATTCATTATTGACACAGCTGCAGTTTGTTTTTTATTTTATTTTTTATTTATTTATTTTGTTTTTTTTTTTTGTAAATTTCCTGTTGAACTTTGCAATATTTGCGCTGGCTACGACTTTTACCCCATTGTCAGGCCACTTTGCGGACTCTGTCGCTCTGCCCACTTAATTAACAAGCTTCACCACTGTCCAGGGGCGTAGCCAGGGGGCCAGATTACAGCTATTAGTCATTTATCTTGGCTATAATAATAAATAAGCCGTTTTTCTTGGGCAAACAAACAAACAATAAAAATTATAATTTTATTAATCTTTTTTTTTTAGTTTGGTTCGGAATTGGATTCTGCTTCAAAGCACCGTTTCAGTTCTTCGCTTTGCCCCACTAAAGCAAACTCCTAGTTAAGTTCTCTGCCTAAGACTCTGCTGGCGTCGCAGTCGCCGCTGACAGCATCCCGACTGGCTCTCAGCTGCTGCTGTAAATAAAACGCAAAAAGCTTTGCAGAACGCCTGCGCAGCTAGCTGAGGCGCGCGCTCTCTCCCTCTCTCTCTGTCTGTCTTTCTCTTTCTGTCGCAGGCAGACGCCCCCGCTCTCGCTCACACGCATACGCACACACACACACACACACGCACACACACACACACATAGAGAGCAGACACTTTACATGTTATTTGTTTCGTTTATTTGACTTTCTCATTAACTTTTGCTTGCTTTGCTTCGTTCAGTTCGTTCAGTTGTTGTTGTTGTTGTTGTTGTTGTTGTTGTTGTTGTTGTTGCTGTTTAACTGAAAGTTGCCGCAAGATTTGTATGCGCACCTGATCAAACTTCACGTTCACGTCATTATACCCCGTATCCAGTAAGAGCAAAGGGGTATGCCAGAAGCAGAGGCAAATCTAACCTCAATAAAAGTATATAATATAGTCGATCTAGACTAGGCTTTATAGCTGCTAGAGTTACTAAATTGGGTATATAATCGTACCAGTATACCCCGTATAGAGCATGAGTAAAGGGGTATATCTAATCTAAATAAAAGCGATACTTTTTCATCATCTCTATTTGTAGAGGGTATTAGAGAGCCTGAGCTTATCTGTTATTTGTATATATTTAAGCATAGGCATACTTAGTACAGGGTATTTGCTGGTCGGCCACTGCTGCTTGCTTCACAATTCGCCTGCGTTTGGGTCGCTCGGTCGCTTGGTCAGCCGAGCAGCAGCAGCAGCGACTTTGTGGGAATTTATTTTGTTGATCTTTTGATTTGCCAAGTTTACACATACCTACACACACACACACACACACGCACACACACACACGTATTTAAATATACGAAATTTTAGGCCTAGACTTTGAGTGTTGACCTGTGCGCCGCACAGGTGAGAGCCGAGGCACAGGTGGAGTTGCTTGGGCAATTAAAGTCTATTAAGTTAAATTTATAAGCTGCAAACGCAATGGTTATAAATTAAAAAATTTAGTCAAATTAGCGCATAAAAAAAATTAAAAAAAAAAGTGCAAACCAAGCGGCGAATGCGAATGCCAACTGCAAGGGCGTAGCCCCAAGCTAGGCATAGGGGGGGCGGCAGTAAGGAAATTATTTATTTATTTAACTAAAAAAAAAGTTTAATATATATTTTATAGTTTTGATGCATTTCACAGTGGGAAGGGGAGTACGCCCCTGCCTTCCCCCTGGCTACGCCCATGTGTGAGCGCTTGAGTATAAGTGCATTGCAGGTGTTTGAACTCAAATGTCAGCCAAACGTTGGGTGGGTTAGGGGGCGGCAGGAGGGGCACTTAAATAATTGGGCGACAGACGCTGACGCTGCGTCGCTGCTGGCAGCAGCAGCAGCAGCAGTAAACATACAACTTTTTTCTTTTTTTTTCTTTTGCGCGTGCAATGCGAAATGCAAAACAAACAGTTTTGCGATATATTCACACCTACAAACACACACGCACACACACACACACACACACGCACACACACACATGTGGCAGTAAAATGTCTCAATCTGAATAATTAAATGCGTTCAGGAGTAAAAGTATGTCAAACACACGCACACACACACACACGCACGCACAGGCATGCAGAGCAGCGCTGCGGCAGAGAGAGTGAGCAGCGGGAGCGAGGCGGCGAGAAAGAGAGCAGTTGGAAAGCAACAACAAGAACAAGAACAAGAGCAAACGGTAAACATTCCAATTGGGGTGCAGCAGCCGCCAAAAGGGCGTTGACATTTCGAGGGCAAAAGCAATATGAAGACCGTTATTCCAGTTACCCCCCAAGCCTACCCCCCTCCTCCCTTCCCCCCTCCCATGCCCCGTTCCAGTTACAATTCCAGTGTCAGTTTGCAGCGAGTCGCTGTCTGTCAGCTGGACGCCAATTTTTATGTGCGCCGCATTTGAATTTCTGTTCCGTCAACTTAATCAAAACGGCGGCCCAGTTGGCGCTGACGTTGACGTCGACGTCGACATCGTTGTCGCTGTCGGCGCAGGCGCAGCTCAAAACGAGCTGGTGACAAATCTGTGCAGCTAACTGCAGCCGTGCCCATTGTCTTCTACGAGTACTCAGACCCAGACTCATACTCAAACTCACATATTCACATTCGTACTCATACTCATACTCGTTATTCGTATTCGTATTCGCATTCGCATTCGTATTCATACCTCCTGCCATGGCATCTGCATGTGGGCGTCGTTTTGCGGACGCCGATTTTAAATTTGATTTTGGGCCTGCTAATATACCCTTTATGCAGGGTATTCTAAACTAGTCAATCAAAACATCATTCATGAATTCCATTCTAATCTCTAAAGGAATCTTCCGGAAAGTAACTGGAAAGTGAACTGGAAATTTCGAAAAAAAATATCCAACCTCCATTAGAATTTCCCGGAAAGTAAATTTTTACCCCAGACTTTAGAAATTTTTGAGTATGATTCGCGGAACGGTTCAAGAAGTTCCTGAACCCAACACCCCGTTTCCAGGCAGCTTGGAGTTCGATTCGGTTCGATTCCCGGTTCGATCTTGTCGCTAATTTAGGACTCAAAAGGAGCCAAAAATCTGGTTCAGATGCGTCTTGCAAACCTTTAAGCTTTGGCATCCAAAGCGGGTTGGGTTGGCCCCCAAAGAGTAGAGTATTTAAATCTTCGGCTCTAAGATTGGCAATTCTTCTTGCCTGATTTTTATTGTTGTTGCTGGTGGGTCAAATGCCTGGCCAAAAGGGTGTGACGTTTCTTTTTGGTGACTGTCGCCGAGTTGCCGTCATCGGCTACGGCTTCGATTTGGTTTGAGTTTGGGTTTGGGTTTGGGTTTGGATATTTTGGTCTCTTGGCTTTGAGTTGATGGTGGCCCAGTGTTGCCGCATGTGGGCTTAATTTATTTTGACTTTTGGCCATTTAGCTTGAGATTTATCTGGTCTAAACTATGCGCAGAGACAACAACGGAACAGCAACAACAGCAACAACAACTGCAACAATAACTCTGACAACAACGACAACATTCTGGTGTAGCGTGTGTTGACGCGTGGATTTAATGTGCCAAATGACTGCGTCCATGTCCGAGCCAAGAGCTGAGAGCTGAGAGCCAAGAGCTGAGATCTGGCTAAGCGAGCGCCTGTTAACGGATTATTTGGTGCCTGGGTGGGTCTCCATCTGGTTCTACATATAAACCATACTTGACACGCCCGTCAAATTGAGTTGTCACTCGGAACAGTTGTCGCACTGTTCATGTTTCATGTTTCATGTTTCAGGGATTAGGCCAAGCTTCATGATTATGGCATCATTTTTTTTTTACATACTCTCTTAATGGCTTAAAGTTCCGGTTCCAAAAAAAAAAACCTATTTAAAACTAGACTAATCTCTTCAATCTAAATTTGTAATCAATGAGTTCCCGAATCGAAGTGGAAGCATTTGTGTTATAAGTTCCGGTTCTGGTTCCGTAAAAATTATGAATTTTTAGATCAACATATAATACTTTTATAATATAGATATAGAAATAGATATAGGGGGGATCTGAAATAAATGAATGCCCAAAGGGAATTAGAAATCCTTTGGATCCGCTTTGAAGACTGTGAAGTCTGTGAAGAAAACCCCATTTCCATAAGAAACCACAAGACTTATAGCCAAGAGGCAAGCCAGAAGAGTCGTCTTAGTCTGAAGTATTCCAAATTTCTCTGCAGGAAACATTGAATAGTAGAAAAGAGAGTAAAAAATAAGACTCAAATAACTTTAGATCTCTTAGCAATAAACCTATTTCTATGAAGGAGCAAAAGTCTTATAGAGTAGAACAACTCAGAAGACGCCTCTTAGCCTTAAATATTTCGAAATTAATTTCAGAAAACTCTAGAAATTATTATTCCAAGACAAAAGAAATTCCCTGAATTGAGGGAGGTTCAAAAAACTCATTTCTTTTAGATAAGAAACTGAGAAGAGTGAAAAACTGTGATAAAAGATTCCATTAGTCTTGAATATTTTGAAAAATGATTGAAACAGTCGCATCAGTCAAGTCTGCTCCACTCTGAACTCAAGCGTCAAATAAGTTTCAGATATTTTCGAATAAATGTGGACCTATCGGATACTCTTTGAGTTCCATTTCGTCGCCTCAAGTGTTTGGAAAGTCTTCAAAAACAACACAAGAAAATAAAAAAACTGCTGACAATTTCAACATTTAACGCATGGCCTCAAATCTTCATTCTTCGTCTCCAGTCTCCGTCTCCGTCGCCGTCTCCGTCTTTTCTCTTTGTCTTTGTTTGTATCGCAATCTCCGGGTGCGTGTAATGGCTCAATCAGCAGCACATTTCCCAATCAGTTCCCACATTAATTATGGTACAATTAAAGAGACGCTGCTAGGCCGGGAATTCCACTTGAATGGCTGTCAATAGGGTCGAACAATGTGCCACCACTTGAAGGCGGTGGCAGGGCGGACGAGAGAACCTAACCCAGAGAACCGAGAGAAACCCTTAACCCGCATGTTGCTGCTGCTGCTTCTTCTCGATGCTGTTGACCGCCGGCGTGGACAAATCTCAGCGCTGTGTGCAGCTGGGTTCCAACTCTGTTTGCAAACTCTGCTCGGAGCGGCAGCTAATTTCGTGGAAATTACACTTAAAAAAAATATATATATAAAGCGGGAAATGAAAAGGGAACGGCAATGGCAACGGGCAGGGGAAGGGGAATGTGGAGCGAGGAGCGGGGAACGGGTGTGCATTGTGAGAGCGTTACGCATTTCCTCTCAGGTGTGCCGATCTCTGTCGGTCGGTCCAAAACAAAAGCGTTAAAAGTAGGTGCAGCTGGGCAGGCAACTGCGGCTGCGGCAGCGGCTGCGGCGGGATCGGAATCGGGATTAATGAGCAACAGCAACAGTCGCAGCAGCAACAGCAACAAGCAAAGTGAGTGGGAAAATGGAAAGGCCGCTCGCTGGCTCAATGAGCAAACAAACAGCAAATAGCAACATGTAAGTAATCTCTCCCAAGTTCTACAAGCACCGCACCATAGATACCCTATAAAAACATGCCTAGTCATAGGAATAGTAGTGAAATGATGGGAAGCTCAAATTTGATAGCTTTCCAGCAGGAATGGAAATATTCTAAGCAATCTAAAAATAGCTCTGAAGCCGAATAGCCTAATACTCTTTCAAAACTGAAGCTGAGAATGGAAGGCAGACTCACAGCATAGCTTAATAAAAGGGTATTAAAAAAGACTGGGAATTGCTTCATTAATTTTATGCCCTACTCAGTGAGAGGGGATATATCTATATCTATATATATCAGATATATCCTTTAAATATCCTTTTTAGACACCTTTTAGATACATTTGCTTTTCTGCTGTCACAAACTGCTCTGCACAGCCGATATACCCTGTGCAAAGGGTAGAAGTCGAGGCAAAGCGGTAAGCGGTACGCGGCAAGCGGTGTCTATGGCTGACTCGGAGTCGGAGTCGGAGGTTTGACTCTGAGTCGCTGACTGGGCTGGTGGCTAATGATGCCGCTGCTACGTGACGTTCGTTGCCAAGTGGCTAAAAGAATTGTTTCTGATTTTTTTTCTCTCTCTCTCTTCTTTTTCTCTTCATTTTGTTGTTGTTTTTGTTGTTGTATATTTTTTATGAATTGTGGCATTCTTGCAGACATCGTTTGTCGTTTGTCGCTTGTCGTTTGTCGTCATGACTCCAGAGCTCTGAGCCCGGAGCTCTTTATCTGCCTCTCTCCAATCTTTATCTGTGTATCTTTCTGTCTGTCTGTCCGTCCGGCTGACGCACCTCATTTTCCGGCTTACGGTAAAGTTTGTTGGCTTTGCCCAAAAAGTACAACAAAAAAAAAGAAGAGACCTGGCAGGGCAGTGGAGGGCAGTGAAGCCACCAACACAGAAAGAAGAGACTTGGCCAGGAGAGGGCAGCAAAGAGGAGGGGAAATTGCAGCCGCTTCTGTTTGCCGTACGTCATTTAATTGACGGCTTCGAGGACTTTCCACAATAAATCAAAAGGCCACAATGATTTGTTTGCAATTTAAATGCAAATATCGACCACCCAACCTGAAGCTGGCCAAGATGAAGATGAAGAAGAAGAAGACATTGCAAAATTATAACTTAATTTCGAATAACCGAAAAAGAGAAAAATAAAATCGACTCAATTGCTGGCAAAATGGCCCGAAGCGACAACGGACAACGATGAATGCGACAGGCCAAAAACTGGGAAGCCAAAGCCCAAGCCGAAGCCCAAACCGAAGCCACACAATGTGAGCCAAAGCCAGCTCCAAAGAGACCCAGCAATCCCAGCCAAGGAGACCGACCACGGGGCATGATTTGTCTTCAAAATCAACTCACACAGTCACACTGTGCCGTACAAAACTCCTCTCGACTTCTGCCCAAAACAAATGAATATTCGATGTGATTGAAACGTATTCGACTCGTGGAATGAGCTTCAATCGATACAGAAAATACTTTAGATCTTCGATAAAAGATGAATCTTAAGCTGGAGCAATGCAGCCCAGCTATCGATAGGAAAGTATTCGCCTTATAGAATGAGCTTAAGCTCAAACGAAAACCATTTAGAGCTTTAAAGATTGTAATATCGATCAATCCAAATGAGCGATAGTCAGCTAAATGATCGATAGTTATCGATTTAAGCCATTAAACCTTAAGATCAGTCAAACTGATCAAAGAAGTTAGTTCTATATCTATAAATCTAATGGAGCGATAGACAGCCAACTGATCGATAGTTAATGAACCAGCCAAATCTGGGACTCAACCTGATCAAATGTTCAAGAATCTCTGAAATTTTGGAAGCTGTGTGGACTCGTATCGTATAGAAAACTGTGCTAAATAAAAGTTTGTTATATATCGATAAATCTAAATGATCGATAGTTATGGAACCATTCAAAGCTTAGGCTCAGTCAAACTGATCAAATGCTGCATAATGAACACGAATATCTCCAATATTTTGAAATTATATTCGTCTTACGGTTCCAAAAGCACCAAAGCGAACCGCTTTAAATGTACAGAGGCTCGAACCGGTTCGCGTTCTTGATAATAAACGAAATCTCTCCCATTTTTCCTATAGACCCAGCACAATTGTTTTCCTTTATTTTCCGCTCAATTCCATAACTTAAATAGATAATCCCGAACCATCCCAAAATTCTTATCAATACAAACCCGCGCCTGGAACTAAAACTCCCCAAATTCTTTGATTATTTGCGAATTGCAGGGCATTCGCATGGGCTTAGTAAGCTGCGGCAAAAGGGCAATTCCAAGAAACGCATTGCTTTGTTTGACGGCTCGACGACTCTGGGTCTCAGGCCCTAACAAAGAGAGAGGGAAAGAGGGGGAAGAGGAGTCCGCAGAGGCCCCAAGCCGATCCCCAAATATTAATAAAAGTCGTCATCGTCAAAAGGAAGCGCAGTCGAACCCAAAAAAAAAAAAAAACCCAAAGGTAACCACAGAACAGTGCAAAAAAATGAACCCAAAAAAAAGAAGAAAAAAAAGTCCAGCAAAAAAGTTATGCCACGCCGGTGTTCAACAAATTTCAATCTCGGCTCAAAGGCAACTGCAGGGGAGGGGCGAGGGGCGGAGGAGGAGGCAACTTTTTGGTTGCACGTGCAGCATTGAAATGCGCAGCGCGTTCTGTGCCCAAAGGATCTGCTTGCCAAATAAAAAGAGGCAGAGGAGACTGAGACGGAGACGGAGACGCAGTGGAAGAGGAGCACAACAAAAAAGTAAAGAAGAAAACCAAATGAATTGAAAGAATTCCTTGAGGGGCACAAAGCCGTCGACGGACGAGTCGTCTCGTCCGCAGATCAAACGCAAAGATAGCCCCAGACGGTTTCGGGCTCGGTTCGGGATCGCTGCCTGGGTTCGGTTTTTGGCTGTGGCTTTGGCTGTGGCTTTGGCTTGGTTCGGCGGTCATACGTTTTGACCAAGAAATTCTTTGGCTTCGCCTTCGCGTTGGCCTTTGATTTTTGAGCTCTGCTCTGCTCTGCTCTGCCTCAGCTCTGCCTCTGCCTCTGCCTCCGCCTCTGCCTCTGCCTCAGCGCTGTGTGAATAGTTTTTGGTTTGGTTTTGTGATTTTTTTCGGGGCACTTTCAAGGTTTACTTTGCTTTGTCGTCGTTTGCCTTTGTTCTGCCAGAGTCGAGAGGCACATTATATTCCGATTTGAATTTCAGATTGAGTTTTAATAGCCGAACAGCCGAACCGATCCGAACCGAACCCAAGCCCAAACCCAAACCCAAACCCAAACCACACCTGCATTTTGTAGCCCCTTTTTTCTTTTTTGTGTTACTTTTCGCAGTTCTCTTTTTTTTCTGCTCCAACTGAAGCTCCCCTCCTGTCTCTCTATGAGTCTCTGCTTTTTCGAGTAGATCAGCTGCCCCACTGTGCCGCAAGTGGTTCTGGGGCAGCCACATTTCTGGGGTGTGAAATTTGCGCATAAGAGTAAGAAATTCAATTTCACGCTTCTTTATTAATTGGCCCAGCTTCGAGCTGGCTTTAACTGAGGCTCTGGCTTTGGCTTCGGCTTCGGCGTTAATGAGATTTTTGCGCAGCGATTATGAGCGACCCAATCCCAATCCCAAAACCAAATCGCATTTGCAACACGAACCACTTCTCTCTCTCCCTCCCTTCCTTTCTCTCTCTCCCTCTCTCTTTGAGAACTTGCCTCAATTTGAGGGCTTTGTAAGTTTGCCGACTTGTCTTGTTTTTTTTTCTCATTTTTCTGCCGGATTTTGTGATAGCGTTGCGTTAATTAGACAGCTGACAGACTGATTAACAAAACGATAAAAAACCAACAAAAAAACGCTTTAATATTTCATAAAAATATCTTGGGAAACAACAAAGTTTTCGATCCAACCGATTGCTCCTAGGCGAGCTTTAAGCTATGGCAGCCCGATCTTTGAAATTGCTGAAGAACTGAGGAACAGCTTCTTCCATTTGATCTGTAAATTTCAAGTGGATATCTAAAGAAACAAAAAAGTTGTATATACTTTGAGTGTTTCAGCTGATTGTTCCTTTTTCATGGCAGCTATATGATATAGTCGTCTGATTCGGTCGGTTGAGGCTGCCTGCAACGAGAGGAGGACTCCATAACAAACTCCATTCACCTAGCTCAAAAGCTGAGAGAGTAGTTGGCATAGAAACAGACAGACGGACAGGGAGACAGGCGGACGGACAGACGCACAGACAGAGATACAGAAAGAAGGACAGACGGGCAGACAGACGGACAGACAGACGGACAGACAGACGGAGCTGGCTAAATGGAGTCCTCTCATCATCCTGATCAATTATAGGTATATACCCTTTATATGGGGTCGGAGTTGCCTCTTTCCATGCCTTACACATTTACTGACACGACTTTAATACCCTCTACAAAGGTATACAAACAATAAGTTAATTACAGGGTATAACATAAGTCTGTATTGTTGTGCCCTTTTAACTGTTGGACAGGTGTAAAAGTTCGTCTGATTTCGGGTTACTTAATCATTCGCCAATTGAGCAAAATAAAAGTCAGCTTCATTATGAAAATTCAAATTGAAAAGCAAAAATCAATCGACGGAAAATGGAAAAATGAAAATGCAAAAAGGGAAAATATTTATGCTGGAAAAGCTGCCACTTCGCAGTTGGCGGATCTATCGACATTTGCGGGCGTTGCAAACAATGTGGCCAAAATGCTGCTCAAAGCTGCAGATCCACACACAGAAAATGATGCAGTAGGAGGCAGCGGAAAGCGGAGGAGGAGGTGGCAAGGCGATGACGTTGGCGTTGGCGTTGTTGCAACTGCAGCAGCAGCAGCGGCGGCAGCGGCAGCTACTGTCGCGCGGCGCGTGAAAAATAATATTTATGGCAAACAAATTTTCATATCGACAGCAAACGGCGCCGCATATTTTTCTCTTGGCGGCGCACCCAACGGGCCGCTGCCGATGCCGCTGCCGATGCCACACAGCGTTGCATGTGTGCTGTCTATGCGGCTGCCATATAAAATAATTAGGCAGCTAGTCATAAAAAATGGCAAAAGGTGGCTTTAACCCACTGTACTTCGCGCTGTCTGCCCCGCCGTCCCTCCGTCCGTCTGTCTGTCTGTCCGTCCGTCTGTCTGTCTGTCTGTGTGTTGACTTAATGTCAACGTAAATTTCGCAGCGCGAATAAGTGCGTCCATCAGCCTGGACAGACGACGCGACTCGCCTCGCATCGACTCGACTCGACTCGACAGTCTCGACAATCTGACAGTCTGCCAGTTAGCTGGCCAGCTCATAAGTTAGCCAAGTTAGCCAACTGAATACTCGATACTCGAATACTTTACTAGTGAATACTCGTTCGTACTCCGTCCGTCTGTCCGCCTGTCTGTCCGTCTGTCTGTCTTTCTGTCTGTCTGTCTGGCGGCAACCTAAATCAAAGCGCTTCTCTTTGGCTGCGCATAATCGTAAATTATATGCGAATTGAAGGCACACTGTGCACAGTGTGGCAATGCCATTAATTTGGAGGTCAAAACCATAAAACGTTTTGCCAATTTCAAAAGAAAACAAATTAAGTTTTAGGCCAAAAATGGTTCAATTTCGTCCTTAAATTAAAACCATTTTTATTAATTAAAGTCTCAGCTTTATCACATAAAAAACTCCATTTAATTATAGTTTATAATTATATTATATATATATATATATATTCCATTTCCAGTCAGAAATCGTTTAATATTTCTATATTCTTCTCAGCTTAATTGGTTCGCGCTTCTAAAGTGCCTCGAACCGAACCCTTTAAATTAAGCCCCAGCAAAGCTGAACTTGAACCGCTTTGCTCCTAAAACGGCTTTGTAAACCTCTTAAGCAATTGCAGAGGTTCGGTTCGAAGCCATTAAAAAGCTTTGCAGTTCCAGAACAGACACTGAACCACAGGCTGGAGCGCGCGCCTTGGTTCAATCCATGCAGTTGCTGGAACCAAACCATTTTCTATGCAAACTAAGCTGCGCTGCGGGCTTCAAAGCTCAAAGGGTTGGCTTCTGGTTCAAAGCGCGCACAAATCTCCAGCCGAACCGGTTCAGCTCAAAGCTATTTACATATTAGAGACTCTTTTTTGAACTGTTAATTATTGATTAATTTATTGCCACATGGCGAGACACTGTGCAAATGTGGCAACGTTGCACGTTGCACGTTGCACGTACCGCGTACCGCGTTGCCAACTGTCAACTGCCATTTTTGGGCATCTTTTGGCCAAACGACTTGGGCCAAAAGCTTTGACATGGCCATGACAAATGTGCGACGGAAGTGGCGGCATCCTTTGAGGATCTCTTGATGCAGTTTTAAAGGCTCCTTTGACAAGTTCGCTGATTTTCATTGATTGCTGGCGGGGGAGGGGGGGAGGGGCGGTGCAACACGCCCCTTTAAGCCAGGGCAATTAAAGTTATCGATCAAATGTGTTTTTTTTTTATTATCTTAAATAGAATTTGTATTTGCTGATCGCCAGTTGCGATAAAAAAGTGAACCGAAAATTTATTGAATTTAATAACGCGCCAAGTTTATCGCACGGTTTTTGTCAATTTAACAAATTGCGGCTACAACAACAACAACAACAACTGCTGCTGCAACTGCGGCAACAACAACTGCTGCTGGGGCAACCAAGCCCCCAGAAAACTGTGGCACCACAATGGAAATGGAATTGAATTCCTAGACGGCTAATAATGTCTTTGTGCGCAATTGACGGCCAAGAGTGGACACCGCTCGTACTTGGCCAAAAGGGAGGTTGGTGGCGGGACAGCGGGACAGCGGGACAGCGGGACAGGCGTGCAAATGACTGGGGCTCCAAACAAGAATTATTTTACGACTCTTGTGGGGGTCTTAGCCAAGTCTGAGCCAAGCTAAGCGGCTCTATCTACCAAGATCAATGAATCAATTAGCGAAAACGAAATGAAAATGAATGAAATCGAGCTAACATTTTTTTTTTTCTCTCTTTTTCTTTGCGTCTTTCGGGCCCAGTTGGTCGGCTGGCCAAGGCGTGGGATGGCATTTATCAAAGTCGCTTTGGCTTTGCAGCTGGTGGCAGTTGCAGCGGCTTTTGTTTTGCCTTTGCTTTGTTTTGCTTTGTTTTGCGTGTTGCACAGTTGCAGTTGCAACAATTCAAGTTGCAGCCAGGCTCAGCCGAGCGCTGCATTCGTATCAATCATTGCAACTTTGGTGGCGCATTAGTCACAGCCGCTGGCCAAAACAATTCAATTGCCTCTCGCAGATAAGAAAAATTATATTTAATTCCATTTAATTTGCATTTTGACACTCGCCATTTTAGTGGCTAAGCGAAATAATCATAAAAAACCGTTCTAATCGATTAGATGGCCAATTTATTTATACCCAAAATGTGTCTAAGCCAATAAGCAGAGTCGCTATTAGATTATACAGCACCGATTGTTCCTACGGCGGAAACATATATCGTATATGGCAGACTGATCTTACTCAATGAGAGAAATTTACGGCTAGCTTTCTCTTAGCCACTTTTCGACCGATTGTTCCTATAGCAGAATAATATACTTTATAGTAGGCTGATCTTGGGTTCCCTTCAACCACTCTTCAACCGATTGTTCCTACATATATGAAACATATATCGTATATAGCAGACTGATCTTATTCAACGAGAGAACTTTCCTGCTAGCTTTTGCTTAACAACTTTTCGACCGATTGTTCCAATAGCATAAGATATGGTAGGCAGATCTTCTCCAACTAGTCAACTTCCCAACTAGCTTCCCAGTTCTGTTTCGACTGATTGTTCCTATAGCAGAATAATATATAATATAGTAGGGTAATCTTATCCAACCAGACAACTTTCCAACTAACTTCCCCTCACGACTTTTCCACCGATTGAGCCTCTAGCTTATGATTTATGATCTTAGTAGACCGATCTTGTCTATTTAGACAACTGCCCAACCAACTTTCCTTCAACCACTTTTCAACCGATTGTTCCTATAGCACATTTATATATGATATAGTAGGCAGATCTTTTCCACACTCTTGCAACAAACTTGTAGCTTTCATCAAGCTCTTAAGAAAAAAAAGGGTTTCAAGAACTCTCCGACCGATTGTTCCTATAGCAAGTAGATATATGTTATAGCTGTCCGATCTAGCTGGTTCCGTCATATGTGCATATATGCGTGCAACAAAAAGAAAAATCCTAAGAACTGTGAGACTAGAAACACAGACAGGCAGACAGACGATCGGACAGAGAGACAGACAGACATGGCTATATAGACTCCTCCATTTAGCCTGATCAAGAATATATATCTTTATATATAATATCATTATATATAACATACCTATTTATATCTAGGCTATAGCCTCCGATCTGGTAAAAAGAGAAAGCTGAAAAAAATAGAGCAATAAGGAAAATAATATTATTATTTTGGACTTATTTTCTTGGTGGCGCCAAATCCGGGAGATTACCACAAAATGGGGAAGCTTCGTCAGACAGCAAATTGTTTTGTGGCACTTGGAAAATCGGGAAAATTTTTCGTATTTTTATTTGTGGAATTTTGAAGTGCTGTCAGCGGTTCGAAACCGTTTGGCGATTTCAATCAGCGCCTTTTGGCAACTGCAATTGCAACGGCAACGGCAACGGCAACATGTGGCATGCTTCCGCAGCAGCGCGCTGCCTTTCGATCAAATGTCAGTTGCCGCACCTCGCGATTGTTGTTGTTGTCAATTGTTGTTTTTCTTTTTGTTGTATGGAAAACTGAGGGCTGCTGCTGCTGCTGCTGCTGCTGGGGAGCTGTCATTAGGCGAACATGCTGCCCCATGTGGCAGTTGCAGTTGCAGTTGCAGTGGCAGCAGCCTGCTTGGCCCACAAAAGGTGGTGACGCAGCTGAAATCAATGCGACTGCGGCGCCTTTGGCTTTAATGCTGAGCGTTGAGTGACAGCTGCTGCTGCCGCTGCTGCCACTGCCGCTGCCGCTGCTTCTAGCCTTTGGTCAGGCTTTCAGACTTCCGCCAGCTGTTGCAAGTATTGTTGCTGTTGTTGCTGTTGTTGTTGCTATGTTGCATGGAGTCAGAGTCGCTTCCGATTCACATACAGACGGACATACATATGTGCAACATGTGCACTTGCACCTGATCAAACGGGGTAGCCAACCCACTCAGCCCACTCCTCCTCCTCCTTCTCCTCCGCCTCGTCGTACTCCAACTCCCTCCAAAAAAAGAAAAAAGCACATGTCGTGTGGTTTCACCTGGCTCACCTGGTTACTTGCCCCGCTCACTCACAACACTCCAAACTTAGCTACGCTGCACTCAGAGAAATCTGCAGCAAGTTCAAAGCAGATTTTTCTTTATTAAAGTTGCAACTATTAAACTAAGTTAGTTTTGGCTTATTTTAATTTCTTTTGTCTTAAAGTAAGTCTGATTTATTTTGTAAAAAATGTTTCTTATATTAAGATAAATTATCATTTTTTAATATCCTCAGATACTTCTTCAATAATTGAAGTTTTGCACCGCTCCTTTGAGCTTTAAGAAGCTTTGAGATTAATCCAAGAAGCTTTGTACTCAATTCAAGTTTTTCAAACTAAGAAAAAATAAAGGGAAAGTTCTTCTAATATTGCCCGAAATTCGGTAAAAAATACTTTGAAATTTCTGAGTATTTTTCTATGGCATTTCCAAAAGCTTTGCTTTAATTTTAAGCTTTTTTTTAGTTTTTCTCTCACATTGACACAATATTTAGTGGAAATAAAATGGAGGTTTTTTAACTCAGTTTTTTTTTGAGTGTACGTTTCGGTTTCGATTTCCTAATACGCAGCCAAGAAAGTCAAAACTCGTAGAGCTCAGCTCGAAGCGGCTGCTTCAATTACACAAAGTCATGCAGAGTGGTAGTAGGCCCCCCTCCCCCCTCTACGCCCCTCCCAACCCCCTTTTGCAACGCTACTGAAACCCACGAAAGTTGCCGAGCCGTGTCCGCGTTGCCGTTGTTGTTGTTGTTGTTGCTGGCGTTGGTGTTTGACTTTGTTTTAGTTTTTTTATTTTTTTATTTCTGCCGCTGCTGCTGCTGCTTAGCGAAACAGGTGCGTTTGCGTTTTGCAGGTGTTTCCCAAAAGCCACCACCAGCAGCAGCAGCCGCTGTTGCGACTCTCCCCCGTCTCCCTCTCTGCTGCTGCTGCTGCTGCTGCTGCTGTTGCTGTTTCGCGCTGTTTAGTAGTTACGCTTTACCGCTAGTTGCACAAATTGCTGTTCGACTCTGCCCCCCCGCTCGGTCTACCTCTGCCTCTGCCGCACCCACCCCCTTTGCGCGCCCACAAACTGGCGCCAGTTGCTCATGCGCTTTGTGTTTCGTGTGAAAATCACAATTAAATGCAATTTTTATGCGCACCTACAAAGTCGTCGTCGTAGCTCAGCTGCAGTCGCAGTCGTCGTCGGCTGCGACTTCCACTTCGACTTCGACTTCGGCGTCATCATCGGCTCGGCTCAGCTTTCATTTGGTGTTCGGCTGCAGCTTCGTTTTTATTTTGGAGCGCAGCTTCGGCTCCAGTCGGCAGCCGCTTCGGCTTCGGAGCTCAGCTGTCAGCTGCGTTGTTGAAAATGTCAGCTTGACAATTATTATGTCAAAAAAAAAAATATTTTTCGCCGGCTGCGCAGTCAGCGTCAGCGTCGCAGCTGTTGACTGTTACACGAGTTTTTATGGTAATTCAAGTTTCACTGATTTCTCGTCGCCGTCGCACCCAAAAAAAAAACAACAAGAAAATGGGTGAAAATCGAGCTAGGCGCGCTAATTGCCAGAGGAGACGCGGACGTCCAGACATGTTCAGACATATCCATTGGCTGCTGCTGCGACTCCGACTGCGGCGCTGTTGCAGAATGCACAAAACAATTAGCGCATACCACAGAACGCACCAAACATTGCTGCTGCTGCCGCTGCTGCTGCTGCTGCTGTTGCAAGTTGTTGCTGTTACTGTTGCAATTCCAATTGGATTTGCAGTTGGAGCTTAGCGGCTCGAACAATGCATGTGAAACAAAAGTTTTTTCATACTAATATACCCTGTAAATGCCCCAAAGCAAAAGAGCTGCATTTGCCGAGGGATCATAGAGTATCTCCGTTTTATTATTTATTTTATTTATATTTATTTACAGCCAATTTCTAGTAATTCATTAAAAATTAAGGAGTATCTTTGAGTTGAGCTAATGCGATTTCTAATTGTGCGACTTTTGCTTGGGGGTAGCCGAAACTGACATTTGAATGGGGCGACTGGCACCGACCGGCCCCAGTCTCAGAGCCTCAGTCGCCGTCGCCGTCACCGTCGCAGTCGCCGTCGCCCCAAGGCAATTGGTCAATTGCATTGTAAGCTGCAATCATTAACGCTAATAGGCGATGGCGATGGCAACGTCGACGCCGACGGCGACTGCAGCAGCGACTGCAAACAACTGCAGCACAGCTGCGGGTAAAACCCAAAATCCGTTCTGTCACCCGAAAAGAAAAAATTCTTCTCTAGAGAATTTTGCACACGTGCAACTAAATTCTTGCCTTCGCTCTCTTTACCTGAGCCACACAGCGAGAGAGTGAAAGAGAGAGAGAATGAGCTGGAAAACCCTTAATGGGCGCAGAGCAACTGCAGCCGCAACAACAACAGCAGCGAAAGGGCAGACAATGACAATGCGTGAGAAAAACTTCTTACGGCTTCGTCTTCGGCTTGGGCTGCCTTCCCATTCTTCATTCTCCTCCAGTTCGTAATTCGTTGCACTTGTTTACATGGGAAATGGTTTTTCACATTGTTTGCCAGTTTTCCACATAATTTCCTTTATGCAGCAGTAGCCGTAACAGTTTTCAGGTAGTTAATTTGGGTTGGAAAATTCTGGAAAATCCACTCCAGCCCACCAAAAGAAAAACATTTATTTTTTTTGAATAGATTTTTATGTAATTTTTATTTTTGTAATAGCTAAAAATTAATTTGTTTTGTTGTTGTTTTTTTTTTTTTTGTATTTTGTATTTTGTTTTTTGTATTTTTGTGTATTCTCTTTTGTTTTCCATCAAATATGTTACATTATTATCAATAAGAGGGAAAGAGAAAACAAAAATGATAATATTTAAGAGTTTTACATTTTTTGCGGCTTTTCGAAAATCATAAAATATTATTAAAAAAAAAAAAAATAAATCGCATAATTATGCTAAAAAAAACACTTTGTACAAAGTATGCTACAGATCACAGAACATATATTTATATATTTATTAATATTATGCATTATTATTATTATTATTATGATTATTATGATTATTATGATTATTATTATTATTATTATTATTATTATTATATTCAAGTTTAATTTTAGAGGAGGAAAACTTTATGGGAAAAAAAACTTACGCTCTCAACTATAAATGTAAAATTGTTCCTTGAGGTTTCTATGTGTGTATGCGCGTATGCGTGTGTGTGTGTGTGTGTGAATTAAACATAAATATATTTGTTGTTGTTGTTGTTTTTTGTATAAATAAATGATTTGTTGTTGTTCAAATGTTGTGTGGTGGCTAAACAATAATAGGAAGAATTTCTAGCGACTTTTCTTTTTTATTTCTCTTCTTTTCTCTTCTTTCTTTTATTAAAGTATATTAAAATTAATAGGAAAATTTGTAATTGAAATGAAAAATGAGAATGAAAATTTTTGTTAGCTTTTCTTTTTTTATTCTGTTATTTTGCTCTGTTTTTTGCTTTGCATTTTAATATTAACATTTTTTTTTTTTGATTTTTTTCTTTTTGTTTTCTTTTTAATCCAAAAACTAAACATATAAAAAAAAAATTCAGTTTTTCATTTCATTTTATCAATGTAAAAAGGAAAAATTAAATTGTTTAAAGCTTTGCCAAGTTTTTTTCTTTTCTTTCTTCTGCATCTTCTTCTGCTGCTACTTCTTCTTCTGCTTCTTCTTCTTCTGCCTGCTAATAGTTAAATGTTAAACGTTAAATGTTAATAATAATATTTTTAGTGCTTTTTGTTTGTTTTTTTCATTTTGTTTTGAATTATTTTAATGCTACTTAGTTAGGTTTGATTTATTTTTAAAACTTGTTTTAAGAACTAAACTCTCTTTCAATGTGTTGGTGTGTGTGAAATGCTTTTTACTACAGCGCCCTAAACACTGTGCGTGGGCGGGGCTATTTATTTATTTTTTTTTGCTTTGCTTTTGTATTTTTTTTTTGTTGCTGTTTTGCTTTGTGGAGATCTTCACACGAGTTGAGTTGAGTTTTTGAGTTGTTTTGAGTTGAGTTTTTTGTTGAGTGAAGTTTTTTTGCGTGAAGTTGACTGTACTACACTGCCCTACATAACATTAGTTTATATATATATATGTGTGTGTGTGTATATATGTGTGTGTGTTTTTTGTTTAGTTGTTGTAGCAGCTGCTGCTCTGCCGCTGCCTCTGCCTCTGCCTCTTCTGCAGCTGCCTTAAGATTGCCTGCTGTCCTTTTCTTCGCTGTTTTGCTGCAATGAGATAAGAAAGGGAAAACAAATGAAATTAGTCAAAATTGCAAAGAAATATTAAAATATTAATTATGATCATGTTCGATCATGTTGCCAGTTTACTATTAAAGCTTTACGTGTGTGTGAGTGAGCCTGACTTGCACAACAAATCACGAATTATCAATTAATTTGCCGTTGTGCTGCGAGCTGCGCTGCTTTGCGCTCTGCCCGCTGCTCGCTGCTCGTCTCATTTGTTTACGAGCGCTAAACTGTAGGCAGAGAGGAAGGCAGCAAAAGAGGAAGGACCGATGGACGGACGGAAGGAAGGCAAGGGCCAAAGCAGAGGCGCCAACTATGAGCTATTTTTTTTTCTTCTTTTTTTTTGCGTCTCTTTACTGTCGTTGCCTTTCGTTATGTTGAGTGACCGACCGCAAAGCTTTGTCAGTGGACGCAGGCGGGCAGGGAGGGGGGGGGCAAAGAGAGAGAAAGCAACCGACCGACAGACTGGCGACTGGCGACTGTCGACTGGCGCACAGCTGCGCGGCGCGAAAAAGTACAAAAAAAGAACGCGAGAACAACAGCAACAGCAAAAGCAACAACAACAACAAAAGTGAATTGTACATAACGAGAACATTTTGAACACGTGCATTTCTTCTTACGATTGCTCTGCGTCTCTGTGTGTGAATGTTTTTTTTCCTCTTTTTTTCTTCTTTTTTTTTTTTACGCAAGAATTTGTTATTTTGCGGCCACGGTGACACATCACACACACAGAGCGGGAGAGGGAGAGGGACAGAAAGAGGCGGCAAGCTGTGGGCGGCATTGCAGATGTTTTGCAAGCAAAGAAGAAAAAAAAAAAAATTATATATGACCGACTAATTGTAGCAGGCGGAGGGGCGGGGAGCCCGCACAATGGGGCAAAATGCAAAGAAGCTGGGAATTCTTTTTTTTCTGCTTGCAATTGTTTAAAAAAAATATGAGCTGTAATTAGTCAGACAATCCTTTTCTCTCTCCCTCTCTCTCTGTCTCTCTTTCAATCAGCTTGATATTGTTCATACATCATTTATTATGTTTAATAACCTGTTCCGGTTGAAAAGTATTGAACAATTTTTTGTTTCGGCTTTTTTCGGCCAGATCATTAATAAACAAAAAGCCAAAAGCAGCCGCTAATGAAGTAAGCAGCAGCCGCAGCGGCAGCGGCAACAAAAAGTCTACAAAAAATAACTGACTGATGATTCTCCAATTTCAAATGCTAAAGTCAAGCTTTAAAAAAAAAAAAAAAGCGAACATGCGTGTGCATGTCGTTGTTTCGCTCCGTCTCTAAATGTGGTTGTGTGTGTGTGTGTGTGTGTGTGTAGGCACACACACGGACACAGCCACAGAGACAGACAGACACACATGAAATAAATTTAAGTATCTGCAGGTGTTCATTTAAAACATCACAGAGACAGCAACAAAATGAAAGAAGAGGAATGAGCAACAACAACAAAAAAGGCCGCGAGAAAAAAAAAATTAACAGCTACACAACAACAAAAGAAAGACAGAGGGAGAGAGAGGGAGCGGGAGAGGGAGCAGAAAAAGAAACAACGACGACAGCAAAAATATGTGAAATGTCTATAAAAACAAAATGAAATTGTGCGCAAAAAGAAAGCAAAGCAAAGCAAAAAAAAAAACAACACACACAAAAAATATATAAAATGAAATTATAATTTAAAGTGTAAATGAACGGACAAACAGACGGACGGACGTCCTTACGCTGCTGCTGCTGCTGCTGCCGCTGCCACTGCCTCTGCTGCTGCTTAGCTGTAACAATTGGCCCCGGCAGCGAATGAGGTCACAGCAAACAGCAGCAACAACAACAAGAAACAAATCCGCATATGTAATTTTTTTTTTCGGTGTAAAAAAAGCTTCATTTGCAATGCAAATCAAAATTGAAGCGCTGAATTATTTTTTATTTTTTTCTTCGTATTTTTAAGGTGTTGCTTACCGTTGTTAAGCTGCTGGGCAGCTGCTGCTGCTGCTGTTGTTGTTGTTGTTGCACTGGCGCCGCCGCTGTTACCGTCGCTGCTGACGCAGACGCAGACGCCAACGCTGCTGCTACCGCCGCCGCTGCTGCTGGTGCTGGCAAAATGGTATTGGGGCTCTGTCTATCGATAAGCGGGATGCGTGCAGCTGCAGCGGGACTAGAGATTTTTGCTGCTGCTGCTGCCAACTGTTGGTCCTGTTCGGCGGCCAAGCGCATTGCCAGAACATCGCCAACTGCTGCTGCCGCTGCTGCTGCTCCGTCCATATCCATATCCATATCCATATCATCGCCGCTGCTGTCAACGTCTGCAGCAACGCCGACGCTCAGCGCTGCAGCGGCATCGAAATTATTAATCTCTGGATGGGTCTCCAGTTCTGTTTGCAGATCGCAAATATAATCGATAACATGCTGAATGATCTCCAATTTGGAGAGTTTGCGATTTTTGGGCATAAACGGCACCAGATCCTTCAGCTTGGATAAATACATTTTCATCTCGGCATTTTCGCCGTCGCCGCGATGCGGCGGATGGCGGGCAATTCGCCCATTTGGATTCATGGCCGGCATGGTGGCGCCACCTGTTTGGCAAACGGCCGTCAGGGATTTCATTTTCGAAATGATCGCTTTACGCTCCTTGAGTAGAATTTTGGCGGCTTTTTACACGGTCGTACCGGTTACTTTTGTAGAGTTTTTTTTTTATATATATTTTTGATGTTTTTCTTTTTTTTTATTTTGTTTTTCAACTTTGGTTTCTTTTTCTCAGCTGCGAGCTTTGTGAGTTGTGTTTTTTGTTTCGTTGTTGCTTTTGATTTTTCTTTTTATCTTTTATTTTGCACTTTTTTCACGCACTGTTTTTGTTGTTTTGGCTTTTTGATCAACAAAAAAAAATTCAGTTCTTTTTGTGGAGTTTAAAAAAATTAACACTTTAATCCAGCGTGTTTTTTTTTTTTCTTCTCTTCTTTCTTGTCTGCTCGTTGAGTGTTGCTCAAAATCAATTTGAATTTTGCTTTAATTTAGTTTTACTTAATTTTTTTTTCTTTTTCTCTTTAGCGCGTTTTAGCAACAACCTTCAACATCGACGACAAATTTATATTTGAGTGCGAGAGCGCGCCGAGTGCTGTTTATATACCCGCTGCCACAGAGCCGAACGCACTTCGTGCGCTGCCCGAACGCAATAGCGAACGACAAACGGCTCTCACACTCTCCAAACACACAGAAACTCGCTCTCTGACGACGCTGCAGCAGCCAGCCAGCCAGCCAGCCAACCAACCAACCAACGTCGGGGAGCCCACCACCGCCGCTATGGAAAACTAGTTCCACAACCAGCAGAGCAGGGGAATTTTCTGTGGCTCTACTCAAAAATTAATTATATTAATTTTGATATTTTTAAATCAAAACTAATTCAAATATATTTAATAAATAATTTTCATAGTGGAAAACTCTGCAAGCAGCCCTCTCAGCACACCAAATGGAACGCTCACAAAATACGAAGCACTCGACGTTCACACGAAGGCAAACAAACAAAATGGCTCCGCCTATCGCAAGGCGGGAGAGTGAGAGAGCGATTATGTGTGTGGGTTGAGAAGAAACTGTTGTAGACTTAAGGGGCATTGCTATGTAGAGCCTTGGCAGCAGGATTGCAATTTGTGTAGAAAAGCCTTTAGCAGCAAATAAAGTTACCAATTTTTTTTGGTAAGTATTTTGAAGGGGTATTCCTGGCCTGGTGTAGAGTATTAAAAGTCTTCAAAATCAAAGCTACCAATTTTGTGGTAGATATTTCAGTGCGCAGCAGGAACTGAACTGATGTAGAGTGGTTTGTTTAAAGCTAAGAGGGGAATTACTGTGGTAAAAAGGGTTTCCTCACTTACCATTTGTGGTGGGTATTTTAGAGGCGCAGATCAGTGTACAGTAATGTAGCGTGGTGTATTTGTTTAGCAAGAGGAGAAGTTCTGTGGCAAAAAGGGTTTATTTTAGAGGAATTTGAGTTGCTTATTTTAAGCTCTATAATTATAGATTTTACTACAAATATATAGAAAAAACCTTTGTAATTTATAATAAATGCATATAAAAAAATAAAGCAAATAAATGAAATCAAGCCGAGCTCTCTTTACTTTAAGCTCCACAAGCTCCACACTGGGCTTAGCATGTGTGTGGCACTTGTTTGCAAGTCTCCGCGTTTTTGTAGAGCGCTGCTTCGGCTCAGCCACATTCCACTACTACCCCAGCATCCACAAAAAAATCTCGGCTTGCAGGTAGAGTTCCACACACGCGCTCCACAACTCTCAGCACACCACTCAACTTGTGTAGAGTTACCCCAGCTGGCAGAGCACAGCTGCGATTGGTCGGCACACCACAGACAAGAGGAGGGAGAGTTATAGTGAAAGAGAGAACGCAATTTATCGACTCTCCAACGCTCTCTAAAAATTTTGTGAATGAAATTCATGAGACGATATTTTCTTTCTTCTTCTTGTGGCTTATCTTAATTTCGGTTTATGATATCTGTGAAGTTACGTTAGCTCTCTTGACGCTTCGCCACTCTCCTCTCTCCTGCGCTGCTCTCTCCCACACAACTTGTAGGGTTTCGCTGCTGCTGCCGCTGCTGTTGCTGCTGCGGCATGAAATCGCGATCATATTACATGAAACCACAAGCAAAGGCCTAGGCGGAAGGTGGACTCGGTGGGAGTAGCAGGAGGAGGAGGAGGAGGAAGACGTCGCGACGTCAGCTGAGCGTTTGATTTGGTTTTGAAATTGGATTGCAGAGACTTTTCCCCCATTGAGAAGAAAAGGGAATTTTCATTGAGGCGTTGCTTGTTGTGTGTTGTTTGTGTAAAATGACACGTCTGGACATGTCGTTCATTCATTCATACATTATTATTCCAGCAAAAGAGACGTAGACGAAAGGAGGGAGGGGAAGAAAGAGCGGCTCAAATTAGCGCCATTCATTTGCATTTCCCATAGAATTGTGTGGACTGTGGAATTTTGCGCTCATTTCCAAGTATTCCAGGCGAAGGTGTTGCATGAAATACACTAGAAAACCGTGTCGAAAAAAAACCAAAACTAAACTGCAAATAATTAAAAAATGCTAGCAAAAAACAGCAACAACAACAACAACAAAATACAAAACATAAGTTCAAATTTCCAGCAAAAATACCGATCATAATTTTATGACTCTCTGCCACAAGGCAAAACCTAGAGATTTTTTTTTTCAGCTTCTTTTTTTATATTTTATTTTCGTTTCCTCCGGCTAAAAAGAGGACTTACTTTACGACTGCGGAGTGTTTCGCATGAATGACAAATGAGCAGCGACGACGTCGACGGCGACGGCGGCAGCGCTGCAGATGCAACAGGTTAAGAACGAAAATTAAAAAAAAACAGCTAAGGGAGAAGAAGTAGCTTTGGTCTAGCCGAATATTTAAATACTCTGCTTTCTTCTGTATATAAACTAGCCGAATATTTATATACCCTGTTTTTTCTGTATTTAAACTCTTAGCCTTAAATTTTATAGCTCGCTCCGAACCGGGAATATTATTTCCATAGATTCTCCAGTCTAGCTTTAGTTTCAGCCTGCTTCGCTTGAAGAAACCATCGAGCCTGGTTCGAACCTGGCTTGAACCTGGTTCTCTTTGAGTCCAGGTCTCCTCACAAGCCAGAAATATATTCCTACCGAGCGCTCCTTGCTGTGGAGAGTAGCTGAAATATTCACTCCGCTTGGCTGAATAATTCATAGCCTCGGCAGTAGCTGAGGCATTAAAAGACCATAATACCCCATTACAGGGTATTGAAAATGCAGAGGGGAGCAAAGAACTTGCGATGCAAAGCGCTGCGCTGCGCTGCGATGCGATGCGATGCGATCACATGTCAATCAGTGGGCACTTTTGCCCAGAGAAGAATGCCTCCAGTTTGGACCTAGACTTGTGGCTGTAGCTGTATTACAAGCTGAAGCTGCAAGATGGACTTGGGCAGCTGGCGGGCAGATCGGGTAGATGGAGTTGCAGATATGCAGCCAGTCAGCCAGCCAGCCAGCCGCATGCCGCGTGCATGGCATGTCGAAATCCAATACGCGTCACTCATCCGCTGTCCGCGCGTCTGGGCCAAACCATTAAAACCAAACCTGAAGGGTGTCCAATACGTCTGTCTGCCCGTTGCTCCGTTCCCTCCTTTCCAGGGTATTGCTGACGCTTTGGTGACATGTTGCATACGCGAAATCTCATTAATGAATTCGGGCGCGACAATTTCTAGCCATTTGTTTGGCTTTTTTTTTTTTTTCATTCTTTGTCTTATTTTTAGCTTTATCGTTGACTTTTTTTTTTTTTTGTGCATATCTCTCCACTCTCCTTTCGGTTTCTCAGGCATTTCTCAGGCATCCGAAGTAAGCATACGATTCTCAAATATATTTGCGACTTTTAGCTATATTTATTCTCTTCGCATCCGGCCTCCGTTTCTGTTGTGGTAACTGAATACTAATTCATCGCCCCGCCTCGCCTCGCCTCGCCTCGCCGAAGCACTTCAATACTTTCGATATAAGCCTCCTCGCGCACTCGTTGAGCTTTTGTTTATTTTATTTCCGTCTCTCTTCCACCCGCCTCCTCCTCCTCCCTCTCTCTCTCTCTCTCTCTCGAAAAACAATCGACGGCATTGCGTGGGAATGGGAACTGAAGCTGAAATGGCTTTTTTTTTAATTGTTTACGCACGTAGCGGAGGGCGAAAGAGACGAAGGGGTAGAATAGAGAAGGGAGAGAGGGTAGCAGGCGTGGGGCGAGCTTCAAGCTGTGCTTTTTGTGCCGATCACTCAAAGCGCCGCTTGTTGAAGAGAGCTTTGAGGCATGATTCAGGAATAAGTGAAGATTACTGAGCCTCAAAGAAAAAGATTGATTTTCCATATATCGATACTATCGATAGTAGTGTTATCGAAACAAAAGAGCTCATTTAAAGGTGAGTGATATGAATGCCACTGCTAATCGACTCCACATAAATCAGCTTAAGCAATTCAAGTAAAATTGATCGATTGATTTCTCGCATATCGATACTTTCGGCAGAGGTTTTATCGAAAGAAAATAATGAGGAAAACGTATACCATATCTCATCAAACCACTTAAGTAGCTTAATTAATTCAAGTCAAATTGAAAGACCGATTAATTTTCCTCATATCGATACTATCGATAGTCGTGTTATAGAAAGAAAAGAGTGAGGGTTTGCCACTTCTAATCGACTCCACATAAGTCAGCTCAGGTGATTCGAGTCAAATCAAAGGATTTGTTTATAATTTAAATAGTTTTGTTGTTTGTTTAAATTAAAGATTTATTAATTAATCACTTAACTCGGCTAAAGAGCTGCTAATTTGCCCAAATGTAAATGGCCATTAGTCAGGCCAACACAAATAGAGGCGAGAAAACAATTCAAGGATGCAGCAGCAGCAGAACCCACAAAGCAGACAGACAAAAAAAAAGAACAGAAAAAATGGAAAGCCGAAAGGAGAAAGGCGGAAAGGGAAAAGGGAAAGGGGGAAAACATAATGAAAAACAAATGCAGCCGCAGCGCCGTGGAACAAATGCCGAATAAAAAGTCGACACATTGTGTAAACTGAAGCTACGCCAAGCGGCAGTCGCAGGATAAGTCGCAGGATCTGTTCAGATGTCAATGGCAGAAGGCAAATGAACTGCTGTCAAAATAACCCCTGCCTATTATCAAAAAAAAACGAAGGACGAAGGACGACAAAGGACGACGCGTCGCGCTATTTGTAAAGCTGCCAAACCATATCGATGAAAATATGCAGCCGGCAGGACATTTACGAGGAGAGAGACCGAGCGAGCGAGAGAGAGAGAGAGGGAGCGAGCAAACCAGGTGAACAGATCAGATGCGATTAGGGATTATTATGCTATTACGCAGGATACGATTAACAATGGCCGCAGCAGCGGCACAACAAGGATAACAACAACTGCGCCGCACGCCGCACGCCGCGACATATGCTACAACATTTTCTGTGAGTGTTTTTTTCTCTGTTTTTGGAACTGGAACTGTGGCAGGGTTCAAAGGACTCAAGGGACGCGGGGAAATGTGCGCTGCTTAGGCAAATGTGCGCAGCCGCCTCGATATATTTTTCTCACTATTTTTGCTACCCTAATTGAGTGGGAAAACGCGCAGGAGCCATAGGAGGGTCCTGCCAGCCAGAGTCCTGCGCGTATTGCATCTGCACTTTTTTTTCTCTGTTTTCTGTTTCTGTTTCTGTTTTTCGGCCGGCTGCCGTTATTTGTATTGCATTTTTACCGTTGCAGCCGCCTCGAGTGGCAGAGGAGGAGCAGCGGACAGCGGGCTTTCAGCATACCCTGTAAAAAGAGCTACTAATAGGGTATATAAACAGTCAATAACTGGCTGCAAATGCAGCGGACAGCGGGCTTTCAGTATACCCTGTAAAAACAGCAATAAATAGGGTATATAAACAGGCAATTAATCGGATCATTTTGATAAGGATTGATCTCTATTACATAAAAATATATATAATTATTCATAGGAAAATCCGATTAAATTATTCATATTTTCGAATATTTTATATAATATATTTCGAATGATTTATTATAATATCAAATAAATTATTTCTTTCACTTTACAGCATTTTTTTTAGTATTTTATTTGAAGACCGCAATTTTAATTGATTCCAAAGTGTGGCTTACTTTTAGCTGACACTGTAGATGGGGTATATTTAATTAAATTAAATTCCGCTAAATAAATTTTCATATGTTTTTTTTATAAAGTTTAAAGCAAAGTTTATAAACTAATAAAAAAAATGAGCAACTCTAACTGGGTATATTAATTTTGAGTTCCCTTTCAGCTTGACTCTTTCATTTACAGGGTATTTTTCCAGCAGTCATTTCAATTAATTTTATTTGGGAACATTCCAAAGGTGCTGGCGTATTAATTGAGCAGCAGCTGAGGTGAGGCGTCCCAGGAAGTGGTGCAACTGTGTGGCATGTGGGCTGAGACGAGGCTGTGGCAGGAGACGACGCGTAAGCTGCAGCTCATTACGCAGCCGGCGCCGGCTGTCTAGACGCGTCTAAGGACCTCTCCAGGCAGGACACAGATTTTGTTTGTTTGTGGCTGACAAAATGAGTCATTTGTCAGCCGGGTTGCAAGTTCATTAGGCGAGGCGACAGGCGACAGGTAGCCAGCCAGTCAGCCAGCCAGTTAGCCAGCCAGTTAGCCTTGCATAAATATTATAGCCACAATCTGCAGAGATATTTCGCACAAAGAGGCTCAGCAGGTGTTTTCGAGGAGTCGCAGGATTTGTTTATATTGTTTGTACCGTTGCTGGTCGGCAGTCGGGTCTCGGCTCTCGGGTCTCGGGTCAATTTGTCGCCAGTTGCTAATTGCTGGCGAGGATTGGCTAGGCAAAGGCAGAGATAAAGATAAATATGAAGATAAAAGTGTCAGTCATAGGCCACTTAGCATTAACTTCTCTCGTAACCTCAACGAAACCTCTCGAAATCTCCCGTCATATTTGCCATTTGATGGATGAGCTCAGCTCTTGAGTCCACAAATTGTTGCCTCTCTCGCCTGCCCCTGCCACTGCCCCTGCCACTGGCACTGGCACTGCCTCACCTGAGTTGCACCTTTACAATTCGTTGGTTAAGCCGACATTTGATCTCTGTTTGCGATTCGACTGGCATTTTTACCACTCAACCAAAAAAACATTTCCACAATGTGTAATCTGAGCTGTTTACAAGGAGCACGACTTCTTTATGGCGTCTATCGCAAGGGGTTCCCATTCGGATCTCATCTGGTCTCATCTCTTCCCGTCTACTCTATGAGTTAATCACTTAATTATTCGCCTTTGCTTTTAGCTAATTCTCTCTCAGAGTTATGCAATAATCTCTATTATATACCCTATAATCTACACTCTATACCCTATACTCTATACTCTATACTCTATACTCTATACTCTATACTCTATACTCTATACTCTATACTCTATACTCTATACTCTATACTCTATACTCTATACTCTATACTCTATACTCTATACTCTATACTCTATACTCTATACTCTATACTCTATACTCTATACTCTATACTCTATACTCTATACTCTATACTCTATACTCTATACCCTATACTCTATACCCTATACTCTATACTCTATACCCTATACTCTATAGGGAGTAATCCTCGCCGCAAGAAGCCCACATAAATCTTAAGCGGATGCGGGTTAAAGATGGTTTTTTTTCGCTCTTCGGATTTAGTTTTTATCAGCAGCAAACTTGCAACTTGCGAGTGCCACATGAGGCAAGCAGCAGCGGCAGCGACGGCAGCAGAAGATGATAAGTCACACAGCTGCCGCAGGCATTCCGGGCACATGTTTGCCATGTACTCCGGGCCAATCTTTACATGAGAGATTTGTTTGATTTTTGATTTGTTCCCTTTCTTTTTTCTCTGTTTCTCTGTTTTTGGGGTTAAAAATATTGTGAAAAACATTTTCGAATGCCATAAAAATGATGCGGCAATTGCGGAGAGGCCTCTGCGAACTGGGAACTGTCGACGATTCGACAGCAGGCAACCAGTTCCCAAGTTGCCGCCGATCACATTGACTCTGCTCGCTGCGCTCTCTGCTCGCTGCTCGCTGTGTGCCGGCTGTGTGGCATGTGTGGCATGTGTGAAACAAAAGGCCGGAACGGGGGGAAGCGAGGGTAGGCGAAGTCAGGCAAAAACTAAACGTCCTTGCTGGCAGCAGGAAGCGCCGCTGCCTCTGCCGCCGCCTCTGCCTCAGCCGCTGCCGCTGCCAATCATAAAAACTTGAAAGAGCCACGTGTGCTGAATTTCCGCGCAAAAAGGAAAAACGCGACTGAGGAAAACATACTGCGACTATTCCGTATGGATGATCAGCCGCAGCCCGCAGCCCGCCTCCCTCCCTCCCTTCCTCCCTCCCTGCCTCCCTGCCTTCCTCCATCTGTGTGCGTCTCGCATATGTCGCAGTTTTCAATCGAAGCTGAAGCTGAAGCTGCAGTTGAAGCTGCAGCCGAAGCCGAAGCTGAAGGCAGCTGCTGCTCTTTCCAAAACGGTAGCTGGCTGGCAACTTTCTATGGCCCATTGCAATCAAATTGCAACGCACCGCAGCAACAACAACAGCTGCCAATGGCCAGAAGATCGAGTCGAGACGGCAGCACTGGGAAGAGGAGGAGGAGGAGGAGGCAGCTCTGGCGATCCGCTTGACTTTCATTAGCATTTCTAACGGCCACGCAGCTGCCAGCAGTTGTAACTGAAACGCTGCTCCACAGTTGATCTACTCTCTGCCTGCTGGACACACACACACACACACACACCCCGCACACACACACACACACACACACACTGTCTGCTAACTGGATCGCCGCATCTGTGGCACAGTGGACGATAATAGACAATTATTACCCAGTTTGGCTCATCTTCTTTAAACAATTTTCTTCATTTATTTCATTTATTTTTAGCGCTTTTAATAAAAACATTTTTTTTTTATTAAAACAAATAAAATGCATCTTTTAATCGTTAATAATTAAAGCGAGAATTTATTAGTTTTTCACAGAAATAAATTGGTTTTATTTTGATTGATTTGTTGCCTGCTTAAAGCAATTAAATCAATTTTATTAAATCATTTTTAAGATTATTTTTAAACAGAAATTAATTAATCTTTTTTTTGGTGTATAACATTTTAAAAGTGTATTTAATATTCGTCGTTTTTAGCTTACAACTAAAACTTATTATTTTTTAAATATTTTCCACAGTTTTTCCAATTTTTCTAAGTGCGACTTTAATTGGATTATTTTTTGTAATTTATTTCCAAAAATATTTAATTTTCAAACACAAATTTTTGTTTGTTTTTGGTTAAACTAATTATGGCATATAATTATTTCTATTATCCCATTTTTTCAATGCTCTTATCAGTTATTTTAGTCTTTTACCTCCTTTTTTTTCAACACTGTTATCAATTTTTTTGAGTCTTCTGAAGTAGCAGCTCAAAAAATTTGTTTAAAATGCTGATTTTTTATTTTTTACTAAGATTTTTGTATTCTTAAGTGTAATTTTTACATTTTTAATAATTTTCAGAACTTTATAAGAATTTTTATAAATTTTTAATAATATTTATAGATTTTCCAAAATTTTTGCATTATTTTTTTAGAGTGTACTTTCTCAAGCTCAATTATTATTATCATTATTATTACTACTATTATTTTTTTAATATTTGAAAGAGTATTTAAACTTCCACCTTTATTATATCATTATATTATCTTTTTAATTATTATAGATGCATTTATTATAATTTTTAAAAATTAAGATTTTGGGTTTTTGACCTTAACTTTTTCTCCCTTCTTTTTAAACTTTAAGCTGATAAATTGATAAGGCAATTTTTTAGACTTATCCCAAAACAATCTATAAAGAAATAAGTTGAAAAATCGCTCAATATTCTCCAATCTTTTTCTAATATTTTCTCGAAATTTGCCGCAATTTTTGTAGAGCAATTTATTTGCCTATTTCGAAAACACTGTGCGTAGTGGCTGCTGCTGCTTCTGTGGCTGCTGGTGAAATCATCTGTATCTGAGCTGTGGGGCAGCTGCTGCTGCTGCTGCTGCTGCTTGGACGATTTGTCGATTCGTCGATCTGTCGAATTGTCGAATTGGCCAACTGCCGATTGGAGTTGGCCCGTTGCATTTGCGTTGTAAATATTTTTAATTGCTATTGGAATCTCTTCGTGCGCGCCTCAAAGACATCTTTCATTTGAAGTTATAGTCGGAGTTGCAGTTGCAGCTGTGGCTGTGGCTGTGGCAACTGTTGCTGTGGCTGTGGCAACTGTTGCAGACGTTGCGCCGCTGTTGCGGCTGGGAGTCGTGTGGGTCGGCAAACTGTAACACAGCGGTGGTTCCATCAGCACTTGTTGTTGGTCCGGTTGATCGGCCTTTAATTATTGCCAAACAGCATTTGGCATTGGCAACATGTTGCTGCAGTTGCTGTTGCTGTTGTTGTTGCTGTTGCATGACAAGTCATTGGAAAATGTTGCTGCCTGACCGTTTGACATAATAACTGGCCACATTAGCAGCAATTGGCATTAGCCAATTAACTTTTTTGCTCTGCTCTCAGGTTGCTGCCGCTGCTGCTGCTGCTGTTGCTTTCCTCTGTCACGCTTTTCCTTATACGCAGCATTCATTGACACCTGCAATTGTTGCTGGTTGCAGCAGCAACATTGGCTGCCGCTGTCGTGTTCATGTTGTTGATTGGCAATCAATTTGTTGTCAGTTTTTATGATTCGCAGTGCGTCAACTTCAGCTAACTGTTTTTCAACTGCTGCTCTGCCTGACGATTTATTATGTTGTTGTTGCTGCTGACAGACAGACAGACGGACGGACGGACAGACCGGCAGCCAGACGAATCTTGTTTATGCTGCTGACAACAGCAACAACAATTAACAACAGCAACATGGCCTTAAACAAGCTAATCGTTTGCATAGCTCAGGCTCAGGTTAAAGCCAGAGTTGCTGCGGTGTTCAGTGGCAGCAGCAGCAGCAGCAGCAACATGTGGGTGTCTCTCCACTGGCGCGTGTTGCTATGCAACAGCAACTGTTGCTGACAATGTCAATGTGTTGTCTACCATTGCCCAGACATATGGCCAAGATAAGCGGCATAATTATGTAAATTTGTTATTATAATCACAGCAGCAGCAGCGGCAGCAGCAGCAGCTGTGACGACGACAGCAACATTTTATGGCTGTGACTTAAATGCCGTCAACAGCAATCGGCAATCGGCAATCGGCAATTGACGCTTATGGAGCGTTAGAATTAACGATTACAACAATAAGTTTAACAGTTCTATTATAAATTTATTGTCTTTATGTTAATATCAAATGTTGGCCAATAAGCTCAGGTGTCTTGCCAATAAAATACCCTCTATGAGAGATCTATGAAAATCAAGCAATTTGCTGCTTTATCTAGCTATAAAGCTATAAACTTCCTTCAGCCTGCGGGAGAATGATAATTATTACAATGATGATGATGATGATAATGATGATGATTATTGCAGTCTTTCTTCTATGGGAGGGGCCAGAATACCCTACAATTTGATAGTGTATATATAGGCGTATAATCCCTATTATAATTCAGCTTGCAACTAGCTTTTTTTTAGCTTTATTAACATATGCAAAAAAGCCATGGCGATTACTGGGTACTAAACAAAGCGATCATAAATTGTCCGCTGGCTTAGCGGACGGACTCGTAATAAACATTCTGTCTCTGGAAATTTGAATACAAACATTTAAGTAGAGTCAGTCAGCAATCTGATTTGAAGTTGCTGCTGCCTGCTGCCTGTTGCTGCTGCAGCTGGGGGCAGCAACAAATCAATTGCGGCAACAACAGTCACAACAATCACATCAACTTTGGCAAGGCTGCTGAGCTGTTGAACTGTTGAGCTGTTGTGCTGGCTAGGCACAGGTTCTCCTCCATGGAGCAGCAGCCAAGGATGGAGGGGGCAGGAGGGGGCAGGCGAGGAGCGACAAGATCGATGGTACGCATGCATAAATGCCTCCATAATCATTTGCTTGTACGAAATTTAGACGTCACTTAACTGTCAGAGCCGTCTGACGAACTGTATGGGGATCTGGAGAGCGGGAGGCGGGAGACGGTAGACGGGAGACGGTAGACGCGAGATTCGGTGACTGGAGACGGGGCCCAACAGTCAACGCAATATGGAAAAGAGAACCAGACAACGGCAGGCAGCCAGGCAGGCAGGCAGCCCGGCAAGCAGCCTGGCCAGATCATGTCCATATTTGCATTTTTGAAATGACACATGGAAATTTTTGAAAGCGGAGCAAACCAAAACGGCCAACAGATTGACAGCAGCTGCAACACAACAATGTTCCAAACAGACTAACAGTGAGGGTATGCCCAACACGCAGATACCCTACAGCTGCACTGGCTGCTCCTTTCACTATACCAAAAGTTATAGCTGGATATTTTATTTCGATTCGATTCTCGATAAATTGAAAGTTTGACTCTACTCAAAAGCCTAAAATATATTTTAAAAAAATAAATAGAAGTAAGTGGAGCCTCTCTATTCGCTTCTCAATAGCTGTACATATTTCTAATAGTTTTGAATAGCTCAAAATAAATATTAAAAAATAATAAATACTTTTTTGTTATAATTTCCAATGAGTCTCTTCCCAAAATCTCTAAAAATGTTGCTCAAGAATTGCTTGTAGCATACATGTGCCCTCGCAGCATATGCCCGGTTTTTTTAACCAATTTACAGGGTATAAAGAGACAGAAAGACGGAGACGGAATGCTAAATGAAAGTCGTGCACAAATCCAAGCAGGCGACATATGGATATGGATATTGGTTCGTACGTTGCCAAAGATAATTGCTGTCGCATATTTTTAGCTCTTGTCCACTTGTTGTCGCCGTTGCTGCAGCAGCAACAGCCGCAACAGCAACAGCAACTGGCTGCCAGCAACATGTGTTGCCAAGCTGCCTTTTCTGGCAACATTTTGCAATCGGCACAGCGCAAATATTTGATAGCCGTCGATAGTAAATTACTTTATGATCATTTCGCCTATCGAAATTGCAATCGCAATCGAAATTGCAATCGCCATCGCCATCGCAAATCGCATGTTTTTGGTGCTATTTGCGCCACTGTGCGAGATGACGTTGCCATAGCGCCCCAAGTTCAATGTCTGGAACCGAGCCGACGTACAGAGAGCAGCGCGACGCCAACGCCAACGCCAACGCCAACGTCAGCGTCAGCGTCGGCGTCGGCGTTAAAGAGCGTCAAAGAATTCGCAGTGGAAACAACAATGGGATTGAGACAAGAACGAAAACAAACAAGCGAAAAGTAATAGAGATAACGGGACCACTTTCAACACGCGAGTGAAATGAAAACGAGGCTGAAATATCGCTAATAAGCATAATAAAATCTGTAAGCAAATAAAACGAAACAAAACAACGAATATTAAATGCCCTACGAAGGCAGAAATATTATCTATGTAGATTAAAGTTTATTTCTGAATAAAAGTATATAAGTATTCTATTAAAATTAAAGTTACTCTAAAGTTACTATTTTAATAGAGTAAATAACTGATTTAAAATTTTTATTACTTTAATTAAGAATTAAGAATAGAATAAATAAATAGTTTAAAATTTTTATTATTTTACTTAAGAATTTTCTTGGCTTTATTTTTTCCATTAATTACTACGCACTTCGCTCTTAATAATTCCCATTTTCAAAAGTAAAAACTAATATTTTAGGTTTATTTATTTTAATACTTTATTTTAGTAGGGCATTCCAAAGTCAGAACTATCTAAATTTTTCCAGATTCTTGGCATGTTCCTCTTCTATTTCGATTTATTATCAGCTATTTATGCTTTACTCCTTGGGATATTCACTTGACGTCTTAGCGAGAATTAAAATTCAAATTAATTCTGTTTCTTCTTTAAATTCTTTCCACTTCTTTGTTCTCCATTCGTGCGTTACAAACTCGTTGATAAACCTACACAATCCTACAAAAATAAAAAAACAAAAAAAAAGAAACATAAAACAAAAACAAAAACGCTGTTACGCGCTCTGCCTATATTATATTTTTGGAGAGCGGACTGTGACTCAAATAGAGAGCGTGGAATTGGGGAGAGTAAGAAAGAAAGAAAAAAAAGAGAGTAGTGGCTTGCGACGCCGGCGTTTTGCGGCATGTTTTTTGTTATACTCTCCTAGTCGCTCGCTCTCTCTCTCTCTCGCTCTGTTCCATCGTGTGGGCTGACTGCAGTTTACGCTCTTGTTGTTGTTATGCTATTTCAGTGTGCTGATAAAGACGCAGGCAAATGGACATGCACAGGCTGATCGAAGAGGTAAGACAACGTCCGGCTCTCTGGGATGCCAGCCATCCGGAGCATGCCAATCGCTTGGAGACGCAGCGGCTGTGGCGTAGCGTCGCCGATGCGCTAGATGCCAAAGGTGAGTCACACGCCAGTAAAACTCAATAAAAAGCTGACTGCAACGCTCTCCCTCTCTCCATCTCTGCCGCACAGTGGAGCTCTGTCGCAGCAAATGGAAGAACTTGCGCTGCAGCTATCGACGTCAGCAGCATCGCCGGCATAGCGCCCAACAACAGCCACAGGCCACGTCGCCCTCGCATCAGTGGCCCTATGCGGAGGCCATGAGCTTTCTGGACGGGCGTCGACTGCGCGCCGACAGCAGCAACAATGAGGAGGACGACTGCGACGTGGGCGAAGGTATTTCCTTCAAGACGGAATCACTGCCACCACCGGATGAAATGGAGGCGGATAATGATGCGCTTATGCAGGAATTTCAAAGCATGGCCACGCCGCAGGCACTGCGTCGTCTCTCGCACAGCATTTCGCTGGCCAGCGCAGCGGCCGAGGAGCAGGCAGCACCGTTGACGCCACCAATACAGCATATGCAACATTCACACCATACACCATGCATAGCAGTTGGTCAGGGCAGCGCAGTCGACGCCGCTGCCGCCAGCAGCTGTCAGTGTGCCAAGCGTGTGGATGAGCAGGTTAACTTTTTGGAGAATTTGGAACGGGAGGAGCAGCAGCTGATGCAGTCCACCAGCCAGGATCTGGCACGCTGCAAGAACGTGCTGCACGTTGGGGATTCGGATTACAATTTTCTTATCAGTTTCTTGCCGCTAATGAAACAAATGTCGCCGCTGCAAAATGTTAGCTTTCGGGCCAAAATGGGCGAATTGCTGCTGCACACCATGCAACAGTCGCAGCAGCAGAAGCAGCAGCAGCAGCAACAACAAGCGCAGCAGCAGCAACAACAGCAGCAGAAACAGGAGCAACCTCAGCAGTCGCAGATGTTGTTGAACCAGCAGCAGATGGCCTTGGACCAGGCCCAACAAGTCAGCACCAGCTCCACAAATTGGAATTGATTCTCAGTCGACGTCGCCATCGCCATCGCAGTCGCAGTCGCTGTCGCCGTCGCAGTCGCCGTCGCCTTCGCAGTCTGCTCAGCCAATTGAGAGAATTAACAAATAAAGGCGCATGCTCACTTGACAGTGGTATAAAAACCCATTATTTACACTCGAATTTTCAGAATATTTTTTAAGAATATTTGTCGTACTGTATTTTTTTTTTTTTTCTGTGTATGTTTCAGAGTTTTAATTATGTGTAAAAATTATAAAAAATTATTTAAAATAAAAAATGTAGTTCGTAGCCAAAGGACATTTTATTTAATATTAAAAGGAGCTTTTAGGTTTAGTAATAATATTAAAGGGAAGCCAGATGGGGGTATTTTTTTTTAATAGAAATTAATTTTTTGAATATGAAATTAACCTAAAAATAAATAATATTTATATTGATTCGGTGCACGATTCGAACCAGTGTCTTCTCCTAAAGTTTGGCTTCGATTCGAGTTTTGGTTCAAGAGATTTGAGCTAATTTAATTAAAGAAGCGGAATATAGCCAAGTAAATTAATGTAAGACGATTTTTGAGTCCAAGATTATTCAAAATATTCTGAATATTTACAGTCAAAATTCTTTAGAGACAGGAAAGAAAGGGTTTAGCTTATCTGCTTTGAGTACTTTTCGATTCTGAGAGGAAAGAAAAGGCTTAGAGCTGCCGGTTCGAATTGATTGGGCTCGGAACCTATTGATGGTTCAATTTTGCTGTTTACCCCGACCGACTGACACTCAGTTAAACCCTTAAAGATTGAGATCTGGCAAGAGATCTATTGTAGGGTGAGGTTTACGAGTTATTTAACCCTTAAATGGAGAGAAAGAGCATGGGATAATTGCTGAATTGAATTGAAACAAGATTAAACTTGTTTTACATGTTTTCCATTATTATTTTTCAACTTCTATCTATGATCTTTATGGGAGGCGGGGAGGGAGGAAGGGAGGGCAACCAACAGGAGTCAAGTCAAGGGTTTACCTGCTACAACAAAGTCTGGCTATAAAATGAGTCGCTATAAAAATCTGTAGTAGTAAAATTTATTTACATAAAGAGGATTTCAGTTGATCGATGTATTCTTCCAGCGACTTATAAAAAGGGGAGAAGATACTATATATGTGTGTGTGTGTGTGTATCTGTGTGAGCTGTGTGGGCGTTCAACCAGCGAGAGCAGCTGCACAGTGGGCCCGTCTCAGCCCACACACGGCCACGGCACACTGGGACCAGCAACAGTCAACTGAAGACCATATCAATAAATTACAGTAGAATGAACCCCATCTCCGGGGTGGAGAGGCAATGGTCAACCGCGGTGGTCCTGTGTTAAAAGCCAAGTCCAAAGTTAACATGGCCATAAAAGCGGCTACAAAACAAACAGCAACAGCAACAGCAACAACAACAGAACACAATCTGTGGCTCAGACTGAGACTGAGACGGACGAAGACTGGAATCATTGCGCTGGGGAATTGGAGATTGGATAGGTCGCCCGAGAAATCAACGCAGCTGCGGATGACGAATCGAAATTGACATTGAACTGAAAACTGAACTGAGAGCCGAGCCGAGCCAAGCCGAGGCGACAACAACGCTGGCTGCTGGTTGCTGGTTGCTGGCTGCTGGCTGAGCTGAACTTGTTGCTGCCAGTTGCCAGTCAAAATCCACTTACAATAACAATAACAATAACAAAAAAAAGGGGTTTTTATAGTGCCGAAGATTTAAATACACTTGCCGAACCCTAAAATTATAGACTAGGCTAAAAGACTATACCTTCTTTTAGACCAATTTCAAGACCAGCTAAAGCTGCGGCTTAGATATCAAGCTCAGCTCCAAGCGGACTTTCTGAATGCTTCAAAGAATCGCTATACCCGCAGAAAGGGCATTAAGTAGAAGGCGAAAAATCAGCAGCTCTAACTGAAAACCAGTAAACCGTAAGCCGTAAACAGTAAACCGTAAAGGTAAACAATACAAAAGCGGGCCAAAATGTTTAAGGTGTGTTCTTGAGCTTGAACAGTGCTGCTGCTGCTGGGGGGAGCAACCCCGCCGTGACAGCAACAATTGCAATTAACAGCAGCCAAATTGCACATTGGGCCAAGAATCGAATGCAAATTGACATTTGTCACTCGAAACGTGCCCACTTGGTATTAGCTTGCTGGCAAATTCCAGCACGAGCGGCCGCTGCTGCCGTCGCTGTCGCTGCTGCTGCTGCTGCTGCTGCTGCAACATTCCAACAGCAATTCCCATTTCTATTTCCATGGTCAGGCCGCACTTTCAACTGTTGCCGTCGTCTTGGCCAAACATTTTTGATGGCTTTTCGCACCATTTTGCTAATCCCCGCCAGAAAATATATGGCCAGAAAACCGCCAGGCATAAATGTGTTAATGACAACAAGATTTACCTGTTGCTGTTGTTGCTGTTGTTGTTGTCGCTGTTGTTGTTCCTTTTTTCTCTTTTGTTTTGTTCTTTTGCCGACAAATGCAAATTTCATTCTATTCACTGTACGTCAAATATTTGTATAGATTTTCACCTCATCCTCCCTTGTCCCTCGTCCCGCGTCCCTCGTCCCGCATCCCGTTTCCCGTTGTTGCAAGTGCATTCTTGGCACACAGGTGTTAAAACTCGCAGCTCATTGTTAATGCGTGTTTGTTGGCCATTGTTGTTGCTGTTGCTGTTGTTGCTGTTGCTGTTGCTCATTGTTGCTGCCTTCATGGCTGCTTTTGCTCCTGAGACTTTAGCATATTGCGGAATTTCCAGAATTTTTTCGTAATTCATTGAAAGGGTTCTCAAAACACCGCCTCACCGCCAGCCGCCTTCTTTCGTCTCTTCCTCCTGCGTCTCTGCCTCTTTCCGTCTAACACCTTTTACCAATTTTTGCAGCCAAAGCCAAAACAGGTGCCTTGCCCAAACAGCTGTTTTCTAATGTTTCTTGTTTTTTTTTTCAAAGAAAACTAAACAGTTTTTCAAGGAATGTTGCAAGTGTCGCTTCCACAATTGGATACGCTGCATCCAAAGAGAATTGCCACCGTTTCAAAAGGCAACTTTGCAACGTGTCCTTAACAATGCTGTGTAGACTAGTGTAATATCCTTGAAGCTAATTTAAATTATTTTTAAGTTCATAAGATTTTAATTACAGGAATTCAGTTGTAGTTCTTAGCTTGTTTCTATGGCCCAATCCTCCAGGAATTCATTTATAATTCTTGACTGGTTTCTATCGCCCAATCCTCCAATCCAGCTCGAAGTTTTAGAGCTTTGCTTTTTCGAAGAAAACTCTAAATTTATCTCGTTTTTTAATATTCAAAATATAATATCCTTTTCCTGGCCTTCTTATATTCTTCCTGGAGAATTCTATTCTTTACTTTTCCTTTCCCTTTTCCAATATCTTTCACTGGAACTTTCCTGAATCTATTCTAAGCTGTGGCTTTTCATTTGTAATTCCCAATTGGTTCTAAGCGTAGCTAAAGGTTTTCTAAGAGATATTTTCTAATAATTTTCCATGCATTTTTCTAATATTTCTATATTATTTGACTGGATATTTTCTGAGCGATATTTTAGTATACTTTCAGATGAGTTTTATAGTGTGAATTCCACCCAACATTCGCCTAAGCAATGGGCAGCTCAGAGCTTGGAATAACCTTTTGATCTTTCCCAACTTTTGTAACTGTTGCGAGTATCCAAAATTCTTGGTTTTCCCTCTATGAAATCAGTCAACGTCTTAGCCCAAAGTCGGTTGATCTGCTATAATGAAATTATGGCTGTATTTTAGGCACTTGTTGAACTAATTTTCATATGGATTCCCGACACTTCGCTGGAACTTCCATTGTACTTTCCGCCTTGCTTTAATGATCCGTTTCTTTTCTTCTCTTTTCTGCTCTGTTGTTGTTTTGTTTTGTTGTTTTGTATTTTTGCTAATGCTTTGCCCTCAATCATTGCTCATAATCTCGCGGAGCACTAAAGACCGAACGCTCGAACCCAATCAAAACAGGCACTTAACATTTGGGTAACCGAAAAGATCGAAAACCGAGCAACGAGCACCGAAAACCCAAATCCCAAAACGTTGGCTCCGGCATCGTTAACTGAAAGCAACAAAAACAAAAATGGGAAAAATAAAAATAAAATTACACTGAGTCACTCGAACATGTTCTGTCCGTCCGTCCGTCCGTCTGTCCGTCTGTCCGTCCGTCCGTCCGTCTGTCTGTTTGTTGTGCGTTGTGTGCTCCGCCCTCGCCCGCCCGCCAGCAATCAAGCCAACTGTTGCTTCAACCTCATCCTCTAGCTCTGCCGCGACTCCACAGCCTCTCCACAGCCTCCACAGCCTCCCCAGCTCCTCCCTCCCTCTGCTGGCAATCAATGCTGTATGACAGCTAGGTTAACAGTCGATCCTACGCGCTTCCTCTTGATTTCGTTAAGTAAATCTCCAAGTTGGCTGGGCAACCTTCACGTGCGCGTCGCCATCGTCGTTGTTGGCGTCGCCAACTCTGCGTCTCTCTGTCTGTCTCTCTGTCCGCCCGTCTGTCCATTCTGTCTGCAGTTTTCATGGCTTGACTCTGGCAACTGTCGAGATCATGATCATGGCATTAACTGGCTCTTGGCAAAGGCAAAGTACGAGTATTTTTAACTTGGCCGCCGCCGCTTTGCCTCTTGCCGCTTGCCCCCCTTTGCCTCGTTGCCTGTTGCCTCTTGGCGTTGGCCAAGTGCGCACAGTGGGTCTATTTTCAATTCTTGATTAAACAATTCAAAATTTGAGCAATTAAAGCTGAACTTTTGTTAGCCAAGTTTCAAGCATTGATCGAACAGTTTTGAATAGGAAAACAAATGATTTCCAGATCTTAGAAAATTCGATTAATTTCGATTAATTTCGATCGTAAAATCAGCATAAAAATAATTAGAAAATATATAAAAAAAAAGTCATTTAGAATATGCTGGATTAAAGGCGGCTCCAACCACTGTGCAGCGGCTGCGTTTATTGTTGTCTCAGCCAGACGACAGCAATGTTGGCTCTTTAGGAGCCAGCCAAGCAGCCAAACGGCCAACAGCCAAACAGCCAAAGAGCCAACCTCCTCCAGAGCTCTCTGCTTCGAGATCTGCGTCTGCTTTTGCGTCGGTTTTCTTTTTAAACGCTTTTAAACACCTGAGAAACTTGCTTTTTAATGTGCGCACATGTGTGTGTCGGCTTCCAATGATCATCATCATCATCATCATCATCATGTTGATCATGTTGATCATGCTGATCATGCTGATCATGTTAATGATCATAATGATGATTATGCTGGCTCTTTGGTTTTGTGTGTTTGTGGCTGCAAGTCTAGGCTCTGCCTCCGTCGCTGCCTCCGCCTCTGCCTCCGCCTCTGCCGCGTCCGCTGCCTCGTTTGTGCGATGATGAAGCAAATATAACAAATCTCAAAGTTATCAACCCGACACGTCGCCTGCGTCTTTGCTGCCTGCTGCGGCTGCGGCTGCGGCTGCCACGCAGCTGAGTAAATCAATTGACGCGCACAATTCTAGGAATTCAGCTCTTGAACTACAGTACACACCCCCCCTAATACGCCGCCCTTCCCTACCCCCCTCCACCCAGCAGTACACTCAGAAAAAATATTAAGCTTTTTGCTACTTCAATTAAGCAGAAAAAAAATTTGATAGGTGAAAAGTTGCTGCTAGTAAAATGCTTAAAATAAAGCTCATTTTCTTCAGTATTTTCCTACAAAAGTCTGGAATTAAGTCCGAAAAAGCTCTCCTTAAGCTCACAGTGCTAAAAGATTGAAAGCTCTGTGTAGTTTTCATGCCTTTTTTAAGCTAGTTTCTGCTTAGTTCCAGCAAGTTTGTGCTTGAAATAAGTGGCATAAATTTATTTCTTAAAACAAACAAAATGCGTACTTAATTTAAGCCAGAAAGCTGTGTTTTTTTTAAGCTGCTTTCTGATTAAACTAAGCAAATTTCGGACTTGCTGCAAGCTTATAAATCAAATTAAATTCTTTGCGATTCTAATTGTTTATGCTTACTTTAAGATGCTTTGAACTTAAAGCTTCTATTTCGGATAGAGAGCTTAAAATTGTTCTTAATTTAATAGATTTTTCTCTGAGTGCAGCTTTAGCCTTAGCTCCTTGGGGCTGCTCATTTGAATGCGATCGCGTTTGCCGCTGCTCGTTAATGTGTTTGGCTGCCCCCGCGGGGCATTTGGCAGCGGCAACATTTGTCAGACGGCAGCAGCAGCAGCAGCCGCAGCAGAGGCAGAGCAGCAGAGCTGAGATTTATACCTAAATGATTAACCATTTCTTTCTCTAGGCGTAGAAGCGGGTCTGTGGGTGCCCACTTGGTGTGGTGTGAATTTGTAATGCGGCTGCTTTACTCTTGCCATTGACTTTGGCTGGGATTGGGTTTGGGTCTGGGTTTGGGTTCGGGGCTGGTATGCTGCCTGAGCTGCTTCCTCTGCCGAGCTGACCATTCTTTGGCTCTTTTAGCCTGCTCTGGCGATTGACACCTGCATGCATTTCTTGTTTCTCAGGTGTGCGACGGCTCGGCTCGCCTGGGCTCAGCTCAGCTTGGCTCAGGTGTCTTTCCCTCTTTCCCACTTTGCCCATCTTTGTCGTTTCGTTTATTTCATTTCTTCATCTTTTACCTCGTCTGTTTCTCTCCTGTTTTATTTTGAAGTTGAGTCATCGACCATTAACAATATTGTTGTTGTGGTAGCAGAGGAGAACCTCTTCGTCTTCCTCTGCCATTCGAAAGGATTTCATTGCTCATCTTTTTCAGGTAGTTGTTGCTGTTTATTGTTGCTGTTGCTGTTGTTATAGCCATGTTGTGATTGTCCCACAGTTACAGTCACACACACAAACACACACACAATTTCAATTCAAACATTATTTATGTTTCGACCTCCTTCAAGGGCCTCCGAACGGCTCGGAACGGAACGGAACTGGCTTAATGCATTTACGGTGCGTTTTTAATTAGGCAAAGTGCATTTTATGGGCCATGTTTTAATGTTTTTTGTCCTGTAAATATCATAAAAAATATAAAGAATATTGTTAAGCTTGTCTTAGGCTTAAAGACTGTGCCGGAAAAGGGAAATCGCTCTTTTTATAGCTAGTTGTAAGTAATTAGAATATTCATTTATATAAAAGTCATAAAAAACAATCATAAAAAATGTTTATTTGGTTTTCAATGCACGTGGAAAAATCAGTTATTTAAAGAGGCTAAAAACGCTTTGATTTAAGCCAGAAATTGTTGTCAAGACTCAAGTGTTTTTTGGCTGGAAATCAGTCAAAACAAAAATTAGGTTTATGCTAAGGCTTATAATCAGACTTAAGGCTTTAATGAGCTTTCGGGCTTATTCTTAAATTTAGCTAGTCTTTTCTTGTGAACCCAACAATTAAAAACCTTTTACTGCTTCTTAAAAAACAGCTAATTCTGCCTAGGATATTTAGAAAGCTTAGAGCGAAAGCTTCTACTTTTCAACAGAATTCTATCCTAGCAACAGCTTTAATAAACTTTCAGTCCGAGGTATTTGGCATGTTTTAAAGAGCTTTTGCTGAAGGACAAGCTCTATAATAAGCTTTCTCTCCCTCTCTCTTTGAGTTTTATCTCTCTCTCCCTCTGCTCTTATCTGTTGACCTGCAATTTAGTGTCTCATTGATTGAGGGCGGAGAAGAGAGCATTACATAAAATCAACTCCAATTAACTGTCTGCTTTACAGCTGTATTTATGTGTATGTGTGTCAACAGCAGAGACGACAAAAAAAGCAGAGAAAGAAACAGCAGAAAGCTCGAAAAAGCCAAAAAAAAGCCAAAAAAAACGAGGGTACTTTACCGTTGTGTGTGCAGGTGTGCGAAAGCATTAAAATTCCACTCGAAAAAGAGCTGAAAATTTCACAAAGTAACAGAAACAACAACAACAGCGATTCGAGTTCCGATTCGATGTTGCAGCAGAGCGTAGAGTTAATACCACAACAACAACAAAAAAAAAAAAAAGCAGCTAAAAGCAAAATTAAATGAGTGCACAAAGTTCAGGCGTAAATACGAAATACGAGTACTCAAAAAAGTCGCACGACACTCAAATCACGACTAGTGGAAGAAACCTGAAAAGGTTTTGGAGCATACAAAAAAAAAATGCTTTAACTTCCAAGTTGCAAGTTCAGTGAAGTTCAACGCGAAAAACGTGCGGGAGCAAAAGCAGCAACATCCGAACGGCCCAACAGCCCAACAGCCGAAGCAACATGTTGCTCTATGCAGCTGGCAACAATTTCCCCTAATTCGCCCCCTCTCCCCCTCTCCTCCTCTCTCTCTCATCTTCCAGGCAGCAGCAATCATAATCACAAGCAGGCAATCAAATTTAAAAAAAAAAAATATTTCTGCCGCTGCGCTGCGCTGCTAATGAGCGCCTCAATGAGCTTTATCTTGCGGAAGCTTTGCCTTCAGTTTCGGCCCAGGGCCAGCTGCGCAGTCGCTGTCGCTGTCGCAGTCACCGTCGCTGTTGGAGTCTCGCTGCTTGCAGGTGTTCGGCATCGGCATCGGCATTGGCATCGGCATCGGCATCGAACAGTCAGTCGCGTCATTGATTAACTCACGCAAAAGCAACAAAACAAAAGCTAAAACTAGACTGCGACGCCGACGCCGACGGCGACTGCAATTGAGAGCGTTTCAAGCTGCGCTGAGAGCGCCAACAACAAAGGAAAGCAGCGTTTATCATTTGAGCTGCGCTGCTTTGTGTGGGCGGAAAGTAGCTTAATTTGTGTAAAGCTCATTAACCAAATTTGACAAAAATTTAAATTTAATATTTTAATATTTGTGATATATTTCTTTGGTATAAAAAATATAGAATTAACTTAATTTTATTTATTTATTATATATTAAAATATGTAAAATTAATCTTTTATATATGTAGCTAAAAAAAATCGATATCTAAAAACTTCTGCTTGAATAATTTATTGAAAAAAAAGCTCAAATTAGTTAGGAACTGTTTTTGTTGGACTTTTAAAATCAAATATCTCTAAAAAGCTGATTAAATATAAAACGCTGTGCAATTAAAAGCTCAATTTTTAAATTTTATAATATATTTAAAGAGCTTTATTAGAAGCTTACCTTTACTCAATAATACAAGCCAAATTCATTCAAAGCGCACTTTCAAGCCTAGAAATATCTGTTTTTTACCAATAAAAATAGTATTCAAATCGGGCTTCTAAGCTTAAAGGCTAAATAACATTTGAGATTGAAAAGAAACTAAATTTAAGGAGCTTTTTATAAGCTATAAAGAAGAAAGTTCTAGCAAGTAAAAAATGAAGAAGCTTCGATTGAAATATCTTATAGCTAAGTCTAAATTAATTCAGAGCTTCTCGTGTAAAATGATGGCCTGAAAGTTACTCTTCAAAAGCAAAAAGCTTTTGAAATTAATTATGCCAGAAATTCTACAAAAAATTGACTAAATTTATGGAGCTTTTTGCACACTCTAAAGCAAAGTATAGCCTCTCAATATTACTTAAGCAATGCCTTAAGCTTTTGCAATTTTTTAACCTTACTTTCTATACTAATATACCCTATGTTAAAGCGCAAGCTCACTGGGTATGCTAGTCGTAACAATTGCTGGACAGTTGCTGCTGCTGCTGCCGCTGCTGCTGCTGCTGCCGCTGCGACAGGCAGCTGCCAAAAACATAAGTCACGATTTTAGCTTTTGTTAATTCATCAACGAACAATTTGCATTTTTTGTGGTTCGCCGCTGTTCATTTCTTTGCGATTTCTTTGGCTCGTTAATCTTTCTGGTGCGACCCTTTGCAGCAGCAGCAGCAGCAACAACAACAGCAGCGGCAGCAGCAGCAGCAGCAGCAGCGGCAGACAGCAACAAGCAACTTTAATTAGCATTTTTACGCCAACAACAACGAGACAAGAAAGAGAACTGCAATTATCCAGTGCAACTGCAACTGCAACTAGTTGTTGCTGTGCTGCAGTGGTTGCTGTTGCTGTTGGTGTGTTGCAGTGGTTGCGGGTGGGTTACCAATTGGCAGCTGCAACTTGGCCAGGCTCCATTTCCCACATACCCCATTCCCAGACCGCCTTCTTTTTGCTTTTTTTCCCAGATGAAATGAATTTCAATTAAACGGCACGTCGGCAACGATAGCAGCAAAGACGAGGAGCAGCAGCAACTGTTGCAACTGTAGCGGCAACTGTTGCAGCTTCAGTTGCAAGCCCAATGACAGCAATGTGTTAACAATTTTCGCGCCACAGCTGCAGCAGCAGCAGCAGCAGCAACAGCAGCAACATCCTACTACCATTTAGACCATCTGCAGGTAGCCTAATTACGACTCGGACTCTGACATAGTTGGCAGACGGTAGCACTGTCAGTTAACTGCTAGCAGCTACTGTACTTCTTTCCTAGCTCAAATTAAGAGAGTCCAGATGTTGCCTTGGCCTTGCCTGTCACTCAACTTGCTGCACAGTTTCCAACAGTTTTCAGTTGGTTTCTCAGTTGCTCCCAGCTTCGTGCTTAATCCTCATTCAGCACTTTTAACACAAATCAAATTAAGCGCTTGTTACCTGCCTCACCTGCCTTGCCACAAGCATTAATACCCATTTCAGCACTGCGTTAAGACACCCTTTAAAAACAAAGGCAAAAACAAAAAAAGGAGGAGAAGGGCGGCGTCCACTTGGCCATTTCGCGCTGCGTTTTATGTCCCAAAAGAAAGCAGCAAACGAAACTGCCAAATCTGCCTATACACTGAGAGAAAACCACAGGCAACAAAGTGTTCTAAGTGTTACCAAGAAAAATTTACCCTCTTTCTTATACTCTGGTATTAGCCTTAAACTGAAGAAGTCTGAATCAAAAAAAGTCATTAAAGATTTGGTTATAGCCAAGCAAATCATTTGTTCGCTTAGAAGTCTTGGAAGTCTTCCAGGAGAAGTCTTGAAAGTCTTCCAGGAGAAACCTTGGAAGTCTTCCAGCAGAAGCCGAGAAAATCTCCAGGGATACGAATAGCTTTCAGCTTAAAATATTCATTTTTTTGGCATGAATTGTTACCAAATATTTGAAACCAAACTAGATTTTCGCTGACATATTTAATTAATGACCTTATTTCAATTAATTTGTACTAAATTAAAGTTTTTTCCCAACAATTAAATTAATTTTTTTTAATTTTTTTAATTCCTCAACAATTTAGAAACGGTTTTTTTCCAAGTGCAGGTTGGCTCTCCAGTTACACGGGATGAGCAGTCGTTGCCGCCGCGGGGCCAAAGCGATAGCAATATCGATAGCCAGGCGGAGGAGCAGTGGGGGGAAGGGGGGGTCCAGGCAACATGAAGCTGCTCCGCACAGTGGGGCAATCAGAGTTCAAGCAAAAAAAAAAAAAAGAAAGAAAGAGGTCGCCTGAAGATCGCGACGCGACGTAATTACACTTAAGTACCGGACAACGAGCCCACCAAAAAAAAACTAAAAAAAAAGAAGGAGATGGGGCAAGAAACGACAAGATGAAGCTGCAAATTAAATGCAGTGCAGCGCAGTGTAGAGTGCAGCCTGTGGCAGGCAGCGAGGCACAAAGGCAGCAGCGAGGCAGAAAGGCGCTTTAGTCCTGTGGAATCACAACGTTGGCGCAAAGTGAATTGTAATTGGGAGCACGGAGCGTGAGTTGCTGTTGTTGTTCCATGCCTCATGTTGCATGTTGCATGTTGAGCTCTGCGCTGCAGTTGAAGCTGGAGCTGTGGTGGCAGCTGTGACGGCAACACTCGAAGCGCGACTAAATGCGCAAAAATGTTGCAAAGACGGTAATTTACAATTGCAGCAAAATGTGTGTTGTGCCCCGGCTTCGGGGCACCTTATTGCCAATTGTGCCCCACCAACACTCAGCTCACTGACGACTTGCCCGACTATTGCTATACCCTGCCTGACTGCCTGGCTGCCTGCCGCAGGGCATTAATTTGTGCTGCAACAACTGCAGCACGTTGAATGCGTCTATTAGCCCGAATTGCCTTTTGGACAGCTCGTTCGTTGCAACGCTCGCAGAACTCTTGCCCCAAAAGCTGCTTCCAAATTGGTTGCAAGTGTCTACAAATTAATCGCCACAGAATGTTGCAAGTGCTGCAGCCAAGCTTCTACCTTTCTGAAATAATAAAGAACTCTCAATATTTTCAAAATAATATTTTGAAAATAAAAATCTGAAGGAATATCAGCTTCATTTTCGTATTCTTTTGTTGAGAAAAAAGCTACTTTTTTTTGGGATTAAATCAGCTTTGAAAATTTTCTAAAATAAAAAAGCTTTTTCCAACAAACAAAGGCAAATTAATCCAACTTTAACTTAAGCTCCAAACAATTGCCAAGTTTTGGCTGACTGTTTACCACTTTTCAAAAACAATTTTAAGCTGAAAAAAGGCTAGATTTCAGTACAAAAATTATGTCAAAAAAACCATTAAAAAAAGCTACTTTTCTTTTGGGTTTTAAAAACTTTTTGATCCTTAAATCGAATATGGAAGGCAGGCAGTAAAACTCCAGGATTAAACGGATACGCAGACATTTTACCCAAAGCCTCCTTCACAGTGGGCACACACTGAAACAGTGGGGCAAATCTTCAGCGAATCACAACAATTTTGTAGCTCATTTAGTTGGTCGTATTAGCCTAAAGTGAAACCGAACGAATCCTTGGCCTAAACAATCTGCAATTCAGTTAAAGGTTAACAAAGCGCAGCCGCAACGCGCATCGGCTACTGTTGCTTCTGTTGTGTGTTGCTTCCATGGTGAAATCGAAAAGTGTTCTGGACAGGAAATGTGGCTGCCACTGCCGAGAAGAAGCAGAAGATGTGGCAAGAACAAAAGCCAGCGAAGGGAAGGAAGGTGCGGGAGGAGGAGGAGGAGGAGAAGGAGGAGGAGGAGCAGCAGGAGGAGGAGGCGCAACAGAAGCACAGAAGAAGAATGCAAACATGAAACACGATAATTGAGCAGCGTGGAAAAATTGCCAAAGACGCGAAATGGACAAATACGAATTACAGTATCCAAATCAGTGTGTCTGCCTCTGCCTCTGCCGAGTCTGCCTCGGTCCGTCCGTCTGTCTGTCCAGCTGCCCCCCGGCAGCTCCCAGCCATTTTGAAATTTGTGCAGCGCGGCAGCTGCAAAAATTCATTTGACAAAAGGCAAGTGAAACAAAAAGCACAAAAAACAAAGAGAAACGAGGCGAATCCCAGTCTAAAGAGAGAGGGTTCCCATCCTTGGAACAGGAATTCAAATAACTTGGCGTTTAATTTATGAGAATGCGCGGTAGCCGTGTTGCAAGCAGTTTGTTGCATGTGGCAACAGCAGCAGCAGCAGCGGAGCAGGAGCAACTTTTGCAGATGCTGCACATGCGCAACGGCGATAAAAATATTTTGGCCCAAATTGAAGTCTCGATTCTCTCTCTCTCTCTCTGCCTCTGTCTGCCCCCCTCTCTTACCCCAACTTCTTGGCCCCCTTTTTCTGCGGCATTTTATTAATCATGTGCGTAATTTATTTGGGCAGCCGCGCGCAATTTCACCCAAATGGAAATTGGCAACGGTTCGGCCAAGCTCTCCATGCATGCGCCCTGCTCCCCGCTCCTCGCTCCCTGTCTCCTCCTGGAGCCTATGTTGCGCCTGGGGCGGTCATCAGGCCGCACATAATTTACATATTTTTTCAGCGTTCAGGCGCAAAATTGTCACAGGTGAAAGATGTGCAATCAACGCAGCAGCAACACACCAGCCACGCCCCGCTATTTCCGCCTCTCTCTCTCTGCCTCCTCTGGGTATGGCTGTCTCTCGTCTCTCGTTTATCATTTCTCAATTTCTTGTTAAGCAACTGTAATTTGTCTGGCATCCTTATCAGAGCCTTCGTCTGGCGATTATTTGGACTCGAACTCGCACTCACAATCAAATGCCAGCAATACAAACATTTGTCTTTGCCCCGGCGAAGGAGTCGGAGCAGCAGCAGCGGCAGCAGCGGCAGGAGTCGGGACCACCATTACGACCTTATCTTATCGGAGCTGCACTCGCTGATGAGTCGACAATTTACTCATTGGGACACTTGTTCCCAGGCCCAGGGCCAGGGCCAGGCCCAGGCTCAGATAGTCGTTGGTTAATTATCTTTCTAGCACCCTAAGCGAGGGTTGCTCCTACATTTGATAGGAATTTATGAGCAGAGATCGTAAAGAAAAGAAGCTAAATTCTGTAGACAAAAAGGCTGATTTTGGCCTGGCTAAATAACCCGACAGATTGCTAAAGATTCTTAAGAAATCAACCACAGTTGCTCCTTATTCCTAGTCATAAAAATAGTAGTCTAGTTAGGATAATTTTTGTTCAGAGAGAGAGAGTAGTTCGGTAAGTAGAGACAGACAGACAGACTGACAGACTGGGAGGAACGAACAGACGTCTTGGGCATCCTCGCTTCTCGTCTAACTTCCTTGAGAGACAAGCTCGAATAGAAAGAGGCAGACAGATAGACAGACAGTCAGAGAGACGAGTGAACGAAAGGACGGCCAGCGCCTTCGCTTCCAGCACTTTCCAGCAAACTTCTAAGGCAACCCTCGCAGCTCGCCTAACTCGCTGCGTGTGTGTGCCTAACGTCCATATTTCCCACTTTGCGTTGTCCTGTTTGTTTTGGTGTGAAAATACCGAGACTGTCGCCCAAGCAGGTAGCAACAGAAGAAGATAGCAAACTGAATCTCCTCCTACTGCTCCGTCGTCGAGGGGACCCCTCCTATCTCTCAGTCTCTGCTATCTCCGCAGAAGAAGAAGAGGACTGTGGCATCCACTTGAGGCAAGAAAACGCAGACGCGTTGCACGTGTGCATCGTGTGGTAATCTCTGTTGACATTCCTGGAACTGACTGACTGACTGACCTTTGATTTGAACCGACAAATTTCAACTTGGTTTCGCATTACGCACGTTTTTATGAAATTCCTTCTTCATCAGTTTTGTTCCCTTCTTCCTCTCCTTTCCTTTCCTCGCCTTTCCCTTCATTTCATTCGCCTTATCCTGTGTTGTTGTTTGGGTTTAATAAGCGTTAAGTTGCCAGGACTCAGCAGCGACAAATTTGTGGAGTCGACTCAATTTGTGATCCTCTCTCTGTGTGCTCCCGATTCCTGGTTTCTGCTGCTGCTGCTGCCCCAGAGGCATGCAACCTAAGCCCAGCCCAACAAGTGTATAAATTAATGAGCCACAGATTTGTTAAATTTCGTGGCTCATTTTCGAAAATATCAGAATTTTCAAATGGGCGTGGCACACCGTAATCGTCGATCGGAAAGAGCGCTCATCTGCAACCCAAAACGATCATCATTTTTATCAGACGTGCAACGGAGGCTCTGCCCCGGCTGGTTGCCCCGGCTGCCCCGGCTGGCTGGGCATATTAATGAGTCTCTTTCTTTTCTGTCTTTTTGTGAGGAATTTCATGAAAAGGGCATAAATATTAATTCGTAGAATGCCGCACTGGCAAGTGGCAAGTGCAAAGGGGAAGGGCGAGGCAACGGGAGGGGAAGGGTAGTGCATTGTTGCGGGTTCATTGCCGCTGCCCGCTGAGATTTGAGCTGAGGTTGAGTTGGAGAGTCTCGTTTGTCGCACAGGATGGGGGCGATTAAGTCGAGGCCTTTAATTATTCCAATTTAAATGCAAACACTTGTCCATCACTTTCATTGATACGGAAATTCCTGGAATTCCTGGAATACCTTTTATCATGTGTGGGCGATTGGGTCTTAACCCTTAAAACCCTTTTTCTTTTTCATGGAAAATTTTGAGAAACTTTTACATTCGTAACATTCCCTTGAAAATTATTTATTATCAGCTCTTCCGTCCCTTTTCTTGGGTTCACCGCAGGGCAATCATCATCGACTTGGCTCCGCTTATCACAATCGCTGCGACGAGCTGGAGCTGGAGTTGGAGTCGGGGGGCATATGGCATTAATCAGGGCAAATATTGGCGTACATTAGGTCATCGCCTGGCGATAAACCTGACCATAACAGCGAGGGACAAGTACTTAAACAAATATATATATATATATATATAATAAATATATAGTGAATCGTAACTGGAGGCACAGGAAATGCATTCACATTCTGGAACCCAACACACTTGATAAGAAATATGTTTGCAGTGCTCGTAACTGCTGCTTGCAACGCCGCGGCGCCGCACCGCTCAACAAGTGACTCCGCGCTGGGTACTCTCGGACTGGGAGTCGGAGTCGGAGTCGGTACTTGGACTCGGACTTGTGGCTGACTTATAAAGTGTCAGGTTTGTCCATAACCAAATCCAAATATCATATTTCATGCACTCAGAGAAAACGAGGCGTAATATCTAAGATCTTGGATTGAGTACAAATTCTGTGGGCTTCAACTTGAGAGAGAGTTATAGAAGAACTACCTTCTTCTCTCTTCTTCTATATTTTAATTTATAAGTCTTATTCTCGATCTAAGTAAAAATTCCATTCCAAAATGGAGGCTAAGTTCAACTCAAACTTGGTTCAATTTTGATTGGATTTCAGTAGAAAAATGCTCTACATTTCCCTATTGAGACTCGTTTTCCCTCAAACTTGGTTCAATTTAGTTCAGATTTAAGTAGAAAATTCTCTATATTTTTTTCGCTGAGTGTATTTGCCAGTTGTTTTTATTATTGCTCTGGCTGTATTTTTCCCAGGCGCAGAACTTTCAAACAGAGAAAGAAAGAAAGAAGACTGAAAGTCACGTCTCTCCGCTTGGAGAATGTTGTAGAGAGTGTTTGGTTGTTGTTGTTGTTTTGGTGTTGTTGTTGGTTGTTTGGTTAGTCCAAGGCAGAGGCGGAGGCAGAGGCAGAGGCGGAGGCAGAGGCATGACCATTATGTTTTATGTTTCTTGGTTCTGTGACAGTTTTATGGTGCATTTCGCTGCATTGATTTGGGTTCCATTTTTAACACTTTTTTTCTTCTTTTCTTTCAGGAAATTTAATACAAGCCGCATTCAGATTGAGATTCTTATGGTAATTTGAGATTTATTATACGAATATGAGTATGAGTATGAGTTGAGTATGAGTGGAGTGTGAGTGGAGTATGAGTATTATCGAGCCGCAGAGCCCACATCGTTTTGGAAACTACGAAGAACAACGAGAGGCATCGACTGGGAATTGTTCCACAAAATCTAACAAGAAATTTCAGTTGTTGTTGTTGTTGTTGTGAGCTTAATTGGATCCGCATTGTGTGTGTGTGTGTGCGAGTGTGGATAATAGGCTGGAAATTATGTTTTTATTGAAATAAATTAAGTGCACGTGCGCTCATGTGGGCTGACAATCTCTCTCCCGCTCCCGCTCCCTCTCCCGCTCCTCTCTAGCCACCTCTCTAGCCATCTCTCCATCACGAACCACTCCAGAAGTCTACACATTGATAGGGCTCACCCGACGTCAATTGGTCTAGCCCTGAGGCTCGAGGGCAGCCCAAATAGGCCCTTGCCCGTATATTAATGCAAATGTTAATCTAATCTAATTCTAATAATTACATCCACACACACACACACACACACGCACACCCACACACACACACTCATTAATCGCAGCACGCTCCAAAGCGAGTATACTCAGCCCTCCACTCAATTTAGAAACCATATAAAAGCTTCGGAAATAGGCAGAAAATAGACCTAGTTCTGGAAATAGAAACTATTAGTAAATTTCCTCTAATTTAAAATAAAACTAGTGAGGAAATAGTCATAACATATGGCTAGGGAATAGGCTTGAAATATGCCTAAGGATTACGAGTAAAATTCCTCTAATTTAAAATAAAACTAGCAAGGAAACAGGCCTAAAATGTTGCTATAAAATAAACTTAAAATAGGCCTAGTTCTGGGCATGGGAACTACGAGAAAAGTCCTCTAACTTTTGAATAATTATAATAACGAAATAGGCCTAAAATAGAACTAGGAAATAGGCATAAAGTAGGCCTAGTTCTGGGCACAGAAACTACCTCTAACTTTTGAATAATACTAGTAAATAAATAGGCCTAAAATATGTCTAGGAAATAGCCATAAAATAGGCCTACTTTTGCATAATACTAGTAAGGAAATAGGACTAAAATAGAACTAGGAAATAGGCATAAAATATACCTACTTTTAGATAATACTAGTAAGAAAATAGGACTGAAATATGGCTAGGAAATAGGAAATAAATATGACATAAAAAATGCCTAATTCTGGGCTTAAGAATTACGAGTAAAATTCCTAAAATTTTCTAATAATACCCACTGCAAGAGTATAAAACAACATTAGTTTATCATAATAATAAATAATATTATGATGTAGAATCCAATTTACATTAAAAAAAAAGCCATACCCAAGGGAAAACGGCTGAAAAATGGCTTCAAAATTCTTCTTAAAGCTTTAATCTTGGCCAATTCAACCAGAACCAAATACTTTACATTAATCATTTAGAGACATGGAGTAATATCAGAAACTTTAATAGCCCTATAAATCACTGTTTATATTTACCAATTTATTTAATTAAAATCAAGCCAAAATACCCTGTAAAACACCCTGTAAAACGCGCTGTAAAACAAAAGATCTTTAAGAGCCGGAAAAGAGCACTGAAAGCCAAAGTAATGAATCATTAAGGAACACATGAAAAATGGAGCTATATATATATATTTGTATACCTATATATATATATGATCGTATGACTATATAAATAGATCATTAAATAAAATATGAATAGCATAATTTGGCAAGTTATTAACTGTTAAAATGCATGTAGCCAAACACAGGCGGCGGGGCTTAGACGTGTGCAACAATTTGGCCAAAAAAGGGGCACAGTGCCTGCTAAAAGTCTGGGCAACAATTTATTTAGCACACACGCTGCCCGCAGCGTCACAACACCAAACGGACAAACGGACAAACAGACAAACAGACAAAAAAAAATATATATGTTTTGGCCATAAACATAACATGAAATTTATTTAATAATATAAACAAAATGTGCGCCAAATTGCGTATCAACAGCAGCGGCGAGTCGCAAGACAGTGGTACAAAATGACACTTTTTGTGGCATAAATGGATGCTTGAAGTTTCGAATATTTTTAAAACTTAAATTTGCTTAATTTCTCAATAATTTAGGGAACTTTATTTGAATATTCTCTGGCTATTTTCGGCTTAAAACCTAATCAAATTTGTGGCCCGCAAAAAGCTGTGTTTTATTTTGTGTGTCCAGTAAAAAGCCCACTGCGTCCATAGTACATTTTCAAGCCAAATGGAAAAATGGCCAAATGGCTGTCGCTGTTTGCCTAGACGGGACATTAACAGGTCGTAAACCTTTTGGCGCAGCCAAACAAAAGACAACCGCTGAAACGAATCACAGACTGGGCAATGGGCATTGCCACTGCCACTGGGCACACTCCATGGAGCTGAAGCTGAAGCTGGAGCTGTAGCTGGAGTTGGCTCTAAATCTGTGTGGAAATCTGAGCCAGCTCGGCGCTGCATACAAAACGTTGCTGCCTCTGTCAAATAAGTCCCAAAATAGCGGCGCAAATTTGACCAGAGACATAAATAAGTTTTATTGTTGTTAGAGCCGTGTTGCCTGTTGCCTGTTGCCTGTTGTTTGTTGCCTTTTCCTCTGGCTGCTGCTGCTGCTGCTGTTGTTGTTGTTAGCAGTGTTTGGGTGCGGGTGGCAGCCACACACATGGCCAGCGGGGGCGGCACACAACAAGAGGCGTAACGCCCCGTTGCCCAAGCCGAAGCCCAAGCTGGAGTGGAAGCTGCGCATGCGCAGCCACCGAATGGACAAAGCGCATTTCTAGCTGCGGCTGCTGCTGCTGTTTAGACTATATACCCTGTAAAAAACTGAAGGATGAAGTGGAGCATATAAAGCAACTAGTTTCTTCCTATGCCCAAAAATATACATTTTATTTTGGCATTAAGAGCTGATGTGCTTATTGAGAGGACAAAGGCTGGGGAAAGCAACTCTTTGCTATCGATAACTAATCGAAGCTATCGAATGTTGTTTCTGCTAGTAACACAGTACTATCGATAACTAATTAGACGAATGGTGAATCCACTAGTAACACACTACTATCGATAACTAATCAAAACTATCGAAGGGTGTTTCCGCTAGTACTATTGATAACTAATCGATAGCTATTCGACACTATCGAATGGTGTTTCCGCTAGTAACATAGTACTATCGATAACTAATCGAAACTATCGGAATGGTGTTTCTGCTACTAGCACAGTACTATCGAACTAATCGAATGGTGTTTTTTTGCAGTTAGCGAAGTTTTATTTACAGAGTATCAGCCAGTCGTGCAGTATCCGTTGAGCTGGTGTTTATGCTGTTCATTTTGTTGTTATTTGGTGTGCGGACTGTGGCTTTATTATTAAATATTACGTACGTTTGTTGTCCGTACATTTGTTTATTGCCTCGCAGCGGCATTCAGCGGCGCCCAGTCGTCATAATTGAATTCCAGCAGCGGGCGTTACATTGCCCAGTTACCGCTAGATAGAAATCCTACCTCTGCCTCCCTAATGCACCCTCCTCCCTCCGCTCTTTCTCCTGCCTCTCTGCACTTGCGTGCTGGAAGGCGACGGCGCTGAGAATTTGATCGATTCGTTCGATTAGTTTGCGGAACATGCAATCGACACGCAGCATTCTCTTTCAATTTTGCCTCTGCATCTGCAACATTGAGTCATGCTCGAGGAGGGGGGTGAGGAGGGGGAGCAAACTGTTGATTCAATTTACTTGGAAACGCTGCTGGGCCTCGACACTCCTGCAATTGGGAAATTGTCTCATTGCAATGCCAGACAGCCGACTTTGGCTCAAATGACAACTGGTAATACGTGCTATTAATATCGGCTCTACATGTGTCCATACTCTCGGGGTCGACCCGATATATATACACACACATATATATATATATAGTTGTGGCTGTAGGTGTGGCCTATCTGGACTGGCCCGACTATCGGGTCGAGGTGTCGATATTGGGCCAGGAAATGAGTTTGAGCCACACAAAATGCGTGTAGCGATTAGTGTTTCTGTGTTAAATTACATTTTACCAACACAACTAACTAACTGAAGTGTCGCTGTTCGAGCCGCTTTCATCACCAGCTCCAGTTACCATCTAAGATAAAAGAGTATAAACATAATTAAGTAAGATAGCTGAAATTTGCTCCAATATGTTCAACGATCTCTGGTTTATCGATATACCCCAGCTTCTCTGGCGGAAAAACGGAGCATTCGTAAGAAGAAGCTAACAGGATTTTCCTTAGGAGCAGTCCCAGGTTTACCAGCACTTCTCTAGGAGGAACTGTATTGGAAGCATGGGAAGGGATTTTCTTTAGGGAAAGTCTCTGATTTATCAGCTGCAGTTGAAGGTTGATGAATGAAAGTGAAGAGCATTTTTCATACTTTAAGCGGAAGTCTCTGGCTTATCAATATACCCGCACTTCTCTAGCGGAAGCAAAGAGCAGAGGGGTTTGGGAATGAAAGCTAAGAGGATTGTCCTCAGGAGAAGTCTCAGATTTCTGTCTGATGAAAACAGCAGTTGAAGGAGTCAAGGGAACTTTCTTTATGCTAAAGGGAAGACTCTGGGTTATCAATATACCCTTCTTCCGCAGAAGAAAAGAGGATTTTCCTGAGCTGTCCCAGCACTTCTCTAGCAGGAACTGTTTGCTACAATGAAAACTCCACTCGAAGGATGACGAATGAAGCCTAAGACACAGCCCTGGCATAATTTCGAAGCTATTAAATGGAGATTAAAATAGTTCCGCTAATTGGGAGCAGTTCATTAATCTTGCTCTGAAATTCAGAGAGAAGAGAAATTCTTCGACTTTTTATAGGTTGTTTTTTTTTAGAAGCTTTTCTTGCTCAACTTTGCGGCAACAAAGTTGTAAATTCCGTCTCCAAATTATAAACGACTTTAAGTAGAGTCAACTCGATTCCCGATTCCCGATTCGTGGCCAAAAGCTAAGCCTAAATTACGAGCCGGCGGTAAAGGAGCCCACACACACACACAGAGACAGACAGACCAAATAAATGTTTGGTCTCTGAAAATGGGCAGCCCAACTGACAAGTGGAGCAAGTGCAGCCGCTCCAAGCCAAGGAAGATGGGTAGCGCTTGCTTTTGCTTGGCTGCTGCTTAGCTGCTGGTAGCTTCGGGAGGCAGCATTGGGGGTCAGTGCTTGCAGCTTACAAGATATTCAAAGAGCTTTGCATATTTTAGGCGCGCTTGGCGACATTTGAATGGAAAGAGGCAAGTGCTACGCAGAGGCTTGTTTTAGGCCCCGGGTCTAAGCCAGGTTTTAAGCTGGGGATCCGCAGGTGGTCGTCGTACAACTCTATTTTTTATTTTGTCGCGTTCGCTGAAGTCTTTTTCTGGCCAAACGACTTGGCGACTTGGCTTTTATACAGACCGCTTTTCCGCCACAGCCAGCCAGCCAGCCAGCAAGCAGCATTTTCCAGTGGAAAGCCAACGGCAGTGGCAGCGGCAGCGGCAGCGGCAGGCTGTGACTAGAATGAATGCATTCGCATACTTGCAGATAGCACTGTCTCATTGTATCTGTATCTGTGTTTTTTGTATCTGTATCTCGATCGTCGTCTCCAGCTGTCGTGGGGCGTGTGGCATGCGTTCCCAGTTGTTGTTGTTTTGTGTTGTTTTTGTTGCATTTTATGCGGCTTTTGGTATGTTCATTGTGAATTTATTGTAGGTGATTTTATCGCTCAAACAAATGTTGCATTTTACAAGTGCTTCAAGTGCTTGTTGGCTTAAAGACGGCGCTTATTAATGAGCTAGACTCTGCCCGGGCCAAGCCGAAAAAAAGATCTGGATCTGCAGCTGAAGCTGAGGCTGTTGCTGGAGCTGGCGCTAGAGCAACGCTCGCAGCGGGAGAGCTTGTCTAGAGTCAGCTAGTTGTACGTTGCACGTTGCAAGTTGCAAGTTGCAAGTTGGGGGTGCGCCCAACGCGAAAAACTTAAACTAAACGAAACCATTGAGTGGGTTGTGGCATGTTTTCAGCCTTTACTGACTTTGCTGGCCTGTCGATAAGCCAGCTGCTCCAGCTGGAGTCATTGGCCAATTTTCGGCCTGGAAATTGGACTCATTGGAGAGTCAGTCGTCAGAGCTCAGAGCTTGTCTCACAGCCCAGTTTCAGTTCGGTTTTCAGTATAAATTTCAGCACAATTAATTTCAAATTAAGCCTCAAGCAATTCGGTGTCGAAATTTATGAAAATTGCCCGCAAATTGCCGTCGCGTTGATTTTTCTCAGGCAGCACAGGAAACTGCCGCTTCGAACCTCAAATTAACTAATCGATCAACTGACTCTGGAATATATCCGCTTTCTACAAACAGCAGGAGAGTTATATATATAAATTTAGATATATATATATATATATAAATCTGAGCTATACTTTGCCTGGAAGAATGATGAGGCTTCCATCTTCATTGAATTTTACTTGACGTTCTCCAGTTTTATGAGGAATTTCTCAGCCAATTTGGTTTCAAATTAATTTTTTAAAAATTTCTTGACATTTTCCCTAACATTTTCAATATTTCTGCGCATTTTGAAACTATCAAAATTAGCTTAAAACTGAAAGAATTTTGAATTGAAACTGAATCGCCTTGTCCAAACTTCTCGGCTTGAATTAAAACTGAATCGCCTGTTTCAATCTTCTCTTTTGAATTGAAGCTCAATCCTTTCATTCTTCTTCTCTTGAATTGAAATTGAATCGCCTTTTTCAATCTGCTCCCCTTGAATTGAAACTGAATCGATTTGAAAGATGATTCACAGATTTTTCGAGCTTCAATCCTTGATATATTTCTACATGGTAAATGTAGCTGCTTTAAGCCAATTACTAAAACTATTTAACAGAAATCTAATACAGAAAATTTCCAAAATTTCTACCTTAAAAAAAGCATTATTTCCCTTTACTTTCCAGATGAATTCCAAAATTTATTCCAGTCAAAATTTGTCTATTTTCTATCAAAAATCTCTTCAGTTTCGAGGCTTTGAGTACATTTTTTTTTCAAAGGAGCTAAAACGTATTCGAAGCAATTTGGTTTGAGGCCTCGTTGAACTGTTGACCCCAAAGAATAAGCCCATTTTATATACTACTAAGCCAATTACGACCATCAATCAATTTGGACAGAAATTGTAGACAAAACAAAGAAAGAAAGAAAGAAAAAAAAAACGCTAGAAATCAATACTAATAATACGAGTAATAAGCCTAGTTCTGAAATGAGTTCTGAGTTCCCTGTGACTCGCACGCAATGGGCCTGGCTAGAAAGGACCTGGTAGCGGGCACACCTGCGTCCATTAAGGGTAATCAATGTTTAACACGAGGCCGCCACTTTGGGGGTAAACATCAATCAATCGATTGACCAGCAGGAGCAATGGGTCAACCCACGATTGAAGCGATTACCAGACGACGATGCGTCAAAATTCCTGCCAAGTATTTCTTTTTTTTTTCCTGCTTGCGTTGCAAGCGTTGTCGGCGGGGCAAATTGCTGTCACAAGAGCCAAATTATGCGCTCGCCCCACTGCCACAAAGAGGGGCAGCAGCAGGAGAGAGAGAGAGAGACAGAGAGGGCGAGGGAGAGACTTAATCGAAGACAAACATCTAATTGACATAAAGCCGACATGCTAAACGACGTTGCAACTTCCAGCTGGCAACTTGGCAACTTGGCAACTTGCCTCCTAATGACGACTCTGTTGCATGGAGACAGCGACTGCGACTGAGGCAGAGCTAGAGGCTGGGGCAGAGTTGGCCTAGGCGTATCTCACATCTTTTGCCGATATTTATGGGCAACGGTTCAAGAGTTCAAAATGCAACGGCTGCCAGTTGCAAGTGCAGTTTAATCAAGGCTTAGGCGCTGCCTATTAATTAGCGGCTTACAAGACTTTGTTTCTTCTTCTCCGTTGCGTCTTCATCAACAATGTTGCCCAGCTCTCGCTGTGTGTGTGTGGGTGTGCTTGTGTGGGTGTGAGCCTGTTGCAAGTTGCTACTTTGTTGTTGCAAGTCTCTGCACTTAGAAAAAAGAAAAACGCTTCTAAATTCGCCTGCAAATTCTCTGTTCTAAGCTGCATTTCTCTTGGATGCCTTACATATTCCATGACAATGCTAAAATGCCCCTTGGAAGGGTATAATTAACTCTGCTAGCCCCTTGAATAGGCCACATTTCTAGACCTAAGCTGCAGTTGTTCTGCTTCACTCAAACCTTGCTTAAAGCCAGCTGAATTAATTATTTGAGCTTAATCAAAGTCAGCTGCAGACTTAATTTAAGTTTTTTGCTTATTTCGAGTAGAGAATATATTTTATTTATTTTGTTTTTTGTGTTTTTTGCTGAGTGTGGGTTCAGTTGTTGCACAGTGAAAGGTGCTGCAACAGTTGCCTAGAAGCTTTTGGCCTGGGGCAGCGCATGTCAAAGAGACGAACATCAAAAAGAAGCACACAAAAAATATGAGAAATAAACACACCTGACGGACAGCAACAACAGCAACACAGGCAACAACAACAGCAACAGCAACACAAACAACAGCAACAACAATGAGCACATGAAAGAGGTCGACATTTGCCAACACTCGCGGTCATAAAGCAAGCAATTTAAGGTGAAAGGTGCTCAGCTGGAAGACTTGAAGAGCTGAAGACTCGCAGAGTCGCCGACTCGAAGATTTGAAGGCTTTGAAGAAACACGCAGAAGAAAAATGTCTGAAAATGGCTTGGCTATAATTAATTTGCTGTTGTGTTGCTGTTGCTGTTGTGTTGCTGTTGCTGCCGCTGCTGTTGCTGTTGCTGGCAGTCAAAAATCGAAAAGTCACTTTGACTGACACTTTGCATATGAGGCGGCAACGCGACCAGCGCCTCCGCCTTTCCGTCTACGCCCGCCGCAGCCGCCCATCCAGCTGCAACCAGATGAAGATGACGACCCAGACATGCAGTGACTTATGATTTACCTTCTTAACTCAACTCAACTCACGTTGATTTCGCGTGATTTAAGCCAAACAGAAACAGAAAAAGTTATGAGCATTTGATTTACGATGTGTCTGCCCAGTTGGCCATAAGCTGCAACTTGTTGCAACTAGCTGCCGCTGCCGCTGCCGCTGCTGCTGCCGCTGCAACTTGTTGCTGGGCGTTCGCTGATGGATTTGTCAAGTTTGTGGGTCATCTCTCTCTCTCGGTCTCTCTGTGAATATTCTCTGCAGAGAATTCTCTTGAATTTCCGCCAGCTGATGATTACTCAAAATCACAGCTAGCTTCATGTCCGCATTGCATTGCTGCTGGAGTCGTGTGAACGTTTCTTGCACAGCCGGCGACTAATTGCAGCAACTAAGCAACAGCCACAGCAACAACAGCAACACAACGAAAAAAAAATATTTATTTAATTTTTTTATTGCCTGCAGTTTATGGCTCTTCTAGCCAAAAACCTGTTGGACAGTGTAGGAGACAAGCGGGCCAAATAATAGTGTAAAAGTTTATGAGGAAAGCCAAAAACGCTGTTAGAAATTAATCAACGATTTATTAGCACTAAATTTGTTTAGAAAAAAAACATGCAATGAAAATCAGTTTACACTCGAAAAATTCAGAAATATTTTTCAATGATTTACTTTTAGCCAAGTTTAGCTGGCTTTAAGAAAAAGTCATTTAAAATGGGCTTGAGAATCAACAGCGAGCAGCTATGTTAAGCAGCTGTCAAAAAGGCGCTGTTACTAACATTTCCATGTTAAGAGTCTGTTAAGTTGACTGCTATTAAAATTAGTTTTATTTTGAGCAACTGAAACCGTCAGAAAAGCCAAATTGGCAGCTGCGCTTAAAAATTGAATATGCCAACCAGTTCTTGGCCATATTCTAATCAATCTAAATTAATTAAATGCAATTTTAAGTTGGCCACATTAAGATAAATCGCATAAATTAAAGCGGAGAGCGAGAGAGAGAAACATTTATTTATCCCTATTTATCACGCTGCCTAACAAGGCTCACAGATCGCAAATCGCAAATCAACTCATAAATACCCTGGAAATGCGGGCAGAGCAGTTGGGTTGCTGCGAGGCGTGTCACAGGGCGATCAAAAGTCCTTTTGTGGCTGAGCTCAAGTCAAATGGGAGGCGTTGAGTTGCCCTCATCATTGGAACAACATTTCCTTTTATCACAAATAATGCAAATATTGACAATGACGTCACAATGTCACAGCAGGAGCGAGATGAGCGAGAGAAGGAGAGAAGTGTTGTTCCTGATTGCATCACAACCCCTAATTGAGGCGGCTGTCGGGCTGGCTGGCTGGCTGTCTAACACCCCGCCAAGGACGCAAAAACTGCGCGAAAAACTGCAGCTGATTTGCTTCTTTTTTTTCCTGTAGTTTGGCTTGGAATTCCGTGGGAATCTTTGGGAAGCAGCAACCCTAGAAGGCAGCAACGACAACCCTTCGACTTGGACTTGCGACACACAGCTGCTGCTGCAGCAGACTTCGCTACGCGTCCATTTCTGGTCAAGAGGCAGCTGTTGAGCCGCGTACAGTCACGGATTCGGATTGATGATGGCCTAGGATGATTGGCTTGGCTTTGGAAATGTTTGCTAGCTGGCTGACTGGTGGACTGGCTGACTGGCTGCATATGTCACGGGAGATACAAATGTATCTATAGCGGGAAATCAGTCCAATTAAAAATAATAAACGAACTCCAAACGCAGCTTGTTAGCCACGGCGAGTAGTAGCTGCCAAGATGCCAGATTGCAGCCAAACAATAGGACTCCACTTTCTGGCTGCTAGGCTGCGCTGCGCTGCGCTCTGCTGCGTGGGAAAGCCTTCTTCAGATGGCCTGGCCTCTTGGCCAGAATACTTCTTTTTTTTTCCTTCTCTTCTTGTTGAGGTTAGTTTTGGGCAGCAGCAGCAGCAGCACCTGCCGCGCCCCAGACGAAGCCAGAATCGTGATCAAATCAAAGCTCAGCCATAAAATTGTGGAATTCCAATAGCAATTTGAGCGCAACACGAACGAACATGCAAGGCGCCTGACAATTCTATTTGGCACGAGCTCATTAAGCACCATTTATATGCAACATGAGCCATGACTGGACCAAAAAATAAATAAAATAAAAGACTCCAACTACCAACTAGTTGGCTCTAGACTAAAGACTGGAGACTGGAGACTGCGGACTGCATATACCCGACTGGCGGTGATACCTCTCTTGTAGCTCTCCTTCGATGCGAGTCAATGGCTTTGGCTGCTGTTGACAAGTTGTTGACGCTGGCAAATGATTTACTGCCTCCAACAGTACAGCTACCCGCTTAAAGCCAAAGCACAAGCCAAAATCAGCTAACAACAACGCACAACAAGTGGTAACACGTGGGCCAAGCGAGCGGCTAGCTCGTTATTGAAAGTGTTATGATTATTGGATTAGTTGCAGTCCGTCCAGCTGTCGCTGTTAAATGCCTCACAACTGATCCGAGCTCGGAGAGATCGGAGATCGGAGATCAGAGATATAGCCAGGCATTTAGAACTAAATACAGATAGGAAAGCCTTAAGTCCTTTGAGCAAGCTTTGGAATTAGGAGTAGTTGCCAGGCTTTCAAATTCTAACGAATTTTCCGGCTTTTCCAATTAGCAGAGAGCGCGGACAGTGAATCGGTTAAATCGTTCTCTCAAAAACTGTCAACGGTTCTGCTCTGCGATTTGGCTTTAATCAGCTGCAACAAAAGTGTGCCAACCATTTGGCCATTGAAGTTTGGCTCAAGGATTTTGACAGCTAAGCTGACATGGCATAAAAAAAGAGAAAAAGAGAGAAAAAAAACTGAATACATGACATATGTCTTGTCTATAATGCCTCGGATCCAACAAGGTGAATATGCCAAAGCTCAAATGCAATGAAACAATCAATCAAAGTGCTGAAAAGGGGCTTGTCGTTTCGTTTCGTTCAGTTCGGTTCAGTTCGGTTCAATTGGGTTTTCTCAGCTGAAATTGGATATGAATATGAATGTGAATATGAATATGAATGTGAATATGATTGTGAATATGTGCGAGAGTCTTGGGCCGCGTAACTGTAACTCAAAGGCACAAAATCAAATTACCCAGCAATGATTAATCAATCAACACGGCTTGCCAGTTCTGCCAGCAGTGCTGCCACTTTGGCCGTTTTTTTTTAGCTGGTCTTTTTTTTATTTTAAAAGTAAATTAATTTGGCAACGCTATAATCAATAATATTCTATTAATTTCCACTAGAATAGTCCTTTTAATTATATTAATTTTATATATTCCGCTTAGTTCAAAATATATTCTAATAGCAACCATATTAATATTTCTCCAACTGGAAACAGGTCTTAAGACTAAAGCCTAATTACTGATTTAGTTCATAAATAATATTATCTTTTCGATACGTAGAAATAGTTTAGAATGGGCCTATTCGAGCCTAAAATTGACTGCTCCTCCGCGAGCTTTTCTCGAAATAATTTTCAATCTTCCAAAGCAGCTTCATTTTAGTTACTCAGTCAATCGGTTATAACCGATTCATAGGCTTTGGTATGCAATTTGTGCAAAGAGCTTTGCAAAGTGTTCATCTACTCCATTGGTAATAACCGATTCATAGTATTCACTTCGATAAAAAACGCTTCAAAGCCGTCAATTCATTCATTTAGTTCAGTTAATCGGGAATAACCGATTCATAGTGTTCAGTATACAGCAATAGGAGTTAATAAGCCTTAAATTCAAATATAATTTATGAAGCAAGGATCAAAACGAAAAGGTTTCTTTACGAACCACAACCGGAAGTCAAATGGTGGCTAAAACCCTTCAAAACGGAAGTACGCAATAATCTGATCGAGGTCCGAAGTCATCGGACCTTCATTTGCATAATGAAAGGGAAAGAAACTTAGCAGCTTTTTTAAGGATTAGTTTTTTGCTAGCTTTTTTCAGAACATATTTTAGCTGTTTATGCTGCGCAGAACTGGCAGCACTGTTGGCCAGCAGCGGCAGCAGCAAGAGATAGCCAACTCGATCGTGCCGCTGGCCTCGTCTCGATCTTGTTGTGGTTGTTGTGGGTGTGTGTGTGTGCCAAGTGGGTGCGTTCTCACAGCTGGATGCCGATACTGACAATCACGATCACACACTCAGCTACTCAGCTGCATAGAGGCAGACACACACACCTGCAAATACCTGCTCCACGTGTGCGTTCCAGGCGCAGCAATTGCCAATTCCAAATCAATGCTCCATTGCTGAGGCTGAAGCTGGAGCTGGAGCTGCGCGCTGCAGCTTCTTCCCTAAATGGCGTGGCCTGGCCTGGTCTGGCCCGGTCTGGCCCGGCCTGGCCTGGTCTGGCTTGGCCTGGCCTGGCCTGGCCTGGTCGATCTGTTGGTTTGATCGTGCCAAAAATGGGTTTGCAACTGGAATTCGCTTTTAGTCAAGCAACATAAACGAATGCGGCTCCATTGGCGTCTCTAACAGACGTCTCCAGCCGCCGTCTCCAGCCCCATCCCCATCCCCATCCCCATCTCCATCTCCGTTTTGAGTCTTTGATTGTGGCGCAGGTGGCAATTGGCAATCGCGCTGTGGCAGCTGCACGCGTCTGGTGTGAACAACTAGAAAGTTTTAATGCCACAGAAACCAAACTCAACTCAACTCAACTGAACTGAACTTAGCTTGGCTCTTGTCGGTTTGGTTCGGTTCGGTTTGGTTCGTGAGAATCAGTGCGCTGCGCTGCGCTGCAGTGCGATGCGATGCGGCCTGAACCGGCGAGTAACAAGTAAATTTATTAGTTTGCTGGCCAGAATAAATGCCTAGCCATTTCAATTTATGGCCAAGTAATGAAAATTTGACAAATAGCAAATGGGCAGGCAATTTAATTCTAAGCAAGCAATTACATTCATCATTTTGGAGACCATTCGAAAATGAAACATTTCCGGCAACGAATCGCAGCCGCCTCAAGAAATTGATTGACAACTCGAGGATCACCGACAGACAGACAGACAGGCAGACCGAGTCACAGCCAGAGTCACCGAGTCACCGTCACCGTCCCCGTCACAGTTACAGTTACAGCCAAATAAATGGCAAGCAGCAGCCCAAACACGTCAAGTTCAGGCAGTTGCCAGGCCTGCCGATTTATGGGCCTCTGCTCCAAGTACTAGATACGGATGCAGTCAAGTCGTGACCCGCGTGCATTGAACTTTTCCGATCTTGTCTTGGATTTGTAAGGCCCCCAAAGGCAGCGCCACTGCCACATGCATCGCCCAACTACTCAGAGTGCTGGCCTAAAAGATACCCTGTAGAAGAACATCTCTGGAAGACCCCGTCGAAGGGCACGACTCGAGGATCACACTGAAGACCCGAAACTCTAGTCAAGACTCTAGTTTGAATCTTTCCTTTGTAGAAAACGGAAGGAAGCTTCCCGATTTAGCTCCTTATATGGCAGCCAGGAAGCCCATCTATAGTAAGTCTAGGCTGCATATACCCTTAGTTTTAGCCAGCTTAAAAGTGTACAGGGTATTTAAACGAAATGCTTTGCAATCTGGCAGCACGAAAAGCAATTTCAAAGCATGCAGCTTGGCTTGCAAAAGAGCAAAGGAGCAGAGAAAAAGGAGAAGAAACTTATTGTGGGAGCAGAGATAATGAAGCCGTTGGACATTGCCCTACAGGGTCCAGGTTCAGGCTGTCAATCATAATTTGTGTGCCTTAAATAAATGTGCTGCACTCATTTTCCCACATTTTATGCCTGGCTGACTCCCGCCTCCTACTCCTCTTCTCCCCCCTACTCTACTGTACCCTCTCTATGGGAAAATCACTGGCGTAACTGGAGGCTCGCTTGTTATGCAACAATTACTCGGTTTTAGTTTTGGTTTTTTTCTCTTTTTTCTTTTTTGACTTTCCAACTTTGTTTCCATTGGGAGTTGCAAGTTGCAACCCCCACGCAACAACAGCAACACCTTCGGCATTCATCATTGCTGCGCTCCGTTGCACTCTCTCTCTCTCCCCCCTCTCCGTCTCCAGAGGGATCGAGAGGGAAGGGAGTTCCAGGAGAAAAGAAAGGGTGAGTGACTTGAAATGGTTTTTCAACGCTTGTTTTCAACTGTAAACGGAACTGCGCAAGATTGGCCAAAAGTGCGGCTCTTCTTTTAACCAATTTTCACACATTTCATATGCAGGTGCTTAATATATTCCACTATTTCGGTTTCTATGTTAATTTTTATGTTCTCAACAGAGCAGAAATTACATTTTTCAACTTAACTTTTCAGCACGCTTCATTGATCAAAATTTTGTACACAATTTTGGTATTTATTTTACATTTTAAACTATTTAATTGTATAGAGAATCATCCTGTGAATCCCCCACTAAAATTACCAAGTATTAAGCTATTTTTATATTAATCGAAGATGTTTCATTCCAATCCTGATTAAAAAAAAAATTCTCAATCTAAAATTAAGTTCATTTAAGCCTGCCAATCTTTATATATAATTGCTTCTTATAAGCCGACTTATTAACAACTTTACCGCTAGATGCCGCCACCTGCGACGCCCAGCGGCAAACAAGTGAAACTTGCCTTAAATTTCAAACTTGACGAATTTTCTACTTAACGAAAATAACCGAAACTCCTATTTTAAATATTTGTTGCATACTTTCGGATCTTATTATGCAATTGAACTCAAGATCTTTCATTCCACATGTATATTCAAATACTTTAAGAGTAATTAAGTATTCCCAAGTATTTTAAATTAAAATCAGTTTTTTTAAAACTTCAATGGAATTTGTGGGATTTCAATTAAAATATGTACAAAAGAGCAATTCAATTGATATGCATTGATATATAGCGGCAATAATTGATTTATTTTATATACATACGTTCAACAGCAGAAATATAAGTCTTTACTTATAGAATTGAGTATTGATCCGATGAATCGATATTTGTTTAAATTTTTCGATAGCACCATTGGTAAAATCTCCCTTAAAATTAACAATCGATATATCGTTTTAACGAGCTGGTAGCGTCAGCAAATATAATCGATAACGATTTATTGACTGTATGGTAACTCCAAAGCCTTAATAGATACAGATTAAGCGAAAGAAAGAAAAATTGCATCTATATAAATTATCTAATTAATTGCAATGTACTTCTAAATTAATTAAAATGTCCAAATTTCGAGGCATAATCAAACCAGAGGAAGGAGAAGACCTCTCCAAACTCAAATCAGTGGTAGTAAAACTGGATGACCACCTGAGGACCACAAACGAGAAACTTGCTCAACAGAGAAAATTGATCCGAACCGAATCAAATACAAAGACTCGTGAGATTTACCTCAACAAATCATATTCCATGGTATTGGAACAGCAGTCAATACAACGAATTCTGGACAGTTTCAGAAAGAAACTAGCTGATCTGGAAACTGAAACCAATAATTCCCAGGTAAGCATTCAAATTGGGAATTATAATTATATTTCATAATCCTAATTATGTATGATTAACAGCAGAGCAATGGGAAACTAGTCCAAGTGCCTGCGAAAAATACCAAACTCTTGGAACTCTTCAAAACTAATGACGTAGAGCCTCTAGGAAAACAGACAAAACCTGAACATAACAAAGAATCAAAGACGGGTACACCTGCAGTAAGTATTTATATATGTTTTAATCTCATTTATAATATGGCGAATCCTTCCCTAAACAGAATTATAAAAAGAAGCGCAAAATAGCGGAAAATCGAATTAATTCTATAACTGATCTTAAAGAGGGAGATGAGAAAAATCTAAAAGTTATTCCGGATGAAAATCTGACAATAGAGGAGGACAAAAAATCGACTACAGCTGTCACAATCCGTTTACAAGTGGGGGAAAATGGTTTTACAGACGTTCTTAAACAAAAACCTGCTGTTAAAGTACCAGATGATTATACACCCAATCAGGTTGTTATCGAAAACCAGGATGAGGCGCTGCAGCATTTAAAGGCCCTGCAGGAATTCGCAATGATGAATGACAATTATCGAGCCATTGGACTGCTAATAGAAGCGGAAAAATCATTTCGAAATCCACCAAATAATAAAGACTTCGAATTAGAATAATGAAAGATATTAGGAGTTTTACGTATTGTAAATAAATAGTTTTATATAGGATCTTTTTAAGTAATTTTTATTGCATGTGGTACCCTTACATACCTAGAATTTATTAATAAAACTGATAGCTGATTGCAAATAAATAAAAAATTCTGATTAATTTTTGATATGAAACGAGTCCGACGATGAGACGAGTCATGGACAACTGTGTCTAAGTTTTTTATCTAGGTGAATGAGCTGCTCCCCTTATAGGATGCAATCTGAAGGTGTATAGAACTTTTTTTATGTATGTTATGCTATAAAAAACTTCAATTCTCTCGATATTTTGATTCTCGGTTAGACAAAAGAGACGGGATCTAAAGAATTGGGTTTGGAGTAACATATCATTTAGCTTTTTGTTGTTTCTCAAGATCTCTTGTTGGAAAATAACTATTTATATAAACTACTAATACCATTATGTCATTTAGCTCCCCTAGGAACAGGTTTTTGTGTGGAAATCTTTTTTGTTTCACGAAGTAACTTTATGAATTGACAAGAAAGATAAAAGAGTTTGTGTTCCAAACGCAAATTAAAAACTATCATGGTCGGTCGACAGTCCAATTGGAAAGTGTATATAATCTTCGGCGCGCTGACGATAGCCTTTAAATAATTTTTGTTTTAAAAAACGCACAACAAATCCAAGCAATTGACTTTTAATCAAACTGTTTATTTTTTGATGGCCCATTTCTTTTTTGTTGTTTTTGTTTTTAACTGGCTTATTCATCCCTTGTGAGAATATGCAACATCATGTCCCATACATAAAGAGGCCGAGAGGAGATAAGCGTGTGCTGCAGCAATAAACTGCGAACAGCTGATATTATGCAAATCGCTTTTGGTATTTTTTAGCACATTTTAGTGGGCAGAAAGCTGGCCACCTGGTTGCAACTGTTGTAAACAAATGAAAAAAAAAATTTAGCGGTGTGTATCTAGCTGAAAAAACACAGTTAGAAAAGCGGTACGTAAAGAAGAAGCATATTTAATTAAGTCAAATAATGATATTTTCAATGCTTATATATATTGCCCATTTAAAGCAGCTGCAAATAAATGGATAATACGATAGCAGAAGAGGCCGAGTCAAGGCCTCGTAAACGTCTCGGTCGGCCGCCGAAGGGGAGCACCCCAACGACTGAGACAGCTGAGGAAAATGCATTTACGGACGATTTGGAGGCGTCGCTTAGCGTGGTGGGTGTGTGTGGTGTTGGTACCTCGCCTCCGCAGTGCAGACGCAGCACTCGTAAGAAATTTATAAAATTTGACGTGCTGGATGTACTGAACAAAGGACGCAGTAAAATGCATAAAATACAAATTGAAGCACGCATTGATTCCAATGTGCCAGCAACATCCACAAAGCAGTTAGCAGGAGCGACAACTAGCAACGTTAGTCGTTTAATTGTAACGCGTCCGTCTGTGCCTTTACCCCTGCCCCCCTTTGTTAAACCACAGCCAACGCCCAGCCTTATTATTGCTCAGGTAAACAGTGATAAGACACTGCAGCCATTACGTAAACGTGGACGTCCACGTAAAATGCAATATACGGATACGACTGCCAGTGTTGAATTGGATGTGGATGCTTATTCTTGCAATTCGACCTCAAACTCCAGCGACAGCTTGGAGAGTAAAGACAAAGCAAAGACTGCGGTGAGCTGGGAATCCACTGACTCGGACGAATCTTTGAAAGGTTTTCCAGCTTCAGATCAAGCGGAGAAGCAGCCTTCGAAACTAAACCATGTACAGCAGCAGGAAACTGAGCTAATAACTGTGCTGTCAAGCGCCGATGAGGACTCCAATTCTCGCATTATATTTGTGGATGTTAAAACAAAGGCAACAGAAACTGCTGTTGATCCTGCTACGGTAGAATCAGAAATCAGCAGCACACCAGCTGAGCAGGAGCAGCACAGCTTTAAGTTGATTTTTACCACAACAGAGCAAAAGGAGCTGGAGGCAGAAACAGATGCCGATCCTATTGCCCAACATCCAGTTGCTGCTGATAAGCAACAAATAAAGCTAGAAGTGGAATCGAATGATGATGAAGTTCAAAAAGTGGTAGAGCAGCAGCAGCTAGAACAAGAAACTCAGTGCAAGCTAATTACTGACATCCTTATGGATGAGGATGAATATAAAAAGGAGGAAAAGGCAAGCGATACAGAGGCACCCGAAGCAGAGATAGAAGTTGAGATCACTGAGGAAATTGTAACAGAGGTCAACTTAAACAACGACTTTGGTCTCGAATTGGAAACTACTATATTTCTTGAAGGCGAGAAAGAGGAGGTCGAAGCGGAGAAAGAGGAGATCGAAGCTGAGAAAGAGGAGATCGAAGCTGAGAAAAAGGAGGTCAAAGTAGAGAAAGAGGAGGGCGAAGCAGAGAAAGAGGAGGTCAAAGCTGAGAAAAAGGAGGTCGAAGCAGAGAAAGAGGAGGGCGAAGCAGAGAAAGAGGAAATCGAAGCAGAGAAAAAGGAGGTCGAAGCAGAGAAAGAAGTGGAAATGAAGGTACTTATCTTACCTGATTCTATAGCTCAGCAAGCGGGGATTATTGCTGAAATTGTAGAAGTGAAGGTAGACACACACTCTGATCTCAAATTGGAATCCCCTAAGCCAGTTGAGTTGGAATGTGCTGCGGAGCAACCATTAAAGGACACCCTGGTGTCAGACAAAAATACAAGCAGTGAATCAAAAGATAGCAATAAACCTATAGCAACTGTGACAAAATCTGAAACGAGTGAGAAAAATGAGGAATCACCTGCCAGGAAAGAAACCTCAAAAGACGCTGCAATATTTGAGAAGACTACAGAAGTAGAATTAATGCTATGCAAAGACAACAATAAACTAAAATCAAAACCAGAAGTGCCTTTGACTGAATCTTTGGAGAGAAAGGAGGAATCTCCTATCATTAAAGAGATGCTGCCACTGGCAGAGGCTTCAAGCAGTAAGCAGCCATGGGCAGATGTGCCTGTAACTCTTAAAGACTTATTTTTGAAACTTGAAAATCCTACAGCAATAGAGAAGAAGGAAGACTTACTTCTAAAAACGGAGAAATTGTCGCCGAAAGCTGAGCCTGCGGTAGGAACGACATCAAGTACCAAGAGCTCAATCTCAGATTTGGCTGAAGCTGCTGCAGTACTTTCTTGCCAACTGCAGCAGCTGGAAGCTATAAAGAATGAGGTCGATTCGCTTGTAAATCTGCAGGCGGAGAAGCCTGAAGCTTTTAAGAAGAAGGACGACTCGTCTGTAAAGAAAGAGAAGTTACCGCTGATAGCTGAGCCTGCAATGTCAATAGCCTCACCTCTTTTAATAATTAAAGCAGGTACTCAGGTAACCTCAAAGCAAAAGACAACTGAAGACGCAACTGTGGAAACTACCATAAAGTGCCCTATAACTAAAGTAGATGCTGTTGAGCCAGAAAAGAAAAAACAAAGTACTGCCATTCCACGGCAGGATAAGTCCACTCCTGTCGCTTCATCATCAGCTAACGTTTCTTTTGTAGAGTGCGATGCGCTGTTTAAGGTCCTGGACAAAGCAAATGCTCAGATACGGTACGAAGAGAAGGCCAAAAAGAAGCTAAAACAGTCGGCTAAGAAACAGACAACCAAGCAGGAAAGACAACCATCGCCGAAAAGCAGCAAAAAGCAAAAGCCGAATAGTTCACGTCGTAATACCTATAGTGAGGATCGGTCGGAGCTTCGTGACTTTGTACAGCCCTTCAAAGCAACCCAAAATTCACATCGAGTACCAGAATCAGAGCCTAAGCATGGCCAAAAAGCAAATCAGAAGAAACCGCGCAAGGGGGGCACAGCAAAACATCTAAATAACAACCAGGACTCGCTGGACTCGGCCAAATTTAAGGAAAAGGAAAGCCGCAGCAACCCGTCAACGCCTACGTCTGAACACGAAGCAACTAATCCGCTGCTAGATATAGCCAAGTTCATAGAGGATGGCGTTAAACTGCTCGAACGTGACTACAAGCCGGAAGACGAACAGCAGCAGAATTTAACCGAAGATGAGCTGGCAAAGCGTGTAGCAAATATGGAAACGCCTGCAACTACGCCATCTCCATCGCCTGCTACTAGCACCGAGGATCTCTCATCCGGCGTCCGTCGCTCGCATCGCATCAAACAAAAACCGCAAGGCACCAGGGCTAGCCGTAGTAGTAGCACCAGCAGCAGCCATACGCCCGCAATAAGCATGGAGCAGCAGCTGTCAGAGCTGGCGCACATTGAAACAATCAATGAGCAATTCCTGCGCAGCGAAGGTCTTAATAATTTCCAGACATTGCGTGATAATTATTATCGTTGTGCGCGTCAGGTGAGCAAGGAGAATGCTGAGATGCAATGTGATTGCTTTGTCACCGGTGACGAGGAGGGAGGAGGACAAATACGCTGTGGCGATAGCTGCATAAATCGCATGCTTATGATCGAATGTGGGCCACTGTGCACCTATGCTGAGCGCTGCACGAACAAAAGATTTCAACAGCACCAGGGCTGGCCTTGTCGCGTCTTCCGTACCGAAAAGAAAGGATGCGGCATTACGGCAGAGCTGGAAATACCTCCCGGTGAGTTCATCATGGAATACGTAGGCGAGGTAATTGACAGCGAGGAGTTTGAGCGCCGCCAGCATTTGTACTCCGAGGATCGCAATCGTCATTATTATTTTATGGCTCTACGCGGCGAGGCAATCATTGATGCCACCTCGAAAGGAAATATATCACGGTACATTAATCACAGTTGTGATCCGAATGCGGAGACACAGAAGTGGACAGTAAACGGTGAGCTGCGCATTGGTTTTTTTAGCGTAAAATCTATATTGCCCGGCGAGGAGATCACCTTTGACTATCAATATCAACGCTATGGGCGCGATGCGCAGCGCTGTTACTGCGAATCGGCCAATTGTCGCGGTTGGATTGGCAACGAGCCGGAGACGGATGAGGGCGAACAGGTGGACACAGAGAGCGACAGTGAGCAAGAGTCACTAAATGAGGACTCACAGCGTCTGGAGCAGGAGAATAAGATCAAAATCCCTAAAGGTGGCAAGTTAAAGACTCACTCGAAGTTAACCACAACGCGCAAAAAGCGCAAGGAGCAACCCAAGGAAAAGGATCGTGAGTATAAGGCTGGTCGTTGGCTACGTCCTTCTGGCGGCGAGAAGTCCGCTTTTAACAAGCACGACCACGTTGAGGATCAGGATGTACTTGAGCAGCTAACACTGCTTAGCCGCAGTGGCCTTAAAAATCAGCTGGATACACTATGCTTTTCCCGCTGCATGGTGCGTGCCAAGCTGCTAGAAAGTCGCCTACAACTACTGGGCGTCCTGACGCGTGGCGAGCTGCCTTGTCGACGCCTCTTTCTGGACTACCATGGTCTACGTTTGCTGCACGCTTGGATTAGTGAAAGCGGCAGCGATAATCAGCTACGCCTGGCGCTGCTCGAGGCTTTGGAGTCGCTGCCCATACCCAATAGAACCATGCTAAATGACAGTCGCATCTACCAAAGCGTGCAGCTCTGGAGCAACCAATTGGAGCCATCAGATGAGGCAGCCAAGGAACCAGAATCCGACTCAGTGCGCCCACGTATTTTAGCACTGCTGCAAAAGTGGAATGGACTGCCCGAGATCTTTCGCATACCAAAACGTGAACGGATCGAACAAATGAAGGAGCATGAGCGTGAGGCAGATCTACAGCAGCAGCAACAGCACGTCGCAGCTACCGCTCTGGAGGACAGCAACAGCGCATCTTCTTTGCTGACCACCGATCGCTATAAGCAGGATCGCTTCAGACGTGATACCACCAGCCGCTACGAGAAACCGAAGCCGCCAGCACGAATGAGTGGCAACAATACCATTTGCAGCATCAGCACACTGACCAAGGAATGGCCAGGCTCTATTGATGGTAGCAAATCGGACAGCCGCAGACGCAGCGACTTTGACCCGCGTCGCACAATATCGAAGGAGCTAAGACGCTCTCTATTTGAGAGAAAGGTAAGTGTAGCACTCAAACCTTGAGAAACCGATTGAAATCCTTATTTCGTATATGTTTAGGTGGCACAGGACGAGGCGGAGAAACGTGTGGGAAGCGAGGACTGGCGTGAGCACGAGGTGCGCTGTCAATTCTTTGCAGCAGATCTGAACACGGATCCCAAACTGCTACCCTTCTCTCAGAATTCAGAGACCAAGGAATGGTTCAATAGCGAGGGTGCGCCAGTGCCAGCGCCATTGCGCTATGGCGATATGAATGAGCCGCCATCGCCAGAGATTGTCGATGAGGTGGAGTACAAGCTGCCACCTGGCGTGGAACCATTGCCATCCTCTTGGCACTGGAGCATGACGCCAGAGGGTGATATTTATTATTATAATTTGCGTGATCGTATACCACAATGGGAGCCACCGAATGCCGAGCAGCGTCTGGAACAACTGGTGGAGGATTCACCAGTTGAGGAGTCTGAACCAGATGAAGCTCTTAATGCAACGGAACTAGTCAACATTGATATCGATTGTGGCGGCTCCCTTAGTGCCAAGTCGCTGGCTCAGTACATTGAGGTGAAAATACGTGAGAGACGTGAATTACGGCGCAGTCGTCTATGCTCCATACGCGTCATAAGTCCGCGCCGCGAGGAGGATCGCGCCTACAATCAGCAGGAGTCGCGCAAGTATAAGGAGAACAAGGAGAAAATACGTCGCCGCAAGGAAATCTATAGGCGCACTCGCACCGAACAGCCAGCCGAAGAGCCAGCTGGCGATTTCAGCGATAGTCTGCTTATACACAGATATCTTTACTCGTCCGACGAGGAATCAGGTGCCGATTTGTCGCTGCTAGACAGGGAGGCAATAGAAACGGACTTGCTGCCGAGTGTCAAGCGTAAGCTGCCCCAAATAGATGTGCAAAAGAAGCATCGCAGCGACCGGGATAAGAAGCGAAAAACGTAATGAATCTATTAAATGCAATAAGATCAGCCTTATACTAACTCTCTTTCTCCATTTTTTCAGTGTGGTAATCACACGTGAGGCTAATGAAAAGTTTCACCATGAGATCAGCGGTCATGTGGCCGAGTTTTTGCGTCCCTATCGCCAGGATACTTGCCTGCTAGGCCGCATTACAAGCGAGGAGGATTATAAGTTCCTAATTAAGCGGGTAAGTCGATCCCTTTGTTGATACAAAATATATTTTATATTAATAAAATATCCTCGCTAGCTGAGTCACCATATAACGACCAAGGAGATGCGCTACTGTGAGGTGTCCGGCAATCCTTTGGCCTGCACAGAGTCGGTCAAGCACAAGTCTTATGATTTTATCAAGCAATATATGCGCAAGAAGGGACCCGTCTATAAGAAGCCCGTGGACAATAGGCTCATCTAAAGCTACACTTAATATTATTTAACTCAAAAGGATTGCATATATATTATAAATACTCTTAATTTACTTAACTTCTTAAGTATAAACTACACTTTTTTTTCTTTAGGCTATAAAGAATTATTTTCTAAGAGACATTTAAACCCGTTGGAAGTTATATAAAAGTATCTGCTATTTTTTTCGTTTAGTTCGTGCCAAATGAAATTATGTTTTTGAAACATTTGAGCTCTTGAATTATGAATTGCATTTTGATTTGTGCCAAATGGAACTAGTTTTCAAAATTATATTTCAAACAATTATTAGTTAACCTTTAAACATACATTTAAATAAATCTGATTTGGTAATAAAGCATGAGCAAACCACACAATATTATTTCAAAGTCGAATAATAAATAAATACAGCAAGTTTTTGAAGGTAAACCGGTTCGAATCTGGACCTAACACACTTACAGAAGTATATTTTCAGGAATTATTTGGAATGAGCCTGCACGATCATAAAATATATATATATATATATATTTGTGACCTTTAAGTTAGTATAGATGATTTTGTATTCCATTCTGAGATCAGAGTTTCAAAATAAAAGCGCAATATTTTCACATAAATGTATTAGAAAACTAGATTTATAGTGCATAAAAGACATTTATCTCTTCTCTTTTACGAAACAAGCAAAAGAGAAACAAAATATTCTCACAAACCATTTTATGTGAGCACTTCCAGGAATGACGAAAGACTAGTTACTATATCTGGTCAGAAATTCTCTTGCACATATACATGTGTACACACATACATACATATATTGAATGTTGCTCTCTTTTGTAGAGAGAAGTCCAAAGCTTATGCTTTATTCTTCATTATTTAAAGCTGTGTTATGCAGTGTGAGTTATTCAATTGAAAAGTCACCTATTGACCTACTTAGTACTCAATTCCATCTGATTTCGAATGAACATTTACTAAATGCAACAAAACAGAGACATAATCAATGAGATCCATTTTGCATTGAATTATACTCGTATGTATGCACACTGGCAATACTCGTACCTGCCCACAACCGCCCACAAAACGCAATAGCTGGCTCTCTGAGAGTGTTTACTAAAAATAGCAGCAGAGACCCGCTCACTCGCACACACGCACACAATCATAGGTAAACACAGACACGTCGCAATGATCGTAAAGAACGAGAGACAGGGAGAGTACAGAGAGCAATCTCTCGCTCTCAGCAAACAAGTTTGAACAACTCGCTAAACCTGATTTTCCACCCGTCTCAGAGAGATTGGAGGCCGAGTCAGTTTCACCAAATTGCTGCAACACTTCGCACGTTCCAAGCGGAACGATTTTCGGCTGTTTGTGTGCCTAAAAACCTGCAGCAAATTTATAAAATAATATAAAAACAAAATTCCAGGTACACAAGAGATTTATATATTAGCATTTATGCATTTAATGTGCACTCTCACTCTCTATATATATATTAATATATATAGGAGTATTTATATTTAAGTGTATATTATTATTTTATTTAATTTTGTTTTCAGGCATTGCCATAGCAAAAACGAACGGAGAGGGAGGTAAGAAAGAGCGAGAGAGTGAGAGCGGAAACGCAAGCGCCAGAGAGACCGTTAGTGTGAATGAACGGATCTGAAACTGAGCAAATGTCTGACGTAAGTAAAAATTAGTTTTTATTTATCAGTTTGTGGGATATTATTTTCGTTTTCTACGACTATACGAGAAACAACTCTAGGAGAGCTTGTAAAAGAAGTTATGCATACATACAATACATATATATTATATATATATATACAGATACATATTCATATGTATGTTCAGCTTTGAATGGCAAAGTTTTAGAGGTTAGACAGAGGAAAATTTCGGTTTTCTAATTCAATGAATGTAAATCTTGTTCATTTTTAAGCTTTCCTGAGCTTTCAACTGTTTAAATATTTTTTAATTTGTAGTTTGCAGTTGCTAATTGGCCAACATTTAAATAAAAATTGTTACCCATTTGGAAACGAGTTTTTTTTTATAATTTTATGGCCGAGCATGAGCTACTACTAATTAAATAGAGTATCAATATTTAAATTTGTGACTAGCTCATTTTGCAACTCTTCTGCGATATCTGAGAGTTCATAATTATAGGGTATCTTATTGCAGAGTAGTGATAGGTTCGATGATAAGCAGAGTAGTATAATTTGATATAATCTTGGAATTGTGGTGGGTTTCTTTCAGGATGATAGCAGTCAATACGGCGGCAGTGGCAGCAGTTCTCAGCGCATACGAAACGTTCTGACGCTCGAGGAGCGCGTCGAGGCCATACGCCAATATGATATAGTGCCCATGTACAGTAAAGTGGCCAAGAACTTTAACTGTGGCTGGGAGCAAATCAAGAGCATTGTCCAAAATCGGGAACCCATTCTGGAATTCTACGAAGCGACGCGACACAATCCAAAGCATCCCAATTCAAAGTTCGAGGAGCTGCGCAAACGCAAATTGAACTTTCTAGGCCATTGCCTATATGAGTATATACAGCGTGCCCAGTATTATCTGCATGCTGATATTAATGAGGAGCTGATACGCACCAAGGCCCTGGAATTTCAGACCCTTATGGGCATAGACAATTTTACACCGAACAAGGTAATTTTTTAGTGCTGTCAAAAAATGACAGTTGGCAATCTGTATATTCTCTCTTTTACAATACTAAAATAATTCTGCTTTACAGCACTGGATCAATCACTTTAAGGCCGCGTACAACATTACTCTCTCGAATCGCCAGATTTTAATGACACGGAAGCCACCACGTTCCTTGGAGTTGCGTGATATTATGTCGTACTGTGGCAAAAACACTTCCACATCGGACAATAGCTCTAAGCCAGCGGAGGAAATTTCTGTTGCTGCTGCTACTGCTGCTGTCGGTGCCAGGACTTCGAGCCCTCCTCCAGCTGCCACTGCTATTCTTCTCAATGCATCAACAACAACTGGAAATGCGGCACAACTCTCACCTCGTAAAATCGTAGATATACGGTCTTTATATCGCACTAGGACTCTGGTAGTTACAAACAGTGAAAATCAGGCAACGCTGGATGAAGTGCAGCTGCGGCGCAAGCGGAAGATTAACTTTCTGGAGAAGGCGTTGTATGAGTATATCTCACGGTCGCAGTTTCATCACAAGAACAAGGGGCGCTTGGATGTGGATCATTTACGCGAGGTGGCCATTAATCTGCGTGATATACTCAAAATTGAGAACTTCTTTCCGGATCGGACCTGGTTTAATCACTTTAAGAGCCACTACAATTTTAGCTTCTCCCAGGGCGTACCCCTAACGGGTCGACGTGTGCCGCTCTCGCTTGACCTGCGCGATATTGTCAGCTACTGTGGCAGGCATGAGCAGAGGGAACAGCCTTTGGGTAGCATAACTCTAACGCCCAAGGAAACGGAGCCGCAGCGTTTTATTCATTTGCCTATGCTCGAACCCAAACCAGAGCCTACTGTCCATGAAGTTGTCGACGATGAGGATGATTGTGTGGCCATTGAAGTGCCCACTGAGCTTATCGAAATCAAAGATGATGATGAGGAGCAGGAGAAACCAGCAGCTACAGCAGCCAATAAGCGTACTCAACCTAAGCGACCTACAGCAAGTGCTTCTTCTGCGCAACCCCCACACTTCAAAATCCAAAAAATAGAATCCCTGAACACTTCTGCACTAAATGCGGCTTACCACTACTCCGGGGATAGCGTTGAACCCGAGCTGCCACGCAACGTGCAGAGCTATAAGGATGCTCTGCAACTGCTGAAGCCACTCGAAGAATTCGCCCTGCTGGAAGAGAATTATCGTGCAATTGGTCTGCTCACTCAACTGGAGAAGATTTTCGAAACTGCTGTCAAATCGAAACAGAATGGCAACAATTCCCAGTAGACTGATTTATGGCCAGCTGCAATCCTTAACTAAAATTTGACCAAAAATTAATATGCTGATGTCAGGAGTTTAACTGGCTTTAGTTTGATAAGTTATTGTATTGTACGTTACCTATTTAATAGTATATATCGGATTAAATATATCTAATAGTAAATATCGGACTATATATATGTATTACGAGGTCGGTTCCAAGCGAAACGATTTTCGGCTGTTTGTGTGCCTAAAAACCTGCAGCAAATTTATAAAATAATATCAAAATTCCAGGTTTATGCATCTCTCTATATATAGTATATATATATATATCTATATATACTATACATATGTATAGGAGTCTTTCTATTCGCATACATTTTTATTTTATTTAACTTTTTTTTGAGGCATTGCCATAGCAAAAATAAGCGAAGAGGAGGTAAAAAAGAGCGGGAGAGTGAGAGTGAGAGTGAAAACGCGAGCGCCAGAGTGACCGTTCGGATCTGAAACTAATTGAATAGAGTTATATAGGCACCTAGGTCAAGTGTTCTTTGTAAAAAGTAAAAATTACATCAAAGTAGGCCAGGAGCTTTGCTTTGAATCAAAAATATTCCCATTTCTAAACGTATAAGTTTCAATAAGAAAAATAAACGCCGGAAGAAACATTTCTATTTACGAGGAGTCACTCCATCAGTATTAAATTTGTGAGTAGCTCATACTGCAACTCTTCCGCGATATCTGAGAGTTCATTATTATTATTTAGAATTTTATTGCAGTTCGGGTAAATATAAATCTTGGAATTGTGATGCCTTTCTTTCAGGATGATAGCAGTCCTTACGGCGGCAGTGACACCAGTTCTCAGCGCATACGAAAACTTCTGACGCTCGAGGAGCGCGTCGAGGCCATACGCCTATATGATATAGTGCCCAAGTACAGTGAAGTGGCCAAGAACTTTAAGTGTGGCTCGGGGCAAATCAAGAGCATTGTCCAAAATCGGGAACCCATTCTGGGATTCTACGAAGCAACGCGACACCAATCAAAGGCCCTGGAATTGCAGAAACTTGTGGGCATAGACAATTTTACACCGAACAAGGTAATTTTATAGTGTGTCGTACAATAGCCGAATGTATTCGGATTTTTACAGAGTATAATCAGGGAGGAGGCATATATTATATTCCCTATTCTCTTTTCTCTAGCGAAGTAAAGAGCTAAGACTATATCTATGTCTCTCAAATCTCTCGGTTTTTGTCTGTCCATATTCTTGAATTGGGGGTATCAAGTTCAGATATTGCTTAAAATATAGTTATTAAATTCATCCAGTAGTTCTCTGTTCAGAAATGATTAAAGTCCAACGACTATATATTAAAGCTGCCATGGGAAGATTGTCCTTTTCATCGAATTTATTATTTAATTCCTGAAACTGCTAAAAATGATTTACAAGCTGTCAAAAAAAGACAATTGGCAATCTGCAGATTCTCTTTCACAATACTAAAATAATTCTGTTTTACAGCACTTGGTCAATCCATTTAAGGCACCGTACAACACAACCTTCTTGAAAAGCCCGATTTTAGTGCCAAGCGATATTATGTCCTACTTTGGCACTTACGCATCGGGCAATAGCCCTAGCACAGGCGAGGAAAGTCAGGATGGTTCTAGTGCGGATTATACTGCGGATTCTACTGAGGATTCATGGACTCTGCGCCTTCCCCCAGCTGCCGCTGCTGTTCTTCTCGATGGAAATGGAAATGCGGCACTCACACCTCGTACAATCGAAGATACACGGCCTCCACATCCCACTAGAACTCAGCTGGATGGTATAGAGCTGTGGCGCACGCGCAAGATTAACTTTCTGGAGAAGGCGTTGTATGAGTATATCGCACGCTCGCAGTTTCATCGCAAGAGGCAGGGGCAGTTGGATGTGGATCATATACGCCAGGTGGCCATTGATCTACGTGACATACTCAAAATTGACAACTTCTATCCGGATCGCACCTGGTTCAATCAGTTCACGAGCCGCTACCATTTTAGCTTCGCCCAGGGCTTATCTCCATCGCGTAGACGTCTACCGCTCTCAATGGACTTATACGATATTGTCAGCTACTGTGGCATCCATGAGCAGAGGGATCCGCCATTGGGCAGGACTACTCGTACAATGACCAGGGGAAGGCAAACGCGTCGTTTTATTCATTTGCCTGTGGCGGAACCCAATGTACCGCCTATAGTCCATGAAGTGATAGGCTATGAGGACGATTGTGAAATCATTGAAGTGCCCACAGAGATTATCGAAATCGAAGATGATGACGAGGAGGACGAGGAGCCGCCAGCAGCTGCACCTGTAGCAGCCAAGAAGCGTACTCAACCTAAGCGTCGTGCAGCAAGTGCTTCTTCTGCGCAGCCCCCACCCTTCAAAATCCGTAGAATTGAATCCGAGAACACTGCTCCACTAAATGAGGTTGAACCAGAGCTGCCACGCAACGTGCAGAGCTATGAGGATGCTCTGCAACTGCTGAAGCCACTCGAAGAATTCGCCCTGATGCAGGAGAATTATCGTGCAATTGGTCTGCTCACTCAACTGGAGAAGATTTTCGAAACTGCTGCCAAGTCGCAAGAGAATGGCAACAATTCCGAGTAGACTGATTTGTGGCCAGTTGCAATACTTAACTAAAATTTGACCAAAAATTAATATGCTGATGTCAGGAGTTTAACTGGCTTTAGTTTGATAAGTTATTGTATTGTACGTTACCTATTTAATAGTATATATCGGATTAAATATATCTAATAGTAAATATCGGACTATATATATGTATTACGAGGTCGGTTCCAAGCGGAACGATTTTCGGCTGTTTGTGTGCCTAAAAACCTGCAGCAAATTTATAAAATAATATCAAAATTCCAGGTTTATGCATCTCTCTATATATAGTATATATATATATATCTATATATACTATACATATATATAGGAGTCTTTCTATTCGCATACATTTTTATTTTATTTAACTTTTTTTTGAGGCATTGCCATAGCAAAAATAAGCGAAGAGGAGGTAAAAAAGAGCGGGAGAGTGAGAGTGAGAGTGAAAACGCGAGCGCCAGAGTGACCGTTCGGATCTGAAACTAATTGAATAGAGTTATATAGGCACCTAGGTCAAGTGTTCTTTGTAAAAAGTAAAAATTACATCAAAGTAGGCCAAGAGCTTTGCTTTGAATCAAAAATATTCCCATTTCTAAACGTATAAGTTTCAATAAGAAAAATAAACGCCGGAAGAAACATTTCTATTTACGAGGAGTCACTCCATCAGTATTAAATTTGTGAGTAGCTCATACTGCAACTCTTCCGCGATATCTGAGAGTTCATTATTATTATTTAGAATTTTATTGCAGTTCGGGTAAATATAAATCTTGGAATTGTGATGCCTTTCTTTCAGGATGATAGCAGTCCTTACGGCGGCAGTGACACCAGTTCTCAGCGCATACGAAAACTTCTGACGCTCGAGGAGCGCGTCGAGGCCATACGCCTATATGATATAGTGCCCAAGTACAGTGAAGTGGCCAAGAACTTTAAGTGTGGCTCGGGGCAAATCAAGAGCATTGTCCAAAATCGGGAACCCATTCTGGGATTCTACGAAGCAACGCGACACCAATCAAAGGCCCTGGAATTGCAGAAACTTGTGGGCATAGACAATTTTACACCGAACAAGGTAATTTTATAGTGTGTCGTACAATAGCCGAATGTATTCGGATTTTTACAGAGTATAATCAGGGAGGAGGCATATATTATATTCTCTATTCTCTTTTCTCTAGCGAAGTAAAGAGCTAAGACTATATCTATGTCTCATATTCTTGAATTGGGGGTATCAAGTTCAGATATTGCTTAAAATATAGTTATTAAATTCATCCAGTAGTTCTCTGTTCAGAAATGATTAAAGTCCAACGACTATATATTAAAGCTGCCATGGGAAGATTGTCCTTTTCATTGAATTTATTATTTAATTCCTGAAACTGCTTAAAAATGATTTACAAGCTGTCAAAAAAAGACAATTGGCAATCTGCAGATTCTCTTTCACAATACTAAAATAATTCTGTTTTACAGCACTTGGTCAATCCATTTAAGGCACCGTACAACACAACCTTCTTGAAAAGCCCGATTTTAGTGCCAAGCGATATTATGTCCTACTTTGGCACTTACGCATCGGGCAATAGCCCTAGCACAGGCGAGGAAAGTCAGGATGGTTCTAGTGCGGATTATACTGCGGATTCTACTGAGGATTCATGGACTCTGCGCCTTCCCCCAGCTGCCGCTGCTGTTCTTCTCGATGGAAATGGAAATGCGGCACTCACACCTCGTACAATCGAAGATACACGGCCTCCACATCCCACTAGAACTCAGCTGGATGGTATAGAGCTGTGGCGCACGCGCAAGATTAACTTTCTGGAGAAGGCGTTGTATGAGTATATCGCACGCTCGCAGTTTCATCGCAAGAGGCAGGGGCAGTTGGATGTGGATCATATACGCCAGGTGGCCATTGATCTACGTGACATACTCAAAATTGACAACTTCTATCCGGATCGCACCTGGTTCAATCAGTTCACGAGCCGCTACCATTTTAGCTTCGCCCTGGGCTTATCTCCATCGCGTAGACGTCTACCGCTCTCAATGGACTTATACGATATTGTCAGCTACTGTGGCATCCATGAGCAGAGGGATCCGCCATTGGGCAGGACTACTCGTACAATGACCAGGGGAAGGCAAACGCGTCGTTTTATTCATTTGCCTGTGGCGGAACCCAATGTACCGCCTATAGTCCATGAAGTGATAGGCTATGAGGACGATTGTGAAATCATTGAAGTGCCCACAGAGATTATCGAAATCGAAGATGATGACGAGGAGGACGAGGAGCCGCCAGCAGCTGCACCTGTAGCAGCCAAGAAGCGTACTCAACCTAAGCGTCGTGCAGCAAGTGCTTCTTCTGCGCAGCCCCCACCCTTCAAAATCCGTAGAATTGAATCCGAGAACACTGCTCCACTAAATGAGGTTGAACCAGAGCTGCCACGCAACGTGCAGAGCTATGAGGATGCTCTGCAACTGCTGAAGCCACTGAAGAATTCGCCCTGATGCAGGAGAATTATCGTGCAATTGGTCTGCTCACTCAACTGGAGAAGATTTTCGAAACTGCTGCCAAGTCGCAAGAGAATGGCAACAATTCCGAGTAGACTGATTTGTGGCCAGTTGCAATACTTAACTAAAATTTGACCAAAAATTAATATGCTGATGTCAGGAGTTTAACTGGCTTTAGTTTGATAAGTTATTGTATTGTACGTTACCTATTTAATAGTATATATCGGATTAAATATATCTAATAGTAAATATCGGACTATATACATGTATTACGAGGACTGCTTCATGTATTTTGGTTATTACCATAGCACCTATATATATATATATATAAGAAAACTCGAATTGTACTAAAGCTTATTCCAAAATTTTTAAATTAGAGCACAAATTTCAACGAGAATCTACACTATTTCAAAACTTAATATCAAATTAGGGAACTTCAGGGCATTTATGTTTTCCAAATTTGAAAATTATTCGAGAATTTTTCCTTTGATTTTTGATACTAAAATACCAACTTTAATTATTATTTTGGTTTCAATATTTATCTATATCTTTTTGGGAAATTTGCTGTATAATATCGTTATAATATCGTAAAATATCATTTAAGGATAGGAGAAAGGAGAGTTGTAATGCCCGAGTTCTCTGCAAGAATCTCAACTTTTTGGAGAAAGAAATTGGATCCGAGCTTTATATAGTTTGCTTTGATTCATGGATTGCTTTCTGAGAGTATTTTTAATTAGAATTTGAGCAACACGAAAGTATATTCCATTAGCTGGTAGCTATAGCCACAATCAGATTATAGCAAATCACGTAAGCAGGTGCTACATACGTTCAGGTGTAACGAACATGCTCAGGTTACATAATCCTTCTGCCCCTCCCTCACCACAAAAAGGAGGGGGGGAATAAAAAAAGAAAGAAACGTACAATCAGCGCTTAAACTTTACGTTCGTTTCCCTGTAAAACTTTACGCGTCCTGCCGTCCATTTGGAGCTGGAAGATGGAAGCAGATGAAATGACCTGCAGCATCGTTGATAGGGGAAGATGATGGGGTATAATGGTATGATGGTATGATGGGTATGTCATATGGGGGTTACAGTAAGTCGAATCAGAAAGAGGGCGAAAGCGAGCGCATTGAACGTGCGTGGAACGGAGCGCTGTAGGTGCTACATCAATTTCAGATGGCTAGAATAACCGGGTGGCAGGCGAGCGAAAAGGGAGCAGCAGCATCCCAGCTAGGGACCTTGCACAGATACACACACACACACACTAATACACACACACACACCCATACATATACGCATAGAGATGAAGCTACGATTACACAACGTCCTTATATAGCTGGGAGCATTGCACAGAGACGTCGCCGTCAACGTCCTCAGTTAAGGCAAAGTTTCATTTTACAACCCTCCTCAGCAGCAGCGGGAGCGGCCACAGCAGCAGCAGGACTTTCATTTCAAGGATTTCCGACCAACGTCAGAAGTCGTCGAGCAACGGCCTGACTATAGCTGACTAACATATAGAAAACCTACTAGTGTAGGTTAGGTGCTTCAAGCGGGAACCTCGCCAAAGATATAAAACCGAAAACCCAAAAAAGGAAAGAAAAGGGCACAAACTGGAATAGAAGAAGCAACATCAATGCAAAAACGACAACATCAACAACGGAGTCGTCTCTGGAGCCGCTGCGACTCAGGTTACCAAAGAACAAAAAAAAAAAATAAAACTAAAATTGAAGCCCCAGCGCATTGAGAGTTCTGACATAAAACCCCGAAAGCCAAAATGAAAAGGACTTAAGGCCATACGAGGGTGTAGGGTATAGGTAGCTTATATATAGTACAGTATATGAAATACACATGAATTTGACCAAGGAAAGCTACCTGTGCACACATAGATACAGCGTCATGTGTCCGAGAACACCACCTGTCAGGGATTATCCAGGAAACATTCCCAAAAGGGGGTTGCTAGGGCTTCGGGCCATATAGCTCTACAGCCTCGAAATTAGTCTTTAATATATAGCCTAAAGATATATTTTGAATTCATTTCCAGTTTTAGAGTAGGTTATTATTATTATTCATGACATAATAATACTTGTTAATGAATCATTTCAAAGACGTTAACTCGTTTCTCATATATAAACTGACTCATATTTCCGACATTCCAGAAGTAAGCCGATTTATTTTCTCAATAGACTACGTACACGAGCATCTTCGAGATATATTTTGGATTAATGATCTTTTAATTATTATTATTACGTGATTATTTATGAAAGTAAACTTGTTTCTCTTTGACTTTACTTTACTCTTTAATACATTATCTGTTTTAACTTTCAATATAGATATTTTTGGGCTTAAATTACACTGCTATATTTATATATTATATATTTATTGTTAAATAAGTAAACTTGTTTTTCGTATATACAAGTAAACCTGATCCATATTTCCAACATTCCAATCAGCGTTTTAAATAGAAGTATATCTTGGTTGGCCGATCTTTCGCTTCCTTCACAAGAAATCATTAATTAAATGATGTCATTTACCTTTCTATAGATATATTTATTTGAGGTCTGAAGATCTTCAATTATATTGGTTCATTAATCAAGTAATCATCCATAAAAGTGAACTTGTTTTTTATATATATTCGTACCAATTTATATATATATATATATATATGTGTATAAAGAACATTCCAGGTCTTATCTCTTACTTTTCAATAGATTTTATATATACGCCTGCCGCTATATTTAGTTCAGTTTGTATCTGTTTGTGTGTGTATATATATCAAATCGATTCTTTTTAAGGCCGCCCATCCATAAACATAAATCTCTTGACGTTGCTCTCGGCTCAACCAAAACCAAAACCAAAACCAAAACCAAAACCAAACCAAAAGCAATCCCAACCCGACCCCTGCCCCTATATCAGCATGCCATAATCGATGCCATTGTATACCCAAAATGAATTGAGCTCTCGCATAGTAGAGTCCAAAAAAACAGTAAACCCGAATCGAATCGAATCGAATCGAACCCCGAATCCCGAACCCCGTTCGAGGTTATCGTCCAAGACTATACGAATAATAGTAGTCGGGCATAGATATAGATACAATGCCGATGCCGAAGCCGATGCCGATGTTCAGATACATATACAGAACGTAAAGCATGAGAGGCGGGGCGATAACTGATGGTGAGTGGCGGGTCGAAATGTCGATGTCGATGTCGAAACGAGTCTGAAATTTAGTCTCGAGTCTTGATACTCGAGTCTGAGTCTGAGTCTTGGTCTGGGTCTGGGTCTGAGTATCTGTAGTACCTCGACATCGACAGAGCAGCTGCTTTATACTCGTAACTCGCGCCATCGTTGTTACTTCTTAAGTATTTGGGCCTAAGCCTCTTGGGTTTTGAAAAAATGCTCCGTTTGCTCCGATGTTTTTTGCCTTTATTGTTGTTGTGCACACGACTTGGCATTGCTTCAATTCCATAGGCATCGTTGAAAAACCCAGACGATGATGGCACTTGAGCATCGCAGCCTCCAGTTTGCTTTAGACTCTAGGGGGAAGTCGTAATGCGGCGGGTTTTTGCTCCTCCTTGTCCCTGCAACTCCTCCAGCTTTTCAAGATGATGATGATGACGATGAGGATGATGAGGATGATGATGCTTTCAGCTTTCAGTTTTCAGTCATGCGCTAGTATAACCGAGCAACCCGCACATTCGGATTCATTCGGTTGTTCAATCGTTCGTTCTGCTGGCACAGCTTTCGATAGATGCTAATCTATCTTTATTGTACAAAGATGTCGAGAGGATGTGTCTGCGAATTGGGTTTGGAGAATGAGAATGGGAGAATGGGGAGAACGGGAAAATGGGGAACGGGAACGGGAACGGGATTGAGATTGGGAATGGGAAACAGAGAACGGGGAATGTCAGTCGCTAAAGGTACGACAGTCAGTTGTTTAGTTGTTCTGACTCTTTTTCGGGGGCTGCTATAAATATAAATGGTCTTTGGGCATTCGTATGTATTGGATTTCATTTGGGTTCGATTTTGGTATGAAGTTCATTTTAGGGAAACCAACATATATGTATACGTATATACATATACAGACATATTTTTGGAAAGGTATTATATGTGCATTATGTGGTTTTGTTAGAATTCAATTTCCTCTCTCTCTCTCTCTCTCGCTCTGCTCTGCTCTGCTCAGCTTTGCACAGCTCTGCTCCGTTTACAGGTACAGTTGAGTTGTATAGAAATTAGTTACTGATTTTTCGACTAGTAGAACTTAGAATTACTCTAACTTCTATATAGATAAGCTGAGAAGGTTCTCAGTAATTAATTAACGATCACTACGTCAGAGATATTCATTCTATATTAATTATTGTTTTTCCCGTAGAGCTTTTTTCCCGCGAAGCTTAATTTTTTTCCCCCATTTAAATATAATTTGATAATATTGTCGTAAAACCGTAAATTACAGTGACCTCATGACCGCAGCTTATTCATTGATAGATTCTCTAAAGCATTTGGTAGATCATTTACAAGATTCTGAGTCAACAACTCGCGATCGTTGAAATACCCTGACGAGGGTTGTTCGGAATATTATCTGCATATGGGATATACTTATAGATACCTCTACATATATATTTATATTCACATTAAATCGGAATTGTGTAAAATTGGCTAGAATCAGTCATACGAATGCAGAATTTCCTCTCCCAGCTAGCTTAGTAACTCAGTCATTTAGAATTATATTATTTTCAGTTAAAATATGGAATAGGCTTATATACTCTGTGAAATTTGGTAAAAAGAGTATATCAGAATCGTATATAAACCCAATGTGCGCCAAGATTATGTGTAGAGTAAAGGATCAGCATCAGGTTCACTCGCCTCAATTCTTATCCATAATCTACAGATCGGGTTTTTTTTTTTCTTTTCTTAAATGATCGGATATACTGAACGTTGCTTATACGGAATTCAGTTTTCCAGTTTCAGTTTCAGTTCCAATTCGAATTCCAGTTTTCCAGCATCAGCCACCAAATTGAAACTGAGCAAACGACGGGTAAAAAAATAAATCGAATGGCAGGCCAGAATACGAATACAACACGAGAGATATAAAGCCCAGATATGGAAATGGCAATAAACTCGTAGCAGCATTGAACATACATAGGAGACGAGGGAATTGGGATTACTAAATGACGCTGGCGTCGACGTCGCTGTCGCTGTCGGCGTTGACGCCGGCGCTGACGCTGGCATCGCAGTCAGCGTTAAACTGAACGAGGGCACTGGCACCGGGCATTGGAAGAGGCAAAGGAAATTACGAGGAAAAATTCAGGTCCCTATGGTGCTTTTTGGGTGCGACAGACAGCGCATAGGAATAGATACACCGGTACAAATATATATATATATAATATATAATATATATATATATATATATATATATGTGTACACCTACATACATATATACACACAGGGAAAAATTGAGCTGCAGGCATCGCATATAGATTATAATGCGCACAATGCGAGAGCAAGATGTAGAGATACGAGAGTCGAGATATTTTCAACTTCCATTGAGACCGGGACGCTCTGGACACAGCACCGAGGGCAAGCCCCGGTCATAATCAGGGAAAAAAGAAGAAGAACAACAAGAAGGAAAAAGGTAATGGAAAAATACTATCGCTCGGGTCGTTGTCAGGGATATGGCATCATGAAAAGGGACAACATTGAGCAGGACATTCAGAACTTTTGTACAGGAGGAGCAGGAGCAGAATGAGAAGGAGGAGGAGGAGGCGAGCTGTGGTCTGCAGGGTTTTCAGTTTCACTGAGTTTCAGTTCAATATAATACATGAGCATAATAAATTCTATGGCTAAATCCCCGCTCTGTAGAAAAAGGTCATAATAGATGAGCTTTTTTTTTTCAAGGAGTCTTGCTGTACGAGAAAGTGTGAGTGTGTGTGTGTGTGTGTGTGTGTAATATTACAGCTGTATATATGTATATATATGTGAGTGTATGTGCGTATGTATGTATTTTATACCGGTCGTAATCATTCGGTTTTTGTGTAAAACGCAAAAGGAAAGGTCATTTTCTTCGCTCGTTTGCTCAGCTCGTTTTCGAAAGGTTGCCAAAGGGCTTACAGTTCTGCCCACACCAAAAAGGACGACCCAAAAAGCATTTGAAAAGTTTTGCTTTTGCTGGTCAGTCGATACTCGCCGACTCGTCCAAGCTGCACAAAATATAATGTATATTAATGTCGAGTCATCGTCAGGAAAACGGAAAACTGAAAGCGTAGCTCCCCACCACCACCACCACCACCCACCCATCCAACTGGAAGCTGTGTGGTTTCATACCTTTGCTAATACTTTTATATATGTATGAATGCACATAATATATATATATATATATAAATATTTATATATAACTATGTGTATTTTTCAACCACCAAATAACAGAATTCAATCCAATCCGTAGTAAACCAAACCAAACCAAAACCAAATCCAATCCAATCGTATCGAACCGAACCGAACCCAAGCCGAACCCAAACTGTAAGCTTTACCCATTTCTACTACACTATTTCTCGTATTTCTCGGCTGAGATGCTTATATTAAAACTAATCCATCAAATTGCTTTGGGCGACCCACAACTACAACGATAATGGGTTTAACTACAACACGTTTATAGTTTATTTTCCTTCAGTTTTTGCTGCTTCTGCCGCCTTTCTTGTTATTATTCGTGCGAACGAACCCGAACCCAAACCCAAACTCAAACCCAAACCCGGCCAGAGCAGAGCAATACTTCAACTTACTGCTACAACAGATATACACACATCTCAGTGGTATCAACTTCTCAGCATCTTTTAGATAGCTCTATGTATGCACGAGTTTGTACTTAAGTCCATACATATACTCGTATTCCCTCTCTCTATGATTGTGTGTGTGTGTGTGTGGTGTGTGTGTGTGGTGTGTGTGTGTGTGAATTGAAAAAGATGTTGGCGTAGAATGGATTTTTCTGTATGTATACGATAGTCTATACATATTTTTATATATATAAATCATATATATATATATATATAGCATATATTGAAGTTGCTTTTACGGATATGTACGAGTATAAAAAAGTATAATAATGACCTGGGAACCGAATGTATCTTTTAGCTCACGACTGATGATTGAAGACGCACAATGTGGGTAGCATACGAGTACGAATATGAGTACTCCGTATTCGTATTCGTATTCGTATTCGTATTCGCATTCGTTTATACGGAAACTTGTTTAATTTGGCGTGATGCCGAACCAAAAAAATTATATTAATAATAATAACAATAATCTTATTTATCGCACTATATTTGCCCAGCCATTGGGTTGGACCAAAATAATGTGCTAATTATTTGAGAGATCTGTGGAAGAGAGCGCAGTATTATGTAAGAATTAAGACCTAGAAAATAGCTGCTGATATATTTCATTAGTTTTTTCTAGCAGTAATCAAATGTAGTTTCTCGTTTTTATATATATTTCTCTATAGCCGAGTTACCTGAGGTTGCCTATGTATATGGTAAGGTTTTATTGAAGTAGCATCATACAAAAAAAATACCCTGAAATCTTGCTATAGTAGAGAACCAGGCAACAGGCTACTCATAGACATATTTCAGCAGGGTTTTCTAGAAAAACTCGCAGGTAGTTGTTCGTTTTTGAACACAGGGGAAGCTGGCTGAGATCGGGATCTGATAATAAAATATGAAGGTAAACTAAAAATGCTGTGTACCTAAAGAGAAACTCAATAGAGGTCCATGCCAATGACGTATCCGATTCGAAAAGATATAAGAATAATACCCTAAAATGGCTGACGATACGAGTATGTGTGTGTGTATGTACATATATGTATATGGGGGTATACGAAAACAGATACATAAATATAAATATATTTAGGATTTATAGCGAGCATTAAGCGTCTATATATATTATAGCTATACATATCGAGATACACGCACACTCGCACACCCCGCATACTATATCATTAAAATAGCGAATAATATTTGTCTGACGGGCGCTACGTCTCTATGCCTCTGAAATCCCACTAGAGCATTGCTATATGTGAGCATACGAGCTAAAAAACATCCCGAACCCGGACCCGAACCCCTATCCATAACCGAAACCAAGACCCGAATAAACGAGACGAACAGCAGCCCCCTTCCAAAATTGTAGCGCCGGCTATGGTTTGGGGGCATAAACCCAAGGGTCCATAGAGAAAAAGCACCCCAAACATCGTATAAACTTCGGGAATAAATGAACGAACGACCGACTGACTGACTGACTGGGTGACTGGCTGACTGACTGAGGGACTGTCAGTTTGCCCGTATTGCCGCTAGCTCGTCGTATTTACTTTGCACGTCTAACGCTGACTGCGACGGCGACTGCGACAGCGACAGCGACGTCAACTTCAAGAGGTATTCTGCCCGTCCTTGCCGCATACCTTACGTCCCAGACCCCTGCCAGAGCCATGGCTTGACGACGGTATCTTTTGCTTGCGCTGCTTGCTCGGTTGGTTTTTGGTTTGGTTTGGCCTGGCTTGTTTGGGATTAAATATTTCCTATAGATGGGAAAAACGAGTCGGTCGGGTCGGTCGGTCGGTCGAGTCGCTGCGCTGCGCTGGCGATGTTGTCGCTAGTTTCGTATATTTCACTTTGTGTTGAACGTTCGTCCAAAGCGGTTCTCACAGCGCGTGCAACATTTTTTTTTTTCTCGGATTCGGATTCAATATGATTTTGACACTGTTTTAGTTCCGATAATTACTATATATATATATATATATAAATTAATATATATATATATATTTATAGATAGAAATAAATAAACGAGTCTGTTCAAGTGAAGTTCATTCAGTAATCGCTAAATACGGCAATGTGAGTACCACTGTGCGAATGTGTAATCTGTTTTTGTTGTGTGCCTGTGGCTCGACGATGTAAACAAACGGGGTCTTGAGATTCTGCCCGGCCTCTGCCGCTGCTACTGCTGGCTGCTGGCTGCTGCCACTGTTTCTCTTTCTGTTTGTGTGCAATTAAAAAAGCGGCACAACGCGGCGCAGCACGACGCGTCGTGGCGCCGGCTTCGTCATCCTCATCGGCATTTGCATGCCATGCCACACGCGGTGGCAACCAGCAACAGCAGCCAGCAACAGCAGGCAGCAGCCAGCAGACAGCAGCAAGTGTTTGTATGGGTATTTAAAAATGTTTGCGGGCCGCGTTTGTTATTGTTTGCCAGCCACCGTTGTTAGACTACGCGTCGGCGCTGCGGCTGCGGCTGCGACAGCGACACCGACAGCGACGGCGACGTTGACTGCGATTTGTTTTGGTTTTTGGCTCGTTGATTGTTTTGGTTTCACACTGCTTTTATTTTGCTTGCTTGTTTTGATTTTCGCGCTTCTTTCTGCACTGTGCCTGATAATAGTACATCGACCTTGACAGCCGTTGACCTTTATCACACTGTTATCACACTGGACTACATTTTCCCACTAAACTTTGTGCCCTTTAAGTCATCATATTAATTTATGTCGCCTAACTCTTTAGTTCCGCTTCCTCTATGCCTAGCACCTTTATTAACTATCGAATCCTGTATAAATCTTATTTTATTTCTTATCACTTCTTATGAGAAATCTTAACCAGATCTTGGGAAAGTATACCTAAGTTAATCAGCTAAAGCTTAAGTAATTTGGAATAACATATAGTCCCAATACAGATGCTAAGTGAAGAGGGAATATAACAGAGAAAGAGAACAGTTGAGCAACCTCTTTATAAAGTCAATTATTCCCAGAAAAGTTCTCTTTAATTACTAATGACTATTAAGTCAATTTCAAAGATGAATTTCACTCCAAAACGATGACTCTACAAATCTAACTCCGCTGTATTATTCGCCTTATTTAAACTAGTCTACGAGGGGTCAAAAGTCACCTTGAACTGAGTTGGAATAGACCAATGACGGATATACAAAAGTAAATAGCTCGTGACTAAAAAATCTATCTAACTATGACGAAAATCAAACTAAAAAATGACCCTATAATCCGTATAGAGACAAAGAATCAACGAGAAACTCTCAAGACACATAAATCTCAGGCAGAGAAATAAAAAAGAGGCGGGTCGGTGAGCTAAACTGGAACTGGAACTGCAGCTGAAATTGGAATTGGAATTTTAATGCTACGAATACTTGAAGTGGTCGTAGTAGGTAAAATTTAAGGTTGAGAACTAGTCAAACAATAGGCATAGAGCGTATAGATACATATATATTTATATATATATATATATATATATATATTTGAGAAGATACAGAGATACCGAGAAGATACAAAAGATATGTAGCAACAAAAGGGAACCCAAACGGTTAACTATAGCTGAGGCTGGAGGTTGCCATCTCATGATGATAATAATAATGACGATGCACGAAATTTAACGAAGTCCCAATCCCCAAGCAGCCTGGCAGAGAGACGCCGACATCGGCAGAAGCAGCAGCAGTAGAAGCAGCAGCAGCAGTATTAGTAGGCAACCATTATTTAGGGTGAGAGTCGAAGAGAAGAACTTAGGGCGCGGAAACAGGGACGACGACTCGAGGCGATTAAGATAAAGTGCCAATCGATATAAGGGAAAGAAAGGCAAGCAGCAGAGCAGAGCATAGCATAGCATAGCAGAGCTGAGCAGAGCAGAGCAGAGCAGGGCAGAGTATAGCAAAGCAGAGAAGCAGAGCTAAGCTAAGCTGAACAGAACAGAAGATGTATTCCGAGAGCCCGCCCGAGCTGTGTATATAGCTCAGTTCAGTTCAGTTCAGTTCAGTTTTAGCTCAGCGACGACATAAAAGGAAATATAAAACCATTTATAAAGCAAGTCAGTCAGGGGAGATTTGAATTGGAATTGATGGTGTAGTGCACTCGACTACAAGTTTCTCTGTCTGTATGTCTATTTTCTTTATATATATAAAGATATTTATATATATGTACAGATATATATATAGATATATAGATATATTTGTGTGTATTTTCACGAAGCATAGACGAAGCGAGCTATCGGTTCGTACGTTTTGTGTCAAGGTGCGAGTATCTTGAGGATGCGAAAGGGAAGGGTTTTTTTTTGGGCTACGAAACTTTTGCTGCCAACTAAGTTTCCGGCACAGAGAAGAAGGAGAAAAAAAAGAAAGGGAACAGATGCGACAGTGAACCACCCCTAAACTGAAAGATAAAACCCAATTCCGTAAATCCTACCCAACAACAACTAATGAGCCGAAGGGAGAACCGAAACAGAAACTCGATTCGTAAAGCCAATTCTTTTTTTTTCGTTTGTTTCGTTCGTATTAAGTCATCTTACAGCATTTCTGAAGACCGAACCGGCTCTCTGAGTCAGGCAGGCAGGCAGGCAGGCAGGTGGGTTGTTTTGATAGCATCTCCGTAGCTAAAGTATCTTCTGACTCAGCAGAGTATTACCCTCAATCTATATAGGAGAAGGCGGAGGAGGCCAAGTCGTTCACTTTAGTCAGTCGCTGCTGTTGCTAACAGCGGCAGCAGCAGCGGCAGCAGCGGAAAGTATCTATATAACTTTGTAGCTGTATCTGTATCTATATCTCTTTTGTGTATTTGTGTGAGCTCTCCGATATGGTTATGGGCGCTTGGGTGCTCCCATAATGGAGCGTTCGACATCCGACTGGTTCTGGTTTTATTTTTTTGGGGGACTGGAAAACGTATCGATTTCTAAAGGCGTACGCATCGTTGCCTGAGTAGCGCTTCAAAATTTATCAACAGTTTTATAACTAAATAGTATATGCGAGAGTATTTGTATGGATGGATGTGTGTGCGTGTGTGTGTGTCTATCTGTATCTTATAGAGAGCATGACGCTGTTCGTATTGCTCTTATATATATTCAAACTTTCTGAAGTACCTAGCATACCCATATTCGAATGTATCTATACATATATATATAGTAATTCGTGTGTGCGTATGCGTGCAGATGGTATTTTTCCAAAGTCCGAGGTCAAAGCTATTATAAATACTCGTACAGATGCATGTTTTTATAGTATTCATAAAAAAAAAAACAAAATACTCGTTCAATATAAAATGCGTCATGTGTGCTACGGGGGCCCTATGAAACCTGAATGAATGCTTGCTCATTAGATTTCCATATAATTTTGTGGGTGTTTTTTTTTTTTGTCCTGGGTAGTTTCTTTGTTGAGTCAGACAAAAGATTCTATGGGTGAGATTTCAATTGAAATATCACCAGAATTTTAAGAATTTTATTTTTAAAGTTGAGCTTATATTTGATTTCGTTTTATTAGAAAATTTGATGTGCTATTTGAAGTTTAAAGTTTCTAATATTTGGAGAAGTAAGCTTCATATTCAAATAAAATATTATTTAATGCTAGTTTTTGCTTTACTTTACTTGTCTTTGGCGCCAAACTCTTCGCATTTGAGACACTTTCTGAGCTCCCAAGGAAAGTTTCAGAGTTCCTTTTTGATGTTGATTAAGCACAAAAACTTTTATTGAACAAACAACTTTTTTTTATTTTCGAAAAGTTTTTGTAACTTTTGCTTAAGGGTTGATTTGAAATTCTGAGCTTTAAGTTCGCACAGTGCACTTTAAGCAATTGAAAAAAGCCCTTAAATAGTATGTGTCTATGTATGTATGTGTGTATTGCATGTCCATGTATATATGAGTATATATACATCTATATTTATATATGTATAAGCTGAGCTACTAAGTAGAAGAACCTTAGAAAGTGTAAGCCTAGTTTGCCAGCCTCGTCTCTTTTTTTAAATATAAGTTTCATAAAACGCAATAAAAACATACCTGCATCCTTTACTTTCCCTTAAGGATCGTTCTTTGACCTCCGCAGCCCCCTTTACTATTTACACATACATATGCAAATATTTACATATTTTATCTCCTTTGCCGCCTTTGGAAATCGATTTATTTCTTTAATTTTCGAACACAAATGGCAAACACGTAGCACAGTTAGAAGCAAACTCACTTAATTTCAATTTTAAAACAATATTTTTGTATTTAAATTAATTGTTTACACAATATGCAAATCACAAGGAAAACAAACACTTGTAGCGCCTAGCTAATTTGACCCCAACTGTTAGCGTTGCCAGATTACATTCATAAAAAGGCGGCGAAATTCAATGCAAAGGAAAGCAAAGAAAAAAGGAAACTGTTGCCATAAATGGTACATTTTGAGCTATGTACATTTTGTACATTGATTCACTTGGCTTTTATTTAATTTAATTGTTGCGATATTCTTTTAAAATTAAATGATGTAGTATGCCGTTTTAAATATATTAAAACAATTACGTCCTTAGTGTCTCTGGTACATTTTGACAATTAGGTAATCAGTATTTGGTACATAGAATTTGGTACACAGAATTTGGTACACAGAATTTGGTACACAGCATTTGGTACACAGTACCTTTTCCAAGTGGCAACCATAAGAAAAATATGAAAACGAATGATAATAAATGATAAAAAAAGGGAAAAAGAAAAATTTATTATTATTTTTACATTATTATTATCTATACAATACACAATAAATAAAAGTTGGAATATGTTCTTTTTCTTATCTTTGCAGTTGCTGATTTTTTTGTTTTTATTATTTTATTTTCATCGGTTTTGGCGGGCTTTTTGCAACGCCAAAAACAAACACATCGAAAATTCGGGGCGTTAACAGTATACCCGTTATGCCGACTATACGGCGCTGCTGCATTATAGGATGCCTCTCCAATTCGAGGCAACATCCAAGCATGCAGTTCTTCGCCTTTCCTCGCCCGGACAATCCCTTCCATAAGCTCTGGAAGGAGGCGTGCCACGCCTCGCTAAGACGCATAATACCCTTTAAGAAGCCAGTCGTTTGTGCCCTACATTTTGATCCCAGTGTTTTGGGCGGACGGCGACTGCAGTCGAATGCGCTGCCCACGCTGCGCCTGGAGGTGCCCTCTAATCTGGAGGCAGTGGAGCAGCAGGCAATGGTAGAGGAGATCGAACGTAGCCGGAAATGCGCGTATATCAATGCAGTGGTCTATGAGTGGCTGGTAAGGGCGAATATTAATCCGCAGCTAAGGGGAAGCATAACCCACGGCATGATCAAGGATAAGGCTGAGAATGCACGTCAGGTGATTGGCAGCACATCATTTATAGCGGATAATCGCTGGTTGAATCGCTTTCGGGAGACGCATCTGCAGGGTTTTGCTCAGAAATTGGCCACAAATCAGCTGAAGCCCATGGGAACCTCGCTATGGATACCGGATATTGTGCAGGATTTGCAGCATTTATTTCCCCCAGCAAGCGCGGAGCGTGTAGCTAAACTGGAGGAGATGCCGGAGCAATATATGAATTATATGCAACAATATGGTGAATATGAGGAGGATGATGATAGCATGGACATTAAGGATCAAAGTTATCAGGAGCAACAGCAGCAACAGCATTTTGCATTGCAGCAACAGCAGCTGCAGCAGCAACAACAGCAACAGCATCAATTGGGCCCAGCCTGGCCGCCTTTTCCTGGTCATCCTCACGCACATCCGCATCCCCATCCTCATGCACATCCTGGCTTTAGCAGCTTCAATGATTACTATTTTGAACGCCATCAGCAACAGTTGCAGCAGCAAATACAGCAGCAGCAACAACAATTACAGGCTCAATTTCCACCACCTCATGTGGTGCCTGCAGCAGCAGCAGCTACGCTGACGCCTCCACAGCCAAGAGAACCATTTCAACCTCAACTGCCACCAAATGCGCCACAGCAGCAACAGCAACAGCGCCTCAGTCCCTTCCAGCCCGTGCAGCTAGCCAAGCGGCCCAAGCTGGAATCCCCACCGGTAGATGATGAAGTGCAGGAAATCAATGCCTCAGCTGAAGCCGCAGCAGCCACAACGCAACAGCAACAGCGCACGCCGAGTCCAAAGGAGCAGAACAACAACAGCAATGGTGGGCGGGACAGCGCGAGTAGTAAGGAGAATGCCCCCAAGACAGATTGCAGCAGTGGAAAATCTACGCCTGTTCACTCCGTAAAAGGTAACAGTCCTCCCGTTGTCGCAGCAACAGCACCTTCATCCTCCGCGCCAACTTCTCCCAAAAAGCATAGCAATGGTGGCGGTGGCAGCGGCAGCAGCTCAAGCAGTCAAACAAATGGACACACCTCACCTGAACCGGATGGAAACGCCTTGGACCATGTCCTAAAAGAACTCGATAGCTACACTCAAGCGCTGGAATATCTAAAACCTCTAGAGGATTTTGTGCTCTTCAAGGAAAATTTTCGTGCCATTGGGCTGCTGTCACAGCTGGAGCTGGTGTTGCGTAAGGGCGATAAAGCCACGCTAATAGAGGGTTAAGGCTCAGCTCAGACAAAACACAAAAAAAAAACACAAATGTGATGAACAGTGTACATATTTAATTAGCCAATTACTGAAATAGTATTATTAATTTGTCTTTCCATTAATTTGAAATAAGTAAAATTTAAATTAGGCAAAACAGTAACAATCTGTAGCCAATTGTTTTTTTTTTTTTAAATACACGATATTCAATGAGATTAAAATAAAGTATTAATTTATTTAAAACTTAACGTTGTATTTTTTATCAGAATCTTAAACAGATGTGGCAACATCAAAAAAATGGTGGCATTGTTCTAGGACCAATAATAAAATGAAGGGGTGCACTCCATGATTCAAGATCACGAGCAAAATGTGTATTTGCGGCCATTCATTCACAATTAATTAAAAATGTAACGTATTTTGAATTTGAAATCCGTTTTGTAGGTCACTGTGTTATGTAAGCACAGTCTGGCAACGCCAATAACTAAAGCAACACTGTTTTGTGTGCCGCTCCCATTCGCTGTGACTGGCATTTGCTGACTGTAAATGATAAACAAAACAGAAAAAGAAGCTGTTAAATAAATAAGCAGCTTTTGGAGAAATAAAGAATATATAATTAGAAATAAAATTAACTAATCAACAGATGTCGCTGATAGAGCAATATGAGCAACAATACGCAGCGCTAATTGCTGAAATAACTGCACATATTGGACGACTGCAGCAAAGTGCAAGTTAGTTAAAAAGAAAACATAACATATTTACCTTGTAAGTAATTTGTATTGGAAATTTTCTCCGCAGCCGAGCGAAATGAACTGTGCAATAAAATCGATGGTAGCCTCGCAGAGGCACAGGAGTTGTTGGAACAAATGGGCCTGGAAGTACGTGAATTGAATCCGGCGCAACGCAGCAGCTTCAATGGCAAATTGCAGGTGGCCCAAGCGGAATTCAAGCGACTCCAAACGGAATATAAACACACAAAAGACAAACAACGCTCAGCGGCAAGCGCTTTTACAACATTAGATTTGGATGGCACTGGTGACTACTACGAGGATGTTTCCATTAGCAATGATCAAAGGCAGCGGCTGCTCGATAACTCTGAACGTATCGAACGCACCGGCAATCGACTCACGGAAGGTTATCGGGTGGCAGTGGAAACGGAAGCATTGGGCGCACAAGTTTTAAACGGTACTATCAAACTATATGGTATTATTATTTTGTCATCGAATATGTAACATTTTGAAGAGGACTAGTTCATAAAGAATTCAGATATTCGGTTACCTACAGAGAAAAAACGCGTGTTCCAAGGCCGTTTGTCAAGTAATGTAGATATAGGGTATGTGTACGTCTGTCTGTTTCCGGAAGGAAAAGCTAAAGTACGATTCGATTAAATCTGACGTAGATTCTAATTTTGAAGATTAGAATTGATATATCAGTGTGTTCTACGACGATTCCTGGCAGCTATAAATCATAGTTCAAAAATAGAGACACAGAGCAATAGCTTTCAATTTATATATATTTTGATTTTTCGCTGAGCAGAAAGTGAACAAACGGTTCGGCTAGCCCAACATAGCTACTGTTTCCTTTTACTTTGTTCTAATATTCTTTACATTTTTATTCGACAGATTTGCATCATCAGCGCGAAACGCTGCAGGGCGCACGCGCTCGTCTGAGGGAAACGAACGCGGATCTGGGACGCGCCTCTCGCACGCTAAACACGATGATGCTGCGCGCATTGCGCGAAAAGGTGGTGCTGTATGGAGTGGGCGTATGCTTTGTGGTTGCCGTTGGGGTTAGCCTTTATTTGACATTTGCTCCCAGCTCCTCAGCGGCCACGTCATAGTTGTTGGACTCAACAGCTGCATAGTCTTGGTTATACATATAGTTAATATTAATATAAATATTGTTGGCGCATTCCTTGTTTAGAGAATTGTTTTTATTTATTATTAGCATTAGTTTCAATTGCGAGATATCAATTAAATGTATTAATGTACCATATTGAAAAAATGTTAGCTCTATTTATGTAATTACGATGCTTAATATACTATGACTTATGCCCTATTCGTACATACATTATGGATATTCCAGTAATTATAATGTATTTAAATGAATTCTGTTCGTTGGCTCTAATAACTGGGCGCATAAATATTGACTATATCATATTTAATATTATCAAAGGCTATAGAACTACCAATTATTCCAATAGTTAATTCTATAGTCTTTAATATTACGTATTCGGACGTTTCAGTTATAAATTCGAAATCAATAATATTTACAAATAATAAAACTAATCAAAAATTCTGAAAAACTATACAAATATTTGTATTAATCTTGACTGTAAACCATAAAATATTTCTAACCGAATCGAAATTTTGTATTCAACTATTTCGACTAGAATCGGCTAGCTTTTGAACTGGTTTTTAGTCATGTGAACAATAAATAAAGCAAATTAATCAAATGCATTTCTGCCTCGCATTGAGTTCAGCTCAACTGGATAATCATCCAATTAATTTAGCCAAACTCAATGTTTCCCAACTGCTAGCAACTACAAGAGCTGACTTCCTCATTAGTCTCCGCCTCATTAGACTTGTCAATTTGAAAGCTCTGCCTTTCCAGAGCCTGCAATTCCATTTTAGAGCGATTGGCCTGCACCAGTTGCCGTGAGATGTCCTGAAACATCTCCTCAATGCCCTCGCCAGTGCGACAGGATGTTTTATAAGTGGCGCTAATTAGCGAATGGCACTGCTCACAGAAGGCTTCCATATCCTCGTCAGTAACCTCCGGTTCACGACCCTCCAGATCGCTTTTATTGCCACATATAAAGATCTTGGCATTTTCCGCATATGTTACTATATCCAGTAGGTGTTGCGATAGCGAATGAAAGGACGCAGCATTATCCAAGGCAAATACCAATATAGCACCTTCTGCAAATTTGTAATACGAAGAAGTTACAGACGCCACACGCTCCATGCCGCCAGTGTCCCACAGTTGCAGCTAAAAATAGTAGTAATACATCATTAAATCATTATTCGAATTCAACCCAATGGGGGACATCTAGTATAGAATGCTCGAATGTTATATTATGTTTCTATTACAGTTCATAGAACAAAGAAAAAACCTAGCCGTATCGGTTATGCAGAACTTGATTCAGGACTGCTTGGCCCACACACAATATCCCCTACGTTTACAGGGTATAAGCTCGTTTACCTTAATTTGTTTTTCGCCCACATTGTACTCGCGGTCAATATGATCCAGTCCCAAAGTGGATTTGCGGTCCGTATCGGTTATAAAAGTGTTGTTGGTGAAGCGTCGAAACAAGGAGCTTTTGCCGACGCCATAGTCCCCACAAAGTATTACCTTCTGCTTGGGTATGCGAACCGTTGCCATGGTACCTTAGCTTTGATTTAATGTATTTGTAATGTAATTAAATTAATTCGCACCCACACACAGCTAACAGACTGACCAGCAGACACAAAGGAATATAACAACACACAATGTAAACAGCTGTTACTAACAGCGCTGCCAATAGGTTTAGGGTAAGAACTTATCGATAACGATTAATGCGCTTTTAAGCAATCGCTTTTTAAGCACTGATAAGCTGATAAGCCTTTCCGTTAAAATAGAGTCGAGCAAACTGAATGTCAGCCAAAGCCGAACCAACTTTTGGCTTTAACGCAAGATGACTGCAATTCGTGCGTTAATTATTTTCTTGGCCTGCTATGCAGCCGTGGCACATGGCAAGTTTCAAAATAAAGCTATAAATATTTAAATAATCTATATAATAATAATTTTAATCTGAGTACAGCTAAGCCCGGTTATGGACCTGGCGAACAGGACTGGGGCTATGTCGATGTTCGTCCGGGTGCCCATATGTTCTATTGGCTTTATTATACCACCGCCAATGTAACCAGTTTTGCTGAGCGTCCGTTGGCCATCTGGTTACAGGGTGGTCCAGGTGCCTCCTCCACAGGATACGGTAATTTCGAGGAATTGGGACCAGTGGATTTATATGGTGATTACCGCGACTGGACTTGGGTGAAGGATATGAATGTGCTCTTCATAGATAATCCCGTCGGCAGTGGCTATAGCTATGTGGATAATACTGCTTATTATACGGCCACAAACAAAGAAATTGCCCTAGATCTGGTGGAGCTAATGAAGGGTTTCTATGCCCAACATCCTGTATTTGAAAATGTTCCTCTACATATTTTCTGTGAAAGTTATGGTGGTAAAATGGCGCCTGAGTTTGCCCTGGAATTATATTATGCCAAAGAAAGGGGGGAAATCAGAACAAATTTACAGTCGGTTGCCCTGGGTGATCCTTGGACCTCGCCCATTGATTCGGTCCTCTCTTGGGGTCCTTTGCTGCTACAGATGGGCATCGTTGATGAAGACGGCTTTGAAGCTATTACCAAGGCGGCCAACTTTACAGCTGAATTGGTAGCAGAGGAGCGCTGGATACAGTCTACAGCACAGTGGGGCAACACTCAGTGGGAAGTAATGAAAGCCTCCAAAGGCGTCGATTTCTATAATGTGCTGAAGCAAACCCGCGGTGATCTGTATCCAAGGAAGCTGAGCGAAACGCCTGAGGGTGAGTATTAAATGTGAATTTAATTCCAATTCAATTAATTGACTAATAATCTTCTAGAACGAATGTATCGCACAGTAGTGAAGTATGACATTGATGAGGATCGCGATCAGTTATTGCAGGATCTTATGCGTGGACCTGTAGCCGAAACTTTGGGCATTCCCACTAATGTCAGATGGGGATCACAGAGTAGCAGCACTTTCGATATACACCGAACTGACTTTATGAAGCCGGTGATACATATTGGTGAGTTGAACCCTAGAAAACACTCAGACACGCAAGAAATGCTGACCTAATCTCCTCTCAAAGTGAACGAGCTTCTGGATAACACTCCGCTCAAAGTGGGTGTCTTCTCTGGCGGCTTGGATCTCATCTGCGCTACGCCCGGCACTGTTAACTGGATAGAAAAGTTGAACTGGACCAGAAGAAATGAGTACTTGGAGGCGCCACGGGTAGCCATCAGCGTGGATCGAGTCTTGGAGGGTTACCAGAAAACGGGCGGTAATTTTACTATGTTCTGGATAAATCGTTCTGGGCACATGGCACCAGCCGATAATCCCGCTGCAATGAGCCATGTTCTGCGCGAATTTACAACCTTTGGTTAAAATAAGATTTTTGTAAAGATCATAAAATAAAATATATGGAAAAACCCTAAAGAGCAACAAGAAGGTTGTGATTGCGTATGCAGTCCCTTATCACATAATGTTAATTATAAAGTAGCTTACAAACTTCAAGACAATAATATTTATGAACGTGATAAGTATTAGCTAAAAATGACAATGGTCATAAATAGATGGGCCAACTTAAATCGTCACACGTCCAACCCATCAAAGTTCCAAAGCGATCATAGGATCTGTCAAGCACTGTTGCCACACGCCTCCCACTTATAGATTAGAAATTCTATGCGTGCCGATCGAGTTTACTTTCTGTCTTTAAAGTTGATCAACGATCAGACGTTCGCCAAACTTCAAGGTGTACGGTCGAAGTTTTTTTTTTCTTGCTCCAACTAGTGCAAAATGAGCCGTCTTCTCTTCAGCCTAGTTGTGCTCCTAGCGCTCTGCGGCTATGGTGCTGTCAACGGTAAGTTACTCATAAACTGACCTCAATTCCTAGGCTACCCGCTTGGTTCGGGGCGAGAAAAAGAAAGAACTACTTAATATTCCGTTCAGGTGCTAATGAACGTAAAGTTGTCTCACAACAATAGGCTAAATTTATACTATTCCAAGAAAGTTTAGGTTACATATATCTGCGTGTTGTGAGATCTTTATCTTATCAAGTCTGCTGCTATCAATAGAGACGATACTTGACCAGATTCCGAGTTCATAAGAAATCTGAAAACACTAATTAAATCTTTAGCATTTTATTGAAAGTCATGATTAAATGATTTCTATTATTAACAGCACGCACGGGTTATGGTCCTGGAGATCAGGATTGGGGCTTTGTGGATGTACGCACAGGCGCTCATATGTTTTACTGGCTCTACTATACCACTGCTAATGTGACCAGCTATACGGAACGTCCTTTGGCTATATGGTTGCAGGGTGGGCCAGGTGCCTCCTCCACTGGCTATGGCAATTTTGAGGAATTAGGTCCACTGCAGCTGGATGGCAGCTATCGCGAGTGGACTTGGGTGAAGGACATGAATGTTATTTTCATTGATAATCCTGTGGGCAGTGGCTTCAGCTATGTGGATGGTTCATCCTATTATACAACAACCAACAAACAGATTGCCTTGGATCTGGTGGAATTCATGAAGGGATTCTATGCACTGCATCCGGAATTCAAGACCGTTCCTCTGCACATTTTCTGTGAGAGTTATGGCGGTAAAATGGCACCCGAGTTTGCCTTAGAGCTTTACTATTCCATCCAACGCGGTGAAATAGAGAGCAACTTAAAGTCGGTTGCTTTGGGTGATCCCTGGACCTCGCCCATTGACTCCGTCCTCGCTTGGGCACCTTTCCTGCTCCAACTGGGCATTGTTGATCAAGATGGACACGATAAGATCGAGGCTTCTGCCTTAAAGACCAAAAAATATGTCGACACTGAGAAATGGACTACGGCTACATTGCAATGGAGCTCCACTCAATCGGTTGTGCTGCGTGAATCAAAGGGCGTTGACTTTTATAATGTCGAGACTCCCACACGTGGCGATCAGTACTTGAGGCAACTGAATGAAATGAGCCAGGAAGGTAAGTCTACGATACAGAGTAAGATAACCAGCAATTTCTAACCTAATTCTTTATAGAGCGTATGTATCGTACTCTGGTGCGCTTCGACATCGATGAGGATCGGGATAAGCTTTTGGATGAGCTCATGTTGGGGCCCGTCACTGAAGCTCTCAATATAACCACTGGCGTTAAGTGGGGAGCCCAAAGCGGCACCACCTTCACCAAGCTTATGGGTGACTTTATGAAGCCAGCCGTACACATTGGTAAGAAACTAATCCTGCCATGATAAATATATACTCCATTTTAAAGCATTATATATCTATTTTAGTGGAGGAACTTCTTAACAATAGCACCGTCCAAGTGGGTGTCTTTTCGGGTGGCTTGGATTTGATCTGTGCCACGCCCGGTGCAGTTAACTGGATTGCCGACATGGAATGGAAAGATAAGCAGGCTTATTTGGCTACTCCACGTGTGGGCATCAATGTGGATCGCGTTCTGGAGGGCTACGAGAAGACTGTTGGCAATTTCAGCATGTTCTGGGTCAACCGGGCGGGTCATATGGTGCCTGCTGATAATCCGGCTGCCATGTCTCATATTCTGCAGCAATTCACCAACTTTGGTTAGAAGCGAAAAACTGTTCTTAAAAACATTTCAATTTTAAATAAAATATAGTTATCAAATTAATTTTGTTTGGGAATAACTTGTTGGTTTTTGTAGATAGTACGAGTATCCTGGCCCAGTTTTAAAATATTCAACACTCCTCTGAACAGCTTCGGGATTTTTGAATCTTTGGATCCGCACCGAACTAGATTTTAGATAATAAGTTCGGTTTCAGTTCAAAAAAGTCATAATCTACCTACTTAAAGTAAAGAAGAACTATTAAACGGAAACAAATACAAACAAATACGGATATAGTTGACTGTTTTTGTTTTTAAAATATAAAAACCACATTAGGAACGTGAAATAAAGAGAAGTATACAGCTCTATATATATTTTTAAGCTAACCTCTTTCTATTCATACACAATTGCAATCAAATTAATGGAGGAATTTTTACTAGCAACTTGAAAGTTATTCGAAACAATTCGTTAACAGAACTAATAAGCTGATAAGCCTTTCCGTTAAAATAGGGTTGAGCAAAGTGAATGTCAGCCAAAGCCGAAGCAACTTTTGGCTTTAACGCAAGATGACTGCAATTCGTGCGTTAATTATTTTGTTCGCCTGCTATGCAGCCGTGGCACATGGCAAGTTTCAAAATAAAGCTATATATAATATATATAATAATAACATAATATTTTAATCTGAGTACAGCTAAGCCCGGTTATGGACCTGGCGAACAGGACTGGGGCTATGTCGATGTTCGTCCGGGTGCCCATATGTTCTATTGGCTTTATTATACCACCGCCAATGTTACCAGTTTTGCTGAGCGTCCGTTAGCCATCTGGTTACAGGGTGGTCCAGGTGCCTCCTCCACAGGATACGGTAATTTCGAGGAATTGGGACCAGTGGATTTATACGGTGATTACCGCAACTGGACTTGGGTGAAGGATATGAATGTGCTCTTCATAGATAATCCAGTCGGCAGTGGCTATAGCTATGTGGATAATGAAGATTATTACACCTCTTCAAATAAGGAAATTGCCTTGGATCTGGTGGAGTTAATGAAAGGTTTCTATGCCCAACATCCTGTATTTGAAAATGTTCCTCTACACATTTTCTGTGAAAGTTATGGTGGTAAAATGGCTCCTGAGTTTGCCCTGGAATTATACTATGCCAAAGAAAGGGGCGAAATCAGAACCAATTTACAGTCGGTGGCCCTGGGTAATCCCTGGGTCTCGCCCATTGATTCGGTCCTCTCTTGGGGTCCTTTGCTGCTACAGATGGGCATCGTTGACGAAGATGGCTTTAAAGCTATTACCAAGGCGGCCAACTTTACAGCAAAATTGGTAGCAGAAGAGAGTTGGATTCGGGCTACTGGAATGTTTGGGCTTACGCAGTCGGAAGTAACAGAAGCCTCCAAAGGCGTCGATTTCTATAATGTGCTAACGCAAACCCGCGGTAATCCCTATTCAAGAATGCTGAGCAAAATGTCTGAGGGTGAGTTACTTGAGCTTGCTTTGCCCACAGACCAATTTTTTGACTAATTAAATCATAGAAAACAAGTACCGCACCGTGGTGAAGTATGACATTGATGAGGATCGCGATCAGTTATTACAGGACCTTATGCGGGGACCTGTAGCCGAAACTTTGGGTATTGCAGAGAATGTCATATGGGGATCACAGAGTGGTATAACCTTTGATATGCACCAAACTGACTTTATGAAGCCGGTCATACACGTAGGTTAGTTGTACCATGAAACACCCTAGAAACTCTAACCAAAGTTCTCCCTCGAAGTCAACGAGCTTCTGGATAAAACTCCACTTAAAGTGGGTGTCTTCTCTGGCGGCTTGGATCTCATCTGCGCTACGCCCGGCACTGTTAACTGGATAGAAAAGTTGAACTGGACCAGAAGAAATGAGTACTTGGAGGCGCCACGGGTTGCCATCAGCGTGGATCGAGTCTTAGAGGGTTACCAGAAAACGGGCGGTAATTTTACTATGTTCTGGATAAATCGTTCTGGGCACATGGCACCAGCCGATAATCCCGCTGCAATGAGCCATGTTCTGCGTGAATTTACAACCTTTGGTTTAAATTAGATTTTTGTAAAGATCATTAAATAAATTAGAAAATAATTGCATTTGCGGTTGCTTATCAGAAAATGTTAGTTACAAAAGAGTCTTTAAGGCAATGATGTTTATGAACGTGATAATCATGTATATGTACGTACATACATACATACATATGTACATATAAGCCTTATGGTTTACTTTGAATAGAAGAGAAACGCTTAGTAAAGCTGCTCTTTAAATCTACTTATGTATTTATTAATGAACATGATCTCGATCATGAATATTATCAGTGGGGGTCTAAAAACTCTAAATAAGGAGAATGTTTACATGTAAATTTGATCTAATTTATCTGTACTCCCACGAATCACTGCGATCGAATTGCAAAGAGGAGTTCGTACAGGCAACTGCAAGTTCTCGCATGCGCAGTAAGAGTGAAGGTTGAAGAGAGAACTGACTCGGCAATGAGAAAAAAAGAAATGAAAAATTACAACCCTCTCTAGGTTTAACGGTTTTGGCTATGTGTGTGTGCTGCCATTATCTTTGTCGCACTCGCATCTATACACACACACACACGTTAAAGTTGCGCGCTGCTTGGGCTTATCACAAGCTCTCCGCCGGCGCAGAAAAGTGCTCTCAGTGCGCATTCGCGCTCACGGAAACAAACACTGAAACAGCAGTGAAAAACAGAATGAAAACAGCAGCCGCTGGCAGCGGGTGGGCAGCTATTTATATACATAAATTGTATTTGTACTTGTTCTAGTCGGAAAATTTAAAAAAGTGAAACGCACACGTGTGCGTACGACAGCAGTGCTTCGTAATTATTAATCAAATGCAAATTGTAGCAACTACAAATAAAGTGCAATTGCGAAAAGTGAACGAAAACAAAAACGGAACAAAAGGCAGAACAAAAAACGGGCGACGTTTAGTTGCTGTCAACGCGCATAATCGTAGCCATCGCACACGGATACACACACACACACGCAGACACAACGCATACACATATGCCATATATGTGCATGTGTGCGTGTACATAACGGTGCAGTGTGTTCGAGAGAGGTAGAGAGAACGGAAGGCAAGAGCGTGAGAGCGAGAGAGAGAGAGACAGAGACAGAGAGTAAGAGCGACGCAAGGGCACAGGGTGAGCAAAAGCAACAGACAAACAACAATAAAAGCAGCGTGCAATTATTTTATTTATATTTTTTACAATTTATAGTTGCTATTTTCACATTAAATTCACTAAATAACAAAAACTAAAAGGAACACTTGCCACAATGCGTATGCGCGACAAACGCAGACCGCAGCAAAAGGCTCAGAAAGCAAATGATAAACAAAAGGTAAGTAAGTACAGTGGAGGCAACATAATTAGAACATTTGTTTCTAATTCATGAATAAATATTTTTTATATTAAGAACTTATAGTTAGAGCATTTAATGCAGTTGAAATGATGCTTCAAAATTCTTTGATATTGAAAATTGATTAGACATTGATCAGTTGATCTTCAAAATGGAGAATGGAAAAGAGATTGGGATATTAAATTACTCTTATCTCTAACAAAACCAAAATTCTTGTTTCTTTCAATAGTTGAAAATGGTATTTAGAGTGTTCTAATTAGCGGGCGCTTACTGTATAAGTTTATTATTGCTGCGCTATCCGTAGTATTCATAATTTGATTATTTGCAGCCCACAGACGGCTCGCCAAAGGCAACAACAACCAGCAAAGCAACAACTGCAGCAACAGCAACAACATCAGCAGAAACAACAGCAGAAACGACAGCAGCTGCAGCAGCAACAACAACAGCAACAACTACAGCAACAACAACTACAGCAGCAGCAACAACAACATCACAACAACAACCACCCACATTGCCAGCCACTGAGAAGGTTGCTTTTGATAATCGCATCAAGCGAAAGAATGTTTTGGCTTTGAATGACAAGGTGGCTGCACTCCGGGAATATGATCGTCAGCCAATCTATAAGCATGTGGGAAGAATGTTCAATTGCAGTCCAGATCAGATCAAGAGGATTGTCCAACAGAAGGATGAGATATTGCGCGCCTGGGAGCAGCGCACACGGCGTAGTCAGGATGCCAAAACGCAAGAGCGAAAAGTGGTGCGCGTTTCAATGCTGGGGAAAGCTGTCTACGATTGGATACGTCGCATGATGTACTACAAGGATTTTATTATCTCCGACGGTTTAATACAGAAGATGGCGCTGCAGTTCAAGAGCTCCATGGGCGTCAATAATTTCTTTCCGCATCAGGAGTGGTGCGATAAGTTTCGCGCCACCTACAATATACATCAGAATGATACGAAGCTGCTGCAGTTTGGCTACACTCAATGCTATTCCATGCAGATCAATGATATTGCCAAGGATGTGATGTCGGCCTGTACGCCAGCAGCAGAAACCACGGCAGATCTTGTCATAGATGATGATGATGATGATGAGAATGAGGCAAGAGATACCAGTCTGGCCACCATTAGCGGCAGCAGTAGCCATGGTGATGAGGATGATGGTGATCCTGACGTGGATGTTGATGGAGGCGGTGATAGTAGTGATGTCGAACAGGATGTAGATATTAAGCCCTCCATAACTGAGCTCAATAAGGCGCATGTGCTGCAGCAAATACCGCAGCTGGTGCGGTTGCCACAGGTGCCGCCGGGCACTTCACAAAAGGTGCTACTAGCCACGCCCATTCTACCGCCGGGAGCAACAGCAGGCGGCGCACAGACTATGACAATCATACCGTTGGCAACGCTGAAGCAGAGCATAACACAGCTTCCAGTGGCGTCACAGTCGCAGCCAAAGCCAACAACAATGCCACCACCCATGCTGGACATAAAACAGGAAATCAAAACAGAACCGAAGGATTCAGAAGACGATGAACCGCTGGTAGAGAAAGTACAGGAGCAGCTAGATGAAGATGATCCGGCAGCTGTGCACATCAAGCAGGAACTGGATAGCGATGGTGAACTACTTGACGATGATGATGATGATGACGATGCAAATGGTGGCCGTTCCAGTGTCACTTCCTTAGCCGAAATCCTAGCCGCCAATGTGGACGATGAGAAGCAATATATTGAGCAGACACGTGCTTTACGGAAAAGAAAACGCAGTCTTACTCCTACCACACACAAGTCCACATTACCGCCGTTGCCTACGCCGAGCAAAGCACCATCGCCAGCACCGCTTCCGCCTCAGCCGACCAAACGTCAGCGTCAACCGGATGATAACAACAATGCGGGCAGCGGTCAATCTGTTATCAGCTGCGCCGAGGCACGCAAATACCTGAAGCTATTGGAGGAGTTTGCTCTGTCCAAGGAGAACTATCGGCTCATTGAACTAATTACAAGAGCCGATGAAGTGATGCGGGAACTGGCCGATGAATAGAATTAAGAATCTAGTATTTAAAGCTAATGCTTATGATTATAAATTATAGTTTTTAGTAGAGTTTCAAAAGAATTTATACTTTTTTGTTAAACTGGGGAATACCCCAGAAATACCCTTCATCTTTGTATCCTTAAAAAACCCTTCCAAGCTCCATAAATCTCACATTTTTCCCTTTATCCAAAGCCAAAAAAGATTCTTAAATAATTAATTTAAGCCTAATTTTAATATTCGACAAAAAAAAAACTCCCCTCGCCCCTATCCAGTTTGTGGCACATCTCGAAGATGCAATTTTCGATGCAATCAATCATAGAATACGTGTATAATATAAACTGTATGAATATCTGATACCAAATACAATTAAACCAAATCTAGCACATACTAAAACAATTGTTTTTATTTTTCTTTTATTTGTGTGAGTGAGATAATCGGAGCTACAAAAATAAGTCGAAAATATATGGCGCCGTCTATTAGTGCGCATGTCTGCCCTTAGTTGGTGGCCGCTGCTGTTGTTGTCGGCTCTCACCAACACATACACATGCCTATAAGTCTCCCTGTGTGTGCGTGTGTGTGTGTGTGTATACGTGTCGCTTGCTGTGGGTGGTTGGATGGGCGGCAGTGCACGCAACTGATGCACAGGGTGATATTTGTAAATTATTTGCGTAATGTTAATTACATAGCTGCATTTAACAGAATAACTTTTTTTAGCCAGAGCGAAAACAATATATACTATGTATTAAGTTAATAAATATCTGTTACTACACTTTTCATCATATAATTATTTTTACTAACATGCATTTATTGCGCAACTAGCTAACAATCAATGCAAGTATACATCACGCACTATGCATATTTATTTAAATAACAGTGCTGTTTCATACATGATGTATGCATTTCTGTTATGTTAATGTAATGTAAATGTATTTGTTAATGTGCACATATGCCGGCATAAAATGACATTTGAATCATTCTGTTATTTTGTCTCTTTAGTGCGCATGTTTGCCCTTAGCGGGCAGACTTAGCCTGGGCGGACGCTGCTCCCGGCGTCGCATGCAACTGCTGCAGTTCACCTATACAAGCAATTTTTATATGTATATGTACACATGTGTTTATTTACATTTTATGATGTGTGAGTGAATAGGGTACAGGGTACAGGGTGGTGTGGGTTGTCTAAATTACGTTTAATATAAATTAAAAATGTATGAGAATGCGCATCAATCATTTTTAATTTAAAGTATTATTATTATGGTATTAGCTAGAATTTAGCATATAAATTAAAAGAAAAACGTATGCATATATGTACATATATACAAACATGCGTGTATATTAAGGCATTTAATCGAGCGTGTGCTGATTGATGGGAAGAGCATAAACATGCATACATACATTTCTACATACAAACACAAAAAGAAAACAAACTCGAAAACAGACCAGCACACATACGCACACCACACAAGACACTCGTGCATGTAAACATTCCCTGGCACACATACAGATACGAAACTAATCAATCAATCAATCGACAACAAGCAACGCTTGCCTCTGCGTCATCGTCAGTCAGTCTGTGATTGGCGTTGCCAGAGAAAGGTTGTTCAAGCATTTTTTAAAGGCATTCTACATACAATATATAAAGCCAAAGAGTGTGTAAGTTTGCGAAAATTCTACAATTTAATTCCCAATATTATGTTGATCATTTTTAATAACATGTTTTTTGTTTATAATTTGCGGAAAACTATATTCTATGCGCTAACAGAGATCTGTTAGTGTTAACAGGATTTTTTTTGAGTGAAGTTGGCTGTGCATTGGATGACTGCAGTGTGACCGTAACTTTTAAGCCAATAAAGCCAAATTAGTTAAATAGTCAAGGTAATTATTTTATTATTTTTGCGAGAGTAACGGCATCTTCTTAAACTTAATTATAATTTTATCTTATATAGTGACGACTCGCCAGTGTTATTTGATAAAAATAAACCAAATACCTATTGAAAAAATAAAATAGATAACTATAACAGATATATATATGCTATGGCGGCGGGAATCCCCGATCGTTTCATTGCTGGCAAGCGACAGTTTTGGCGAGAGTTTTTGAAGCTCTACCAACAAATGCCAGAGCTCTGGGATGTGCGCAATGTGGACTACAGAAACAAGGAATTAAGAAACGAATCCTACGATGTTTTACAGAATAAATTAAGAGAGATTCAACCAAATGCAACCAAAAGCGACGTCGGAAGACGCATTAACATTTTTCGCACAAATTACAGAAGAGAGCAGATGCGAATATGGAAACAGCAAGAATTGGGATTGCATTCTGACTTGTGCAAGCCAACACTGTGGTTCTACGAAAATATGAGTTTTCTGTTGACACAGGAATCCTTTCAGCACAGGGCGAAGCGTATACGGGGAAACGCCAGCATGAGAGGGAGGCCAGCACGGAACTTCCTTAGAGGAGTGAGTTTACATTTATTTTTATGTGATTCATTGATTGTTCATTGATTGCCTCCCAACAGAGTATGATAGACCCCTTGGACAGTGATGCCAAAATTTTAACAGCAGCAGCCAATATCAAGCCTGAAAGTGCTCCATCAGATTTTGATGACAGCATGCTACTCAGCCCAAAGATTGAAATCTACGAGAACGATTTGGATCCTATGGAAATGGATAGAACAGCGGACAATCATGAAATGAAGTTAGATAATGTCGATAATAGCACCTCAGATTTAAATGAACCCTCCTGCTCAAACTCAACAACAACTTTGACCGTCATGAAGGGACCAAAGTCTCATCAACACTCAGTAGTTCTTTTAAGTGAAGCTTCCGAAGCTCTAGCCAAATCCTGGGCCATACAGTATGAAGAAATGGCGCCAACGCAGCGTATTTTGGCCCGAAAAGCTATCGCAGACATTCTCTTTGAAGGATGCATGGGAAATTTACGCATTAATCGCGGCGAACGTTGTTCTGTTGGAAACAATGCTTAGTATTTTTTATTTTTGACTGCGTTTTATAATAAAGTATCTTTTGTATTTGCTTTCAAATATTGCGCGCTTTTTGTTCCATACGTTAGTCGATAACGTTACTCGATATAACTCTTTGTGGTGGTCGGTCGATTAGCTGAGCGGGCATTTCGATTTTTACAGCTGTTATTTTGAATTGAATTTCAAATGCGGTCCGTTATCAATGGAAGCAGTTTGTGGTGTTCGCTGAATGAATCGATTTATTGGCCATTTGAGCCAAGCAGTTTTAAACTCTCTTTATTTTATATTAAATTGGAGTTCAGTTTCAATGGTAATAAATAAAAATTAATAAAAAAGACTATGTTTGCTTTGTGCTTTATTGAAGTAGTATTGATTAACTCATCATTAATAATATTTTCTTCTTTTATAACCTTGTGCAATGCATTGAAGGAGGCATCTCCGATCCTATAAGTTATATATATTATTGATCAATGCAATATGAGACGAGTTATACCCATATCCGTCTGTTCGTCGTGTTAAGTGCAAACGAGTCTTTCAGCTGAATGAAACTTGGCTTTGTGCTTTCTTTTTGTTACAGGCAGCATATATATGTTGGAACCGGGCGAATCGGACAACTATATCAAATAGCTGCCATTGGGAAGGAACAATCGGTTCCCACTAGTTCCAATTAGTTTTCAGTTAGCATTTAAAATTAATCGTATTAGTTTGAGCTTCTTAAACGCACAAGGCATTAAATTTCTAAGGAATTTGGGTCAGTATGGCCAGCCAAAGAGCCAGCTCGAATTGAGCTCGTTATAATTCGAATTGCTTTTAGATTGGTATTAAATTAATGATCTAAAACTAATCAAATTATTTCTAATTTGTTTCAGTCTAGCGTTAAGTTCTTTGAAATGCAGACTTCTAATAAAATGCGAAATGAAAAATCTTAATTAGCAAAGCTGTCTCTATACATAGACATAGAGTTGTGAGTGTGTTAGTGTGGATGCATTGAAAGAGGCAGCTGTATTGGCCACCCGTCAGTCGAGTCGCCGCCCATCCGGTGATGCACTTAACGCGTTTGCAAATGATTTGAGCAGCTGTTGCCACTGCACCTGTGCCTGTCTTAATGCCGCCTCTATGCCATTTTACCTGTAATTTGTGCTGTTGGCCCAACCGCATGGAAAACATTCAAATCACTGTGGAAGGGGCTGAAGCTATGCTTCAGACTCTCTGACTATAACCGTGACTGAGGCTGCGACTGGGGCTGGGGCTGGGGCTGAAGCTGGAGCTAGAGCTGGAACTGGGGCTAAGCCGCTGTAGCATTTTGCACCTGTCGTCCTACGCATGTGAAAATCAAGCGCAACTTTAATTGATACAACAACAGCTACACAGAAAAAAAACGCTCGTTCCACCTTTTTAATATAGTTTATTTATTAAATAATTCAATTTAAATTTACGCGGAAATCTGTTACACTTAAAGTTGAATCTGTTCGGCTTGGAATTTGATTTCTTTGATATTTCATGCTTGTTTTTCTCGGTGTACAATTGCAGCAGGCGTTGTAGAAGGGGCCAAAACAGGGCTGACTTCTCTAGTTGCACGTGTTGCACTGGGACTGGGGCTGGGGCTGAGACTAGGGCTGGGGACTGGGCACTGGGCCTGGGCCTGAGACTGGTACTGCAACTGCAACTGAGACTAGAAATAGTCGCGGCAAAAATGTTGTAAAAAATGCGTGGAGCCTGCACAGCTGCCACGCTGCCAGGCTAAGAGATGAGAGGCTGTGGCCTTTTCTGTGCTTGGGGGAAAACTGAGCCCTTGACAACAACAACAATAACAACAACAAACGCAGGAGGAACTTAAACAACAACTGAAAACAACACAGCACACAGCACACAACACAGCACAAAAGTTTTCAGCCTTAAATGGGCATTGAAATTAAATGCAGCTGCTTTAATGACGCTGCTGGTTGCACTTGAAGCCTGGCGAGGCGGGCAGGCGGGATGCGTATCAAAATGGCCTAAACAAATCTGTGAATATGGCACAAAAGGCAGTTGTTGTTGTTGTTACTTTTGCCTCTCCGGCTTGGCTTGGCCTGGCTTGGCTGGTGGGCGTTGCATGTGGCAGTTGTTGCCTGGGCGTGGCGCCACAAAATTCAATGCATACAAGCGACTGCGCCGGTGGCCCGCTGCCGCCTTCCACTCAACGTGGTGGGCGCCAGTTAACAAAGAAAACAACAGCAACAAAAGCAACAGCAGCAGCAGCAGCAACAATAACAAACGCAGCAGCAGCAGCAGCAGCAGCAACAACAACAACGACAGCAACTTTTGCCTTTTTGGGCCGTTTAATGGGAGTTGCCGTTGCCTTTTTTGGTGCAATGAAATCAAGAAACAAAAATCTTTTTATCGCAAGTTGCCGTTGTTGTTGCCGATGTTGTTGCTGTTGTTGCTGTTGCACTGATGATGATGTTGTTTGCTCAAGTTTATGTATAAAAAATAAATTCGTTTTGTGCGCCATTTGAAATGCAATTCAGGCACCAAAAACGAAAGACTTAGGCAACAAACTGCAGCTGATGATTGCAATTTGAGAGCCAAGCTAAGCGGATCCAAGCCAGTAAACCCTTCTGGCACGAACCACCGTTCATAAGGTGCTCATCAAGCGCCATAAAACTGGCCTGCCGCTGCAATCTGGAGTTCTATTACACTCAGCAAAAAGTGAAGAACTAAAATGTATTTAGTGCTCTTTGCCAGCAGTTTTCTCTCTCTCTTTTTAGGCCAAGCTGATTTCTTTAATTTCTGTTTTGGGGTCATTTTCTTTTTGCTGAGTGTAGAGTTTCCATCTGGCCAATGGACAGAGGTCAATTGCGATGCTACCAGTTTGAATTGATTGCAAATTTAATGAGAAATTTCCAATTTGTTTGGGCAGCAGCTACGAGCTACGAGCTACGAGCTTGGAGTACTCCAGCTGGATAGATAGCGGCATCAGCTGGCTGCGCTGTGTGCAGCACTGTGGCAAGTCGTGTAAACATGCCACAATAAACAATAACAAATTGCATTTCTCACACGCGGCACGCGTCACTTGAAACCAACCCCCAAACGCAGCACTGCTGACTCAGGTGCAGACCACGCGTTCGACCCTGCATTTAAGGGGTTGAGCTGCGTCTGTCCGTCTGTCTGTCTGTTCGCTGGCTTAACAGGGCTCAGGAAATCATACTGTTGCTTCACAGCGGCGTAAAAATCACACGAGAACTTGCCCAGTTGTTGAAAATGCGCCTGGGAACGGCAATCAGAATTGGGACTGAGACTGGGAATGGGAACTGTGCAGCCGGGCAACTAGGTACCCTGGCCAGGGTGAGCTGCTCGTCTCTGTGTGTGAACTGAGAACTGAGAGCTGAGAACTGTCGCCGGTCATACGGGAGAGGGTAAATTGCGGCTCGTCCGCTAATGAGACTGGGAATCACAAAATACAACACTCACGCACGGAATGTGGGCGCGCAGACGCGGCCGTCCGGCGTGACGAATAATGTGAGAATGAGAACTTTATTAAAACGCTCTTTGGCTGCGATTTGTTGTATGCCCTGGCCAGCTGAACATGAAAGGGGTATATTAGCTGTACAGCTGTATTGAGTGCCCAGTTTTGTTGTAGGTGCTGCCCAAAGGGGCATATTAACTTTGAGCTGTCTTTGAATGCGCGTTGAGTTCCATTGAATGCTCAGTATTGTTGCCCAAAGGGATATATTAGCTATAGTGGCCGCTTTGTGTGCTCAAAGGGATATATTAGCTACAGCGGCAGATTTGGACGAGTATTCCAGCAAGAATCAGCTCGGAAATGGAGCTTGAAGCAATGCTTTGACCAAGCCAAATATATCAGCTTACAGGGTATCTCGGTGCTGCACACACTACGCACTAATATAGCCACTTTTTTTTAGTTAGTTTGTTGGCATTTACATTGTCGAAAATTTCTCAGTCGTTGCACATTTGGAGGCAACAAAAATCGCTGAAATGCTTTTCACACGGACAGGCGGCAGCTGTGTGAGAAAGCGCAACGTGGGACTGTGAAAATGAGAACGAAGTGGAGGAAGCGGAGAGAACAGGGTATAATATTGTTTTTTCTGTTTTTTGGGCTCCCAGAACACTTACACTGTCCTACAGAAGTTGAGTGTATATGTTAATGAATTGGCAACCGCTAAATGGACATATTAAAATTAAAATAAAACCATAAGTTGCATCAAGAATTGACAAGCTGATCGCACAATTTGGGGCAGCTGCAGCTGGAGATGAAGCTGGAAATATTTAGGTAGATCTTCGATGCTTGGATGCTTGGCGGGATGCCAGCCAGGGCTCAAATGCGAGACGACTAATAAAAAAATATAAAAATGGATGCGTTAATTAACGAAAAAAGGATACGGCGCCTTTTGATATTTTTTGGGCGAAACTTTTATGGCCAATAAGCATAAAAAAAAAAAAACGGCGAACGAAAGCCAAAAAGTTGGCTCATTTTATGGGCCGGCGACACCTTTTAAGAGCGCCAATCGAATCAATGTTTTAACACGAGAATACCATTTCCAAAACGGGCTCATTAAGCACTGCCAAAAAAACAATATTATATATATATATTTTTTTTTTTTTTTATACATATATAGAAGAAGGCCAAAAGGATTGCTGGCTGAATTCTACGAATGTTGCGGCAGCTGCAAAAAGGAACTGAAATTGGAATTGGAATCGGAATCGGAATTCATATTCATTTGATTTCACAATGCTACGAAAGTGAAACCAAGGAGCAGCAGCTGAAGCTGACACACATAATTCCTTTTCCCTGCCTTTCGTCTTGCCTTGTTTTTTTTTTTGGTTTGGTTTGGTTGGAGGAAGGAAGCTGGACAAGTTTTGGCAATTTGAAAAAATCTCTGCGCTAATTACCAGTGAGCGGCCAAAAAGGTAGAAACCCCAAAAACAGAAGAAAAAAAAAAGAGGAGCAGCTGCCTAATTGAACTCATCAATTTGGTAGCTAATGAAGTGAACCAGTTACCAGCAGCAGCCGCAGCAGCAGCAGGAGGAGCAGTCCGAGAAACTGTCGCCTTACATTTTCATTTAGCTTCAGTGAAATTTGGAATGCATGAGGCGTGCACCGCTTTTTGGAGCTTGGAGCTTGGACTCTGGAAGCTGATTGTCGTGGCCTGATAACGGCGTATAAAACACAAAATGCCAAGTGCTTCCTGCACAGCAGCCACAGCCGGAGTCGGAGTCAGAGTCGCAGACACAGCATCCATTTAATTAGCCGGGTTAATTGCCCATGAGGCGGCAAATGCCGCTTAAAGCAAACTTAGCATGTTGAAGCCAGCAACTTCATTAATAACATTTACTTAACTCCCAGTTGGCCAGTTCGCCAGTTCGCCAGTTCCAGCTGCTGCATCTCCATTGAATTTGTCATAGAAAAATACCCGTTTGGTTAGCTGTTGACTGTGGCTATCTATCGATGGCTGCAGCGACGACGACGACGACCACTGCGAATACTCAAACGAATACGAGTACTGCCATGCGAGTACTCATACGATTCATTCGTATTCATTCAATGACAAATGATATGTTGACAGCGTTGCAGCTTCAACAGTTGCTAAATTTTGACACTGTCTTATCGCAGCCTGCGATTGCTGCCTCTGCCACTGCCTCTGCCTCCGCCTCTGCTTCTGCTTCTGCTTCAGCATCTGCAAAAATAAATATTGTGAAATTGCAGAAAATCAATGAGGAGAAGAGGGAGAAAGAGGCGAAGGGGAAGACAACTGGCAGTAGCCACTGTAATATTTCATTGTTATCTGCATCAGTTGAAGGTCTTTAAGTGCCCTAAGTAGCTGACTTTTATTGCTGACCAGCATCGATCATCATTGATTCAATTTATCAAGACACATGCGCAATTTATGCAGCAGCCGCAGCAGCAGCAGCCACAGCAGCAGCAACTGCAACCCTTTTATAAGTGACTTGTTCTTAGTGATAAATCTGATAATATTTATCATATACTTTCTGAGCTCACATTGAAATTGTTTCTTATGAAAACTGACCTTAAATAAAGCAGCGCTCAAAATTGAAAGCTACTCTATCAAAACAAGTATACCCTATAATAAAGTGGAGCTCTATTAAGCAGTTGAATACCCTTTAATTTCAAACATAAATCTTGCAAGCTAATAAAAACAATTACCTGAATATTCTGCTAAGCAGTAAGCATAGTTTTAAGACAGGAATTAAAACTAATTTTTAAATAAAAAATAAATAAATTAAAAATATATAAATTCCTTCTAATAAACAGAGCTGGAATTCCTTTACTTATCTGGAATATTCTTATTATTGATGTTAAATTCTGTTCCCCACCCACAATTCTCCCTCCAATTCCAAGTCAAATTCTTCCCCTGCTCTCCAGGCTTCTCCTACCCAAACTCCCTGCATACTCACACTCCAGCTTTACCCCAGCGGAGAGTTAGTTTTAACCCCCTCTTAAGGCAAACCCACCACTACTCCAGGCACAGCAACACAGTAAACGTACCCCTCAATAGATTCCACACTGAAGTCTACATTAACAACCCCTCAATTCCCCTGATATTTCCCCTGTTATTTCCCCTGCTATTTCCCCGCCGGGCGTTGCCCCTTACAAAAGCGCATGCGCGCATAGCTGTTGCCCCTGTGTGGAGAGTTGCTCTGGCGCACGAGAGCGCAGACGCGACAGCAAAAACGAAAGACTTAAGACGCAAACGCAAGCTTCGTGGCGATGGCAAAACGAAAGACTTAAGAGACAAACGCGAGCTTCGTCGGCTTTATGCTTGGTCGTCGTGGACTTGGCTCAGGCCGCACTGCTGGGTGACTCAAGTGGCATGCCCAGATGCAACACGTAGCATGCCACAAGCAGCGAATTGCATTTGTAATCATGCGGAAATGATCGCGTTGACCTTTCAGCAAGTTGCCGTCTGAAGAATGAAGAATGAAGACTGTTTCGGTTTCTGTATCTGTATCTGTTTCTGCTTGGTTTTCTTTTCTTTACTTTTTTTCTATATATTTCTCTACTTGGCATTCCGCGGTTGCAATCTGTGTCTGTGAGGCAAGTTATGATGGCTGCAGGGGCAACGTTTGTGGTGCTCATCCTCCTCATTGCATTATTTGCATCTTGTGGCGACCTTTTGATCTGCTTCAGCGTTCAGTCAATACAATTATTGATTTGCAGCAGCAGCGGCTGCGACTGCGGCAGCCTTTCTCCGGGCTCCAGACTTTTTGACTCTTCAGAGTTCTCCAAGGTGAACCTCAGGCTGAACCTGAACTTTGTTGCACTGTGCCCATGCCTGTGCCCATAATTTGCGGCTGACGTGTCTGCAATTTTGTTGAACTGTGCTGAAAGATTGCCCTTCCAGCTACGTGCCGGGTGTCAGTCGCAACGGTGCCAGCGTTTCGTTCCGTTGCGTGCCTCCTGCCAGCTCCCCTTGGATCACAATTAGTCACTCACTCAAGGGATTAACACACTGCCAGCATGGATCACTTTATTAAAGATATCCTCAGCCGTTTTATATAAATGGCATTTTAATCAAAATTGTCGCCTGCGGCCTGTATATTAATATTGCACATTATGAAAACAAATTGCCCGAACAGCGGCGTTGATGGCCAGCAACAACAGTGGAGCCCAAAAGCAACAACAACAAGGCCAGAAAGGATAGCTGCATTGTGACGACTATTTAAATACCCTTGCTATATTATTATTATTATTGTAGTATATATAATTATCTCTCGTTTTTCTCACGAAGAGCAAATTTGCACTTGTGATTTATGGTATGGTGAAAGTTTCCACTAGCAGGGATTCTGCGAGCTTAGGCACCCAAATTTTTACCGAAAATCCACTGGAAATCTTTATGTTTGCCAGGCTATAAACCTTATTTTCAAAGCTCTTCTTGAATATTTCTTAAGCAAGAGCTATATATACTTAATTCGGAAAATTTAATGACTGGAAAATGGTCGGAAAAACTGTTGAACTTTTCACACACTTCATTTAATATCAGTTCAGGTTATATGATAAATCAATTCGATTTAAATCTTCCTTAATCAAATAATGGATTGCATACTGAAGTCTTTATAAGATCAAATAAAAATCTATAATTAATTAATTAATTAACAGAGCAAATGTAGATAGAGCGAAGTAATAGAAGCAATCGAAGACGCCCTTCCTTTTCCCTTCCTTTTCCCTTCCTTTTCCCTTCCCTTTTTGCTAAGAATACCCTGTACGCAGGCCATACAAAAAGTATGCCTAGCTTTGATTCATCCACAAATGGAGGTTTCTTTCCGGGGGATCTTGAAAATGATATTACCCTCTGTGCAAGTGTATGAAGAGCATGGCAACAAATTAAATCTGCCTAAATGTTAAACAATTTACACTCCGGGCACGCACCGCGTCACGTTGCGTTGCCGTCGTGCATTAGTCAGCCAGCTAGCCAGGGTTAAGCCAACTTTTGTGGCTAAAACTCGTCTCCAACTTGCACTTGGTCAAGTGGTCTGGCTAGCTAAATAAATGGCTAACTGGCTGGCTGGCTGGTTGGCTGGCTGGCTGGCTGGCTAGCTGCCTGGCCTGGCCTGGCTTTGACTGGCTTGCCGGCTCGTCTCTAGTCTAGTTGATTTAATTTCAACGTCACGTCGTCATCGTCATCGTCATCGTCGTCGTCTGATTTGAATGCATTTTTTTTGTTGCTTTTTGTTTTTATTTTTTTTGTGGCCAGCGTCTGAAATTACACTGAGCTGCCTACCCAAACCAGATTGGGCACTGGGCACTAGCCACTGCTGTCTACTGGGTCTCTACTGGGAACAACTGCCTTTCGAGGTCATGGGAAAAATAGTTTTCAGTTGGGTTGCTCTGTACTAAGCGTAGTACTCGTATTTTATTTATTTTCATTTTGCATGCAATTTCCAGCTAAAAAAGAAATAAACAAAAATTTTAAATTAAAAATTTGAAATCTAAAAAATATTAAAGCAATTTATATAATAAGATCTTGAATTGTTGATTTGAAGATTAATGCATACACAGAAAGAAAAACAATTACTTTGGCTTAACTAATCCAGGCTTAAAGCAGACTCAAACCTGGCTTTGTTTTATCTTCTTTTCTTTTATCTATTAACTGGGCAGAAAAAGAAGAAAACATTTCCTCAACTAATCCAGGCTCAAAGCAGATTCGAACCTTGTTTTATTTCTTATTATCTTATCTATTTTATATCTGGTAATGTGATTAACTTGGCGGTAAGAAATCATTCGGCCACCTAATCCAGGCTTAGAGAAGGTTCAAGCCTTTTTTACTTTATTTATTATTATTTTATCTCTTTTCTTTTAGATAATTTGACTTATTTAGGAAGTTGATGAATTATGTGTTCTGTTTAAGCCATGCATCTTTTTTTTAAGTGTATAAAAAATAAAGCTTAGATTAAGTGTTGCCAAGCAGAAAAAAATATGTCTTAAATTGTGCATTGATTTATTTATGTTTGAGGCGTCTTCTTGGCATTCTTTTGGCCATATTATTAAGAAGAAAATCAATCAATGCGATTGCCAATTGGCAGTCAATTAAATACTTATAAAATTGGCTTGCTTTTATCTTTGCCAGCAATTTGCCGTCTAAGCCAAAAACATGGCTCAAACTCCTCTAATCGCTGGCAATTCAAGCAAATTGAAATCCATTGAACCTTTCCAAACCAATTGAGCGCCCACAGCGGACAAGACAAATTTGGGGCTGTTAGTCGCAATTAGGAGGACTCCAACTCCAAGTTGGAGTCGGAGTCGGAGTTGGAGTTGGGTTAGTACCAGCTGTGGCTGTGGCTGAGGCTGTCGCCAACGTGCTGCTATTGCTTTTCGATTCCCACACAATTATGTTGGACAACAAAAGCGATTTGAATGCGTTTCCTGTTTCAAACAGAACTCAAATGAACAATTCCAAAAAATTAGCTAAACAAATGCGAACGTGAGAACTTCAAATGAGCTTGGAAAAGTGTTAGATAACCCAGCAAGTGGCAGCAGGGATAACAGCCTCAGCCTCAGTCTCTGCCTACAAAACTGAGCCCGAGACGAACAAAAGGATAGTCAACACAGGCATTTATTATTCGTGATAGCAATCAGAAAAATAAAACCACAAATAAAAAAACTGTACTCCAAATGGGCCACAAATGGGTAGCATCTGCGTCAAAAGTTTGCCTAAAAAAACATCTTTTATTGCCATTGTCTGTCCCTGGCAGCTGGCTTTTTATTTGTGATAATTGAAAAGAACTTAAAAATATCTATCTATATATATACAGATATATAAGATATATATATGTTTTTTATTTTTATGATAATGTGTAGTAAAAAATTTGTGCAGTTGCGGATCGTAAAAGTTCAGCAACAATCAAGAGTTAATAATAAAAAAGAAAAAATCGCGCTTTTTTACGACTTCCATAAAAAAATATCTATATGTCTTTTTTCTTCTTTTTTTTTTTTGGGTTTTCCAAAAAGTTTTGTAGTTGGCAGTTGGCTTAAAAGCTGTGTAAAATTGTGCTAAAAATCAAAAATAAATACTTAATAAAATCGACTACAGCAATTTTTGCAGCTGCGTGCGTTAAAAACCAATAAAAAAAAACTCAAAAACCCAAAAAAAAAACTAGTTAGAATGCTCTAGTTGGCAGTGCACGACTAGCAGATACTACTTAAAAAATCCACACAGCGTATCACGCGAAAGAAGCATCAGCGAGTACTTAAAGTACACAGAACGTTAAGTCGATATAGTCACGTCTGTCCAATCTACTCTCTAGGTTTTTGACCTTGTAGAGCTGCCCTGGAGGAGCAATCGATCCAAAAGTTATTGAAAAAATCATCAAGATCGTGTCACTATATCATAATTCAACCATAGAAACTATCAGTCGATATAAAAAACTGAACATGTCTGGAAGAGTATCTCATCTTCTGCCCAATAGTAACCTTTCCTAGCTAACTTAAGTCCTGTGGCTTTTATTGGTTTTTAGTAGCAAAATAAAATTAATTCTTAAGCCAAAAGTTTTATAGATATTCTTCGCCTCATTTTGCACTAATTTGCATCATTTAATTAAACTCTTTTAATGCTCTGTCTGCCTGCAGGGTATACAAATAAGTTCAATATGAATATATCTACATAAGACCACTGTGCAGTGGTGCGTGTGTGTGCGTATGTGTGTGCGTGTGTGTGTGTGTGTGTGTGCCATGGCTGCAATTAAATATCAATTAAAAAATTGCAATGCAAATGCGCACGCACCCAAAAGAGCCAAAAAGAGTGCAGCCGAAACGAAAGACTTAAGGCACAAACTTGGCTGCACTGCGTGCGGTTCACCTTCAGACCCCTCGCAGCGTGTGTGTATTGCACACATGTAAATTATATACACAGAAATTTACGTTGTTGGCCTACAGACAGACTGGCGGACGGACGGACAAAACGACAAACTTTATTAAAAAATTGCGATATCATTTTTTGTTTTCGGGCCGACAGTCGCAAGTTCAAGTCGTTTGTCATTTGCACACCCCAAGACGCTGACTGCGACGTCGACGGCGACGGCGACTGCGACTGCAATTGCATTGGCGATTTGTTGTGGCATTTGCATAAATGAATGCACCTTTAAATGGCTTCTGGCACGCTGAACGTTGAACTGCCGGCGTTCAGGTAATTAGAATCTAGACTTTTAATTATGTATTTATGTGGAAAATGGCAAAGCCAAGGAGTTACTCATACTAAAAATTGACTGTCGGCCGCATTAAATGTGCTAAATGGCTTATGTAATTGCCAGTTTAATGTTTAATTAAATGAAATTGAGTCATTAAACTGATTCTGTGTGGCATTCCACATAGCAAAGCAAAGCCATCCAGTTGCTTCAAGCAGCTGCCTCTCAAAGTGAAAAACAAGGCCAACTGTTTGGTGGCATAACAAATTCAATTTTGCCTCAATTTATTCACTAAATTTATGCCACAAAAACGCACAAAAAACATTCAGAATTTGCCCAAGAATTCAAATATTATTTTAAAACTATGAAGAGGTTTCCAAAATGTTAAAAAATGCTGCAGAATTATAATATTATTTTCCATTGATGCACGTAAATCTAGTTTAACTCCCAGAAGCAATACTATTTTTTTTTTTTATATCATACTTTGTTGGCTCTTGAAAATAAATGCATCTTGGTGTGAGTATCTTTTGGCTGGTTCTGGCATGGTCTTTTGGTCTGGTGCATTTCCATTTGTAGATCCATTTGGAGCCGGCGCAGAGCACACCCTCAAGACACAAGTCACAAGTCAAGTCACGCGGAGCATGGGCAATGGTAGTCGAACTATTTTGCTTATCTGGTTGTCTATAACTCGTATCTGGCTGCCAGCCTGTGGCCTAAATGGCTGGCAACATTTTCAACAAGCAAAGCCAAGGATTTTGTTGCGTCTGTTGCGAGTGCAGCAGCAGCAGCAGCAGCAACAGCAACAACTGCGTCCCACGGTAAAGATTTGGCGCCATTGAAATTGAACAACATGCAAAAAAGAATTGGAGCTGCAGCAGCAACTGTTGCAGCAACAGGCTGCAGTTTTGTCTTACACGGGCCACGCAGCAACAACATCAACAACGGCAGCAGCAGCAGCAGCAGCAGCAACAGAGCATTGAAAGACTGTCCACGATTTCATTTTGCTTTGTGTTTTGGCAACAACGGGCCTCTATTTGGTAGTGAAAACGATTTGCCAGTTTGGTGCCAAGTTATGCGTCGCCCGTGGTGCTGAAAAGGCGCCACAGCTGCCCAGCTTTTCAGTTGTTTTGGTTGTTCGGTTGTTTCGTTGTTTTGTGGGCTGTTGGCTGTTGGCTGGCTGGAAAAGCTGGCCAAGAGAAATGTCAGCAACATGCAACATGGCAACGTGCAACAAAAATCGACTCATCAGCAGCTTCAATGGCAGAGCTATGTAAATATGTTGCTAGCTTCAGTCTGCTGCTTGCTGTTTGCTGTTTGCAGTTTGCAGTTTGCAGTTAGCAGTTATTGCAGCTGCTTCACTGTCAATGCCAATGCGTTTGTCATGGCTAAGACATTGGCAACATTTTGGACAACCAACGGCAACAACAGCAGCAACAACAAGGACACATTATCAAAAGCGCCGCATTTGCTTCCGCCATCATTAATAATATGTATAGTTGCTGCTGATGATGATGCTGCCGCTGCCGCTGCTGCTGCTGCTGTTGTTGCTGTGCTTGCTGTGGTTGCTGTTGCTGATGTTGCTCTTGTTCTGAATTGACATTGCCTTCGTCTCTGTCTCGGCAGCAACATGTTGCCAAACTGCCTGTTGTTGCTGTCATTTTGCTACGGACTTTTAATTTATTTATGGCCGCACGACGACGTTTGCATTGAAATGCCGCTGAGGACTCCAACCAACAATATTCTCTTCTCTTCTCTTCTCTTCTGTTTCTCTCTCTCTCTCTCTCTCTCTCTTTCTCTTTCTCTGCTCTGAAGAGAGCTCTGAGCTACTGTGGCTGCAACGCCTAAATGGCAATTAAGCAAACAATTTATAGCTAAAATGTTGAATTTAATTAATGTTCAAATTGCACGCAGAAATTAGCAAACACATGTGAGAAAGAGACTCCAACTAAATAAAAGACTTACAGCGCATAAACACGGCACAAAAAAGAGGTGAAAAAAATGAAGGAAAATTTGGTGCGCCAGCAATTTAAATAAAACTTTTGCTTAATTGCATCGCAGGCCAGCAACAACGACGAACAACCAACGGTTGCATGTTGCATGTTGCTGCTGTCGTTTCTGCTCTCTCAATCACGACGCTGCCGCCGCTGCTGCTGCTGCTGCCGCTGCCGCTGCCGAACCCAATCCCAATCCCATTTCCAAACCCAATCCTTGAGCTGAACCCAAATGATTTTGCGCTGATCGTTAATTTAAATTGAACACATTTTGGACATGGACTCCGACTTCGACTTCGACTCCGACTTCGACTCGGACTTCGACTCGGTCTCAGCCTCCTTGGCTTTAATTGCCCAGCCAAGCAGAGGCTATCTCCCCCTGCGCCAGCCCCTTGAGCTCTTGGCACATTTTAAGCCGGGCCTAAACGATTTCGTTTAATGCAACTGCCCATCATTTTGGCCACTGCACGTGCTGAAAGTGATTTCATACGAATAATATACCCGCCGGATATTTTGGTCATGGCGAACCGGCAATTAAAGCAACATCTGAATGCTCTTTCTCTGTCTCTATCCCATCCCCCCCCCCAGCCTCCGCTGAGTTATTTTTTATATAAAATCTGCAGCCTCGCCTGATGCCTGATGCCTAATGAGTTTTTAATTGGCCGCTGTATGTCCTGAGCTTTGCTAATTTGTTGATCGTAGCTTAAATGTTTTCTCCTACCCTTTTTTTTTCTTTGCCTCTTTCTTTCTGCGAAGAGACTTTCTTTCTTTCTTGTGTTGCTGCAGGCACAGGCAAGTAATTCGAGCTGATTGAGCCATCAGACAGCTGCCATTGCTGATGTGCTCGTAACTTGAGCTATTTCTTTCTAAGCTTCAATTCGCACCTTCTGCCACCTGCCATAACAGAAAGGCATGAAAGGATTACTACCAAACGGTAGCTTTCAGGCCAACTCAACTCGAATTACGAACTGCTTTCTTAATTATCATTAATAAATGAGGAATATTTCTTAGCTAATTAAAGCATTTGCTTAGGGCAACTCGCAACTAATTTCATTATATTCTACTATAATAAAGAAAAAGGAATACATCTAATTTATGTTCATATATCATATTTTTCATATCTAGATTCAGGTCCTTAAAATTTGGTTTTCCTTTAATTCTATTGACAAGAATTAATTGATATTTGACCGGGAAATATGAGATTTATATTGACATTTGCCTGGCCTCTGTTTGCACCAGAAGTTCCTTCCAATTTTTTACTCTTACAGAGGGTATCATAGTTTTATCATGTCCCATTATATTGATCGCTTTTCTCTCTTTGTATACCCTAGAAATATCAGCAATTTTCAGGTCTTAAGAGCCCATAGTATTAATATTTGCTTTGCTTTCTATAGCCGCCTCTCAACTCTTGATCTTAGCTTAATTTATAAAATACGACTATTAGAATATAGTTTAGGCCATCCTATCGTATTGGCCATGCCCATAAAATGCCTATACATATGTTTATTTCTCTGCTTTGTTTTAATGGCTGCTCGCTTTTAAGTTTATATTCCATTTACGAGCTTTTATTTCTTTTACCCAATTCCTGTGCAATTTAAGCTCATAAAATACATTTCTTTTTCCACCTAAAAATCAACGATAATTTGTGCTAAATTTTTACTCTGGCAAATGTTAATGTTGTGTTTTTTGTTTGTTGCTGGCTGTCTCCGAATCGAAGAGCCCTGCGGCTCTTATCCGAGTCTCAGGTCTTATTGTGATTTCAATTTTAGCATGTTTGGCTGTCCGTCCGTCTGTCCATCTGTCTGGCTGCAGCTCAGAGATTGCCTTGGCGAAGCTTTGAGTGCGTTTGCGTGTTTCTCATCATTTGTTTGCAATGAAAATAACACCAACATAAACAACGATCGACAGATCGTTGGGTCCACCAGCAGGTCCAGGGCTTTAGGGCCGGAGCAGAGCGAGCAATTCCAGCAAATGTCGATGTCGATGTGGATGTCGATGTGGATGTGGATGCGGCATTAAAATGCATAAAACCCGCTGCGCATGCGCTTCCACATGAAATTGGAGTTGGAGTTGGAGTTGGCGTTGGAATTGAGACTTGGAGCATGTCCTGGTACCATATACAGGCGCCACACCCTGCTGTGGTCCAGACCACGAACCACGACCAAGAAATGACTCGAAATCGATGGACCGATGGCTCGTAGGCGGCATTCGCGTTGATTTGTAGCGGCCCAAAAGGTAATCGGCCTCTAAGTTATGTCAAAGACTGAGACAGTTTCTTAATTGAATTTCTTGGCCAAAGTAAAAGCCTCTTAAAGCATCAGGTAATACGAGAGTATTGCCAAGTAGAATGGCTATAAAGGCTATAAACGTGTTAACACAGAAGCAGTTTTAGTTGGAGTGCATCCAGCTTTTAAAGCATTAAACAAATAAAAAGAGCTTTAATGAGCTTTCAATAACATTTTAATGCTATGTTAAAGGCGCTGTTACTAACTTTACAGCATGTAATGCTTTTAATGTGAACATTTTCCATTTAATTTCGCCGAAGAAATAAAAAGAAAATTAAGCTTTATGAGGATAATGGAGCCAGGCTTTTCTTCATTTTTAAATCTAAATTAAGCAGCTTAATAAATCTTTAGAAAAAAGCTTAAATTAACATTAACATTTAGATTTATGTTCAGCGTAGATTAACAGCTGTTAAGTGCAGCGCTGTTATTAACTTTACAGCTTGGCTTATAATGTTATTTTGCAGAGCATTTCGAAGCGATTTCAAAGATGAATTTCAATATTTGAACTAAGTAAAGCATTATCTGCTTTCCTTTTGCCTGTTGCCAGATAATAAATCTTTAACAAACATTTAACATATTTTTTTTCTTGGTTCAGGAATTTCTCCTTTAATACGCTGAAAAAGCAAAATCGAAACATTTTTCGGTTGTATCTCGCCTGCCTTTAATTTCGTGCTGTGAATTTTTTTTTTAATGCCAAAAATGCCAAAAATACTTTACAGTTTATTATGGCTGATTGAAATTTGTGGTGCCCCGTTGCGGATACCAACAGAAAAACCAAAAAAAAAGCCAAAAACAATCCAAAATTTGATCAGAGTGCAAATGTGTGTTTGATGCGGCCTGCAGGTGTTGAAGCAACTGCATTTTTTATGATAAGATAGCGCCCCAAAAAAGGCGAAAATTTAATGAGCAAAGGGCAGCAGCCCGTGGATTTCAACTGGAAACACCAGCAACAGCGGGGTGCTCCCAAATTGCTGTTGCTGTTGGAAGTTCTGCTGCTGGTGCTGCCTATGGTGAGGCCATAAAGCTTAAGAAGTAAAACGTTTAAGTGCCGTTGAAGCAGCTGAAAGCTGAACTTAAGATTGAAGAGAAAATAATCTGACAGAGGCTTTTTTTTCTCTTCTTAAGACAATTGCAACTGGCAACTGGCAGCCAGCAACAGCGAGCTACTCCCAACGCCCCAACGCCCACATGGCCTGCAACATTGTTGCTGCAAATTGAGTTTGCAGTTGTTTTGTTTTGTTTGTCTTTGAGTCTTCGAGTTGTTGCCAATGGCTAGACAAGTGCGTGGGCAATAGTCCCGTCTCAGCAACAGCTGCCTAAAGGGTCGACCAACGAGCCTGTCTGCCATGTTGTTGCCGTGCACAGGCAACCAGGCAGGCAGGCAGGCGACATCTGCGCCCAGCAATCTAAGGCGAATGCTCAGACAACAACAACGACATCGCCTGTGTGTTTGTGGCTTTATAAGGCAAACGAGCCGACAAACCGCCTATCCGTCTGTCCAAAGTTCCAGGTCCATAGAGTCTGTGCAGCTGCAGTTACTCGTAAAAATGGTTCTGGCCGTTCGTTGCCTGGGAAATCTGGAGAGGATTGCTGGGGCGTTGCCTGCGTGGGCTAGCTTGCAGGTGTTCCATAGACTGATGGGCGCCATTAGAAATGCAATTGTTTACCCTTTCTTCTTCTTCTCATTTACTCTAAAAGCCTCTAGACAGCCACGCCCTAGTTAATTTAAAGGCGCCAACTGACAACAATTTCAAATTAAATGCGTGGCGCGTCACATAAATGTCGCCTTGTGTTTAGCATGTATGCAAATTATTCGCAGCAGCAGCAGCAGCAACAACAACAACAACAACACCAGCAACAATGGTGACACATAAAATGCAAGCAAAGGTTGCCCATTCGCTCGTCTGGCTGCTGCTGCTGCTGCTGTTGCTGTTGCTGGTCAACTCGGCTAGTTGGCCACGTTGTCATCGTTGTTGTTGCCGCTGCTGCTGCTGCTGTTGTTGTTGGTCGTTTATAAAGTCAAAGGGGGCACATGGCGAGTTTTAACTGACAGACAATTACGCTAATGGGACACAAATGGCAAATTAATTAGCTGCGGGGCCAACCACCAAGCATTGTCGCTGCTGCTGCCGCTGCTGCTGCTGCTGATGTTGCATGTGGCCCGCTGTTGCTGTTTGTTTGGGCGCATAAATCACAGCTGATGGCACAGCAATTGTTGCTCATGGAATGGACCCAACACTGCGATAACACACTGAAGTCTCTAACAAATGACTGCCTTAAGCCTGCCCCAGGATCCCCCCATAGACAAAGAGCTTGGAGCTGAAATCGAATGACTTAAGAAAAAAACCTCATATATGTTTCACTATAATTATAAACAATTTAATTCATTTTTTTTTTATAATTGTTACCAGATTGCTAGTAAACTGGCCATAAAACATGTGTGCAAAGTTTAAATTAAATTAAAAATTCAATGATAAAACTGGTGTAAAAAATGCTGAGATAAGCCACTTAATTTAGACGTGATTTAATAACCATTTCTATGTCAATCTATATAGAATTACTACCAAAAAAATGGCTACTAAATAAAGGCAATGCGTTTCTTTATAAGCTCATTAAAATGTGCTGTTCTCTTTTAATGAGCTTGAGATCAGTTCGTCAGTTATTTCGCATTCCTCTGCAAGTGTCAATACAAATTATAGTCGTCTGATGAACCAGTTAGCTATATCAATTGGCTATAATTTGGTATTCGATCTGCACAGTTGTCGATCAACAATCTGCTGATATCTGGCTTATTATTGCTGTTGCTGCAGGTTGATGTTGCTGCTGCTGCGGCTGCTGCTGCCGCTGCTGCTGTAGTTGGAGTTGTTATGGATATTTCGGTAGCTGTGTGAATATGGAACCGCCTCTTTGATTATTAAGTAAGCTGCAGGCGCTACAGCATGTAAATGTGTATAGCAGGCAGCAACAACAGCAACAACAGCAACAACAGCAGCAGCAACAGCAACAACAACAGCAGCAACAATAATAATAATGTACATAATTACAAAGCGCAGCCAAAGTCAGGCAACAAGCGACGACAACAATGCTAACAACAGCAGCAGCAGCAGCAGCAGCAGCAGCAGCAGCAACAACAATGTGAACAATGGCAACGTTCTTATCGCTTACAACTTGTTTCGATTCCATTGACCAACTATGGGCAGGCGGCGGCGTCGGCGGCGGCGGTTGGACTCTTAATTTGGCCAACAGGCGCATTGTTGCTGCTCGCAAGCGAATTGTTTAATTGCCGGCGTATGCGGCGCCATAAATGCGGCACAATGCAGACAAGACAAGGACACAAAGGGGACACAAAGGGGACACAAGGGGACATAGCGAACAAGCAGACAGACAGATAGACGGAGAGACAGACAGAACGATCCATAATTGCAGCAAAGACTTATTGATGAGCGCACACTGTGGAATCGCATTGAACATGTCCAAGTCCAAGTCCAAGTCCAAGTCTGGAGCCTAATGATAGGCCCTGCCACATAAAAGTGAAAAGAGCCAAGAACAGGAACAACTTGCAACATAAGGCTCTGTGACCGCCCAAAGGCAACAGCAACAGCAACTCACAATTGGTGTGAAATTGGACTTCCTGGAAGCGGACAGTGAAAGAGCGAGAGAGATTGGGGATTGGGTATTGGGGATTGGGTAGCTCTGTCCATGTAATTAGGCGATTTCTGAGCTGAAAGGTGTTGCCCCGTCGCTGCGCATTTATCAGTGCAAACAAGCGTTAAGCGCTGCCAAAATCCCAACAAAATCTCCGCCAAAAAGCCCTTTGGCGGCGGCAGCAGCAACACCAGCCACAACAGCAACATGCGCAAAAAGATGTTTTATGCCACGGCTGCAGCTAATAAGGATAATTGCAAAGGCCCCAGACTGGGGCGTTAAGTGAGTCCAGCCAAAGAGTTGGGTAGAAAATTTGACAAATTGCCATCAGCTTTTACTGTAGTCGACGTGTAAACGGTTGCAGGTGTTTTCAATGGGCGTGGCTGCGGCCCATTGCTGCTGCTGCCGTCGCTGCTGCTGCCCAGGCCCAGTCGCAGCAGTCTCCGTCTCAGTCGCCATCACAGTTGCCAGCGATTTGTATCGCTGTCCAATTAAGGCAGCAACATGCGGTGGCAGCAACATGTTGCCAGCCCAAGCCAAGCCACAGCCAAAGCCAAAAGCAAAGCCAAAGCCAACTGGCGATATTACTAACGAAGCACTGACAATGAACGCGTATTGCCGTCAGTTTGACACTCCCGCGAAAAGCGAATAAAACGAAAAATTCATTACGATTTCGATTTAAGTTGAATAATTATTTATCTAGATAATGCTACTCACTCAGTCCGTTCGCCTCGATTCGCTTTGGCTTTACCGTGATTCATATCAGCGCAATTGCAGGCGTGTCAACGACAGCCAGCAACAGTTGCTGTAGCCTGCTAGCTGCTGCTGCCAGCTAGCTGCAATCACAGCCAGTAAGCTGCTGCTGCTGCTGCGGCTGCTGCTGCGGCTGCTGCTGCGGCTGCTCCGTCTGGCCATATGCATAAGGCTGAGCCCCAAACTGAAGCTGAGGCTTGACATAAAACAAATAGACTGTCAGTTTATGTAGCATTTGGAATGACTAAATGTTGCTGTGATTGGCTTTTGCATGGGCTTGTACATTAGATAGCAAATAAGTATTCGCTTGATATACTTAGACAGTGGGTGTAATCTAGCAGCAGCCAGCAGCAACTGTTGCAGCGAAAACAGCTAGAAAGTTGGGAATAAACACGTTTCTTTTATGGGCTAATACGAAACGTAACCTGCTCGTATCTGGCTTAATTATTTATTATTTCTTATTTATAATTGAATTAGCTTTAATTCCGAGATTTTCGTAGGAAAGGCTATTACACTTTTAGCTTCTTTTAGCCATGATTTTTACTGCTCTAAGACATCTTCTTAAGGACTTGATTGCTTGAAGCTATCTTAAGCAAAGATTGATTTGATTTATATGAAATTCCTTTATAATAAATAAAGCTAAAATTCTCTTACTTCCATTTAGATTTGGCTTTAATTTAAGTTAATAAATTCCAGCTCTAATCCTTCGCTTTCTGACTCCTCCAGCGTTGCCTTCCTTCCTTTAAGTTGATATCAAAACTTGATTTCTTTGCTTTATTTTCAGCATTCTCCATACGGCACCTTCTGGCCACGTTAATGGGCTTTAAAACAGATCTGAAATGTGGCCAGCTGATGTAATGCCAATGTTTATGTCATTATATCGCAATCTGATTAACATGAAGCCAGCGCCTTTTGCTGACTAATCCATAATACCGTATGAAATACCGGCATCGTCTATACCCTTCCGCTGGCTGCACCTGCCAGCTGTCAAACGCCCACCGCTTCGACACGGGGCGTGTCTCTCTCTCTCGCTCGCTGGCTGTGGGCATACTTAGCATATTTAAGGCGAGCAATTCAATTACAAGCTTTAAGGTATTCTACAGATCGTATAATGATTCGAGCTGGAGGAACTGGCGGAACAGGAGGAACTGGAGGAGAATTAAAAATGCGTGAAAGCGCGCTGTGTTATCGCAAGCAAAGAGTCGGACGGACGGACGGACGGACGGACGGACGGACGTGGAGAGCACATAAATAAATCAAAGCCTGGGGAGCAGTTGTGGACCAGTTTCACTTTAAGAGCGGCTCAATTGATTAAAATACTACAACTACAAAATAAATGTATAAAAATAAAAAAAAAATACCCATTGCCAGGCTGGAAAAAAAAAAAAAAAACACAACGACAACTTTGTTAGGCAACGGCAAATTTTAGCCAAGATTTATGTGGCCATAAATGCGATTACAGAGCCCCAGCGAAACGTCAAAAAAATAGAAAAAAAATAGAAAAATAGAAGAAAAAAATAAAGAAACAAAACTGTGAGTCCAGTCTGCACTTTACATGGTTTTGTAATTTATTTCTGACGCTTCGATTGCATTCTAATGACAAGTGCAGCGACGCCAACACCGACGACGACGACGCCGACGACGATGCCAATTCTTTGGCATAATTCACAGAAAGTTGCTGGTTGCTGGTTGCTGTTGTCGATTGCTGGTTGCTGTTGCTGGTTGCTGGTTGCTGGTTGCCACTGGCGGCGTTCACACTTCCAATTGCCAATTTGCATATTTTCGGCATACGTAATGCAACAGCTAATCGCAGCAGCCGTTATTACTGACTATGAAATACCCTGCAAAATTTAGGTTTTGCTCGAGAAGTCGCTAGCATCGATTAACGCCTGGAATAACAACAAATTTGATACTCTTTTGCTTGAAATGAGCACTGAGAAGAGGTCAGTAATTTATTTATTTATTTATTTATTATATTTCATTACTAATAAACCTGCCTTTTCTATATATATAGCCGTTAGCAGCCCTCAAATAGGGTTAAATGAACTGAAAAAGGGCTTTAGGTTTTGCTTGATAATATTATTAATAAATATATAAATATTCTACACTACCTAAATAAAAATTAAGTCTCTTGTGCTGCCTTTACTTATGGTTAAATATACCCCACTAGACTATGCTACAGGGTAGCAGACAGTAACTTATGTTGCATAAATCAACAGCAAGGCAGCCGACGCGTTTTCGGCGCGTTTATTATCGCGCGCCAGCATCTTTCGCTGGCAATTCATCTCATTCTCATGCACACTCAGATTTCGGATGTGGATATGGCTATATATTTATATAGCCATATATATATATGTATATATATATATATTTGTATTTACGCGAATTTGTAGTTTTTGAGCGCCTGCATTTGCCATAATTAATTCCATTTGCACATGCAAACGTTGCGCATACGCCGCGTCGACAGCAACAGCAAAATTTAAAGTGGAAGTGTGCAACATTTGAGGCGCATTTGACACGCCCACTTTGTTGTCTGCTGATGTGGGTGTTGTTGTTTATATTGCTGTGGCTGTCTAGCCTGGGAAGCTGTTGCTGTTGTTGCTATTACTATTGATTGTTGCTGCTGCTGCTGCTTTCGATGCTGTTGCTGTGGCTGTGGCTGTCGATATTGCTGATGTTGATGTGTTTTGACTTGTGCGCTGATTTACGGCCCAGAGCCTGCCGCGCAGCAATTTGTTTGGCTGCCAGCAGACTGAGAAGACGACGCAGACGCATACGCAGACTCAGCAGCAGCAGCCGCAGCCGCAGCCGAAGAAGAAGAAGAAGTAGAAGCCAAGGCCAGCAGCAAATTAACGCGCCAGTCGCCACATAACTTGCCGTACGCATAAAACATGTTAAGTAATCAATTGCTGAGGTGAAAAGAGCGGACAAAGAACGTAGGTCGGTCCAAGTGTTCATTGCCAATGCCAAAGGCAATGCATTTTTAAGGGCTTCAAACACACGTGCAACTGTTGCTGTTGCTGTTGTTGTTACTGCTGCTGCGGTTCACTGTATATGTTGCTGGCAACTTCAAAGTATCCTGCGGCATAATGCGCTTAATAAACCATGAATCACTGTCCAAGAGGCTGTCAGAGCCAGCCAAGAGTTGGGGCAGCAGCAGCAGCAGCAGCGGCAGCGGGAGCAGCAGCAGCAACATTGATTTTGTCACGACGCAAACACTTTAAAGGCACAATTGCTAAAGTGCGCGCGCTGCGTCCACGTCCAGTAAATGATGTGCGCATGTGATAAAGGGCCCCGCAAACGAGACTTCAGTTGCAAGTTGCTAGTTGCCAGTTGCCAGTTGCCAGTTGCCAGTTGCTTGCTACAAGTTGCCAGTTGCCAGAGTCCAGGGTCCAGAGACTTAACTTCAGCTGTTGCTTGTTTTGGTCGCCTTGTCGTCGCTTGAGTGGCATAAAAAACGGCTTGCACTTGGACTTGAAGAGCTTGAGAGCACAACAGAGAGTAAAGTAAAGAGTCTTTTGGGCCTTGGGCTCCATGGGGGCTATCAACATTCTCAGGTGCGCCTTGGCGCGGCCTTTGTTTGGCCCATGGGTAACTTTTGTCAGCCTCTTCTTTGGCTCTTCCCAAAAATTGTATTTTACTTTTGTTGCTGCTGTTGTTCCCGTTGTTGTTGCTGTTGTTGTTGTTGTTGGTGATGTTGCTGGCTACAACCCTAAGCCCACCATCCAAGCTAGTTAAGTTGTTAGCTGCCCTCGGGTAGCCAGCAAGCTGTACAACCGCAACTCTAAACAGCAAACTCCAAAAACTTCCAATTGCAGATGCAAGTTGCTATATGCAAGTTCCCTAGTCATCCCAGGCAGAGGCATCATTAATCAGCTCGGGTTCATCAGCGGCAACATGGTTCATTAGCTTTGGTTAGTTGTTGTTGCCGTTGTTGCTGTTGCGGCTGCGACTGCGGCTGCTGTTGCTGCCGTGCCTGTTTGGCGGCCTGCTGTCGACGATTCTAATCATAAGGCACCAGCAGCAGCCCCAGCAGCCCCAACAGCAGCAGCAGCAGCCACAGCAGCAGCCGCAGCCGCAGCAGCAACAGTTGCAGTTGCGGTCTGCCGCCAAGTTAATTGGCTAGAAGCTTTACATAGACGCAACTGCAACTGCAACTCCCAACAGCAACATTTGGCGGCGAAAATCTGAAACGTCTGAAACAAAAGTCTGCATATATTGTTGTTGCTGATGTTGTTGTTGTTGCTGTTGTTGTCGTTTGGCTTATTTGGTAGCGTAGCCTGAGACAGCAACCTATTATCAACCTATGCTCAAGCTGATGTTGTTGCCTCAAATCCCGCTGCTTCTTATTGTTGTAGTTGTTCTCGACTGTGTTGTCGACTGTGTCGTCTGTGCCTTATGCATATTTACATGTTGCTATGTTGCTATGCTGCTATGTTGCTACGGCTTCTGCTCTTCTCTGGCAGTGATCTTGTCGAAGCCGAGTGCCACGTCTGATTAGCCTGACAGTTTCCCGCTGCTTTTGTAGCTACTGTTAGCTTGAAAATCGTGGGAAAACCTTACAAATGGTGCAGTTTTGACACAGTTAAAGGAGTGGCAAGATTGCATTTACTCGACTACTCTAAACTTTTCAATTTACATGCAGTTTTTTTGGAGTTTTTTATCTTAAAAAAGTACAGATAAATCCCAATTCAAGAGCTTTCAATGAGAGAGAATTTGCTGCCCCAAAGTCTGTCGAAAACTTTGAGTTCGACTGGAATTTCCTTAGAACAGTGTAACAAATAGATATATAAAGCCTGGAATGATATTGTAGCAAGATAAATATATATTTTTATATATGATATAAGATATAAGACTGCTTTAATCTGGTAAGCTCGAGTAGGAAATACCCTGTGCCCAAGCCACTCATAATCCATAAACACACAGAAGTATTCAACAGCCCACAGCTGCGCCTCATACCCTGACTACATAGAGATTCTCGAATAACTTTAAGCAATAGTAGAATAATCCAAAAAAAAAAAATGTAGATTAAATACGCCTCTTCGCAATCCATGTTGAGCTTCATTGTTACAGTTGGCTAAGCAACATTTTAGCAGGCTGCAACATGTTGACAAATAATGTTGGCAACCGCTTGGCGCTGCTGCCAACAAGTCTATCAAGGAGAAAACCTGACAATATTAGCAAGCTGCTCATCGCTGCGACGACTGCCAACTAAGAGATCATATATTTATGCGTATGTAAAACCAGACAGAGAGTAGCTACTGTTGCTACTGTGTGGTGTGTGTGGTGTACTGTGTGCTGTGTGTTGCGACGACAGGATACATAAAATTTATGAAACAACGACGCCTTTTGCGCACATAATTAAATCAGACAAAGCGCTGGCCATGTAAATCCCAGGGAAAAACAAGGTTGACTTGGCTGAGTAGTTGCCTTGCCCAGCCCCACAGCGAGGCGAACGGGCGACCAGGCGACCAGGCGACCGGATGCGGCACAAGAAATGCAGCTTGACTATTTTTAATTACCATTGCCAGCCAGAGAGTGGTAAACCCAACAGCTGCTGGATGCTTCAGTGTGTATGTGTGTGTAGAGTGTGGGCTTACTGCTGGACGGCACTGTATGTAATTGTTATAGTTTGTCAAGTGGGGGGCTGCAACATGAAGCTGAGGCTGGGGCTGGGGCAGGCATGCGAATCAATTACATATTACAACGCTGCCAGCCGAAGCTGCTGCTGCCGCTGCTGCTGGCTCAATCGACGTCGCCGGCGATTAACTGCAGTGACTTTACCTGTTCAGACGCTTTCATTAAAGTGCAAATTATGACTTGCCAGTTCCGCCAGGTGTTTGCCTGGCCTGGTCGTTCCAAGCCGAGCTTGGATTGGCCTGGCCTATTTGTCTTTAGCCCGCTCAGATGCTGCAGCTACTGCCGGCTGAGACGCGACGCCCTTTCTACGTGTATATAAAGTTATCAACGCCATCGTCATTGTGCCGCATTTACCACATTAATTAACGCTCTGGCGGCTTTTATAAATTTATAAATAAATATCTATAGATTTACGGGCCATTCATCATATATAAACTAAAGGATTATGCCAGCTTAAATGCCAGCTAAGAAATATTTTAAAATATATTAATAAATCAGAGCTACCAACTGGCTTGCAATTGAACCGGTTCGACTCGGACTGCATTAGTTATCCTAAAAATAGTGAAACCCAATCCAAAAATATGTTCTAGTTTTCCCATAGTAGAACTCTTGGACCGATTTTATCGATACATACGATAAAGTTGTTCGATGAATCAAACGGCTGCCAAAGATTCCTGAAGCCATGTGAATAAATAAAGATTTTTGCGTTCATGTAAAAATTTATTTTTACGAAAGGATTAGGTCAACTTAAGTGCCATGCACGAAGGAACATTTTTGTACTACAATTATAAAAGTAGATAATTTTTAAATGATAATCTTAAGCACAATCGGGGCAGTCAATGGCTTCTGTAAAATAAATATGACAGTCGAGAACATCATGCACTTTATCCTGAATATTTGACTCGATCTCATTGTAGGCCATGTGCCAGTTGCAGCAGCTGGCACGTTTGCTTTTGATGAGGCGACAGAGATACTTCATCACCTCGTAAACGTCATCCATTTTGTTCTCATCGACAAGATAGCAAATACTCATGTACATTAAATCCACATCGGCTGGTTTTGGCACCTCCTCCGAATTTACCCAAGTAGCCAGCATAGATTTATAATTGATATTAGCAAAAGCGTTTAGCCGCTCCACTGGCTTTGGTTGCACCTCGGTAGCAAGCTCCGGCATAGACAGCCCAGGCAAAGGCTCCTCAGGGAAAAGCACCGCAGGCAAAGGCCCCACAGGCAAAGGCACATTAAGCAAAGGCATCGCTGGCAAAGGCACCGCAGGCAAAGACACCGGAGGCAAAGGCACGTCAGGCAAAGGCACCGCAGGCATAGGCACCGCAGGCAAAGGAACCGAACGCAAAGGCATCATAGGCAAGGTCTCGGTGAGCTGAAGATACCCTAGAATTGCAGGATGCATGTACTTACATAGTTGCTCTGTATAATCTGCAACAATATCATCTGAGCGAGGGTAACGCTTTTCAAGAGCTGCCCTGGATGTGGAGGGCTGAAAGTCGCTGTCACTCAAAGGACTGAGCATACCATATGACTGAGTGATAGGAGAATTTGTGCGCATTGAGGGCGGCGTCGGTGTCGGCGTCAGCGGTGATGGTGTTGAAATTGAACGCGAATGTGAGGGTGTGCGTAGCCCTGGGTTGCTCCTATATCGTTTTTGGCCATCACTTTCGGTTATGCGCAAATATTCCTCCGGATAGCTAAGTATTTCCCGTTGTATTTCCTCAGGCAGATGTGCCAATACATCCGGATCGAATCGTTGTATAGCTGTGGGTATAGGTTTCTCAATGGTTAACGTATCTTCTTCTGGAATGACTTCAAATTTGGATGCTTTTGATTGGGTAGGAGTCCTCGGTTTGCGCTTTAGTAGCTCCCGGCGTACTTTCTTCCGCACGGAAGGGATCGCCCCTTCAATGGGCTTAAAGCCCATATTGTTGTAATCAGGTGCTTCACTATTTAACAAGGAAGGGATCGGATCCTCTTCCATTGGAATGGGCTTAAAGCCTGTTGAGTTTTTATTAGCTGCTGCACTGTGTAACATGTTGAGCACATTAACATTAGTCGACTTTGTTTTTACCTCCTGTGGCTCCTTCTTTAATACGTCGGCAGTTTTTGGTTTCTCTGTGATGGCTTATAAAAAAAAAAATATTGTCAATTTTTTTTTGTTTCGACAAGTGTTAAACAAAATTTAAAAAATATAATTACCTTTTTGCTTCTCAGACATTTTGACAAACATACTTTTAATGTCATTTTCCTTCTTCGTTTCGACAGCATTATCCAGCTTGCTGAGATGTATGCCAATGCCACGTAACTCGTGCGGTGGATATCCCGACTCTTTCATTAGCTTTAACACATGGTGAGTTATGACGGTAACGTCATCAGTGCTTTGTGGGAGAAGTGTGGATTTTGTCTGATTATCGCAAACACCGTGCCCCATATATTTGGATGTTTCCACAGGAGCCTCGGCGGCCCGCACCATTAGCTTTAGGGTAATCGATTTGGTTTTGCGTTTGATTTCTATCAGGCGCTTATGCACTTCCGCACTTAATTGTTGCAAGAACTTTTCCAACTCCTCCAGCTTGGTAAAGCGTATGCCATAATTTACCTCAGCAGAGATAGATTTGCGTTGCTAAAAGGATTTTTTATTAAAGCAGATAACTTACACTTACACAAGGCTGCTTGAAAGCAAAGCTCACCTGTTCGTAGACTAAAGGGCGCTGATCGATACCACGACAATTCTCGTAGATCGTTTGTGCCATTTTCTTGCCCAGCATTGCTTCTAGACGCACAAACGAAGTCTGCTGCACATCTCCGCACATCTTTAGGCCTGCCTGATTTAGTTTATGGGTTATGCTACTGCCCACACCAGGCAAGACGTCTAGCGCCAACGATGCCATATAATCGGCTGCATTATCAGGGTTAAGCAAATATTGTCCATTTGGCTTGGCCAACTTGGTTGCCATGCGGGCCAGAAGCCTGTTGGAAAGTGCATAAATTACAATTTGTAGTTAATTATATTGTTTAATCTCACTTGTTATAACCAATGCCCGCAGAGCAGGGACAGCCTGTTTTATCATGCACCTCCTGGCGCAGATGTGTGACAAATGAAAGGACATTCACTTGCACATCTGCCAGCAGATCTGTTAAGTCCACAAACATTTCATCGCAGCTAACAGCCTCAATATTAAGCGTATACTGTGCCACAGTATCGTATAGAGCAAAGGCCACCTGTAAAAATTCGAAAATTTTATATTAAAGCTTAATATAAGTAAACCATTGATTTCCCCTCACCTGACGATAGCCATCAAAATCATATGGTATGGTCGTCAGTTCCGGGCACAGTTTGAGCGCTTGACCCACAAACATGCCATTCTTGATGCCCTTGTTACGTGCCTCGTAGCTGCAGGAGGCAATCTCTGATAGGGACATCTTCTTTTCAAAGCCACTTTGTACCTTCTCTACCAGATTATTGTCATGCAGATGATGCTCAAAGCGATCTGCAAACATCTTCTGCTCCAGCTGACGATCAGCCTGAGGATGTACTGGCACGTTTGTGGCAGCGCTACCGCCCTTGGAGTGTGTTACAGCAACGGGCAGGCCTCGCAGCTCTGGATGATTGCGCAGCCCAACGGAAACAAAAAAGCAATCCATATCAATGTGCATGACATAACGCTTGCTACTTAACAAAGTCGGTTGTAGTTGACAACGCAGGTCAACCCTCTTGGGAAAGGGTTTGTTGCCATGCGCCTGGCGTAGGTCACAGATATATTGCTTGAAACCAGCGCCAAGAGTGGCGATATGATGTAAACGAGAATTCTTATAGAATTCGCCAAGAAAGGCAGGATCAACGGCAGTGCGAGCGCCGATCATTCTGGGTATTTTGGATACTTTGGGGACATGGGATGAGCTCTTAACGGGCGAGCTGACCACAGCGTTCTGCAACTCCTTGAGTATCCCAACTAGCTCTTGTTTCTGTGCATCAGCTTCCACTTCTACCGCAGTGGTATCGTTAAGATTTCCCTTTTTGAAATTTAGACGCGGCTGTGTTGTCTTTTGGTTGGTATACAATAAATAAGGTTTGTAGTCGACCAGATGCATCTCCTTCAGGCAATCCACCACCCATTGGGCGCTGATTATTTTGCTTGTGTCCATTTTGCGAACTTTTACATCGGGCAAATTTGATGCTATGATGAAAGTCGTATGCGATCTTTCATAATGGTGAAAAGTACCGCCGTGTACCATCATGATGCGCTTTAGTTCATCAGATGATGGATTGACCAGACCATTGACGAATATCGATATATTCTCGAAGAGATTCGACTTGCGATATGGATCACTGGCCGCTGCGAACTGCTCCTCCAGTTTAGATTTCTTTGCCTCAAAGTACCCGCCCTGCCAAAGCATATTAGAAACTATCTTAACTTGAACATAATTTACACCTTACCCATTCGCTAAATCCATTGTCCTCTTCGCGCACCATCCTGCAAAATGACTCCCTTATTGGGATAGCAAAATTTCCAGACTCACTTCACAGATTGCGCGAACTTAAGATACGATAACTTTGACACTAGTCGATAATTTGCCAAGTGGCAACACTTGTGTTTTAGTATTGTCTAACGTAATTTAAAAGTGTTGTGCTGCCTCCAAACTTTTAAATTGGTCTGAATTATTTTACAACAGTCAACGATTGTTATTCATGACAATCGATATTTTGTTAGGTGGCAACCTTTGCACAGCCAATGCTGGTAAACGTAATTTTTAACTGCTTGATACGTTTTTGTTATTAAAATGTGGAAATATGGTCAAAATCAAATGAACCAAGGTGCACCAGGTGGAGGTGGCCCAAACATGATGCCCATGGGCGGTTTTATGCAAGGCGGTGGTGGCATGCACATGTCGCCCCAACAACAGCAACAGCAGCACCAAATGAATATGATGGGTGGCGGTGGCGGGCCGGGAGTACCCGGCGGCATGCAAATGAATCCAAATGCAGGAGGAGGTGGACCACCTGGTCTAATGCAGGGTATGGGTATGTCGCCACAGCACCAAATGCAGCAACAACAAATGATGCAAGGAGGCGTCGGCGTAGGAGTCGGCGTCGGCGTGGGTGTGGGTGTAGGCGTGCCAATGTCGAATATGCCTCAACAACAGGCAAATCCAATGCAACAACAAATGATGGGTCCACAGCAGCAACAAACACAACAGCAGCAGCCCAATATGTCACAACAACAACAGCAGCAGCACAGTGGATCAACAGTTGCCGGTGGTGCCGGTGCCGGTGCCGGTGGTGGCGGCAATAATATGCTGGCAATTTCTCAGCCGAATCCTCACAAGGAAATAAACATTGTACAACTGTCTCGCTGGGGTCAGGACACTGTTCAGGACATTACTTCACGTTTCCAGGAGGTTTTCTCAGCATTGAAGAACATACAGCCCACCTCACACCGCGACAATACCATGGAGAAAAAAGTGCAGGAATATTTTCGCACCATTCGATTGCTCTTTAAGCGTGTGCGCATCATCTATGAGAAATGCAATGATGCCGGCATGGACTACATGAATGCTGAAAGTTTGATACCCTACAAAGATGAGCCCGATCCGCGTATAGAGCCATCGCAGTGTGACGAGTATCGCAAAGTATTGCAGGAAAACCAGGAGCTAATTGAAACTGTTAAGCTGAAAAACCGGCAATTGCGTGAGATTATCGATAGAACACGTATTATCATATGGGAAATTAATACCATGTTAGCAATGCGTCGCTCTTGAAAACTGAAAACTATTTTTAATTTATATAACTGTAATGAAAAATAAAAGAAGAACACTGAATTTCGCGATATATACTAATTAAATATTAAAAAAATAAATATATGTAATCATGCATTCGCACAAACTGAATATACCCCTTTGGTCATTTTCATTTTGATGGGTACACAGTATACAAACATTTGATTGCTCACTTGCGTCGCTTTACAACACTGCTCATTTATGATGCAGTAGCGAATAGGCAGTTTGTATTTTGTAGGCGACGACGGCGACTCATTTTTTGATTTTTGTGCAAAATAACAAAGAGAAACTTATTTGAATTTTCTTGCGAATTGGAATTAACTAAAGCAGCAACAATATGGCGAAAATGGCATTTCAGCATCAGGCCGGCACGGCTATGGAATGTTTAAGCGTAAGTTTTGTATATTCCATAAACATTCACACGCACACATACGTAAACACAGGTAGCAACAGCGTTCTTCCTGCTTGCGTGTGTGCGTGCGTGTGAATGTTCATGTGAGAGTGTGCATGTATGGGTCGTTTGAGTGAAATTGGGTCGAGTATATCATAGAATACATGGCCTAAACAAAACTTTCACACTCTACTCTCTACTGTTAGGTCTATGTAACAGGTAGATGAGGATCTATATATATATATATATATATATATATTTATATTTATGTTGAAAGCATTAAACAATTAAAAGAAATATAAATTAGTGAAATTTAATAAACTTTAAATATCAATATCGAATCAGTTGCCGCCTTAACTTCTATCAATTTTATTATTATGATTACTCCTTAGATTCCCATAACGCTGCAAAAGGAGAAGGACTACGACCAGGAGGGCAGAGAGATTCTAAAATGTGGCTTTAAAATAGGCGGTGGCATTGATCAGGACTACAAAAAGAGTCCGCAAGGATACACAGATTATGTGCGTATTAAAAACTCAAACAGATTTGTCACAGAAATCTCTAGAAATGTTGAACAACAACTTCAAAAGATTCGCTTTTTTGAATCTAGCTTATACTCAGATTTTACTGTGATGGAATTAGATAATTGAGTACTTATGGAAGAGATTTCTGTGACACCTCTATAATATTTATGTCCATCAATTAATATATTTATCATGGTTGCAGGGCATCTATGTGACGGAGGTGCATGAAGGCAGTCCAGCTGCTCGGGCTGGTCTACGTATACACGATAAAATACTGCAATGCAATGGCTATGATTTTACAATGGTAACCCACAAAAAGGCTGTGAGCTATATACGAAAAAATCCAATACTCAATATGCTGGTAGCTCGCAAGGGTGTTACATCCACATAATTCAAATGGCTGGACCTATGTGGACCAATCCTTATCTCTGTCTATGTCTCTCATATAAAAAGCAGCAGCATAAAAGCGGTATTCAAACTACTATCTACTACTACACTGCCTCTCGTTGCTGTGGATCTCTAGCTCTCACTAGCGCCTCTCTTTGGAAAACTATGCGAATATTTATTAATATTTAAGCATTTATATTATATTTACCTAAAACGTAATGCATATCGCGCACTCTCATATATATAGCCATATACATAGCAAGCATACATGAATGTAGCACGTAGAAAAGAAACAATTGCTTCTTGTTAAATTGATTTTTTTGACTTGATTTTAGGTTAATACCTGAATAACCCCTTCTAGGTTGTTATATATACTCCACTTGTTGTACGAATTGCCAAGAAACCGTGTAAAGAACAAATTGCCAAAACTGAATGAACAACCAACCACATAAACTTAAGTCAAGTTCACAAATGATCGCATAATCCTCCATATAAAATAGTGTATAAAAAATATATTTCCCATAGAGTATCAAGCTCCTAAATATGTCAGGTTTATATAAATGTAAACAATTTTGTACTTTTATACACACTAATAACGTAAATACATGCATATAAATATATATATATTTATATGTATGCAGCCAGCAAATGATAATAGCCCCCATACAATCAATCATCAGCAGCATTCCAAAAAAGAAAAACGCAAAGTTGTTGAAAACTAAACAGTACATAATTGTGATAAATGCCGTTACTTGTGCAGATGTGTTTTTTTTTTAAATATGTATAAATACACCATTTTTTTAAGTAATTTTAAAATCAGTTTTTAAATGTTAAATTGCATTGAATAAATGTTTGCCTCTAGACGAAACAAAACTTGTTTTATGTACGCTCTACTACTGCGCTACTCTGTAAGCAGAATATATTCAATTTGTGCAGATATATGTAACAGGCAGCTTCTATCTATGAAGCATATATGTATATATATTATTGATCTGTTTTCTTCAGACTATAAAAGAAAAAGGTTCTTATTTAGGTCGAAGACATTTTCTATCTGTTCTTGCAAGTCATTCCAGGGAGTGCAGCGTATCTGCTAGTCGAGCAATGTAGACACTCTTATACGTTTTCTTTATGATTGTACAGCTACCTTCGATTCGACCTTGACATTGTGACCGCATTCTGATGAAGGTTAAAGAAGAATCATCAAGATCTTAATAGTTGTTGTATTTTGTTTTTGTTTTTGTTGTTGTTGTTTTTTTAATTACAAAGTACATTAGGTACATTACACATACGAATACATACATTAAATTTTGTAACAGTTTGCACTTTAAATTTGACAAAACAAGAATTGATATATAACTAGTTATACGCAAGTATTTAGCTAATTAGGAATAATTAAATACACATAATTGATATTTGAGGAGACAGAGGGAGGAAAGGGAAGCAGGCACAAATTCACACAAAAAATACAGCAGGAGGACAACAGGGTGTGGAGAAATGTGGCACGTGTACGGGGAGCTGAGGCAAGAAGACACCAACAATAGGAAATGTAAAACTATTTGTTGGCATAACCATTGGGATTTTGGCTCTGCCAACGCCACGTATCCTCGCACATTTTATCAATGCCACGCGTTGCCTTCCAGCCCAGCGCACGTTCTGCCAGCTTTGCATCCGCATAGCAGGTGGCCACATCTCCGGCCCGGCGGTCAACCAGTTCATATTTAACCGTCTTTCCGGATGCCTTCTCGAAAGCGTGCACCAGCTCCAGCACAGAGCAGCCCACTCCAGTACCCAGATTATATGCAAAGAAACCAGTCTCAGCAATATTACGCAGCTTATCCAAGGCCTTGACATGACCCTCAGCCAAATCCACTATGTGAATATAATCACGCACGCCGGTGCCGTCTTTCGTTGGGAAATCACTGCCATAGACATTCAAAAGTGGCCGACGACCGACTGCCACCTGGGCAATGTATGGCATCAGATTGTTTGGCTCGCCATTGGGATCCTCGCCAATACGCCCGCTGATGTGAGCTCCCACGGGATTAAAGTAGCGCAACGAAACAACTGCCCAGCGCTGAAAATAGTTTTAAAATTGTATGAAAATATCTTCTATGAGGGTATGAAAATACAATCTAACTTACCTTATCAGACTTGCACAGATCCCTCAATATTTCCTCAGTGAAATATTTAGTTTTGCCATAAGGCGACGTACAGAATCCTGTAGGATGCTCCTCGGTAACAGGCAAAAACTTGGGTTCACCATAAACCGTGGCGCTGGAGCTATACACAAATTTGAATACATTGTTATCAGCCATCGCCTCCAGCAGGACATTCGTGCCTGTCATATTATTGTGATAGTACTGCAGCGGTATGCGACAGGATTCTCCCACGGCTTTGAGTGCGGCGAAGTGAGCAACCATATCGATTTTGTGCTAAAATGTAGAATAGAAGAAACATTTAATTTAGGAAATAAATAAATTGTCAGTACCCTAACCCAAAGGCCTTTAAATAGAAATAAGACATATTCTCTTCCCTTGGAAAGGGTATATTAGATATGGATATGAAATTTGTACGTATTATAAAGAATGATCTGAAGAAGAATTCCGCATAATGGAATTGTTATATTCAAATAAGTTAGCAATATTTTTACATGCACAACTAGGGTATCATTTCAATTTGTAGCTAGTTCAGTGACTCGCCTTGTAATCCAGATTAGGAGTCTATATATATATAGTATTTTTATGGTTTTGCTGGTGCTTGTGGATTACATAGTTAGTGACAAAATTGCAATACCCTCTGCAAGGTTATACAAAATGCTAAGATTAGCAAGCAATAATAACTAATGGAAGAGTTTAAAGCATTGTAAACAATCAGATTGTTGTTGAACTGCGTCGAGTGCAACGTCAATGTTGACGTCGATGTCGACGTCGATGTCGATGTTGCTGTCGACGCACACAACGCCAAGTTATGCGATGTGACCGAGGTCACGCCCATGCGTTTCAAATGAAGGGCAGCAGACGAGAGGCGGGCGCAGGCGCGTCGGAAATATAAGCGACACTTGAGTAAACAAAACGCGCGCTGATAAGTGACAGCGTATACCAAGTAATAAGATAAGAAAGATGGAATGCTTGCGTCTACAAATTTGCCACATATTAATATCGAATTTGCTGACGTGCCGCATGCCACACGTCCGTTGTCCCCTGTCGCCTGACGACACTCACCTCCTGGAAAACTGAGCGCACTTGCTCGCGATCCGTAATGTCCACACGATAGAAATTGACTTTTTTGCCGGTTATTTCCTGTACACGACTCAGCGCCTCAGGCAGCTTGGATGCGCCACCGCTATAAGCATTGCATAGATTATCCACACAGATGACATTATAGCCAGCATTTAGCATCTCCAGCACGGTATGTGAACCAATATATCCAGCACCGCCGGTGACCAAAACAGTGGGTGGTGACATATTGAAGAACGGAACGTTTAACTGACAAGAACTGGTTCAAGTTATGTTTCTGGTTGTGGTTGTGCTTCCGGTCCCGAAAGTGTAAGCTGCTACTAAGAACTGAGTTCTGGTCTGGTTCCGTTGCCGTTTCCGATCTTTGGCTGGAAAGTGAAAATTAGGCCAAATTCAAGCGAAATTCTTATTGACGTCACCAAAATTCTTTACGCACACGTTGAGTTGAATTGCGTTTAACGGTAATTGCCAACGTGTTTGTGGTGTATTGGTGTGTGTTGCGAGTGCGCTACTCACCTGAGTACACCTCAATTAAGCAGAAGCAGACTGAATCACTTGATTTAACGTACACACACGTTGCGGCTACCCTTGAAATTGATTGTATTTGTTGTTGTTTTGTTGATTGTTGTTGCTATTGACGATGATGATGATGATGATGCTAGGCGGAGCTGTTAGCTGTTGACTGTGGTTGGGAGCTGGTTAAAGATCGCTGACCTCTCTGTCTACACGCCGCTTCTTCAGTTCGAGCTGAGTTGTGTGTTGAGTTCAGTGTTATGTATTATTATATCGTAACTCGTTTCTTGCACTTCGCTTCTGCTGCCTCTTCTCTTCTTTTTTTTTTGCTAAAATGTTTCTGTGCGTCTGTTTTGCTGGGCAGTTTGCTCGCAACTGAATTCAGTTGTTGTGCTCAGCGCTTTTTGTTTCTTTCTTCCGCTCTGCGGCTTATCAACAATACACATATGATTGCCTTTTATCAGTACTTTTTTTTGTTATTGTTTCTGTCCTTCTGCTAAGTGCATCGGCTAGTTGCTAGCCTGGCGCCTTATTTTTATACACACATGCTTATCAATGGGTGCTCTTTTATGCAATCAAGTCAATTAGAATTAGAGGCCGACGACTGCAGGGCAGGTAACTAAATCTCGCGCTCTACGCCTCTTCCCAGTTCGCCCGCTATTATCAACAAAAAGTAAACAATTAGTTGTTGTTGGCGTTGCCACATCTGCAGGTGCAGTGTTGCCAGCTATCGGTTAACGCAAACAGTGCTGAGCGTAGTATGGCCAAAAAAGGCTAGTTTAAATATAGCCAAAGCAAATAATTTCCACACCTGTTTTGCATATTATTTACGTGCGGTTTGTAGTATCGAAGAGTTATACAGTAATATAGCATTTCCCGCTATTTTAATGTCGTTATTATTTTAATAATTTGGTAGCAAAATTTTCAATTGATATATGATTTCAAAAATAGCCAATTTGCCAACTCTGAGCAGAAAGTTCTTATTTATCGATAACCTGCCGATAGTTGGGCCACAGTGCGATATTCAGCTACGCAGGCAGCAGTGCAAAGTAAAGAAAATATGCATTAACATTTATTTTTACTTAATTATTTACTTAAAATTAGTCAAAAGTTAGTCAAGCCATAATAAAAGCACAATGGCATCCGCAACGGTAAGAAATGTATGTATGCCAACACTAACAACTAATACGCAGCAGTTGCCAACAAATAAATACTGAAAACAACAACTAAAAAAAAAGATATCGCAGCTAAATCCAGTTACTAACTTTGAATTGACTGAATTAATTGAAGTATATTAATCACAGGTGCCACTATTGGACGATGATACGATACCCTTTGGTGAGGAGGATGAAATGCGGGATCCCAGCGTTGCGGGCCAGAAATACACGTAAGCAATTAAACCGCAAAATACTCTGCATGCACTTGTGTGTGTGTGTATATCCTCAGTTACACGATGAAGTGATTTCATGAAGTAACTCGTGATCTTATGATATTTCTTATTCGTAAAGAAACTGCATTAAAAATAACGTAATTTTGTTTATTGGGTTTTAAATATTCAACTTTTTAAAATTAAATATCTCTTATTTCGATGCAAGAGAGAAACTCTTATAAAATAGTGCACTAAAAATAAGTTTTTCTTTTTCAAGTTATTAATTAAAAAATGTCAATATAAAAATGCTTTTCTCTTCTAGTCATCCGTATGTCACCTTCTTTCACCTGTTCTTCCGTGGCGCGTCCATTGTTATCTATATATTCTGCGGCTGGTTCAGTGACTCGTTCATCACCAGCTTTGTGTTTGTTGTGCTCTTTCTATCCGCCGATTTCTGGACTGTGAAGAATATTTCGGGCAGACTTCTAGTGGGATTACGTTGGTGGAACTATGTCGATGATGATGGCAAATCACACTGGGTATTCGAGTCGAAAAACGTGAGTCATTCAATATAAGTAGAGATGGGCATGGTATACTTTTTATCACTATTTCACTAAAATTCGAGGTAAGAACTTCTTATCTGCTAAATCGAATTTCGAATACCTCCTCCTCCGGCAACTTTAAGGAATGGTCTACCGCGTATCTTGTTTACTTGCCGTGCCCATCTCTAGTGGAAAAATATTATTTTATAAACAGTATGATAAATATATGTAACGTATAGTCTTCATCCTATCAGAGCCGCGTCAACAAGCACGAGCAGCGCATCTTCTGGCTGGGACTAATACTATGCCCATTGTTTTGGGGTCTCTTCTTTTTGGTGGCTCTCTTCGGACTGAAGTTCAAGTGGCTTCTATTGGTCATGATTGCCATAGCCTTGAATGCTGCAAATCTTTATGGCTATGTTAAATGCAATTATGGGGCCAGCAAGGATTTGAATAGCGCCGCCACAGATTTTGTGAAGACGCAACTTTTTAAGAATGCCGTCGATATGATGACCAAACAAAGTACGGCTCCACCTCCTCCAACTAATGTGCGTCCCACGGGTGTTGTCTGAACTGGAATGCCCAGCGTAACAGTGCTGCGGACTACTTGCCAACAATTCTGATGCGGCGCATTCCAAAGAGTATTTAGTGTCTATCGTCTCTTGTAACATATGTAAAACTTAATTTAGCATTAATTTTTATTACATTTACGCTGCTATATCTATTGAGTAAAAACCAAAACATATGTGTGTACTGAAATATTATTTAATTCATATTAAGAATGCTTCTTTCGCTTCATAAAGATATTCGTTTAAACGTTCAAATTGTGACAGCCGTATAGATATAGTCTTCGTTCTTATAGTCTATAATCTTTTTTTTCTCACTTGACTGTTTGCTTATCTCTGAAACAAGAAAGTTTCTGCATGCATTCGCATGGCAGTAATACGATATACTAGTCTGATCCGGTGATTTAGGTGAATGAAATTTTGTATGCGGCTGGATCGGACAACTATATCATATGGCTTCCATAGGAGCAATTGATTCAAAAGTTGTTGTAAGGAAAACTTTTTTTGATTTTCAACGTATCTTGTTTAAACATAAAAGTTATATGGAAAAGTGTGTCTTAGTGCACACCTTAAATCATTAAGATCGGATTACTATATCATATATGCAAAGGTATATAATCTTCGGCGCGCCGAAAGCCTTTCTTACTAGTTGTTTTAAATGAAAAGTAAATAACGAAATAACAAAAATATTCCGAAATTTAAAATCAATTTCCGTTGAGTTAGCAGCAACTAAACATTCTTTTTTCTTTTTCTGAATACGGTCACACTAATATCAACTGTCTACTTTTTGTATTGACTATCGATTAAGTTATCGAAGTGCCTAACACATCACTAGAACGTTAGCCATTGTCAAAAATTTTCTTACGACTGTAGCACTTCTCAAAATTGAGAAATAATATTTCTATAATAAGTGCCAATTCATTGCAAAAACATTTTTAAGAAAAAACTTTAAAATTTGTTCATAATAACATCGAGAAAAAGGTATGTGCAGTGAAAATAACTAATAAATGGAAAAAGAATACCTTCTTGCAAATCGTATCGATTTTTTTTGCCGCTTGGTGGCCGGCACTTGCCGCAGGAGGTACAGGGTGCTTCTAGAAGCAAAAAAAAAGGAAAGAAGAAGCAGCCGAAGTTTATGTGAGTTTTTGCTTATACTTTTTTTCTTTTTCTCCGACTATAGCAAAATGCGTGGACGCGGCGGCTACATTCCACGTGGTGGCGGCACCATGCGTGGTAGCGGAGGCTACTACAACAATCGTAATTCTAGCAATTATGTGAATACCCGTACCCAGGGCAACTATAGGCCAAATAACAGCCGCTATGAAAATAATTATCATCACAACAATCGCTATAGTGGTGGCAATTCCAATAATGATCATTACGATAATCGCAATCGTGACAATTTTAATCATCATACCTCGAGCACCGGAGGAGGACGCTATGACTCCAGTTCCAGTCATAAACGCAGCTATGTAAGCATATCGTTTTCTTTCGCCATAATTATTCTTGGCAAGGAAGCAAACCATTTTAGACCTTAACCTCTATCTAATCCTGTTCATTTTGCTTTTGTTGGGTTCTTTGAAAAAATTAGTCGGACCTAACCCAAAATTTTCTATGGAGTTCGAACCGAACCTCCTTGAACAATTTTGCGGTGTGTGATTCCAGCCTAAAAAAAAAATCCACCATGATGCAATATAAAATAGATGTTCATTTTTTTGTTCTATAGAGTTTGACAGTTGTTGTGCCTGGTATCGATACTATCGCGATTCTAGTACGAAAAAATTAATCAAAACTCAATAACACATTTTCAAATCGTATCTGAACTATAAAAAGTATTTGCAGATTGAAGCTATAAAGCTGGTCTTGAAACGAATCCCTTTAAGCCCGATAATTCTATAATTTTTATAACCTTTTAAAGAATGTTGCAACTTTGTCACGAAATGTGATGGATGGTGACCCGAGTCGATATATGCAACCGAGTCTCTCAGCTTATGGGCTAAGTCGGAACCGGCTGGATCGGACAATTGTATTATAGGAACTTCCTTAGGAACGGAACAGTCGGCTTAAAAGTTGTAGCAAGGACAACTTATTTTTGTCTTAAGGTATCCTGATGAAATCAAGTTAATGTAGGTGTTAGTTATCAAGGTCTGACAACTATCTGCCGTAGGAATGTTCATTTCAGCCTGGAACAGACACTTTCCTTCCTTCCTTCCTGAAAATCAAGTTTGGGTTCATTTCAAATTGTTATAGAACTTTCTTGTTTATTAGCAAAGGTTATTACAAATGCCAAGAATTACCTTTAGTTTAATTGTTATTTATAACTTGATTTATTTATAAATTAAAACTATAATAATTTATTTCTGTCCCAACAGGATTCTTCTCGTGATCGCAACGATGACCGCAGCAAGCGTCCACGTCAAGACGTAAGTTTATTTTTGCCCCAAATCAAATGCTAATGTACCTCAAAAAAAAAAAAAAAAAAAAAAAATAATCGTATTTCAGGTATTTTTAAGATATATCTATGCATTTATAAGATATATCTATGTATTTATGTATAAATATACAGCGAACAATTGCCTGTATAATTTTAATAAGTTTCCAAATATTTATAGCACTTTATAATGAAGGTTTAACGCCGGATTCTCTCTAAAGCTCTAAAGCAAAGCGTAAATGGAAATGCACGCGTAAATAATAAATATATATATATATTAGTGCACTCAAAGTAGTCAGAATGAAGCACTTTGAGAACGCAAGAACTCAATTTATATTGCATATATATATAAATATAGATAAATATATATTATATATAGAAGCACACAGCAGCAGCGCAGCTACGCATAAATAGCAAAGATTTTGCCAGAGCGAACAATTATATAGAAATTGCGGCTATAGCTGCGATTAAACTTGAATTGAAAACCTGATAAAGGCATATATAAATATATAAATATTGTGTCCTATATCTTATGTATAATTAGTGCCTGGTAAAGCAGACAATTTCCTCCTTCCGACAACAAAGATATTTATATCTACTACTGTATATACATATATTTGTATAATAATCAATCCATCCAAAACAAAACAAAAAAGACTAGCTAAAAAAGTATAAGGTTTGTTCATCATGCTACTACTACTACTACTACTACTACTACTCGTACTACTACTACTACACACACTTGCTCCAGGATTATATGATTATTGCATTTGAGATAACCCAGTTTATAACTATATTATATATATATAGCAAATTCTTTATCAGCCAAGAAAATTTATATATATGTATACCTATGTATTCGAATATCAAAACAAAAACAAAAAAAAAAAAACAAAAAATACCAAAAAACCAATGCTCCTCTACACTACTTCCTAATCATCAATCGTCATAGGATTATCGTCGTACGTCCTCGTCAAATGATCACAACGATCGCCCATCATCGTCATCTCAGAATTTGGGCTCATCTTCTTCAAGCTATCATCAACGCACTAGCACCGGCGGTGGTGGCGGTGGAGGCGGTGGCGGTGGCGGAGGTGGCGGCAGCTCAAGCTCGTATCGTCCACGTGATGATTCGGGCAGTCAGCGTCATCAGCGCGACTCATCAATGGGCCCGCCAAAGCGCCCATTATTGCGCAGCGTTGCTGGCACCAGTTATATATCTAGAGCACGCGGATCAATGGGTGTGCGCGGCGGCATGATTCGCAGCAACATGCGCGGAGTTGGCACCATGAGGATTGTCCGCCCTCGTATGAATGAATCCAATGATCTACGCGCAATGCGCCAAAAGCTACTCTTGGCCCAGCAAAAAGATCGCGCTCGTCTGCTTAAGATACAAAAGCTGCAAAGGTAATTAGAAACAAAACAAAAATAATTACAAAAATATAGATAAAAAACCAAAAACCAAAAATATAAAACAGGATAAAAAGTTGTACAGTAAATATCCATAGCTATAGCTCATGTAGCGCCATTCTCTCCAAGCCTCGATTGATGATAATGAAGAGAGCGCATTAAACATCTATATATATATGTGTGTATATATAAACGTACACACATATATATATATATATACATATAAATATAAATATAAATATATATAGAGAATTATAATTCGTAGATGTGATATGAACACTATAGAATATGCCGCGTGTTAAAGAACTCTTATATTGGCTAAATTCACAAGCTGAAAGTGTTTTGTGTTGAGCCAACAGAAATAAAACCAATATATTTATTAAATACATATATATAATAGAAACGAAAGAGAGAGCAGATATTTGACAACTTGTTAATCGTATTATATAGTAGACAAAAAAAAAATAAAATAAAATAAAAACAAATCAGGATAACGACACCCCAACACACTATGACAAAAAAACGTATTTTGTTAGCTTACATCTTACTTACCACAACAATTTGTATTTGCGCCTCCCCCTTCACCACAAAAAAAAAAAAAAAACAAAAACAAAACAAAATCCAAATTCAATTCGATTCCATGTATAGCTCGTTGCGTCGTCAGCGCCTGGCAGGGAACAGCAGCGATAATTCTAGCGATGACAATGATGACTCAGATAACGCTGACAAGGATGGCGCTACTGATAAAAGCAAGAAGAAGAAGGGCGGTCGCGACGACGATGATGATCGTGACGATAGAGACAACGTTGATAAAGAAGGCACCGATGGGGATGAGAAGAAGAGCGGTGAATCGACTAAAAAGTCGTCGCCAAGCAAGAAGCGTACAAGCAAATCGGCTAGTGATGCTAACGATGGTAAGGACAATGTTGATAAAGAAAAAGACGAACACGAGCATGACGATGGCGACGGATCGGGGGAGACAAAAAAGAATGCCAAAAACGTTGGCTCCGATGATGAAGATGATGATGCGGCCAAGGTCAAGACCGAAGATTCTGGCGATGCCGATAAGCCCAAAGAAAAGGGTGGTAAATCATCAAGCAACGCTGAGAAGTCATCAGGTAAGAAAAAAGATAAAGACGGCGATGATAAGGAGTCCAAGTCGAAGAAGTCGCACAGCAAAAAGGACCGTTCGTCTCGCAAGGACAAAGACGACACCGACGATGATCGCAAGGACCGTCGCACCAGTTCACGTCATCGCGACGATGATCACAACAATATACGCAAGCGCACCTTCATCAAGCTGACCTGCGTCCACTGCCGCATCAAGTGTGTTACCTTTAAGGTGAGTTGGTATAATTTTGTTTCATTGACCTAAGAACTTAACGCGAAGCTATATTTGATGAGTAGAATGGTTTCTCGCTCCGCTCAAGCAACCCAAAGTGATTTTTTTTTACAATTTACTAATTTATATTTGCTTTTAACAGGAATACCATTATCACTTGAATTCGCGCACACACAAGAATTCGATGCGCACCGTAGCACTGCGCCAGCGTGCCGATTTGCAACGCATGCGCGCCCGTCAACGCACCACACAGCGTGAGATTGAGGAGAATAGCAAGGAGGAGTATGAATCGCGCTATTGCCGCCTCTGCCGCTTGGCCTATCGTCAGCCGAAGAATCTACATCAGGCATCGGAGCATCACAAGACTATTAAGAAGTTTTTGATGCCGTATTGCGGCTCCTGCCATTTGGCTTTCAAGAATGCCATGCTCTATGAGAATCATCGTTGCTCCTTGGAGCACATTCGCGTATGAATTTTGCAAATCTTTAATTGCGTCTTTTTCTCTATTTACTAATCAATTGTTTGCTTCCACAGAATAAGGCACGTAATGACGAGTCCGGATCAGAGGATAGCGTTGATGAGCGTGAGATTGATTTAAATAAATTCCTTACCGTGGATTCGGTGGGTGAAATTGATGATGACATAATGGATGCCGATGTTGATGCCATGTTACTTGAGGCTGAAACTGCACAGAAGAGCGCAGATGAGGAGACACGCAAACGTGGTCTAATTGGCCAGGATTCCATCAAGTCTGTGGATACATTCTTTTGTGAATTATGTAATCAATACTCACCCAAACTGGAAGATGAAACCTTAGAAGTCTTCATTAAGAAGCATTGCATGCAGCATTCGCATATCAAGAGTTATTTGCGTCACAAGGAGGATATTGAAAAAAAGCTTAAGTCCGAAGAAGGCGAAATCGATGACTCTGATTGCGATGACGAGTTGAGCAAGGTAAAAAAAGAAACTGACGATGCCGAGGCCGACGAAGATATTGAAATGGGCGGCAAAGATGACGATGATGACTACGATGGTGAGGATACCGATGAGACACACGTCAAGCTATGGGAGGAAGTGGACAAAGATCTGGGTGATCTATTGGCTGTGGAGCCATTAGATCAAGAGGAGGAAGAGGAAGATGAATCTGTGCTAAATATTGACATAGAAAGGTGAGTGATATTAACCACATTAAAACTGTTGGTCCTAATTGAATATTGAATTCATGTAGTGAGAAAAACAAGCTGAAGGAAGTAAAAGAGGACGCCAATGGCAGTGAGGGGGAAGAAACAAAGGAAAGTAAGACAGCTGCTAAATCAGCAGTGGATAAGAAGTCAGGTGCTGCTGGTACAACAGCACCAATCAAGGTAGTAAATATCAAGCAGGAGCAGCTATCGCCAACAGCCAAGAAACCGACAACACCTAAAGGCAAGGCCAATCGACCAGGACCAGCATCAACGAAACGCCAAGTCTTGGTCAGTGTTAAGCGCACCTCGGCAGCAACCATCAAAGCTGCCACCAAACCGGCAACCGACTCCAAATGAGCACAGACTCCGTCATACAGTTAACTGCAACAGTCAAAACCCATTGATTTGCTTGCAGTTAAATAAATAAAAAAAAAAAAAATAAAAAAATAAAAAAAATAAAAAAAAATCAAAAATGTACAAGCGAGTCATGTTTTATAAACTCTTCACCTAGCCATATGTAGGTAGCGCCCAGCTACCACCTTTCTAAACTTACCAACTATGCGCCCAAAACAATGGAATTTAACTGGGCAAACGGAACGATAAAGAGAAATGGCAGCAGCAGCAGCTGTTTAATTTGATTAAATGAACCTTTTTTTTGTTTTTAGTTTTGGGCCTCTTATCGGACATATTTATTAACCTTGGGCCGCACATTTGCTGCCTGTTTGGCTGTTTATTTCCGCTGCCAGAAAACAATGTTGGCCAAACTGAAAGGAAAATACATTTCATTTCATAATTTTTCGCCAAATTAACTTTCACTACTGCATGTCACATAGGATTGTGGATTGTGGATATTTTTTTTTCGTTTCGTTTCGTCTTTTTCTGTTTTGTTTTGTTTTTTCTTTTTGAATGTACCACAGATGTGGCAATGTCTTTGCATGCTGCCGTATTATACAATGTGCCACTTAATATGCGTTAATATAGGGGCGCCTTTCTCACTCTCAACAGTTGCTTCCTTTTTATACACTCGTGCGGCGAGTGTTCATCACTTTGTCATGCAACATGCAACACATGACGCGACCCCATAGACTAGGTATATAATATACTGGGAAGCTGGGCAAAGAGCAGAGTTCACATGGGTTGGGTCTAGACACAAGGGATTTTGGGTAAAGTCATAGACTTCTGTGAACCTTTTCCCCAATTTTTAGGGCTTATTCCTTAAACCAAAAATGAGCTATAATAATATTAAGAAATTATTAATTTCCATAATTTTTTTTGGGCTAAGCAGGAAAGAGAAATAAATCAAAATCTGTTGCTAAAGCTGTCTCTTTCTATGCCATGTTGCTTTGGTTCTTTAGAGTATTCTTTTTGTCTTAAACATGGAATATATCTTAGCCTTTAGCTCTATATTCAATATATATATAATATTTTAGCTTATTTTATATATATTTATAAAATTCAACAGAATTGGACTAATTTTCCAGATACATAGAACTATGGCTTGTTACTAAGGGTTTCCTATTGATTTTGGTCAATTGCAAAGCTGAATTTTCCGAATATTATAAAGAAAACAAGTTAATAAAAACCAAGGCAATTTATGTTCCATATAGCTGCTGCCAAGAATTATTTGTTAGTGTATTTAAAACTTCGTTTTGCCGGGACTTTTTGGCTTTTACTGTTGTTGTTTATTAAATCAGCCAGCAACGTCAGACAATGTCAAGTTTTGATTTGGATATTACTCTTACAGCCAGCGGCAGGTTTTTTTTGTTTTTGTGATTTTGATATGGTTACGGCTGACTGGCTGTCCACTTGGTTGAAGCCACCACTGCTCGAAGACTCTGGCCGCTTGCCCCTCGCCTCGACTGTCTGCTGGAAGCTGTGTGTGACGTGAAGCTAATCCCTGACAATCGCTCATTCGGCGCTTTGGTTAAATTGCATTGAAGCTGTCGCGAGATTTATGCGCGCATTGTTCTGTGCCACACTATAAAAAAAAAAAAATAAATAAAAATCCGGTTTTTTTTTTTTCTATATAGCCGGCTTCATATTGGCCATGTTGCCTCGCAGCGGTTACTATTAACATTTAATCTATGGCTGCAAGTTGTTTATTTTATTTTTGGCGCTTCTATTAAGAAATTTCAACGTCTTTTGTTGTTGGCATCTTCCTGTATCTTTTCGTTTTTTTTTGTGCTGCACTTTGCCACATTTTAAATGCCAAGGTGGCGTCTCTGGTGCTGTTGGCCAAAATCAAGTTTTCTAGCAGGAAAAAACTAAAAAACAAAAAAACAATGAGAAATAGTTTTGTTAATGCCAACAAAACGCATTTTAAAAAGTGAAAAAGTGAGCTGCTGCTCAGTTACGCATTTACCGCTGGCCATTGACATTTCTCATACGAGTTGGCTGCAAATTAAATCATTTGGCGACGGATGAATCCATTGAATCCATTGAAATGTCAGCCAATTTACAGATATTATTTTTATTTTTTTTTTGTTTTTTTTTTATAATTATTTGCCCATTCTTTTTTGCTGCGGGTGCGTGCCTAATTGCCGCTCTTTAGGCCAAAGCTTTGTCTTACACATTTTCACATCGTTAAATATATGTTTATTTGTTTTATTTCTAGCTACCAACTTTTTTTTCTCTCTTGTAAAGAGCCTTGGCACTCAAAACAGACAAACAACAAAAAAAAGTCTTGGAATTTGCATACATTTGTTGTCTATACAAAAAAAAAATGATTTTCGGCTATAATTTGATTGTACAATCAACGGTTTTGTAACGCAAGGTCTTAGCGTATTTTTCTTCGCTTCTCATTGTTTTGTAAATACATTTAAAATTAGCCGCTGACAGCGCTGCTAAAAGCCCTTAAAATATATATGCATTTGGCTAATAAAGATTGACAGTTGGTTGGACTTAGGAGTATCCCAAAGATACCAGTCAACTCTTTCATCTAACTTGGCTTGAAATGTTGTAATATATCATCCATATATCTTGAGAGAGAAGAATGTTTTCCTTGCTGGAGCAGCTATACTATAAGATATAGTAGTTCAATCTGGCTAATACCGATATATATTCTGCCTGCAATGCCTAGCTCAATAATTGAGAGATGGCTATAACAACCCTTCGTCTCTCTTCGTCCTGTCCAAAAATATAACCATTTTATGGGATTGGAGCTGCTTTCTTCAAGGTATTCAACATTTCTCTACAAAGTTATAATACCCTTTGCAAGAGTACAATAATATCTACAGACATTTCAGAGAGTCCTTCAAATTGTTATGGCAATAATTGTATCTTTATTTAGAAAATATTTGGCTTTTATGCAGGATATTTCTGAGACTTGGATGCTTCAAAGTTTTTCAGGCACAGCTCAAAGGATTATTAAATAAAACTCTAATATCTGGAGCTCTTCATTTGGGTCTATCAAAGTGCCATAAGAAATCAATGTTAAATATATTTAAGCCATTTGGAAAAACATATTTTTTAAAGAAGATTCCTCAAATTTGTACTACAAAAAATACGTTCTTTACAGCTGTAAAAATATGTTAAATACATGAAAGATATAAGTGTGTAGTATCTTTTTTGTTGTTGTTTTGTTTCTCTTATCTATCCCATTCTTTTTGCAATGGTTAATGCTTAACTGTAATGTGTGAATATTTCGCACGACTCTTTGGCAGCCTTGTGGTCATGATCAACGGGCGTTTAAGCCATGTTTAATGGAAGAGAACTTAATTGTTGTGCGACCACAAAACCATGGCCAACTGACAACTGCAAACTGACAGCGGCGCATTGCTAAGAAAACCCCAAAATGCTAATTGGGTACAGCCACAGAGACCACAACTTTATAAGGAGTATTTCCCCCCATATCTTCCTTAGGTGAAACCCGCCAGAGTGTTAAGATATTTGCAAGTTCCGCACTTGCATAAACCAAAAGTTACATCAGACACGGCTAGATAACAATTTTTTTTCTTTTCTTTTTTTTTTTTTGGCACGCAATTTAAAACGAACACATGGCCTATGGGTATATGGTATAAGGTATAAGGTATATGGCATATGGGATATATGAATGTGTCGATCTATGCATAGATACCGCAAGGGCGGTACCTGTGCATCGCAAAAGCTGTTAAAAAAGAGTGGAAGACTAGAAGATACGCTGTAGTCAAGGCAAGCTAAAGAAGCAAAAAAGATGACATTTCAAGCTAAACCTTCTTTAGTCCTTTTCTCACAATTTCAATAATCTGATGCATAAACCCAATCTGTTCAGAGTGCAAGAAGCTGCATACCAAATTTGATATCTTTATAGTCCCTGAGAAAAGGACGCTAAAAGATAACACTCAAGACTAGCTATCAAAGCTATATACACAAATCTCTGATGTGTGTTTATAGCCCCCTTTTGAGCAGTTTCAAAAATTCCCAAAATAAAACTCGATCATTTTAGAATAAAGGAAGCTGCATGCCAAGTCTTACCTCTCTTTCCTTTTTGGTTACTGGAAAAGGAAGAGAAAAGGATAAAAGGATCTCTGTAGAGGAAGTAACAATAGAGATCTGTAATGCTTCCTCTAACATATTTTGTACTAACTTAATATCTTCCTTTTAGCCGGAATAGAAAGAATAAAGGAACTGGCATACCAACTTTTATGTCTCTAAACTTTATGGCTACTGAGAGAAGGAAGAGAAAGAGAGAAAAGGATCTCTGTAGAGGAAGTAACATTTGGGATGTCTAATGCTGCCTCTAACACATTTTGTACTAACTTAATATGTTGCTTTTAGCCCGAATGAATAAAGGAAATTTTACGTCTCCAGTCTATTTAAATGCTGAGCAAAAGAGAAGGGCAAGAGATAATTGGAGGCGGCTATTAAATAATACTCCAAATTGGACGGCTCTGAGATGTGTAATGCTGCCTGTTACATGTTTTGTGTCAACTTAAGATGCATTTTTAGCCTTTTTTAAGGGGTATAAAGCATAAACTGTGCTCTACTCATCGTACTACGTGGTATGCAGATCTAATTAAAGCAAATCAGCGCTGCAGCTGCATCTGGGAAAGATCCACATGTAAAGAGTATGTGTGTTTGGAGTATATACAAAGTATTCGTCGAATTCGTATTCGTATTCGTATTCGAATTTATTTTGTTTGTCATATTTTTGCATGCTTCATTCATTCTTCTCACGCCCAAAATGTAAATGAAGTTGTTTGGGGGCCAGCGGCGGAGTCAAGAAAAACCACTGGGGGAGGGGGGTCGCGGGGGGAGGGCAAGCTTAAAGAGTATATTGCTAATGTTAAACCAAAGACGAGTTTACACGCTTCGCTAGTTGTCGCTGCAGTGTGAAAATCTTTTCTGTTTTCTGTTTTTTTTTTTTATTTTTTTCCATTTCGTTTGTTGTTTATTTTCTATGATTATAATTTTCGACATTTTCTGGGCGTAGACTCGTATGTGATTATAGTATAGTCATTCATAAGTTTTGCATTGTTCGTGGCCGTCTTTTTTTTGGGTCTTAGACTTTGCTTAGGTATTTGGGGCTCCGATATTGCAATGCTTTTCTGATTTCTTTTTATTAAGAGCTAACAGCTAACAGCTAACAGCTAACAGCTAAGAGCCAAGAGTTAAGAGTCACAGATTTACTCAGGCATTGTGTAATCTTCCCCACGATTGCGGCCAATTCGGTATTATTTGGTAACAGCTCTCCTTTGATCACACAAGCTCATATGTAAATATATGTAGACACCTGTCTGCTCTGTGCTTTTCTTTGACCTATGGCATTTTTTATGAGAGTAGCTCTGATTGCACAGCCAGTCGATAAATTATCACAAGGTTGGCTTAGCCTGGCCAGATCTGGTCAGGTCTGGCATCACGCTGAGCTCGCGTTTTCAAATCATTTTGTATTATATCAATTGTCTGGCTACGGCTCATTATCGAATGCATTACTTAAAAACTGACGTGAATAAAGCGCATTAAATCTGGCATTAAATCTTTTTTGTTTTCTTCTATATCATTTTCTATGCACAAGTGAAAATCAAGCACTTAAATTGTTCATTAAATTCATCATACGGCTGGCCAGCCAGTCCGAGCGATAGCCAGCCTGTGTTTATGCGTTTGAAAAATGGCGAGAAATCGTCTATTTACTCATACTTTGTAGCCAAAAAAAAAAACGAAAAAAGATAGCCAAAACCAGGAAAACACAAATCATATAACAATGCGAGTCAAAAGTCAGTACCAAAATTTTTAATGCCCCGACCCACACATCATGTAATGCCAATCGAAATTGTCTACAGTTGACTGGATGCTACGCTCATTAGCAAATTATGCACATATTCCATGCACTGAAAGAAACAGAAACAGAGCCATCAGAGCTTCATTAAAGTAACTTAAATGCAGCTAAATACCAAAGCTCTCTTCTCTGTTGCCTTCTTCCCACTTAATCTTAAAGATATTCAGCTGAATAAAATATTATTCTGTTTGAGGAGAAGGTTTTTTGAGCAGTGTATATCCGAGTAATCGAGTAACAGTGTGTGGGGCCACGCTTCACTGAAATAACCAACCCGGACTCAGAGTCAGCTCCCCAAACCCAGAGCCAGACTAAAGATACAGATATATTCGTATAAAAAACATAGATCTTAATTTTAGGTGGAGGGGCACAGGCAGGGGTAGGGGCAGGGGGCAGTTAGCAGATAGCAGGCTGCAATTCATGAATCACGAATTTGTTTATGTTTATAGCGTTTTTACGCCCGACCGGGCTTAAAGTCTAAGCCATATTAATTGTATTTAAATCCGTTTGTGGCAAGATACTCATAACATAAACATAAATTAGAATGCGCCGGTCTCGTCGCTTTAATTAATGCAAAATTATTTCTGACGTTTATGATTTATGAGTTAAGATTAACTAATGCTCTTTGCATTTCAGCCAAAAATTTATGATGCTAAAATGTCAAAAAAAAAAAGAAGAAGTATATTAAAATTTAATGCTGCTGCTTAATTCTAATGCTAAGTTGGCTTAGGTTGGATTGCGATGGCTGTTAGAAGATATACTCAAGTCTTTTTGGCCTATTATAATGCTGAATGGATCCTTTGCTTCCCTGAAGTCTTTTGGTCAGAAAGGCCAACTATCCTTTGCTTCCATAAAGCCTTAATAAACTTGGCTATGCTGACTGGATATTGTTTCGGGAAAAGGGAAATCTTCTGAAGTTTCTATTTATTCTTCATCCTGATAGCCTAACAGCTAAGAGTCTAGCTAGCCAGGAGCTCTAATCACTGAAGAGCAGCCTATTTGAATAAGCTTGATGTCTAAATTAGGCCAAGTTTGTCGTGCAGTGCATATTGCATATTTTGCCATCTTATTTTGGCCTTTTGTGCTTAGAACTTCTTAATAATTAGCTTACAGCTGGCTAGAGCCACACCTACAATCTTCTATCCTGGGGCTGTGGTAGTATCCTTGATAATACGTTGACAAAGAACACTTCTCCCAGAAGTATGCAATGAAAATGTTTATTGTTCAATTTGAAGATTATTATGGAATTTCTTTTGTTAGCCTCTAGGCAGCTTTAGAAACTGTTGAACATTTCTTCTAAGCCTTCCTGGCCATAAACACTAAACGGCTAAAGTTTCTACAAGCCAAAGCTACAACCAAGGAAAATGCAGTCTATTTCAGGATAGCCAAGCATTTCTAAGGGAACCCTTTTTCAGCAAGAGTCCTCGCTAAAGGAAGCACAGATCACATCAGGCCTAAGTGGATCATTTAGCAGCCGTCCTGACCTAAGCTAAACTACTGAAATCTTTCGAGCTTTTAACAGATGAATATTAAATTAATTTTCATCTTTTTTTTTTGTTAAAAGAAGAGTGAAAATATTTGTAATTGGTTGAAGCTCTTTTCTGCTGCTGTTTTCTGGGAATTGTAGCTGAAAACGTAATGCTAGTACAGTGGCTCAAACGAATGGAAAGGGAGCCCAATTAAAGCAACCCAAATGGTATTTTAATAGTCGTCCGTCCGCAGCACTTAAATTACGTACACATTACCTATAATTATTAGCGGCAATTCATATAGCGGTAGAGCAATAAAACAACAACAACAACAACAACGAGAAGAAAAATATAAAAACAAATACAATTTACGATGTACACTCAACATTTGACATATGCACGACAATTATGCAATCCCATTGTCCAGTATACATTTCATTAACAAGAGCAGCACCAACAACAGCAAAAACAACCACTGAAAAACTGAAAAACTTGAAATAGTTTCGCGCAGAGTTTTGCCAATTAAGATCTCAGTAAATGTTTTGGATCGCACGTTTACACTGCGAGAAAAAGGTGCTGTTCTAAAGCACCAAACTGTCATGAATTGTTGCAGGAAGCAGGCATCTCTCAGCACAGAAAAACCTTTATATTCTATCTACCTATCCATTCATCCGCTTGTCTATCTGTCCGTCTGTATACCCATTCGTCTGTCTAGCCGTCCTTCTGCCTGTCTCTTTCTATGCCAACTATGCTCTTAGTTTTTGAGCTAGTTAACTGAAAATCCCTCCCTTTCTTCAGACTCTTTACAGCTGCTGTTCAGATCAGACAACTATATCATATCGACCCATAAGTTGTTTCACTTATCAAGATCAAACTGCTATAACTGAGCTGTACAACCAATTGGCTAACAAGCTAACAACAAGGTTATTCCACTCTGCAAGGGTATATAATATTCGGTGCGGCGATATGGACTTTCTTTAGGGGCTTTTCCTCAAGTGAAGTTCATATTAATCATGTTTTGGGCGGCCTTCACTAATAAGATAAAAGCAGTAATAAAAAATTGTGTATCAAAGAAAGTGAGAGGCAGCACTTAAATCATTTTTTACGCTGAGAAACACATAAATAAATATTGGCTTCAATAATTCATAATTTTATTACAATGCAACAGAAAAACAGTTTTTATTAAACTATAAAAATAATTGAAAAAAAATGAATGAAAGAACTGTGAAACAAATTTAGCATAAAATAATCGACAATAAATGAAAACTGTTGACTGAAATTGAAAGAAATTGATTGAAGAATTGAAAGTGGTAAAAGAAGGAAGCAAATGAAGGCCAATAGCGTTGCTGATGGATTATTATTAATGCATTTTTATGGGTATTAAAATCAGCTTTTGTATGGTTTGTTCTCATTATTTGATAATTGATTTGCAGCTAAAAGAACTCTGTGCCTTTTCGCTCAGTGTAGATGCGAGTAGTTCACGTAGGAGCCGTATGTATATCAAAAGCATAAACTAAATGCTAAGGTTGACTACTGTCCAACTGCCTGTCGCGATATAAAAATTTATACACATAAAATTTAGAGCATAAAACTGTCGGTTGCAAAAAGCATCAGCGAACAGTTAAGAGCAGCAGCAGCAGCAGCAGCAGCAGCGCAGCAGCAGTAACAACATTCTACCAATAAACTGAATGCAAATGCCAAACAGTGAAGTGCATCAGCAGCAACAGCTAACAGCTAACAGCTAACAGCAGCAGCAGCAGCAACATCATCATCATCTCCATTGGGAACTGCATGATTATCATTGATTTAAGTGAAGTCAAATGCAAACTGTATTGCATTTCTGGTAGCCTGAAATTAAAAGCTGTGCAACAAAAACAAAAACAAAAGCAAAACAAAACAAAGCAACAAAAAAAAAAGTATAATACAATAATAATAAATAGTAGTAAAAGAAAAGAAGATGTTGCCAATGTTGTTCCTGTTGTTGTTGCCGATCGGATCGTTGTTTTAGCTGTTGCTGCTGCGGCTGCTGCTGCTGTTGCTGTCGTCTTCGTCTAGCATGCAATGCAACAATTTCACAAGCAACACGCAGACAACTAAATGACAATGTGTGCAGACTAACAACAACAACAACAGCAACAACAACAACAAAAACAAGGTGAATTTATAATAAGAAAATCCCATGTTGTTGCTGCTGTTAGCTGCAATTGATCGATGTTGCTCAATGCTGCAACTGAAAAATCTTCAGCTTAATTATAAACTTATTTATTTGAATTGCTAGCAACTGTCTTAATCAATTTGTTAAGGATGAGGAAATGCCTCATAGCCTATAATTTGTCGTCTCCCAACATTTTAACGGATTTCCTCAGCCCCAAATTTCACAGCTACCGTGTTAACTTTGACACCACCAACAACCGTCAGGCAGCAACCACAGCCAGCAGCCAGCAGCCAGCAACCAGCAAGCAGCAACCACAAGACGAAGACAGGCAATTAACGTTGGGTAAGAGAATTGGATTTAAATCGCTCGGCAATTGACCAAATTGTAGCTACACTGATAAAAGCAGCTTTAAATATATAAATAAAAAATAAATAAAAAATAAGAAATAAAATCCCCCGAATTTCAGCTAACTCCTTTAAGAAAAAACTATATTTTTCAGTCAGATATTAAAACAATTAAATTTATTTTAATAAGTTTCGAGTAATAAGTTTATATTTAATAAACTTTAGCTAATTTTATTTTAATAATGAATAAATAATATAATTAATTCTGTTTAACACAGATTAAATTTATTAATTTCATCTTTTATTCTACGCAAAATATTTCAATAAAAAATGCAACTTTAAATTGAAGTTTATCCATTTGTTTTTTATCAGTGCAGAGCTGAAATTGAAGCTGGCCCACGCATGCGCTGAAATGTTTAAGCTTAAATCAAATTATTTTGGCCAATTGCCCGGTGGCAGTTGCAAATGTCAAACGAAAGACTTAGGCAGCGAACTTGCTTTAAGTGGTGCGATGGCAACGGCGACGATGCTGGGGAGGGGGGCTACCGCGTTGGAGGCTTCGGCGTATTATTAAATATGCAATGTAAATGCAAATTTCAGGCTTGTTAAATGTAATGCGCACTATTTGAGCCAACTTAACAGCAACTAAACACAAATGTGCCCTTTAGCCTCGGCCAGGCCCAGGCCCAGACCCAGGCGCAATCGCAGGCGGAAAAAAAACCAAAACACAAGCGGCCTAGGATTAGTATTTGGCTCTGGCAACGGGCGGGCAATTTAGTGTCACGTTAGCATTTTAGTGGGGCAGAAACGCTTCCAGGCGGCTGCCAAATGCACGGGTGGCCATTAAATGAGCGCCTAACTAGCGGTTTCGGCCGTCAACGTTGAATTAACCAAAGTAGCCCCCTGAGTAAATCCATAGAGAAGCCCATAGAGAAGCTGCTGCTGCTGCTGCCGCTGCTGCTGCCGCCAACCTTTCTCTTTGTGCCGCCGCAAAGGTCGGCAACAGTTCGTGGCACGATACAAGCGAAACGTCTAAGCTCTACCTCTGCCTGAACAATTCGGTCTTGGTCTCTCGGCTCTGGCTCTGGCGCTGGCTCTGGCGCTGGCTCTGGCGCTGGCGCTGGCTCTGTCTGAGCCGTAGCTTTTTATAAATACAAGTGTTGCCCGCACAATGGCAAAGATTCGTTTGTCGAACGTGCAACGCGCGCGATCAAAACTAAAAAACTAAAAACTGAAAAAAAATAAATACAAAACTAGCTGCGGCTGCTGCTGCTGCCAATTTCTTTAAGCATTGGCAGGAAAAATAATGAACGGTAAAACGTCGCCAACAGCCAACGGCCAACATAATATCATCATCATCTTTAATATCATAGAAAACTGAATTCAAATCCAATTCCATTGGATTGTAATCCAAGACGCGTGCGCATCCAAAGGATTAATCGCCCGTCTCAATTTTCATTTACACGGATTGTGTTGAGTTCGCAAAAAAACAACAAAAAACTAAAGCAAAAAACATTATATAATAAGTTAATACTGTTTTTTTTTTTTGGTCTTTTTATTATTGTGTTTTCCTTTGTGCTGATCTTCGCTGTTTTGTCTTCTTCCGCAGCCAGCAATACTTAGAGTGCCGTAATCCGTATATTGCGACTTAGAGTATTACTTATTGACAAGGAATTGAAAGAGGAAACTGAGGAAACAATAAAAAAAGTGACTGTGAAAGTAATAAACAACAACAGCAACAACAGCAGCGACAACGAACTGCTAAGATATTCAATTACTAGTCCGTTGTCTTTGCCCCCAACAACAACAACAGCAACCAATAACAACAACAGCAGCAACACCGCCAACACAATGAGAATTCAAATATTGGCCTTAACACTTTTGCTGGGTGAGTAGCCGAGTCGGAAAACTCCAAAGATCGTGAATGAAAATGTGTTTGTGTTTTTTTCTTCAGTTTTTTCTGTTTTTTTCTCATATAATTGGCCGATTGAGATCTTCATTATATGCTAATAACAATGAGAAATATTTACAATATTATTTTGTTTAGCTAATAAGCATGCTTAGACGAGCTAAAAGAGGCAGCATAATTGACTTGGCCTAAACTGTATACCCCACAGCTTATGGCCATAATATTAACCATACTTTGAGTATGGTTCTATTGCTCCATTTTCTAAATTTATTCCCATTTTTTGCCGTTTTTTTATTATATTTTTTATGTGGCTTGAATGCCTTTGGATTGAGCTTCATTCACTTGTTTTATGGTAGTTCAATCAAGTTTATTATACATTTTTATTTGCCTTAATTTGCATCAAGCCAACTGCAGTAATCAGTCTTTTACTATGCAATTAAATTGATTGACTGCTTGGCCAGAGAATAAATATGCAAACAATAATTATTTATGGTACAAAGAAGTATAAATTATTTTCTTGGACTTTGACAGCTGTCAAGCCGAATAAGAAATTAAGCTACTACTTCAAGCAGCTGGCAAATTTGCAGGCTAAGAAAAACTGGCTAAGAAAACCCCAACAAAATACGTAGAAAAATTCCTAAAATTCTTTGGTTTCTGTTAAAAAAAAACTCTTAAGGAAGCTTGCTGAAACAATGCTCCATTTCAGTTAATATTTTATAGACGAAGAGTCAGTAAAAAGTTAAATTTATTCAAGTAGAAAAGAAATGCAAAAGAAAAGTCTATTTAATACAATTTTCCTCAAACATTTTCCTTTCTATTTGCACCACAAACACACCACATTCACTCCACCCACACCACACACCCACACCGCACACAGGCCATTTCGGAGTCCAAGCACTTGAGGCCAAAGCCAAGAGCGAGAGCGGCGACAGCAGCGCTGCGTCAACTGCACCACTGGAAGCCGTGGAAGCCACCAAAGACAAGCGACAAGTGAGTAATAAGGAGACATCACTCTATCCCAATCATCGCAGCGAGGCAGCTGAGGCGGCAAGCGATGATCCCGAGGATGGAGGACAGGAGACGATTTATGGACCGAAACCGAATCAGTTTATCATACGCCCCATTGCACCCCATCAGCATCAGCAGCATGAATCGCATCAGGAGCCGCAGCTGCGCAATTTTGCTGCAACAAATTCACGTCCACATGCCGCACAATTGCTGGAGCAGAGTCAAGAGGTGAGAGTCTTTTCCCCAAGGGGGGGCCCGTTGGGGGGGTGGGTCAATTTTATTTGCCTTTCGCGAAGCATTTCGTCAAAAATATTTTTGGTTGTCTGCTTGGCCTGCGGTCACAGAAGCGCTAATAGTCGTGACTCAACTGAATTACACGATTCTTTGCAAAATACAGGATGTAAAAAACTAACAACAACAACAGCAACAACAAGAGCAACTTGGCTTAATCCCAGTTGAAATTGTTGCCAATTGAAATTGTCAAAAATTGAGCCTTTCGCTGGCCGCCAGCTACAAAAACCTTGACCAATATTTACGGCATTTGATTTGATTTTTTTTTTCTACTTTTATTTGTACATTTTGGGAACAAATTGTGCGATTAAGCGCAATTGCAATTACCTGAAAAAAAGACAATGTTTATATTACAAAATGTACAAGAAAAAAGATTGCTATAAACAACAAAATTAAAAGCGCTCTGGCGAATATAATAAATGCCATTTGTTGCGGCCCAAAAGTAAGTCACGAGCAGCGACAACGGCAACAGCAACAGCAACAAATGCATAATTGCAAAATTATTGTTGCTGTTGTTGCTGACGCGTTGTACCAGCAGCAAGCAAGCAGCAACCAGCAGCAGCAACATGCCACATCCAACACAATTTGCACCAAGAGTTGGGGCAACCTCTTCGTCTGCTTCTGCCAACAGAAGAGTCAGCCCCGTAGATTTACTCCATAGACAATAGCGGGCGTTGTGGGCTGTGTGTGTCGTGGGAAGAAAGTTGACATAATGTTATAATCAGCCTACTTTTTGCTGCTGCTGCGCTGCTACCTGATTCAGCTGGCGCCTTGACTTGGCTGGGCCTTATTTCTTGCAATAATAATGTGAATATTGCGAAGGCGAACGAAGACACTGTGCAACAGCAACGGGTCTAAGCTTGGATTAATTAAACACAAGCCAAAGATCCTATAAAACAAATTAAATTATATTTTTATGGCACTACAAAAGCAAACTGCTTAAAAAGAATTAATTTTAGAAGTAATTTTCTGTGATTTTTCTTTATTTTGAGTTTATTGAACTGATTTTTATAGCCTTGTTTCAATTTGATTTCAATTTTAGTTTCCTTTCATTCAAATTGTGCTGTTAATTTCACTATAATTTAATATGAAAAGAAAGCAGTCTTCTAGCTAAATATTAAAATTTTTTATTTAAATTTAAAATATCTTTTGACTCAACTCAAAAAACTATAGAAAATACTTCGTTTTTCCGGCTTAGTCAAATTATTTCCAGTCATTATTAGACGCTATAAAATCATAAGTAAAAGGGAAAATTTATCGGAATTGTTGTTATCGTTGTTATCGCAGTTCATAGGATTTTATTGGGCATCTGCCTGGGTTTTGTTGCACAGTGTATTATAATAAATATATAATTTTTGTGCTGTTGTTGCCACCGCCAAGTTGCGCATCGATTGCAACAGCAGCTCAAGTCAAGAGCCGCAATTGAAGCTAGGGCCAGAGGAGGGTGTCTGAGGTTGCTGTGGTTGTTATTGTTGTTGTTCCTGTTGTTGTTAGCTCAGACAGCAACGTCATTTGCTGCTGGTGCCACACAGACAACACAAGTGTTATATAAAGTTTAGATGCCATGCGATTCACACAGCGCCCCCTCAAGCAACTGACAGCTGGCAACTGTTGCTGTTGTGTTAAGTGGGCTCCACATTTAACTGCTGCCATTTGGCGCTGGCATTGGCCGTTGATCTTTCGCACGCCCACCTAGAGCGACTATTTATTAACCACGCCCTTACCATTTATCTCGCCCACGCCCAGATACAGCACTATGTCTACTTGCAAGATATACAGCGGCATCAGCCCAAGGCGCTGTCGTCTGCCGCTCAAGGTAAGGCTGCCGCTGCCAGTTCACCGGCAAAGAAAGCAACACCTGTGGCCGAGGAGGAGCAGGAGCAGGAAGCAGAACAGCGCTATACGGTTTCTATACAGCCACAGTCTGGGCTACGTGGTGGTCCCTATGGACCGGCCCATTATCAGCTGCCCTTGCCATTGGCTGCACCACAACATCAGCATCAACAACAGCAGCAGCAGCAACAACTGCAGCAGCAGCAACAGCAACAACAGCAGCAGCAGCAGCAGCTTGCTCAACAGCAACAACAACAGCAACAACATGCCCAGCAGCCCTATCAGATCATACCCGAGGAGCAGTTCCTGAAGCTGCTGGAGGAGGAACTTCAAGCGCGCGCCTACCACGAGCAGCTGCATCAGCAGCAACATCAACAGCAACAGCCTCAGCCACGTCCGCAGCCGCAATCTTTATCCAAACCGCTGCCCATACACAGCACAGCAGCGACGCATAAGGTGCTGCAGCAGGCGGATCCTGTGCTGGGATTGGGTGGCTATCGCGATCGTTACGAACAGCAGTTGGTGCAGCCCACTTACTCACGCGGTGGACCCAAGTATTTGCCACAACAACAACAAGAGCAGGAGGAAGACTCCCCAGTGCCGCAGCAGCATCAGCATCCGCACCATCACCCACGTCAGCAACAGCAACTAATCTCAGGACTGCCTCCGCAAATAGCCTACTATCAGCCACAGATAAGCTACAAGACGCTGCCCAATCATCCGTTGGCCAAATCTTCGCTGGAGAGCGAGATAGAGAAATTACTGGCTGCCAATAAACCCGGTCCTGGACAGGCTTTAACCTATGTGGACAGCAGCAATGAGCCGACGTTGGTGAATCATCAGCAGCATGCGACGCGTCTGCCGCCCATACAGCATCCCGCGCCTCCCACCTCTCACCCGGCGCTACGTCAGCCGAAGGCCTATTTGGCCAGCACGCCCAATTCTCTGCTGGATGCGAATAATCAACCTTTTGTGCCTTCCTTGTTTAAATTCAGCAACTTCCAGCAGCCCACACCCATTTATCCCGGTCAGCATCAGCAACAGTTGCAGGAGGGCAAGCGTCTTGGCCCCGTTGTTTATCCAACGGGTGCACCAGCACAGCCACAGCCCTCGCAGTACTACTACCAGGAGACGGCGCCCACACCAGCACCCAAGCCCAAGCATTATCGCACCAAGCACTACAAGATATCCACGCCCAGTCCTACCAAATCCTATGAGAAGGCACTGCTTTATGCTGATTACGCTGAGCGTGCTCAGCCTCCATCGCCACTGCCAACTGCTGCTCATTTCTATCCCAGTCCACCTGATCCTATCAAGCATTCATCTCAACGTGGTGTTGCCCCTACAGCTCTCCCCATTGACTATCCCGCACAGCCACATCCCTCACCATCTCAATCCAGCATTTATGTTTCCCAGGGTACTGGCATTGCCACGCCCTCACGTGTTACGCCCACAGCTACAGCGGTGCACAAGCTGCGCACCTTGGACGAAGTAAAACAGTTGAATCTGCCTCCACCCAATGGTAAGCCCCTCACACAGGCCGAGTTCCAGGCTCTCGTCGAGGCTGGATATCCAGTGAAGGCAGTGCCAGTACCTGTGCCCGTGCCCTATGAGCAGTACGTCAAGGATCATCCCGAATATCGTAACCATCCACCCGTAGATTATGCCCATCTCATGCGTCTGGCCACCCGTCAGCTGGCCGCACATCAGCATCAACACCAACATCCATTACATCAGCGTTCGGAGCCCTCCGTCAAGATCCTGTCCACGCCCACCGCTCCAGAGGCACAGCAGACAGCCACGGGCATTGGAGGCGGCAGTGTCACCTACTTGCAGCGGCGGCCAAGAGATGAGCAGGACACGGCCATTGCCGGCACCGAGACGAAGGCAACTGCACCCCAGGCAGAGCCAGCGAAAGCTCAATAAGTTGCAATCCTTTAGTTAATATCACTCGCCCCTTGCCTAGTTTTAAGTATTGTAAAAATGTTTCTGTATGTTTCAGCACTTGCGTAAAATTAAATTATACATTATACATATATAAAATATATAAAAATCCTGAAAACAACCAGAAGCAGCGCGAAAAAGTAGTGAAAGGAAAGAGTGACAGGAATCATTCCAGTTAGATGCTCCTTTCTCATGCTGCCGCTTAGCCTTACTTTATGCTGAAAAGTCACCACATTTACACCACATTTCGCTTTAGAACTACTCACTTACATTTACATCTAATTATTTTTATTCATTTTAAAACGATTTAACATTTACGTTGAATTAAAATTGTTTTTTTTTATACATAAAATTGAATCCGTTAACCCGCTTTTGGCCCGCGCTTAGTTCAGGCTCTTTGGGGTATTGCTGTTGCTGTTGCTGCTGTCCGCTGAACTGAGAGTTTCGGGCGTGGCCGCCTCCCTGGTCTGCAGACGTGATATTTGTGGATCCCTACGATCCTTGTCCTTGTCCTTGTCCTTGCGTTCACGATCTTTCTCCTTTTCCTTATCCTTCTCCTTGCTGTGCTTGTGCTTGTGCTTATGCTTATGCTTCTTTTTATCCTTCTTCTTTTTCTTCTTCACACTGCCATCCGATTTCAATTTGGCCTCATCATAGCTGCTCTCATAGCGTGTCGATTCGGCCACATCAAGCACCATCAATGAATTATTATCATCCTCGGCCTGCAGCTCTGCCTTAACGCGTTTCGTCACCTGTAGAGAGTCGCCTGGCTCTTCTTCTGCTGGCGTGATATCTATCTTGGTCTCACTATCGTAGGCTTGCACAGTAACAGGCTCATCTAGCACTGTAATCTCTTCGCTGCGCTCCAGCTTGATGATCTCATCACCCACTTCAAAGGCTTCTGTGGCTGTACGCTTAATGGTAACCATGGCAGGCTTATGCTCAGGCTCTTGTCGCTCCGGAGGTTTAATTTCGCTGCTCTTCTTAAACGAAATGCTGGACGTATTATTAGTAGTGTCCTTCATGAGGTCCTTGTAGAAGCTCTGATTCTCGTTGACCTGCAGGCAGTTTGGACGTTTACTGCCATACAGTGCATAATAAAGATCGACAATATCGCAACGTAGCTTTGTGTCGTAGGCGAGGGTATTAATGCTCAACCACAGACGTTCCACCAGATTTGATTTATCCAGACGGCTGCGTGACTCACGCGTAAAGGGTGGATTGTCGATAAGCAGCTGAGCGAGTCCATGGCGTGCGGCCGGATCCGGATCGGTTTCCAGCAGATTTATTAAGTGTTCCAAATCCTCGCTGCGTCCATCCACTTTTACGAAATCCACCAGACATTCCATGGCCGCAAGGCGCAAATTCAGAAAAATGCCATACTTCGAATAGCTGTGATAAATATGCGGCAGCGAGGGCAAATGTCCAAACTTTTGTAGCTTCCTTATGACTTTAAGGCACGAGACGGATACCATATACTTATATGAAGGCAAATGCTTCTCCAAATTCAGCAGGCGCGTTACTTCATCCAGAACCAATCTGCAAATAAAGAAAATACAATATTACAAATAAATCCAAAAAACTGCTGGCCATCTTCTCTTCTTCACTTACTTGGCGTCTGTAGAGAGGCTGTCTGTGGTGATTTGTGTGCCATGCATGGCCACAGACACCACAGGTGTGAGTGTCTCTCCCAGAGCCTCCACCAGTGCAGCTCTGTAGTAGGCGTCTGTATAATGATTGCGTGAGTTCTCATTGTACTTGAAGAGATCGAACAGGAATCGCATCACCTCCGGCGGGCAAATGCCATGAGAAGTACGTAAACCTATAAAATGGAATCAATAGTTATAAAAATAAAATGCTTCTTACACGTGCACTTACCCGCCATGGCCACTGGAATGGCTTTTTGTAGGAAATACAGTTGAAAATTGGAAAAGTTGTTTAGCTTAATGATATGTGGCGCACTGAAGGATCCAAAGAACTTGCGGAAAATATTAAGCATAGCAGGTGGGCCGCTCCAAGAAGCCACCATTTGATTGGCCACCTTGGTGAGGCTATGAGCTGCCTGGCAGCGCACCTTATAAAAGCAGGAATCGCTCTCAATGGTATCAGTTAAAGCGAGTCTTGTGGCATTCGTTGGATACTTTTGCAGCGCTTGAATGGCCTGAAACTGGGCAGTTACATCGCGCTCATGCCGCAACTGATATTGCCATTGAAAGTCTGGTTGTTCTATGATTAAATCGCGTAGTAAAATCATTTCGGGATCCAAACGTATCCACAGAACAGGTGAGTCGCTAAAGAAACATTTTCATTAGTTAGGCAGCTTATTAAACTGTTGCAAGAACTTACTCCATGGCAGATAGATCCATATCGACCTCCTCGCCAGTGCAGAGTGGAATCTTTTTCTTCTTGTTGCGCCTGCTTTTTGAGTGGCAAGTGATGTCTGCCTTTACGAGTGTATTCTCAATTTGCAGGGTATGCTTAAAAGTGCCATCCAGCTCCTGCAGCTGGACAAGCAATGGACCATTATATTTGCGTACGCCGCGCTGATTAACGAAATCCTGACGAATCTCCAGCTCGATGGTATTACGCTTGCGATTGAAGACCGAAGTAAGTGAGAACTTGGCATGTCCGCCTGTGCGCACCCATTGATCCATAAAGACAGACATATCCTTGCCAGTCACAGTAAAAATAGCCTTAATAAATATATTTGTGGAGATGAGCAGCTGGGACCACAAACCGGCGCCAATTTTGGTGGCTGCTGCATTTGTGGCCAGAGCCAGTTGCTTGTTAAACACTTGAATCAGCAGCTCTTGGCCAATGCGATGTTCAAGCATGCGAATAACCAGATGAGCTTTGCGACGCATTGCCTCAACATATTTTGGGGAGACTGTGTGCAGACTTTTTATGGGGAAATAGTGTACAATTTCCTGTTGTTTGCTAGCAGCCGCTGCAGGATTCGTGCTGGACACAGGCAGCGGTGCCGGTGGTTGGCTACAGTCGAGAATAATGCCACCATACTGTTCCTCATATTTAACTACACGCGCCAGCTCTGATTGCACCCATTCACGATATTCATTGTTGCCAAAACACTTCCTCGAGTACAGACCACATAGATATTCGGCTATACCCTTTGCCAACCAGGTATCCGACCACTGATGGGACGTTATGAAGCATCCAAAGAATTGCTCGGCCACAGCGCGTGACATTAAGGTCCTGGACTGATAGGTTTGATCTATAATCGCTATAGAATGAAGTAAATTAATTGATGCTATTGTCATTGTAGCATAGGCACTAATATCCGTGTCCAATTCGTCTACAAACACCTGTTTGTAGCAGGAGAAGGGATACCGAGTAGACAGCGTTTCCTCAAAGAATTCGAATGCCTCATGCAAATAACGCACGGTATTCTTTAGAAGAGGCAACATGCTCGGCAAACAGAAGTGAGTCACCTCGTGCATATGTGGGTCCACATAGATCTCAAAGGGACCCACAGCCAACGCAATATTTGGGGCGCAAACTGGCGTCGAGACTGTATAATGAAATGTTTTCTTCCGTAGATCGGGCGTCATAATAACCTCGATCAGTTCACCGCAGGAAACGGCTGTTAGATTCTTATCAACTGTAAACTCCAAACGCCAAGTGCAAGGATCTGCAAAGCTATCCACACAGGGAAACCAAAGCCTGGTCGAGTTCTCATAGCAATTTGTATACATATGTGCACAGCTCAGCTGTGCTGTATCATCATCTGATGAAGTGGGCGGCATTACGAAGTGCATGCCACTCTTGGGATTCTCAGCTGAGAATTCTATGCGAATGCGAAGGCCACGTCCTTCCTGTACAAGAGAATAACCCTCGGGCGGCACCTGTATAAGCAGTTCTCCATTGTTCACATCCGGATCTGTGATTTGTGCTGCTGCCAAATGATGTTTCGAGTAGATGTCCAAGGAGCGACTGTAGGCCAATAGAGACAGTTTATTAAGGAGAATTGAATAGAGAGCTAACAAATATTAATTGACTCATATTATAAGTAAAGCATAATACTGGGTACTGAAAAACCAATTTCAGACCTAAATACAGAGTATCTAGTAGTCGACTATTGCAGCACATATGACCGGTAACTAACCTCTTCGGCTCCTTGAGGGAAATATCCTGAAAAGGATCAAAGTAAACGAATTCCGCGTGACAGACATCATTGAGGACGACACTGTATATGCGGAGCTGTTTGGCATTCAAACGAATCAGGCGCAAGCTTTCATTATTCGGCACAATGGTCAGCTCCACCATACCCTGTAATTTAGATATATATTCGAACATATTTTTTTCCATTTACTCATTGAATGGCAACTTACAATGATGCTGCGACGCTCAAAACTAATGCCGGTAAGGCTCACAACCTGATGCGCTGTGCAGGAGAGACGCAGAGAGAGGAAAAAACGAAATTATTAATTTTGGTAATTTTATGGTGCAGTTCGGGAAATACTTATAATTTGAATGGACGTAGCGGTGCCTCGGGCACCTCAGGTTGGGTGTCCATTGTGTTTTTGCCGTTTATTATACTCTCTTTTTATTTTACTATTTTTAATATTGGTAACAATAATATTTCACCGCATTGTTTATTTTTTTGCGCTGGTTTTTGTCCAACAATGGCTAAAAATGCCAGCAAATATATGAAAATAAAAATACCAAATAGTACGTCGTGAGAAATCTCTCGAACGCGTTGCAGCCCTGTGGACAAGCCTTAACCCTTATAAGAGCAAGTGTGGTATTTGTAGGCACAGAAATAATTAATAACTAAAATTTTATGTAATTTGTTACTTTTAAAAATTTGCACTAATTAAAACTAACTAAAATTATTAAAAATTAACTAAATAAGATGTCTAGAAAAAAATATTAAAATGTTTAAAAAACAAATAGGAAAGAATCTGACTTTCTTTTAACTTTTCTGTTAACAAAAAGTCTTCTCTTTATTTTTTTTTTTATCCCATTCCACCAAAAGTAAATTTTATTTTGTATTGTTAAATTTTGGATAAAGTATTAAAATATTAAAATAAAACCTCTTCATAATAATTGGATATTATTGCTAATTTATCCAGCAGATATTATCCGTGAAATCGCGCACACATACGGGTTAATCATGTGATTCATCTGTTCTCATGAAAGTTAAATTTGGATATTTCTCCCATTTAAAACGTATATTTCCCCGTCGAGTCAGCAGTTTTCACCCAACTGCGTGTATCTGCGTTTCTTGTTATAATTGTTTATAATTTCAAGTGCTATACTAATCGATAAATAGAAGGAAAAAAGTAATAAAATTTTAATTTAAAATGTACGGCATTGATAATTATCCAAAAAATTATCATGCCAGTGGCATTGGCCTTGTAAATTTGGCAGCCCTGGGCTACAGTAAGAATGAAGTCAGCGATGGTGCGCAAAATAATAAGCCCAAATCGGGTCTGTATCCCTCTTTGCCCTACCCCTCTTCGGAGTCCATGGGCGGCATGCCATATGTGGTAAAGCAGACTGCGCAACAACAAAATGCCTCTTATCCGGGTGGTATGGGAGGCATGGCGCAGCCAGGCGCAACGCCTTATCCGAGCGCTGGCATCTATCCCAGCCTGCCAGGTATGCCGTTACCTTATCCATCAACGCCACTGGCGCCCATACCCAGTGCATCGCCGTATCCCAGTGCCGCACCTTACCCAAGTGCAGCACCCTATCCCAGTGCAGCACCGTATCCGAGCGCTACACCATATCCAAGTGCAACGCCTTATCCTAGTGCCGGATACCCTGCGCTGCCCTATCCCTCGGGTGGCGGTATGCCGGGGCTGCCAAGCATGCCCATGCCATATGCACCCTTGCCGAGCAGCCCAGCTCCGCAGGCATATCCAGCTATGCCTTCAGCGCCTTCAGCACCGCCCAGCCAGGAGGAGGAGCCATCGGTGGGCATAGCGGAACTGCAATTTACAAGTGTCAAAGTGCCTGAGAATCAGAATATGTTCTGGATGGGTCGCAAGGCTACAAGCACCCGGCAGAAGAGCATTCAAGGCGACGATTATGCCTCGTTGCGCGATTCCTGCGTGGGAAATGGCACACTTTTCGAGGATCCCGATTTCCCGGCCAACGATGCTTCCCTCATGTTCTCCCGACGTCCAGATCGTTATATTGAATGGTTGCGACCTAGCCAAATTGTAGACGATCCGCAGTTCTTTGTCGAAGGCTATTCCCGTTTCGATGTGCAACAGGGTGAACTGGGTGATTGCTGGCTATTGGCTGCAGCGGCCAATTTAACGCAGGATCCAAAGCTTTTCTTCCGCGTCATACCCCCGGACCAAGACTTCCAGGAGAACTATGCGGGCATATTCCATTTCAAGTTCTGGCAATATGGCAAGTGGGTGGAGGTCGTCATTGATGATCGTCTGCCCACTTCTCACGGAGAGCTGATTTACATGCACTCTACGGAGAAGAACGAGTTCTGGAGCGCGCTACTGGAGAAGGCATACGCCAAATTGCACGGCTCTTATGAGGCTCTAAAAGGTAAGACTTAGGAACCGGCTGAAAGACACGCTAAAGATTGAAGGCAGCTTTTGCCTCTGTAAGACGATTAAGACTTTTATCGATAGTCTCAATGGATACTATCAATTTTTTTTACTATAACTATAGCTTAGCTACTATATAATTATATTGAAACTATCGAATGTATATAAAATATTCTGACTAATATTGTTCTTTTTCCTTTCACAGGCGGCACCACTTGCGAGGCTATGGAGGACTTCACTGGTGGCGTTACTGAGTGGTATGATATCAAGGATGCTCCCCCAAATCTATTTAGCATTATGACCAAGGCAGCGGAACGTGGTTCAATGATGGGCTGCTCTCTGGAGCCAGATCCGCATGTATTGGAGGCAGAAACGCGCGAGGGTCTTATACGTGGACATGCCTATTCTATAACCAAAGTATGCATGTTAGATATATCGACGCCCAATCGTCAGGGTAAGCTGCCCATGATACGCATGCGTAATCCTTGGGGCAATGATGCTGAGTGGAGCGGTCCGTGGAGTGATAGCTCGCCTGAATGGCGTTTTATACCGGAACATCAGAAGGAGGAGATTGGCTTGAACTTCGATCGAGATGGTGAATTCTGGATGTCATTCCAGGACTTCTTGAATCATTTCGATCGCGTGGAGATTTGCAATTTATCCCCAGATTCGCTAACCGAGGAGCAGCAGCAAAACTCGCGTCGCAAATGGGAGATGTCCATGTTTGAAGGAGAATGGACTTCGGGTGTAACGGCTGGCGGTTGCCGCAACTTCTTGGAAACCTTCTGGCACAATCCGCAGTATATTATATCGCTGGAAGATCCAGACGAGGAAGATGACGATGGAAAGTGCACCGTAATTGTTGCTCTCATGCAGAAGAATCGGCGCAGCAAGCGGAATGTCGGCATAGATTGCCTCACCATTGGTTTTGCCATTTACCATCTGACGGATCGGGATATGCAGGTGAAGCCGCAGGGTTTGAATTTCTTCAAGTATCGTGCTTCAGTGGCGCGTTCACCGCATTTCATTAATACGCGCGAGGTCTGCGCACGCTTCAAGCTGCCTCCTGGGCATTATTTGATAGTGCCTTCGACCTTTGACCCGAATGAGGAGGGTGAGTTTATTATACGCGTCTTCTCGGAGACTATGAACAATATGGAGGAGAACGACGACGAAGTTGGGTTCGGAGAAACAGATGATCGCATTGCGCCTGCTCTGCCACCACCTACACCCAAGGAGGAAGATGATCCACAGAGGATTGCCCTGAAGCGTCTCTTTGATAGCGTTGCTGGGGACGATGAGGAAGTGGACTGGCAGGAGCTTAAACGCATATTGGATCATTCTATGCGTGACGTGATGATAGGCACCGATGGCTTCTCCAAAGATGCTGTACGCTCCATGGTGGCCATGCTGGACAAGGATCGCTCTGGCCGTCTGGGCTTCGATGAGTTCGAGGCGCTGCTTACGGATATTGCCAAATGGCGTGCTGTGTTCAAGCTGTATGATACGCGTCGCACGGGCAACATTGATGGTTTCCATTTGCGTGGAGCACTCAACTCAGCGGGTTATCATCTAAACAATCGCCTGCTGAATGCCTTGGCTCATCGTTACGGCTCCCGAGAGGGTAAAGTGCCCTTCGATGATTTCCTTATGTGTGCTATAAAGGTTAAGACCTTTATTGAAATGTTCCGAGAACGTGACACAGATAATTCCGATACGGCATTCTTTAACCTAGATGATTGGCTGGAACGCACAATTTACTCCTAAAGAGAGCAAGGCAGCATCTAGAAACCACTTTTTTTATTAAAGCTAAACTAATCTAATCCTAAGTGCCACATTTACTTATTAAAGATGAGGCACAGCTGCTGGATGCAGTCATCAAGTCAGTCAATACGCGGCAAACCTTATCAACTAACTACTAATACTACAGTAAATCTACAATGAAACGGAAATACAAAAATCATGTGTACAGTAATTAAATTGACCTTGAGTTGCGGCGCTCGGTGCAACACGATAAAAACCAGAAATCAACAGCATTTTGCCGGCTAAGTTGTCTGTGTGTCTGTGTTTAGGTATACCTATATATACACATAAATATTATATATATAATATATAGCATACATATGTGTGTGTATATGTGTATATAGACACATGTCATAACAATGACTAATGGCTAAATTGCGCTGGGCCCGTATATCATTCGCATGCTATGCTTTTGACCATAGCCACAAAGCCGCCAGTACAAAAATAAATAAATAAATAAATTAGAAAAAAAAAAGAAAACTAGTAAATGTCCAAAACTATGTATAAACATAGCGAATCATATACATATATATATATATAGTTTTTTCTATATATATTTCTCTCAACCTCTTCGAATTATTTGTTCAGGTGCTAAACGAACAAAAGCGGCTATGGATACAGAAAAAAACGAAACACTTTTAAAGCTCCTCCAAACTTTAGGGGGAATTACTTATTAAAACTATAGTCTTAACTTGCAATACTCAGTATAAAGTTTATAAGAAAAAACCGGCTTTAAAAGTGCACTCGATTGAAAAACTGAACCCATTTTTTATATATATACTATAAATCTAATTGTTATCGAACTAAATGTATTATGTATTTTATCATGTTTTTATTTTCGCATATTCAATTAAACTGAAATTTTTGTTTCAACGACAAAGCTGACTTGACTACTTGACTATGACTATTTCGGTGGCTCCAGAGGGCGGTCCAGCTGCGACCATTGTTTCCTTGAATACCTCATAGTGTAGGTCCGCATCGCTGCATAGCTGCTGAAGCACCTCGAGAAAATCTTCATACTCCAGGCGCCACTTTCTGTGAGTCATATATAAAAATAAATGTTTGAGATGTGTGTGTCATGGGATTCATTATAATAATTATGATGATTAGTTTACGATCTTACTTATAGCGCATGTAGATAAGCCCAGTTTGTGTACGAGTTATGGGCACCGGCATCAGTCTGGACTGTTCCAGCCAGCAATCGAGCTGTGAGAGTAATATGCTATGAAATTCCTGGGTCTCCAGCTCTCCGGCTAAGACCTGTAGGTGGAAAATAGTTAATGATTATGAATACTGTGGAATTCCAGAAAATGAAGAATACAATTTAAAGCAGGAAATCAAGCAGAACCATCAAGAATTTAGATACCAAACCGACAAATTGAACCAGAAAGCAACTTTGTAATAGTTTGATACACTGCGGAATTCAAAAGTCTTTGGGAATTCCCGCAAGTTTTGCAACGTTTAGCGGAATTCGGAACAACTTTCGTTTAGTATTAAGAATTCATAAACAGATCTGACCTTGTGATTACAGTAAATATGAAAGAGCGAGTCGAGCGAATGCTTCTTTGGTTTATCCTCGTCATCAGCCATATGGAAGCGAGCAATGCAATCTTATCTATCCCGACTATATAAATATATATATATATTGTATAGAGTGCGAGTATATACTATATTTGTGTTTGTTTTCTTTCCGAATAGATAATAAAAAATATACATTGACACATAATACGGGTGTGTGTGTGTGTGTATTGAATTTGTATTTGAAAACTGTTTTGGTTGACAAACAACCGATTTGCTACTAGGCAACTGTGTAGCTAGGGTATGTGTATGTCGGTGCTTCCGTTGCTGCGCTTAGCGCTTCTCTTGCTTGGCGGCCTTTGCGGCTTGTGCATTGAACTTATCCAGCAGACGCTTCACGTAGCCCAGCAATTTGGGTGCATGCTGGGAGCTGATTATATCACAGATGCGATATGGTGGCGCCACTGTCACTTGTTGCACCACCACAATCTTGTCATGCTGCCAGCTAAGCTCATGCCGGCGGAAATGCTTGGAAAGGAACTGATATAGCTGCCTGCCACGAGGGGTGCCACGATCATTGCGACTGCGCAGCACATTTGCCCGTTCCACCATGCACTCCTTCAAGCGCTGATCCAGCTGTACGCACCAAAAGAGTTAGAACATATCAAAAATAGGGTATATTTTTTCTCTTGATACCTACTTTTGGTATATTTAGCTTGGCTGGTGGCTCATTGAGCTTCTCCGTTGCCTTGGCCTCGTGTATTATTTTTAGATCCTTGCAAAAGGCCAAATTAATAATGCAACGATTACACCCGGGTTTTCCGTTGCGATCTTTACTGCGACAATTTAATATTAACATTTTTGCACTGGGCTCATAGGTAACCACCTCCCCATTTAGATGATCCCCAAAGCAGGTCTCCACATGCAACTGGGTGCCCATGGGAAAAGGATTAAACGACATTCTCTATTAATTTATTAAGCTTTAGCCTCGCGTTAGAGAATTACCGAATTTCTGATGAATTCCAGCAGCACTTTTGACGTAACAGTGCTGCCAAAATGTCTAATCAGATTGACAGGAAAATCTTGTCAATTTATAAAGTTTCCAGGAAACTAAACTTTAGAGAATTTCATCATTAAAAATAAGTGGGTAGTGTAACAGATAATGCCTATTTAGCTTGTAACATTTCACGATATTTTCTAAAAGGTCAAATTGGCAAAAAAAAACCCCATTTAACGGTGCTCGGATTGTTTTTGACAGTGCTGCCAATTGATTTGCAGCTCCGCGAGCTAACAATGTTTCTCTATTAGTAGGCAGCCCTGCAAAAGTTTTGATAGTGCTGTCAAACAGTAGATATATTGGTTGAAAAAGTATGTAAATATATAGCTAACTATAATCTGGAAAATATAATTGAGAATAATATTTAGATCTGGATAAAAAAATGCGGAAACAGGCGAGTAAATGGTTTCCATAGCTATTGACGCAACAGTGCTGCCAGCTTATGAACAGGAAATGATCAATTTTACTGCAAAACTTGGCAGCACTATTTCCCTTCCGCATAACAGTAATTTTCCCCTTACCCAATGAAAGACACACGAGTTTTTGATTAGTTTTATTTTGGTTTATTTCATTTTATTTACAATGTATGTGTATGTATGCTAAATATATAACTAAATATAAATGTTGTTGTTGTATATATATATATATATATTTATATATATTTCAAAAGTAAACCTTTCCGATTTTTATGTTTTATATATAATTTATACGTTGGTTTTTTTTTGTTTTGTTTTTTTTTTACCATATTTTCTGTTTGCTGTCTAAGTTGTTGTTGTTGTTCTTGCATGAGCTTTATTTGTTTATTTGTTCTTCGAGGCATACATATTTAATTAATTATTTATATGTATGCATATAATTATGTATGTATGTGTGTGTGTGTGTATGTATCATCATTAGCACTAAATTAGCAATCGATTTCGATTATTTCTAACGCCTCAAAATTCAGAGAAAAGTGCATTATTAGATTCTGATTTGATGGAAATGCTAAACAAAGTAAAAAACATTGAATTTTATACGCAAGTCGAGAATAAATATTGACAATTTATATATATATATATATATACACGTATATATGTATATAGATAGGGGACAAGCACAAACAGAAAACAAAAAAGAGAACACAAACGTATAAATATGTATGAATATAAACAGCGCTTATTTATAAAAAATAATTTGCTTTATAATATGCTATATAAAAGAGTGTGTGTGTGTGTGTGTGTTTGGGTGCAAAATCGTTGTCTGTCTGTCTGTCATTTTGGTTTCCATTTTGAGAATCACTTTCCGCTAGTTAATTACCCTTTTAGCACTTTCAATTTGTATCCCTTTCTAAAGATACGATCTGTGTATCAAAATCGGGAACACAAACTTATAAGAAGTATGTATGAATGATCCGTTCTCGTCTCGTAAGGTCTCTCGTTCTGTCCGTCTGCCTGTCCTTTTGGTCTAATAACTTCGTTTAGTTAGTCTCCTGTTTGGAAATCACTTTTTGCCTAGTTAATTTCCCCTTTAGCACTTTTTATTTGTATTCCTTTTGCTCAGATACGAGTTCTTCTCTGTATGTATGAATAAACAGCGCTCATTAAAAAAAAAAAACATTTACTTTAATATATGCTATATAAATGTGTGTGTGTGTGTGTGTTTGGGTGCAAAATTCCCGTCAGCTTTTTAAATCTGAATTCCTTTTTTTAGGCAACTATATATTTTTTTTTTGTTTGCATTGTTTTGCTTCGTTTAAGAATTATTTGTAATTAGGTTTAATGCGCTCGGCTTAAAGTCTTAATTATGCTTTTAGAAATCACTTGAAATGGGTTAGTTTGGGGGCTGCGGGGGTACTTTAGTTGACTTGATTTGTCGGCTAATTTCCAAATTCAATTTTTCGATTTTCAATTCTTCAATCAACACGTAGAACTCTTTTGGATGCGCGCCAAAGAAAAAAACTATCTTTCGTTATTGTATTGGAAAAAATCTTAAATTTGCATATTATTTAACTGTATTTGTGTTCAGTTAGCTGTTGCTTTTTATGATTTACGTTTACGGTTTTCATTTAATATCAAAAGGAATGATATATATATGTATAATTTATATATATAGATATATATATATATATTTATATAAAAATAAAACCGTATTAACCGCGATGCACCTCAATTCTTACATGGGTCCATCTATGGCGCTTACTTTAAGCCGGAAATAATAAACGGAACGCGCAAACATGCTAGCCGCTATAAAGAATAGTGCAATATAAAGAATATACATGCCGCCATGATCCTGTTGATATATATATATATGAAAATATATTATTAAATGTTATCTATTAAAGTAAGTAATATATTACTAACCTCTGCATATGAGTGTGTGCCCACAGTTAGGCCAATGCTGCCAAGAAGGAAGAGCAATGCGACAATTGCAAACAGGATGCCACGGCTGTTAGCAAAACGTGCGCCCACCGAGGATACCTTCCTGCAGTGTGGACAGCGAGCCAGGGCATTGTTATAGGTGTTAAACTGTAATTAATGCGAATTTATTAAGTTAAAAAATACTATTGAATTCCACTGTGGTATTTATACCATCTTCTAAAAGACTATTAATATAATTATGGATTATATTTTATTTTTTGTCTTTCTCACCAAAAATGTGTCCGAGCAGTGTCCACAGGTGACACGGCACATGCCCGGCATGGTGGGCACGGGCGGAGTCACTGGACTTGGAGCCAGATTGATGATCCGCTTGCAATTGGGACGTGGACAAGCGATGCGTTGCGATGAGCTCTTGCAGATTAGAAGACAATTGCAAGGGCAACGCACATACTTCTTGCCAGGTGGCGCATTCCTAATGGGCTATAAATTTAAAAATAATACAAAAATACATTATAAATACTAGTACAATCGAGAAGTACTTACAGTTGCCTCATTGCAGTGGGTGCACTTGACCACATGTTGCTCCCGTTTGGTGGTTATGTCAATCATACTCTGACAGACGCGACAAGTGACCATGGGCACACCTCCAGTGCCGCTGTTCTGATAGGGCGGTGGCAGCTCATCGGGTCCAATACATGGCACCGACTGTGCAGTGGTGCCTGGAAATATGAAAGTAAAGGAAAATTAGAGAAAGTGGTTGAAAGTACAACACAAGTAGCGGGTTCCAAGAGGTGTTTGAGTTCTAATATATAAAACATCCTTATAAAAAGATGTCGGGAATTATATTTGCATTCGTGGATTATCTCTGTATCAAAAGGTAATGTATTATTTGCTATTCATCCACTGTTAACCTTTTTCGTAATATAAATACATCTGCTTGCAGTTGCAACTGTGGTTGCACTACAGAAGATGCTGCAACAGAGAGAACGTGCCGCATGAATGAGGCTGTTTGTGACTAAGAGATGATACCGCATATGGGTGGGCGGGGGGTTGCAAGCATACTGCCTGCTTATACAGATAAAGACAATTGGGTCAATATTTGGCCTTAACTAACCAAGTAAAACCGGGTATTTGTCCCACATTTGTGGTTTCAAACAAGTTCGAACTTTGATTGAGAGTTTCGAGAGTAGAGCTATAAATAGCTCCAGAACCTTGATGCATATGAAAGCATGAAAGGGTGTTCAGCGATCAGGTTCTTCAGAACTTCCACTACAGCAGTCTCTGCGATAACTGCTTGGAACAAGGGAAGCCACTAGTGAGTGAGTGGTCTCTTGTATAAAAAAAAATATTCGTATGACTCATCTGATTTCTGCCTGCCTGCTGCTGCTGCTGCTGATTAAATAGCTCAACGGCGACGACCACAACGACAACGACAACGACGCAACCGTTGCTGACTGCGCAACTCTGCGGTGATATGAAAGCATAAACAAAACAAGGGTCTCAAAATCTGTATATAATTGCCGAGGTCTGTATACTCTACGGTATTGTATACAAATACATATGAAAATATAATTCAATACCTTCACAAACAATGCATAGAGCAGTCTTTTCTTTCAAGTCTGGCATAAGACTTGTATCAATAAGAATATCGATTTATAATTCTTGGAGTTGACATGGAAGAATACCTTGACAAATGCCTCATTTTACTCTTTTGAGTTCGATTGAATTTAAAATAAACTTTTTTTAAATATTATTCATTTCGTAGATATTCAATAAAAACGTGAGCTGCTCGCAAAAAGATAACAATAGAAACACTCAAAGTAAACACAACTGATAGTGTCTAATTCATAATTTCTCATTGGAATTAAATAAGTTTAAAACAAATAGACACGTAGTTCTTAGGGTAATAACTCTTAAGTAGTGCAATTATCAACATAATCGGAATTCAAACTACACAGGAAAAAAGTGTATATATCTTCTTCTAGTATTATCTTTCTGTTACAAACTGCATTACATAGTTTCCGTTTCCCTTTTGCAATAGGTAAAACAAAGGCGAATTTCACTGTGATTTGGCATCAAGTTACGAACTTTCTGCGAATACCTCGCATACGGACAGAAGAGGTATACGTCTACATCCACGCCCACGCCAACGCCCACAGTATTATGAGTCAGTTCCGAGGAAGGTGTGAAAATGAAAATCTAGTCATTAAATAAAGTAAAATAAAATAGAAGACTAAATACTGAAGACTAGGCCTTGGTGCCAACAACTCTAAAAAAAAAAATCACAGTGGCTGCAAAGTAGAGCGCACACTTGTTGGGTTTCCGTAAACAATCTGAGTCGCCCGCATGGATGCCCAAGTCCGGGTCTACGCATAATGCGGGCTATCTGTTGGTCGAGAGGGAGGCAACTATTGCACCAAGTTGAATGCACTTACTTTTTCTTAGGTTAGGATTACTCGACGGACAAATGTGAACCCAAAACCAAATTTACATATAGTTCGGAGCAGTTTGGACTTATAGTTCATAGAGTTTTAATGAATTTAGAGCCAAGTATGACTAATTTCAAATTAATTCTTATAGCAAATGATTTTCAAAGAATAAATGGTTCAATTCCAATTTGCCAATTTCTGATGGTTCAGAGAAACTATTGGGTCTTGGAGTCGAAATTTGAGGTTTTTCTTAAAAAAAGATTGGTCCAATTTTTTTTACTACAAATTTTGTGTTTCTTGAACCGAACCGTTTTAATAATGGAAAAAACATGGTTCGTGTTGGTTCAGAATAGATTAGAGTTTGGAATTTTCTGCTACGAACTGGTTCGATTGAAAGTTGAAAATATGTTGGGAATGTTCTGAGCAGATTTGAAGCAGTTCGTTAATACGTACCATCTTCGGGATTGGCGACTGCGCTGCTCCCTGGATTTTCGGTGCCTTCATCGGGAAAGGATGTATACGAGGTCGGCGCATCCTTATTGATCAAGCTTTGCCTCTCTGGATCGGACATAGCGGGACTTTTTCACTGTTCTCTGTTTCTGTCTCTTTCTTTCGAACAACAGCAGTAGCAACTCCCGTTAATAATGCACCAAAATGCAATTATCGTTGTTCTTTATTGTTGTTGTTCTTTTTGTGGTTTTTGTTGCTGTTGCTTCTTCTGCTTCACCGCAACGCAAATGCTTCAACTGCAGAAATAAACAAAATTATAATTATTTAATATATCAAATTGAAAAATTGAGAAAAAAAAGTCGCTTGCAATTTCTTCTTTGTTTGCTGCTGCATTCGCTTGTGTTTTTTTCCACTATATTGTTTTTTTTTTTCTTTCGTTTTTCTTTTTTTCTCCCTTCCTTTTCGGCATGCGCCGCAATAATCAATTTTATAGCCGTTTTCGTTGCGCTGCTTTTATTAGTGCAGCAATTAAATTTAATATTTAACACTAATAAAGTTGGCACATAGGCACCAGCTAATTGTTTAATGTTTTTGTGACTTTTGTGCGATATATTTTTACCTTATTTTGTTGAAATTGCACTGCTGCTGCTGCCGTCGACGCACATTTGACTGAGCTGGTCACACTCCGTCTGCTGCGCTCTGCCCACACAGCATTTACAGCCCTGCGTTGAAAGGTGCAGCCCTGGCACAGGGTTGTCTTTGCCACCTACCAGCTGTTGATTTGTGTATTGACATGTCGCGGTAAATAATTGAAATGTCAGAAAATAGCACCAGTGATAGCGAAACACAGGAAATAAATCGCAGCTTGCGACGTAAATCTCGTCAATGCATCCAAAGCTTTTCGTACAATGCGCTGCCCGTGTCCATTATTGGATCGGAGGAGGATCCGGAGGAGACACAGATTCATTTTGGACACCCAAGCTCAACGCGCGATTTGACTTTAAATGCGACGCAAATTATTGACGATAGTTCGGATACCGATTATTATATATCGAATGACAGCAGCAGCAGTGATAGCACCGCTAAGAAAATTGTCAAATTTCCTGTACGTGCTTTGGGAAAATCGGATTTTAGCGTCATGAAAACAATACGTAGACGTAAAACTCGCAGAAAGACCATATTATATAAAACAATTTAAAATTAAGATGTGAATAAATATATATACATATATATATATGTAGTGCAAAGAAAAAACCCATTGCGCTTAAATTCCAACTGCAGCTTGCATAAAACTATCGACTGCATTTACGCAGGGTTGGCTGCTACATGAATTTTACAACACTTCGCCAGGGCTACAGGTTGGTTTGTGCATTTCTGGAGTAGTGGTAAATTTTTACACACATAACTATTTATATGCGGTTTTTATGTAAATAAACCAAAGTAAACGTAGTCAAGTAATTAATAAAGTGTAAGTTATACATTTAAACAAGGAGAAAATATGTTGTAACAACAAATAACTGTGTCCCAAACACGAAAAAAAGCGTGTGAAAATGCGCGATGATTTCATTTTTTTGTGCTGCTGCTGCGCGTTGCTATTGTTGTTGTATTGGAAACTTCGTCGTATCTTTGCCTGACGCTCATTTTTGTTGTTGTTAGTTTTTATTGTTGTTGTTGTTGTTGTTGGACAGCGAAGAGAGCCAAAGTGGCGGCGGCGCCGACGTCAGCGTCGCGCAGAAATGTTTACTTAGCTGCCACAACAACAACAACGAAACGAAAACAACAATAAGAAAGAAAGGAGAAACTTGGCCAAAGCCGAAGACTCAAATACCCTGCCAATTTGATTTTCAACTTTTTTTTACGTATTTTATTAAAATTTTTATTAAATAAGGTTAATAATTATTATAATAAAATAATATATACATAAAATAATGTTAAAAATAATCAATTAAAAATTAATTATTACTTATTTTGGTACCAAAGATTTGTAGAAAAGTCATAATTTAAAGTTATTTTTTGCGAAGAAGCTATATAATATAAAATAATATTCAAAAATATTAAAATTTGCTAAAAATATAAAGTCTCTTGTAAAGCAAACAACTTGTTGACCTATTAATACAATTTATAGATAAGGATAGAAACTTTTCCTTAAGGCGTTACAACATATATGACATAATTATAGTGCTTTCCTTTGTAGGGTGTATACAACAGCGCCTAGAACACCTGTTCCTAATTGATTTTTCACATTTTTTTAGATCACTGACTTCACTGCAACAACTGTGTTTTGGCATATTTATTGCAAAAAATCGGGAAGTGAATTGCCACAAAACATAAGCCAAACGGGCCAATGGAAAACGAATTTGTCTAGAATAGAAATAGAAAGATAAAAAGTTAAAAATTAACGAACGAACGAAATATTTCAAACGCAGTTTGACCACCGATTAATAAACAACAAATAAATATAAGCAAAAATTATGGAGGCCCCACCAATGTTTAACAGTGTAGAAGATGAGTGCAGATACTGGAAAGAGCGCTCCAAACAATATCATAAAGAGTGAGTATTGATAGCTACTAATCTTAGTAATGATAATAATAATAATAATACTTTACCTCTACTATAGATGGACAGATGTGAAACAGGAATACGATGAATATGTTGAACAGTCTAGGGAAATGGAGGCCGAAATGGACGCAACTCTGGAACAAAAACAGAGTATAATCAAAGATCTCAGAGCCAAGCTTAATATGTTAGAAAAAGAAAATGATTCGCTTAAGGTAATGTGTGTAACTGAAGGGATTTTCCACAGTATTATATGGAATTTGTCCCCCTCTTTATAGGTCAAACTGGATACACAGGGCATTGAAATGTCCAATCTGGATAAACAGCTGGAGACAGTGAAAAAAGAGCGCGACTCCATGAAAGATTATCTGCGACAATTGGAGCAGAAAAACGATGATTTGGAGCGTGCACATCGCATAGTCAACGAGAGCATAGTAGACTTTGAGAAAATGTTAGACAAAGCCTATGAAAAGAATGCTCTACTTGAGATGGAAGTGGATGAAAAGGAAATGCTACAGGAGAAGCTGCAGCGGCTAATGGACGAGACGCGCGGTGCGTTTAGATTAGATTTAAATATATATATGATGCATTTAAACTAATTTTTAATGGCATCTTTTGAACCCTTTAAAGATCTCAAACAGGAGCTAAATGTAAAGTCACGGTATACGCCTGCGAATGGTACAGCTGGAGCACCAACAGCATCTGGCAATAGCTCGATGAATTCCTCAGCGTCGCTGCCCAACGGAATACTGGCTAATGGTGATATATTGCTGCAACATGACAATGCTGCCACTAAGGCCACAAGCATTAGCGTCAGTGCTCTAAATGGCGGTTTAGCTAATAGAAATGAATATAATCAACAGCAACATTCGCTTAAAAGTAAGCTACTACGCGTCCTAAGACTAACTAAATCTAAATCCAAATCGAAATCGAAATCATCTCACCATTCCAAGCCAACTAATTGTCTATAGACTATCTCGAAAAAAACAAACAAACACAACACACCAAGTTCCTTCACACAAAAAAGAAAAGAAATTGCACAATTTCACATACTCATTTTATGTATATTTTTAAGTTTTTCTTATTCAAATAGATTTTGTCAATTTTCCTTTTGTATCTTTTGTAAATGACAAAATTATTAAATGTAAGCGAAATTTTCTTCACATTTGCAACATTTCTCGTAGCCAATGCTTGTGTGTGTCTCACTGTGTGTGTGTGTGTGTGTGTGTGTTTTGTGTGTAACTAACCAAATCACAGAAATTTTCGTCTAATTGTTGTCCAATTTAACTAATTGTTTCTAGGCCTAACTAACCAAGCTGTGTTTTTGTGTGCTTCCTTTACAGATCCCGAGAACCTTATCAATGGCAATGCCATGAATGCCAGCTCCCGCACCACGGCGCTCAACATTGTGGCCGACATGTTAAGAAAACTGAACGTAAGTCCCTGCTAAAAAAAAAACAATATTCCACGCATGGTACAAGGCCCGCTTTCCTGTCTATATATTGTCGCATCTGTTCCGACATAGGCGTTACGAAAATCTCTATGAACAAACGAATTCCAGTCGAATTTTACAGAAATCTCATGCAAAACTATCTTTTAGCAGCAGTATTCGAAATATTATTCGAAAACAGTATTCAAACTAGTATCGAAAACTATCAAGCGGAGTTATCAAAGAAATGCTGATACACCGAGGAAAGAAAAGTTCCTAAGTTATTTTTAAATTGAAAGGTATACTTCTATTATTATTTTTATATATTTTACGTTATAAATAAAAGAAAGAATATTCTGATGAATCTCTACCTAATTCAACATTTCTGTTGAAAGCGACTGATTTATTTGATATTTTAATAGAGAAACGAGGAAAATGCCTATTAGGGAATAAATATTTAGAAAACTTGGATTAAAAAAGGTAAAACTTTAAGGGATTTTGCTGTGCTGTATAAAAGCTCTAGAAGAGAGACGAACAATCTCTATTTCAATAAATTTTTCTGTGCTAAAAGCATTGGGAGATAGAAAATTCAACTGTAGATGTTTCTCTAGAGATTTTTCGTTACGCCTCTGTTTATAAATTTATCTTTAATTTATGTATGTGTATCTTAAGCTTGTGTTATTTGTTGTTTTTCTGTTTTTGTCTGCTTTAGTTGAATTGTTTTTTGTTATGTTTTTAGTGGGATAAGGCCTTGTTATGTCCCGAATGTCAAAAGTTTCGTTGCATTTGTGAGCGTGCCGTGGCGCTGTCGCCGGGCAGCGATGCTAGTCTATTTCGTCGCGCCTTCGGCAATAGTAGTAGCAGCAGCAGCGTCTGCAGCGTCGGCAGCGGCAGCGGCAGCGGCAGCGGCAACAACAACGCTCCAAACACGCCCACAACAACAACGACAACGACAGCTTCAACAATCAGCGATAACAGCGGCAGCTGGACAGAGACACAGCGTCGGGGCAGCTTGAGTAGCCTTCAATTTGGTACAAATATATTCAAACGCTTTGCGGAACGCATGCGCAGCGTACAGGACGCCTCAGAGCCTCAGCCTGAGCCTAAGACTAAGCCTAAGCCTGAAGCAGAGCCACCGACGCTGTGATCCAATTTAAAAATGTTTTTTTTTGCTTTTTTGGCTTTGCATTTATTTGGCTTTTTTCTTATTTTTAAATAAATACTATTTAATTTTTTGTCAACTAATTTTCGTACGTTTTGTTATTTTTGTATGTAGTTTCTTTTCTTTTGAATACTTTTGGCTAATTCTGTCGATTTCTATTACATTTCAGGCGATGGAAACAAAGCTGAAGACATATCGAGAACACGCACCGCCCATGCAACCACGACAATGACAACTGGCAGCTCCTGCTCCTACTCCACAGACTGGACACGGCTGTCAGCTATCCTTGGAGGCGGCGACGGCGGCGGCAGGAGTGGAGTAGCAGCAGCTGTAGCTGCAGCTGCAGTTATAGTTCAGTTCAGTTCAGTTCAGTTCAGTTCAGTTCAGTTCAGTTTTATGTTAAAGTTAAAGTTAAAATTAGAGTTAAAGTTAAAGTTAAAGTTAAAGTTATAGTTTAGAGTTGTTTTATACTGCTCTGCTGCCCTGTTTATTTATTATTTCATTTAAATGACTTGTAAAAAATTTAACAATTTATTAATTACTAAAAACACCCAGAAGCAAAAACAACAATTATTTAAATAATGTATTTATATATACATATATATATAACGTCTGTAGCAGATCCAGCGAACGTGCAGCATGTAAACGCCTTATACTTGTACTCGTATGTTAACTTTAATCTTAAGTCGATTTCATTTTCATGTTAAGCAGTGTTAATGCCAGTCATGCGCCAGTACAATACATCAGTATATACCCTGTACTATTACAATTACAAATGCTGGCCATGACTGACTGTTAGAGCATAAGCGCATCAGGTTCAGGTTCGGGTTCAGGTTCAGATTCAGGCGAGTCAAAAAGTATTACACAGCTCCAGGCAGACCCTATTAACAGATAACAGCAACAAATACTCGTAGCAATTAGTGAAGATCTAAGCAAAAAGTTTGAAATCTAAATATATATTTAAAGCGTGTGAGAATTACACTTAAGCAAAAGACAATTTCAGTTATGTTGGAACGCACCGCCCCCCCTTCGCCCCCTCCCTCCTTTAGTTAAATTTTACACCTTACTACAAATTAAATGAACGATCGATCGATACACAAACACATTTTCGGTTTATATTTTGATGTGAATATAAATTATGTAAAAATGCAAGAAAGAAAAGTAAATTATATTTATATATACATATATATTTGTTATTATTAATAATATGTATTACGAATTGTAAATGTATAAACCAACAACAGAAGGAAAACGAAAAACCACACACGCTATATTATAAATATATAAAAATAAATAAATGAATAAAGAGATGATTAGTTTTAAATAGAATGCAAAACCACAAATGTTTTTTCTTGGCGGTTGGGTAACAAAGATTTTCTTTATTCCGGAAGATTTTACAATATATTATTATTATTTTTTTTTTCTTCCAGAAAGGATTCGATTCTGGCTTGGGTGTTTTTTAAAACCGAACCGAAGCTTTCGGTTCAGAAAGGAAAAAAGGCTGGAATAACTAGCTTCAAATAAGTAAATAATGAAAAAAAACATATATCTATATATATGAAACAATCTAAAAGCTTTAAGCTCGTTCTTGAAGAAAAGCTAAAATTTCCAATTGGTTCAGCTTAAGACTCTTTCACCAATTGCTTTCAAATATATCAATGTCGCACAGGAAATTCTAAATTTCCTGAGAAACATTCAATCAATAAAAACTTCTGCCATTACGGTTTAGAGGGGGAGCTTTAAACAGTCTAGTAGCTCTCTCTCCCTCTCTCACTCTTTCTCTCTATAACCTTGAAAATAATTATAAATAGTTAAAAAAAACACTAATAAAAAATGTTTAGGTTTCGCTTAAAACACTTTAATGCATTGTTTTTAAATGTAAAAATTAAAAAAAAAATTAATTTAATAACTAAACTTGGCTTGAGGCATTATTTAGAGCTAAAACTCTTAGCTCTAAACTAAATTTTAAAGTCTGCTGAACGAAAAGAGAAAATAAATTAAATCAGCATTTAATAATTAAAAACTTACTCTGCGCCGAATGTTTTATTAACGAGAAACAAATGTTAACCGGAACTGCTTTGGTTTTAGAGATAACAAAAGCTCTCACCGTTTCGGCTTAAGACCGCAGCTTTGCTTCAAGGTGTCACCGTTAAGCTTTAAAGTCAATGTCAACTTCAGACACAATGTCAAAGTCGCCGTCGACGTCGACGTCAACGGCGACGGCAACGGCAACGTCTACGTCTACGCCGGCGTCAATGTCAAGAGTCAGAAAGCTCTTTATGCTGCGCTCATGTGCAATAAATAATTAATTAGCAAAATATTTGTATTAATTTAGCAGGAAGGCGTACGTTGTCTCAGTGGCTATGCCAAGGCCAAGCCGCCTAACCGCAAACATCCAAACAGACACACACACACACACACAGGCACACGCGCGCGTACACACACACACACACACATACACAGACTCGTACGGACCTGCACTCGCTACTTGTAAAAGCTTTGGTTTGCTGCAGCTTTTTTTACTACTACTACGAAATTTCCCCTGCGCTTTTTAGTACAGTTTCTGGTGCGGGCAGCACTAAAAGCTCCCACAACAGGTGAAATTTCCCCAGCCAGGATAAATTCCCCTCCAAAATTATGTTGTGTCTGACCTTGACTGACTGCTTGGGATTTATGTACGGGTATGTAGCGGCAACCTCTGTCGACGTTGACCGTGAGCGCTAAGCTAATGAAAGTGCTTTCGTTTTAGAAGCGCAAACCGCGACGTCCAGTTTCGGCATTGAATTTACAAGCAGCGACGTCGACGTCGACGTCGACGGCAGCAGCGTGGACAAACAAAAGCGCAGCAGCAGCAGCAGCATAGAAAGAAGAAATACAAAAAACAAACGAGTTGGTTGAAGTTGAGTCGTGTCGAAGTTTTAAATACCCTTCAAAGAAAATGCAAACCGGTTCGAAAGCAGATCTCCGATTATTTCCCCTACTTTACCCGAAGTGTTAACTGACTCCGATGCGTAAACTAAAGCTTTATTTGAACCTGAACCGATTCACTACATTCGTTTCGGATTACAAGAATTACTTGGGGATCTAAAATTGTATTTTAGATGCTTAGAAATGGTTTAGTACAAGCACTTTTGTTCCTATAATATACAAATAAGGGCTATGGAAAACTGGTTTCGAACCGAAGCGCATTGAATCCAAATATACTCGACTAGTTTTTAAACTTGAACCAAAATCAATATTTCCGGTTCATAGCAAAAGAAAAGTTTACAGATTGAAATAATTTTAAGCGTCATGAAACGAACCAAACCTTTTTTTTGAACCGGAACTCAAGCTGAGTTCGCGCCGCAATTATTTTCCTTTTGATATGCAGCATTATCTGTATTTACCGAGCAAAAGAGCTTTTGAGATATTCGCTGGGGTAATTTCGCATGAAAGAATTAAAGAATTAACACAGAATATGCTTAATGGTCGGGAATACTTTGCACAACAATTCTTAGAAAATTGTAATACCCGCGGCAAAAGAGTATTCCACAAAAAAAAAAAAGGAAGAGAACAAAAAATGGTATAAGCTTTTATCATACGCAGCAGCACTTACATGAGACCCTCGCCCACGCCCTCCGCCCTCCGCCCGCCACTTCAGGTTGCCCGCTGCTGTTGAGTGCATTGTTTATTTTGTCGCATGGAGATCTGAAGCTGATGCCCCATGCAGGCTACTGGTTTTCCAGCATGTAGCATGCCGCGTGTGCCATGCAGCAGCAGCAGCAGCAGAAGCCATAAGCGGATTGGGAATGGCACAATGCAATGGCCGTTTGAAAATAAAAAGGTGCACAAAGCCAGCCATAATATAAATGCGAGTGTGTGCGTGGGTGCGTGTGAGTGGATGCGTGTGTGTGAGTGCCTGTGGGGGAGGAAGGGGGGGAAGGGTATTCCTGGTACTGGGTATTTTTAAAAGCAATTTAAAGAATTTGCTGCTGCTGCTGCTGTTTTTTTAGCTGCCTTGTCGCCTAATGAACTCCCATGAGCAAATATTAAATCCACGTCAACTAATTAACTGAGCAACAGCTCTCACTGCAAATATAGCAACTGAAGTGTGTATAAAAATATATATGCTTATATATATATTTATATATATATTTATGAGATAAAAAGGACAACAAGTTGGGTCAAACAATCAGGGTCAGGTGGAAGCAGCAGCAGCAGCGGCAGCAGCCATAACAATAAGAGAAAACAACAAAAAGCAGTTGGCAAACATTTGGAAGCTCAAGTGTAATTGTTTTCGCATAAAAAGGCAGCCAAACAGCTCGTAAAATCGTAAAACTGTGGCAAAAAGCGAGCCTTGACAGCAAGTCTTTAATACAGGGTGCTATAATTGAGTGGAAACAAGGATTAGGGTTGTTTCTCTTCAAAGGAAACTTGAACTGAAATGCTTTCCTAATGATTTTCGCTTGACAGCTCAACGATAAATAGCCAATTTTTGTGTTAGTCGTTGGAAAAAATATTGATAAATATCTTAATTATGCTCAGCAGTGTTGCTGACTAAAAGTGAAGAAAATAGTAAAAATAACTAGCATAATTCCAACGAACTCGGAGTACAAATATCTTAATTATGCTGAGCAGTGTTAAAGCTGAGTAAAAGTGAAGAAAATATAAGGCATGCCTGGCCTTAAATAGCTCATAACTCCGACGAACTTGGAGTATAAATATCTTAGTTATGTTGCACAGTGTTAGGACAGCTTAAAGCTGACTAAAAGTGAAGAAAATAATAGGAATTCATAGCAAATAACTAGCATTAAGTAGCTCATAATTCCGACCAACTTGGAGTATAAATATCTTAATTATGTTGGGCAGTGTTAGGACAGCTTCTAGTCAGCTAAAAGTGAAGAAAATAGAAGAAATAACTAGCATAAAAAAGTTCATAATTCTAATAAGTTCGTATTATAAATTTGTTGTTCAACCTTTGCTAACTATCTTGATAAATCTCAAAAGTTCTCTACGACAATATTTAAATTATTCGAAAGTGAACAGTCAAAAGCTCAAGATATTTTTACACTTCATATATCAAAAATCTAATATTGCAGCTCGGCTAAAAGCGTTTAATAAATAATTCAATTTTGCTTGCTATAAGCCAACTAAGAGATAACTTAATTTGAGCTTTATTAAGCCTGGGAAAGCAGAGGAATATGTAGTAAATCATAAATAGTTAGAGCCAATGAATTTCAGCATAGTTCTTACAAAATGATTAGATATTTAATTAAGTTTCTAAGCAAACTTTGAGTAGTGAATTAAAGTTTAATCAAGCAGTAAAAGCTCATACTCTAAATTTGACGAACTATTTTATGTTTTGCACAAAACTGAGTAGTTTTATTTAGTCTGAGTTGAACTGTTTAGACTACTTAAAATATTTATGAACTTAAAAATTATATTTTCTATAAGAAGTTAAGACGTTAACTTGGCTGAAAACCAGGAAAGTGGCCAAAAATAAACTGTAGAAACAGTAAGCGAAATAAGGTAAATAAAAAGGTCTGTTTTATGTAGCATTCGCATAAATTCCACTGAAATTTATATGGCAGACTTTTAGGAGCAAAACAGAATTAAATGCCTTAGTTTATCAATTAATTTAAAGGTAGATCCCAGAAGTTGTTTTTTGAATTCCGAGCGGACCTTTAAGATAGCATTTAGCAAAGCAGATGCTAGCTAATTTATGTAGACACCCTATAAATAAAATATGTATAGAGTATATATATATATATGTGTGTGTGTGTGTGTGTGTGTGTGTGTGTGTATATGGCATTTACACACACTTTAAATATTTAAAATACGCGACGGCGGCAAGTAAATGCGAACTTCCGTTCCGTTCGTCTCGCGGAGGGCGATGATTACGATGCGGCTGTTGCGCCTTTTGGGGTGGTTATCCCGGCCTGGCCTGGTATGGCCTGGTATGGCCAGGTCTGGCATGGCCTGCTCCTGTGCCGTGTGCCGTTATGCTTTGGCCTAAACATCAAACAAAATCGATATATGGGTGGTGGTGGTGTGGCTGTTGTTGTTGTAGCTGCTGCTGCTGCTGCTGCTGCTGCTGCTGTGCTGAGTGTGTGTGATTTTCGTCATAAACAAGCAATACACACACACATATATGTATATATATATACATATATACACACATACACATATAAAAAAAAAAAGGTGACGGGGGTGTTGGCTGGGGTCGCTCTTAGGCAGGGGATTTTGCTTTGTTTGAACGCCGCAGGACGCTCATTTTTCGTAATGAGTTTGCCTATGTGCCAGGTAAAGCCAAAAAACCAGATACAGGACGCAGGAGGCGAAAGCGAAATCAACGTAAAGCAAACAACAACACTCAGCAAAAATAAAGAATCCATCTAAATTCAAGTGTGAATGGCATTGCATTAATACCGATTTAATCTCAAAAAATGAAGTAATATCATTGTTATGCCTTGAATAGAAATGAGAATATTGAAAATCTCACTTGGATTAAGCAGAAAGTTTATGAAAAAGAGAGCTTACAGGATTTTCGACCTCTGTTATGCTTGAATACTGAGTATTCTTCATTCCTTTTTCAAGTCTGCTTTGGACTTACTTGAAGACTCTTTTAAAAATATGTTGAAAGATTCTTCTTTTTCTCAAAGGTTTCTAATTGATTGAGGCATAAAATTCTCTGTTCATTTGACTACAAAGAGAGAAAAACTATTTCTTATGCAGAATCCTATTGAAAAATATCCTTATAGTAGAAATACTCGATTAAGGCATTAAAAGTTCTATGCTTTTTCGCTGAGTGACGTGTAGAGAAAACGTTGTGCAGCTGCTTTGGGATATTTTCGTTGTTGCGAAGGCTGCAATAATAAAAGGCATAATTTGCTTTAATACTAAGAGGACCTTTTCCAAACTCTCACACACACACACTCACAACACACACACACACAGACATAGGTACGTAAAAGCCCCGGAGGTCATGTCGATGCTTGTTAACAGCAAGCAATGGCAATGGCAATGGCAGTGGCAGTGGCAATGGCAATGGCAATAGCAATGGCGTTGGCAAAGCAGTTGCCGCCATCTTTATCGACTTCCGGTTGACATTACATCCGGGGCTGGCAGGTATAAATAATCGACAGCGATTTTCCGAACTGTAAATTAGAATTAAATGAATTTGATTAGCGCTCCAACTATTCAACTGCTAATGGAACTATTCAACCTGCTGCTCTTGGAAACTGTTGAACAGTTGAACAGTGGCACAGTGGCACAGCCTCACAGCTGCACACCTTGAGAGTTATTGTTCTTGCAGTTGCATGCTGTTAATTGGTTGTCCCTCAGCTGGCAGTTCAGGTGCGCATCATTAGCAGAAATTAGAGACAGACAAAGAACGAGACAGAGACAAAACGACAGAGCGAGAGAGAGAGGGGGAGAGAGAAAGATTTAATTAAATTGGCTAAAAGGACAATCGATAAATCCTTTCGAAACGTTTCATTAGCTGCCTCAATTAAACCTCGAGTTGTGTGAGTTGCGTGGGTGTATATGTGTGTGTGTGTGTGTGTGCTGTTGTGTGTGTGTGTGTGCGTGAAGTTGTGTGTGGCTACCACTTCTACTAATTGAAGCAAATTTTCAAACTGGAAGTTGACTTTGTATTTTGTATTTGCCTTGGCTCTTTGTGCAACACTGCGTATACGTACTATGAGTACTCCTAGCCAGAAATTGCTGCCGATGGCCTTATAAATTGCCCAGTGAAACGAGCTGAGGCCATGAGCAAACTTTTTATGGCCCCATCGAGGCGTACAAATGCTAAAAAACATCGCACCTTTGTGTCCTACTTATTCTGCTCTGAGTGTGTGTGGGCAGGACACACACACACACACACGCACGCACACACACACACACGCACACACAACATGAAAATGACAGGCCATTGTCTGGAGGCACTCTCTGATTTATGCTCCACAAAAGAAACACACAGACAGGAACACAACAACACACGAAAAAAAAAACGAAGAAAAACCTGGCATATTTTTTGAGTGCTGTCGTTCATTTTGCTTCATTTCATTTTGTTTAGCAGCAAAAGCAGAAAGAGACAGAGACAGGGAGAGAGAGAGAGGGCGAGCGAGAAAGAGGGCGAGCGAGAAATGAGAATGTTGCACGTTCAACTAGCAAATAGCCTGCACTCCTGCAGCACAAAAGTATGCTACGCTTTTGCGCCAAAGTTGAACGAAGTTTATAGCCAAAAATAATAGCGGCTTATTAGTTAAAGTTCTTCCGCAAATTCTATAAAATTATTAAACATTGAAACTATCCAGATATTTAAAATATAAAATCGTCTACTGCACACAATTAACTCAAGTATATGGGAAATTTAAGGCAGATTAATTAAGGTATTATCCGGAGTTAGTTGAGCTTTCCAGTGAACAAAAGCCAACTGGAATTGGTTCTGCTTGGGTCATAGGAACAGGACTAAAATCGGTCGAGAAAACTAACTAAAGAGACATTCAATTTATTTATGTTTCAACATGTTTTTATTGGAAGCTCATATATAATATTATATATAAAGAAGAGGTTAATAAAAATGATATAAATATATAGCAAGTCTTAGAAATTTGCTAATATTTGTCTAAATCCTTTGAAAGTATCAGGCTTGTTTTGGTATTTATTTAAACATGAATTTCATACAATAATATATAGCCTACTTTTTGGTGCATAGCCGAGTTATTTGGCGAAAACCTTTAATTATTCACTTCCTTTCTCAACAATAAATGCTGTAATAAAATGCCGATTTCAATGGTAAGTTCCTCTGCTCCGGCAAGTTACTTCCGCTGACCTCTTTGAACTTTGGCATTCCTTTTTGGCAAAATGCCAAACTTCAAAGAAAGTTCAATCATATTTCTATACTGTTTCATGTACATAAAAGCACTGGCATGGAGCATACCCCAACTGCTGGAGGTCTATGTGCAGGGTGTTTTGGATATGGAAACGTCGGAAATTTATGTTGCATACTTTTTTGGGTGGTTGCCGCTTGTAAACGTAGCCCAATTAGGCGTAAACAAATTTGTGTCTGCTGCTGCTGCTACTGCTGCTGCGAACGTGTAATTTGAGCCACTGAGCGACCACTAGTTGCTGCTACGCCAAACCGCACCACACCACGCCGCAGCCACCGCCATTGGCCCGCCTCCGACAAGCCCACACGCAGAGGAAGAAGAAGGGCTATCAGTGACATTGACAAAGCTGTTTCCATGCGCGCGTCGTTGGTTTTTTTTTTGTGAAAATATTTTGCGAACTATTGATACGCATACTCTAAGGATGATCATGATGTTCTGGCTGCTGCCTCCCGATGATGGTTAACTGATTGACCCTGATGCCAAACAAACTGTTGCTTTTTTTATTTTTTGTGTGTGAGTTTTGTGTGGCCAGGATTGGCGGAGTTTAGTACAGGCAGAGTAAACGCATAGGGGAAATTGGAGAAGTGGGAAATTCTTGATTTTCCCATTTCCCCAGCGACGCAACAGTTTTGTGGCTCTGTCTGCCGCCTGCCTGCCTGCTTGCCTGCCTGCTTGCCTGCCTGCCTGGCTGCCTGCTAGCCCGCCTGCCTGCCAGTCCGCCTGGCTGGCTGCCTGTTGCCGAACTCCATTGTGAGTTTTTTTTTTTTAGAACTGGAGCTCTTTGAATACAGTCTTCTTGGGGACTTGACAGTGTGTGCACGTGCCTGGCGGGAGGATAATCGGTACAGCCGACAGTCATCTAATAAATCCATATCCTGCGACAGTACGTAAGTGTCGCGTGCTCCTCGACTGGTTCCCACTTTTCGGACTTGGACCACAGCAATTGGAAATCGTGAGTAAATAGATTACAAGGCGCAACAATGAATTCGACGCCTCAATGTTATTTACACCATTTACTGTGCCACAATTGATGCGGGCTGCTGGGGTGGCTTGTGGGTGGCGTTGGGGTAGGCGGCAGGGGGGCAGCAGGGGGGATTTGAAGTGGCACTTAACTTGCTTGTAAATCTGCCTGTTAAGAGGATTACAATGTTGCAAGTAATTATTATCGGTAGCACTTCGGTGTGAGCTTTTGTTGTAAGTGCTGACAGGAATTAACTTTGTTTCGATCTAGCCACGTTTTGACAACATTTTCCGTGTATTTTTATCCTCGATACCCATTGAATATTTCCGCCAAAAAGAGTATATTAAGTCAAAGGGCAGCTCTAACCATGAATTCCCTAGGCAATTGCCAACTTTCTATAGAAGTCCGAATGAAAGCGCTGAGCTCAGAGACTGCAGGAGCTGGAGATAATAAATTTTGTGTGTAGATTTCTATAGGCTGTACGGAAATGGTGTAAGTTTTATATATATTAACTATAGTATATAGTATATATATATAGTATATACTATAAATTTATAAACTTTATAAATATCATACAAAATAAATTGCTACCCAGCTGGAAAGTCGTGTATAAATGGACTCAATTCATCTGAGTGAGGCTCTCTCTGGCTTTCAGCGACTGCTAGAGCTAGAGTTACCAAATTTGGTATAAAGGGAAGCATTTATAGCCAAGTTAATTGCATATTTTTGTTAAAAATTTGCTATAAAAATGTATAATAAATAAAAGAAATGAATTGCAGGCAGCGCTCATATATAGATACGACTATGCTAGCTGATTGCAGAGTATCTGCTAGTCGACCATTCATAACTAGAGCATTGGCATTTAGTTTTTAGTGTCACACATACACACACACACACACATACATACACAGCTGTACGTTTTGTGAGTGTGTGTGTGTGCCTTCGTGATACACTTAATCCGACATTTACAATTTTTGCTTAAGGATTTATTTATGGATTCAATATGTGTACAACGTTTACATTGCTCGGCGACAGACTTTATGTGTGTGTGTGTGTGTGTGTGTGTGTGTGTGTGTGTGTGTGTGTGTTGTGTGTGTGTGTGTACCTTTGCGCATATTATAAAATGCTTCAATGCTTTCACGTATCCACCGAACCACCCAAAAATCCCCCAACGCCACCCACAATTCGCACATTTGCATGCGCACAAGAAGCATTTTGAATACACGCATTTCAAATTTTTTTGTAATTCATTTTGTAATGCATAAGGATAGATCCTTTGTGTAGTATTCGAACCAGCAAAAAAAAAAAAAGGGCACCCAACCAGCCAGGACTAGGGTCTGAAGTTAGATATTACGAGTATATAGATGAACTACATTTAACCTTTGAGAAATGATTTGCATGTGCGCCTTGAAGGCGAGCCTGGCAAAAGGATATAAGGAGGGGCATAGAGATTCTATAGCTCTAAATTTTACATACGTTTCATGTCGAATATTTCAATGATTATTGATTGATTCCCTTTCCTTTCATCATAATAAAATACATTTGCTGTGCGTCGCATAAACTATGCTTATCGGGTCTATGGAATTTTAAAGCTCTTCCATATCTATGTGGTTTTAGGTCCTTTATTAAACTCCTTCAAGGCAATCACAATGTTTTGAAGATAGAAACTTAATTTTCAGTTTATTTTCTATCTTTTGTTACCATATTTTATATCTTTATGAGGCATTTTACATAGAGTAATTTGTAGCTAAAATTATTCATCCACCTTATACTAAGAGTATTTTAAATGGCTGTTTTTAGCCAGTTTTCGGGCAGTTAAGTTTCTTAAATGAAAAACAATATTATTCACAAAATATTGGCTTTATGTTTGAGCTAAAACTATGCAGAATGTGTGTTTAACCTTGAAAAGTTTATTATAACTTTGAGGCAACGGTGACCCCATTAAATGTGGACCATGAAACGAGTCCTTTTTAGCCAAGTCACTGAGTTTTACAGTCAGGTAAATGAAGTTTGATCTGGAGCAGGCGCAGACCGAAGTGAACCAATATATCTAAAAGAGAAGAAGAAACGTTTCAAATGTATAGAAACAGACCGAATCATATCTCACAGAGTAGAAAATTTGTTCTAAAACTTTTTATATGGAATACTTTTTTGTTATAAAATATAACTCACTTAAATTTTCTAATGGGCTAAAGGAGTTTTTTTAAATGTTAGAAAGTGTTTTAATTGTTCAAAATTATTAGGATCTGGCTACTATATCATATAGCTTTCATAGGAACAATCAGACCAAAAGTTGTTGTCTGGCGAAGCTTTCTGTTCCTTAAGAAATTTATCAAATTTATAACTTAGCTGTTGTCAAGATCAGACTACTATATCCTATATAGCAATGATAGAAAAAAATCGGTCATTTCATGCTAGAAGTGTATATAATCTTCGGCACGCCGCAGTTAGCCTTTTCTTAGTAGTTCTGCTGTTGGCTGTAAACTGTTGTTGGCTGCTTTAAAGAGTTGTTAACCAAAGCTAAATTACATCCAATTAAGTTAAGGCTCACAGCATTGCATGACTGTGCATATTATTTATGGCTTAATATTAATGTTGAGGCAAATCTGTTTTAATGCTGAATAATGAGTGAGTGTAAACAATACTGCAATTCGTGTTCATTTCACAACAATTCCATAATAAATGTAAATTTCGGCTGTACTTAATGTAAATGCATCAATATTTGGCTAACAATTAATTGATTTAAATGAAAGTTTCCAGTTGGTAGTTGTTGGTTTTCTTATCAAAATTTATTGTTGCCACAATTTGATTTGTTGGTAATTTTCATTTTTATTGATTTCATTGCCGGGCGACTGGAAAAGTCAGCACAGAGCCAAACCGCGCATAGCTCAAAGTTTTTTTCATTCTTTCCCTCCCGCTGTGTCTCTCTCTGTGGCGCTGACATTTTCATGGTCTCCATTTGCCTGCCTGATCCTTGGCTGCAGTTTTTCCCAGCTCTTCCATACTCTAGCTAGATGTCCAGGCTTGGCTATTTATAGCAGTTTCAACTCCCACATACCAAACAGTTCCAGCTATTCCCAGTCTTGGCAAATATGACGACAGCGCATTTTCCCTGCTGTTCACGTTGTTGGCCTTGTTGCTGTTGTTGCTGCTGCTGTTGTTGTTGTTTTAACTAATGTAGTTGTTGGCCAGTTAGTTGTTGCTGCTGTTGTTGTTGTCGCTGTGTTGTTCTTAGTGTTGAATGTGTAGGTGCGGCCGTGGCATAGCGTCAGAGTGAAGAGCAAACATTAACAAGTGTGTGCAAAATGAGTAACAAGTGAAAAAGCGGCAACGAAAATGAAGACATGACTTGTGAATACCCTGTAAAAATTCGAAGAAAAAAATAGGGCAAATATGCAGTCTGAGTGCTCAAATTACAGCTTAAGCTTAGCTAAAGAAATTCCAGTTTTATTCGCATTTAAAGGGAGTATTAGTTAATAATTTAATTATGTTAAAAACCTATTCACAAAATTGAAATGTTCTGGATATGTTTTAGCCATGAACAAGACAAGAAATATCTGTAATTATAACCATTTCTAGTACTAAGTAATATGAGTAGCTGCTGCAGTCTATTACTTCCTTTTGTCTCATAGTTACAGGGTATAAATACACCAAAATAAAAGCAACAAACAATGTCGGCAACATTATGACAAAAATCGATAGGAAAATCTACATTCAGTATAAGGTTGTTACGAAAATATCAAATATGCAAATATTTGTTTGGCTGCTACCTGAAAATAACGCTAAACTCGCTCTTACCAAGTCCTGCTCTCTGTGTGTGTGTGTGTGTGTGTGTGTGTGGGAGCAGGGATGAGGCTGGATGAGAGGGAGGCGGCGCTTGGTTTGGGCTGAAAATGCTCAACTGCTGCAAATGTTAGCGAAATTTTCAGGGGAAAAAAAGGAAGGAAAGGAAAGGAAGGGAAGGGAAAGGAAAGGCATCCCAGAAGCAGCCACCGATTTGCCAGGCAATATGCGAAAATTGTAAGAAGGCGTTGCTAGCTGGGGAATAGCTGTCACCTTGACGCTACCCGCAACATTTATATATACCCATATATATATGTGTGTGTATGTGTGTATGTGTGCTTGTATGCTCGTATGATAGCGTTAATAACAACATAAACAAGGCAGGAAAAATAAAGATCAAAAGCCTCAACAGGCTACTGTAAACATGTGCAAATATTTTACTTGATTTTATTACAATTTCATTATATTTTGCTGCTGCTTCTTTTTTTTTTTTTTTGTTCTCTTCTCTTCTTTTCTACATTGTTTTTCTTTTTTGTTCTTTGCAATTTACAGCGAAAATAATAACAAAACAAAAACAAAACACACAAAAAAAGAAGTTAGAAGAGCCTTAAATGTCCTTTAATGCCGGGTGTTGAGTCGCTCTGGCCGGACATAGACTTTTCGGCCCAGTTGGTCAGTTTTTTTTTTTCGATTTGTTTCTCACTTTTTGCGCTTTGCGTTTTGCGTTTTTCTTTTATTTTCATTTGGGTCGTTCGCCTTTGGACGGGTCCCTTTACCTGCAGCTGTTTATCATAATTTTGTTGATTTGCTGTCTGCCAACAACAGCAACAGCAACGGCAACAACAACGGCAACAACAACAATAACAAAGGCAACAATCGCGTCAGCCAAATCAAAAAGGGCGGCTACCAAAAAAAAACTTTTCTACAGGGCGCGGCCCCAAAAAGAAAAACTTTGCCAAGTAAATTTAAATGCCCCAAAAACTTACAGAAAACAAAAAACAACAACAGCAACAACAAAATAACAACAATAGCAGGCAAATATAAAATTAAGCATTTTATGTGGCGCCAAAGTCTTTAATACTCTTGAAAAATTGGGGCTCCAAATTTTGACTTGATAGTCCAGAAATTAACACGAATTAAGCGGAAAAGCTTAGTTAAAAAACTAATAAAAAAACAGAAGTTTCCAGCACAGTGGTCACTCGCACAAAGGAACTTTACCAGGGGGTCCATTTTGATTTGATTTTGGCCTAAAAAATGGCAGATATTGTATAAACCAATTATTTTATCAACGCTTTACTTTCTCTAGATTTAGACCCAATAAAAGCTGCTTTCTGGAAGATATAAAACCCTTTGAAAACCGTATTAAAATGGCTTGAAAGTGCTGCTTTTATTTTCGAGAAAAATGTATAAAATGTGGAGAATCTATTGTCTGACTAACTACTTTTTCTTGGCTATAAAAATAACGCTAAATGCCACTTAGAGTGTAACAGAAAAAAAAGGCCAGTAACAGGCGAGAGGCAACAACAGTGAAAGGAATTTCACGCTAGAGTTGCGCTGGTAATTCCCAAGCGCCAAGGAGCGCATTAAGAGCTGTTCTGTGTATTTACTTTTATTCAGGGCTCGTTGCAAACTTGAACAAAATAGCTATAAACTCTTACCGAAATAGAGTACAAGTTATACAGGAGGCCGAAGGTTTGTTTGGCTAACGTGGCGTATACGTAATGTCAAACGGTTCGCAATGCTTTTGCTAACTTTTTGTTTTTTTTTTCAGCATTTTGTGTAATGAATTGTTGTGACAGAATAATGTGGCCATTGTTGTTGCTTAATATATTTTATAGCTGTGTGTGTGGGTGTGTGTGTGTGTGTGTGTGCGTTAGGCACAATTTAATAAAATATGCAATCGCCTTTTGGAGCGTGTGGCGTCAACTGTTGCGCCTGGAGTAAGGACACTCAAGGGTCTCGGTCTCGGTCTCGGCCTCGGCCTCCATCTGTCCTCCTGTCTTTTTTAAAAGTGAGAGTGAGAGGGAGAGAGAGAGCGGCCAAAGAGGAGAGAGAGAAAGAGAGAGAGAGTTGCCAAACAGCCGTGTCTGCCAATTAAAAATATGGCGTCATGGCAACTTGGCAGTCCTGGCAACTGGGGAAATGGTGAAAACGCCACACAAAATGTTTATTAGCCGCAAAACGTTGCTCATTAAAAACTTCGTCACGGCTTTGAGCCATCATCTACCTGTCGGGAAAAGGTTCATGGCGAGTGGCGGGTGGCGGGTAGCGGCTGGGGGGTAGCGGGAAACGGCTAACGGGTAACTGTAGTAACTGCTAACTGAGCTGGTTGCTAACTGCGACTGACACTGGACTTACGCGGCCTGATTAAAACTTTTTTGCTTTGGCCTCGGGCTAAAACAAAACGCGGCTTTAAGTTACTTAGTTAGCTGTCTGGACTAAGCTCTCTCTCTCTTTCTCTCTCTTTCTCTCTCTCAGTGTGTGGGTGTGTGTGTGTGTGTGTGTGTGTGGGTGTGTGGGTGTGTGGGTGTGTGGGTGTGTGCATCATATCTGATATCCCCGCTGACAGGCTGCCTAATTATGGATTTTGTAGCTCTGCCCCATCATCAACTATAGCTTTCATGTATTAAGCCAAAAAACGAAGCAAGCTGCACGACTGTCAGATGCCCTGGAATGCAGCTAAAACATACGAGTTTTTCACCAATTTGTAGCTAAATTTTGTAGCCAAACTATTAAATTTGCAGCCGAAATTCAAGCTTTCTGGCTAAAGCATTTAAAATCCAAAAGAAACTAGTTTTTGTCCGGATTGGAAATAAATATTTATCATATAGAAAACGAAGCTTTTTGGCTTCAAATATTTGATAAGAATATTGTACTCTATTTTAAATTCCCGATAAGCAGAGCTTTTCAAAACTGATTAATATTTTGGATATTCAAATATTCCAGAGCATTGCTTTAAAAGCCAAGTTTTAGTCCAGCTTTTCGAAATGTTCTATTAATAATCCGAGTATAACCTCTTAACTCTTCCATATGAGGTATAATGATATGCTGGAGACTGTCCAAAAAAAAAAAATGGCAAAACAAAACAGAAAGGAAAACTGAGTCCTTTTTTCGTCAGAGAGAATTTTGTCAGGTTTGCCTGCAGCCTTTTTTGCAGCTGCTTTGATCTTTTTGTCCTGTGCTGATTGTCTCACTGTGTGGTGTGTGTCCTTTTTGGTTCGTCCTTTCTTCCAGTGGGTCGTTAGTTTTTTTGCGTTTTTGTTTTGTTTTGTTTTGTTTTTGATTTTGGTGCTCAGTGCGGCACTTTGCACGCCCGAATGCTTTTTATGGGATTTTATGGAATTTTATAGCTTCATCTGCTTGTTGCCAGCACGCCACGACGCCAGGACAGCTGGACAGCAGGACAGCAGGACAGCAGGACGTCAGGACGCACGCACGCCATCCAAATCTGAAATCCAAAGTCCGAAATCGCAATCGAAAAAGAAGAAAAAACCAAAACGAAACGAGACGAGACGAAACGAAATCGTAATCCAAATCAAAATCAATGACCATATTAATATATACACAAACGTGAGCTCTACTCAATGCCAAATTGTATTCAATACATATATAAATATATATGTGGAGCCCACGCACACACGGACATACTGGACACTAATCAATTCGCCTTTTGTATGAGTCAAGTGCGTGTCCTTCCTGTAACTGTAATCATAGTATAGCTGACACTTCCTGTGAGCTCAACTCAACTCATCGCAACGCGGCGCAACTCAGCTCAGCTCAACTCGACTCAACTCAATATATGTATATTTACAGTGGCTCAGCAAACACACAAGACAGATAGGGGGGGAGAGAGAGAGGGGGAGAGGGGGCGGGAGGCTGTCTGTCTTGCTGCTGGTTGCTGCAACATTCCATTTAAATAATATACGAGGCCGGCAGGAAGGCACAGGGTGCACGAGGTGCACAGGTATCGGGCATAAGTTAAGCATTGCTGACACACGTTTCATTTATTATAAAATATGCAAACGCTCCGCTCTACTCGTATAAATGATCACAACACGTTCTCCCTCTCAATTTCAATTTAATAATAAGAATAATAATAATAAGAAGAATAATAATAATAATATGCCAACGTCGCTCACATTGTCAACGCTCGGCATCATTAACAATCCGGACTCGAACACTTCAGACTTCAGACTCATCAATTGCAATTCACAGCAGCAGCAGCAGCAGCAGCAGCATGAGCCATATGAATAAATATCTCTTTCTCTTCTCTCTGTTTTAAGTTGTGTGATTTGCATAATTAAGGCATACAGCATTGGGGTTTTCCTCTTCCACTGCCACTTCCTCTTCCACTGCCACTTCCTCTGCCCCTTCCTCTCGCTCTATCTTTTTTTTACATTGCATAAATCAGCCTAATGGAAATTGAATGTAGCCAACAGCGATTGAGTCGTTTCACTGTTTAAATTATTCCATATTCCCGTATTCCTTATTCCGTATTCTCGTATTGGTTCTCTCTCTCCGTCTCTCTAGGCAGCTAGGCCGGCAGGACTCGTATCGCCTGTCATTCCATCCTTACATTGATATAATGCTTGTTTAACACTAATCAGCCATGTTGTGTGCCTTGCTGCTGTTATCTGCTGCCTTCTTTCTTCAATTATTTATTTTGAGGACCTTCTTGGAGAATCGAACATGAAATCCCTTTTACATTGCATTTAAATATCCTTTAATGAGTCGGGTAATATTTGGCATTTATCACTCCTCTTTATACCCTTTTGCAGGGTATTAGAAATTTGCCACGAAAGATGATGCGATATCTCCGAGCTCATAAAGTATATATATTAATGATCAGAAAGATGAGATGAGTGTTAATTAAGCCATGTCCGTTCCTCTGTCCGTCTGCTTGTCCACCTGTGTGGCTATCGGTCTGCCTGCCCATCCTGTCCGCCTGTCTATCGCCGGTCAATCTGCTGGTCTATCTGTTTGTCTGTCTATTCGTAAATCTGTTCGCCTGCCTGCTCATCCATCTGTCTGTCTGTCAGTCTGTCAGTCTATCTATTTATCCATCTGTCTGTCCGTCTATCTGTCTGTTCTTCTGCCTGCCTTTCCTCCTGTCTGTCCATCCGTCTATTTGTCTGTCTGTTCGTCTATCTGTGTTTTCCTATAGCTGCCTTGGGAATAAACAGAGTTAAAAGAATTTAAAAAAATGTTCCTATGTTTATCCCAGTTTGGAAGGGTATCTAATCTTCGGCATGCCGGCTTGCATTTCTGAGTTCAAATAAAAAAAAAAACTATTAAGCTTTAAGCTCCGGCGTTTTCTTGAATTGTGCTAAATTGCCTTGGACTAAAAGGGTAAGAAATTTCCCTGCAAGTTCAGTTAAGTTTTAATTGTTTCGAATTCAAATTCTTCAAATCGGACAGAGAAATCAACGGACTTAACTTAAGTTAAGATTGATTTGACTAAACTTAAGCAAAGCTGTCTTTGGCTGTGGAAAAACTCGAAATGCTCTGGGTAAAAACGAGCTGATTATTCATAATGCACTCATGCAAAGCTGCTGCAGCTGACAAAGATGGACAGACGAAGGAAGACTGAAAGGGATAAGGAGAAGGGGAGAGAGACAGAAAAAGACAGTCAGTCAGTGAGACAGACAGACAGACAGACAGTTGGATAGAAAGGTTGCTGATGGACTCTGACGGCGACGCTTGGCGCGTTGACAAATCATTTCAATGCGACTCTCGACAGCTGGCGGAGACTTACAAAAGCTTGGTGGGCACAGCAGACGAACGTAGGGAGAAAGCGGAGGAGCGGGAGAGGGGCGAGCGGGAGGACTCTAACAGATGATTGACGCGTGCACATGATGTACTCTCCGATGTGTGTGTGTGTGTGTGTCTGAGTGTGTGTGTGCAAATTAGAAACATCGAAACTCGTCATACAGCAGCGAGAATGACAGCAAACATTCCTCCTCCCCGCCTCCCCTTTCCCCCCTATAAGAGAATACATTGTATATTTTTTTTATTACGAGTATCGTAGAATTTGCCAACCATTTGCCATCCAATTTGGTTATGAATTTTTTAGTTTGCTTTGTTGCCTGGCTGACAACTATGCAAATTGGCTAACACCCCTAGACTAGAGAAACATGCTAGCAAACGAGGCAAGAACCCAGCAGGACAGCAGCACAGCAACAGAAAACCAAGAGGCAAGCAACACGCAACAAGCAGCACGCAACAACAAGTTGCATGTAAAACTTTTACTTATTGAAAAAGTTTTTTTTTTTTCCCCTCAACATTTGGCGTAATATTATGCAGGTCGCTGGCGCTATTTGAACCCTTTTTGTTGGTCCTCGACTAAAGGTACAGCATCCAATAAAAACAAGTAAAAGTGCTGTGTGCTTGAGTGATCGACTAGAAGATACTGTGTATTAATTTCTGCCCAAGTTGCACACTGGAAAGAATTGAGTAAATAACGAAATATTCTACTGCTTTTGGTATAAATAAAAACTATATAGATAAAATGATTATCTCTTGGTCTATTTGGCTTCTTAGCTTGATTGAGTGTACTTAAAGGAGTGCTTAGTTTTTTACTTTTCCATAAATTCCACATAATAAAAGCATCGACAACTCTTGGCATCAGTTGAGGCTCCAAAAAGTAGGCTATAGATTTCGGTTTTGCTTTAATTCTACAGCTGAAGCTCTGACAACATTTTGACCCTTTTTACAGGGTATTGAGTATAAAAATTGGGTTCTTACAGTGTGAACTTAACTTTTGTCTTTCTGCCACTCAACGCCTCTCATGCCCCAATCGAGTACCTTTATTTTGCATTTATTGTGCGCCAAGAGAACAAAGCAAGCTCGGTCCCAGGCCCAGACCCAGGCCCAGACCCAGACCCAGAAAACGGACCCAGACCCGGGAACTGGGTCTCAACACAAGTTGAACGCGTTGATTGATTGTGTCAGAAGGTGGGGCCACAACAGTAGCTGCTGCTGCTGCTTCAGCTGCTGCTGCCTCTGTTGCTACCTCTGTTGCTACCTCTACTGCTACGGCTGAGGCAGGAGTGAGTTGCATTCAAATCGAGGGCAATGGCAATGTAAATTGTTGGCTCCTCGAGTGGCCTGACGGCTCTCGTTGGCTGTTTGCATAAGCCAAGCAAATGAAATGAACCGAAAGCTGCTCTCAAGTGCTTTAAAAAAAATTTAAATACCTGTTGACACAGGTGTGTGTGTGTGCGGGTGTGCGCGTGTGTGAGAGTGTGTGTGTGTGGCGGGGCAAACAGATGGCTCGGGGCAACGTGCTGGGCATATTAAAGTCCTGACTGGCATATTAAATTACAGACACATAAATGGGTCGATTAGTCCACATTTTGTGGCCGCAACAAGTAAATTTTTGGCTACAAATTTGTTGCCAGTCGATAAAGTCCTTTTGTGACTCATAAAAGTAAAATATATAATATAAAATGAATGACGCTTTGAGGTTAAAAATAAATCAGCGTCCACGTGGCGTATGCGTAAGTCATTTTTGTTGCTGCACAAAAAAAAAACAGAAAAAACAAAAAAATTGGCCAACAAAGCGTTATTAAATGAGACATTTAATTAATTGCTGTCTCCCGGCTGCAAATTAATTATGTAATCTTAGCACCTCAGGCAAAATGAGTGCTTTAATCAAATTTAAAAAGCCCACACACACACACCTCCACACACACACACACACAGAGAGAGAGAGACAGCCAGACAGACAGTCAGCCTGCGGCAAAATACATGCGAAGAGAAATAAATTGAATTGCATACATTCAGGCGCCGGGACGCACTTGACAGCTGGCCACAAAAGCCAACCCAGGCAGTCAGCCAGCCAGCCAGTCAGTCAGTCAGCCAGTCAAACAGAGACAGAGGCAGCGGCAGATACAGCGACAGCGGCAGCGACAGAGACAGAGAGAGAGAAAGTCAGAGATGTGTCTGCCATAAAACGAGGGCAGCTCAATTACTAAGTACTCCAGTACTTATCAAAATTAATGTCATTTTCCTTCTTTCTTTTCCTCGAGGTGTAATAAGGGTTAAGATAATGCAAAAGGGTTTCCAACGACTGTAGCATCTTCATCAAGAGCCAAGCGTCCAGACATTTATTGAATGAAATCTGACATTTATATTTGCTTAGTATGTTATCTTTGATGTATGCCATAAATTAAAGGGTATTTATTTATTTTAAAGTATAACCTAATACTCCTAGCTTGCCTTCAATTATTGATACTGCCAAATTGCTTGGGGTTTTTTTTTTTTTTGTGCTGCGCTGCTCTAAGCTGGCACACAAAAGGCAAAGGAAACTATCAACAAAAAAGAGGATTACTTTTGAATGAGTTGCATTGAAAAAAGTCGTAGTCTTCTTATAGAATTTCCTGACAAAAATAAATAATACTACTAAATGGTTAAGATTCTTACTGCTCTGCAGCTCTAAAGTGCCGAAAAGTATAACAGGAAAAGGGAAAAGCTGCTTTCTGGAATACTACTTTGCTGAAAGTGCATTGAAATATTGGCAGGACAGAAAAATAATTTAAATTGCAGAGAGTAGAATTCCCTAATAGAATTAAATAATAATGGAATATAGAATACAGAGAAGTAAATCAAAAATAAGCAATAAAAAAGGAGCAGCATCTTGTAATGAATACTATTACAAAAAGTGTTGCCTACTTTTAGGCTTGTTGCTAAAATTAATTAATACTATTTATAAGCTTCGATTTTTAGTACTATGCTGCTCTAAACTGGTACAAAGAATACCTAGAAATAAATTAAAAATATGCAATAAAACAATGAATCCAAATAGGAACAAGGAATACAAAGAAATAAGTAAAAAAAGCAATAAAAAAGAGCAGTTTTCTATAATGAATACTACTACAAGAAAGTGCAGCCTGCTCTTTGGTTTTTTCCAAAATTATTTGGAATGGAATAATACAAAATTTTCCTTATAAATATTTATAATTTCTTTTGTCAAGTAAATTAATTATTTATTTATTTTTCGCTTTTACAAGCAATAAAAACCTTACCTTTGTTTATGTAAAAATGTTTTTAATTAGGCTTCAAGTCTTATAAAATTGACCTCGCTGCGTACAGAGAAGTGCAGACGTCAACACTTGTGAAGCAATGTGTGTGTATGGTGTGGGTGTGTGTGTGCGTGTGTGTGGCTGTGGCAGATAGAGTGTGCGTGCTTGTCTGTGTGCGGAGTGTGGGCTGTGAGTGTGTGAGTGCTGCTGCTGCTGCCATAATAAGTAACAAAGGCAACCAAAAAGCAATGTTTATTTTGATTTACAAACTGAGGCGGCGATTGAGGCACAATGCTAAGGCAGGCGTCGATGAAAGCAAAGACAGCAGCTCAACTTTTCACTTGACTACAAAAACGAGAAGAGAAGAGAAGAAGAGATACAAAAAAAAAAATGTTATTTTGGCCAAGTATTGTGCCAGCAAGTAGAAATACAAATACAAATACAAACATGAAAAAGCAACAGCAACAGCAACACAAATACAAATAGAAACACCCGAAGCAGCTCTCGCTCCCTCAACAGGAGGCACTCCAAAAAAAGGCTAGAATTTTGCTGTATTGAATAAAGCTGCTGATATTTCTAAATTTAAGCACAAAATATCCAATAAAAAGCTCTCAAAATAAAGTTTGCTGAGCTAGCTTAGGCAGCTTCAAGGATTATTTCAAATGAAAGCGGAAACAGACTTGATTTAAGAACAATTGTGCTAGAAATGCCTTCCAGACGATCAATAAAAATAAGTAATAAAGTCTACGGAAATACTCAGACTTAAACAGTCTTTATTTAATCCAGAATTTGTTAGAATTATTGGCGTGTTTAGATAAGAAAACGATAGTAAACTATTCTCCGATTAAAATACTCTATATCTAATCAGATCCTTTGACTACTTTGCCTAGATTCAGCTTAATATTCCGATATAGTTTTTTGCTGTGTGTATCTATATATAGTACTCGTATATAGAGGCAGAGAGAGCTGTTGAGGGGGCGTGGATAACAGTGGGACACACGGACACGGACACGGACACGGACACAGAGACGTAGACGGACACGGCATAATAGCAACGTGTAGCGCAGCAAGCAGCAAGTCCTGGGCTTAGCGCTTAAGCCTGCTGCGACAGGACATTTAATCTTGTTGTATTAAGTTCGGTGTGAGGCGAAGAACTCAGCGAAGAACTCGAACTGAGAACTGCGAGCCAGCGAGCCAGCCAGCCAGCCAGTGAGCCAGCGAGGCAGCCAGGCAGCGAGGCCAGGCAAGCAATAGCAATAGAACTGAGATTCACGATTTCAAGGAGCAACAGACCGAAACAAGCTCACAGAGCGAGAAGCCAGCAATAGCAATAGCTTCAAGTGGCAGCGAAGACGTCAAGTGGGGGGCGGGTGGGTGTGGTCGGTCTGTGGCAAAAGGGTAATACCAAAAGCTGTTGCTCTGATTTTTATTGTAATTCAAGGAATTGTTATTTTACTTTAACAAGCCCAAACCGAAGCCGTGCTTTTCGCAACAACAACAACATCTCTGTGGCTGTTGGTGTGTGTGTGTGTGTGTGTGTATATATATAGATATTTCTATATATATGTATCGAGTTAACTTGAGAAATGTCATGGGGCCAATATCAAATGTGTCTCCTTTGCCAAATGTCGTCTATTTGAGGTCTGACGCAAATTGGCATCTTACAATAGGCAAAAAAAAAGAAGACGATGGAAAAGGCGAAGGCGAATACGAGCATCTAATACAAATGAATACAAGTGAATACAAATACGAGTACACCCATTCCGCACTCACACTCGCACCCGCACTCGCACTCAAACACTCAGTAAAAATACTTGAAAGTGGTAAACCAATTCATTAGCCATGTGTAAAAGTAAACCTCAAATAAAGTGAAATTAGTCTAATTTTGCTGTGGCTTCTGAATGCGATAGAATAAAGTAAATTACTTAATTTTACTCAGGAAAATTGAGATTTTAATGACACAGTAAAATTCTAGTTGAAAGGATGGACTTATCTCAATTTCCAGCGAAATGTTTACAGTTTGCTTCCAAAGAACTTTCTTTACTACTGCAAAATTCTGGGAAGTCCTCTGAATGGTTAGTGCGCAAAGATAACGATGTGTTGTGCTCCTCTTTGATACCCTGCCAACGGGTATTAAAACTTAGTCAGCAACAGGGAAATAGTCGCCTTTTTTTTTGCTTTGAGTAGTAGAACCCTTTTGAATTTGATTTCAATGAAAACCCCTTTTTAAATTTGGTGTTTTAAGTATGAATTCTATCTGGCTTCAGTCTCTCACAGGCTGAGACTGGCAGGCAGCTTCATCTGCCTTTTTGGCCAGGCTCGCAGCTGCAGCTGCAGACTTATATAGATGCATGTTGCAAACAGTTGCCAGACTTTTTCATTAACTGAGTGCCCAAATATTAAGTGTTGTAGCTACATAAATAAACGAATATCTCTGTAGATGCCGCTGGAAGCTGCAGTTGGGCCTAGACGAGGTATGCCTCGTTATATGCGAGCAGCTGATGTTGCAAGTAACAAATTTGCAAACAGTTGCTGCCAGTTGCAGTAAATCATATATGTATGCCGGCTATATATATACATATATGATGCCTGGATAGATTCGAATTTTCTTCCTTTTGCTTTCTTTTAGTGCAAATTGATTGCATGGTCGACAAAGAAAAGTGCTTGTTCCGAGTAAAATAACCCTCGTAAAATGTGCTGCCAAGCAAATATTGAAGTTCCCAGCTGGAAAGTGCAACATGTCGAGTTCTTGCAACTAACAGATACACTACAAGAGTTTCCAAGAAATTCCGATTTTACTCGGAGTGTAGCGAAGTGTAAAAAATCCAACTCAAGCCTTCTTGGCTGCCTCTTTCCACATTGAAGTGCAGCAAAGTTTGGAAAAACTGTTGGAAACTTGCAGAGAAAATTCTAAAAAAATTGGAAAATATATTTAAGCTGTGGTCTGGCATTTTTAAGTATTACTTTTTTGCCTAGAAAATCCTTTTTCTCTTAGACAATTTGTGCTTTTTCTTTCCAAGAATTCTCCACTTTTTTTCGAACTGTTAGCGGAAGCAATGAGCCACAAGTTCTGGCTAGAAGTGTGAACAGCAAAGCGCAGAATAAACGAAACTAATTTCCGGCTATCGAACGGCACAAACAAAAGCGCATCAGACCGGAAATCGAATTAAGGCGAAAAAAGGATACGAAAAAAGGAGCTTGCGTGACTCTAATTACTCGTAGTGAACTGCACGACTATCTGGAAATTCTTCGTCGAATTTTATTTATTTTCTTCCTCCTTTTTTCTCTGCTCTGTTTTGTGGCTGGGGCAAGCATATAAATATTATGAGCCGAATTCTTTTTTACAACCTCCATTAACGAGATGACAGAAGAGAGAAGAGGGGGCGGACTGAGATGTGTGAGGCAAAAGGGGTGGGGGGGCAGGGCTCGTTGCAAGTTTGTAAATAATGCAGTCACTGCTTGTTTGGCCGGTTGGTTGGTTCGTGCCACATGCCACGTGCCAGCCAAAATGACAGCAGCAAAGTGCGAAGCTAACGACGTGGCCGAAACATTTCAAAAGCTACTGCAGACAGCGGCCAGTGTTGCTCAACTTTGACTTGAAAAAATAGCTATATATATAGCAGGAAAAAAGCCGTTGAATGCGGCTTAAAAAAAGCTGAAAAAATGGCCAACTTTGAGATGGAGAAAATAGTTATTTATTGCTAAAAAAAACAGTTGAATACGGCTTAAATAAAGCTGAAAATAGAAATGCTCTTAATAGAAATTCTTGCTGTATTTTGGGTCTGTTTATCATCCAAGTGTTGGCTGCTTTTTGTGAGCTTTGCTTGGCTATAAAATAGCCAAAATGCCAGTACTGACAGTACTGCGGCAGCAGAACGGAGTTGCGATTACGTGCAGCCGGAGTATGGAGATTGGAGTCTGTTGCAGCTGCTAACCATGCAATATGCATGGTTGTTGCCACTGTTGGTTGTTGCATTTGTTGTTGCTTTTCTTATTGTTGTTGTTGTTGTTGTTGCTTAAGTGCAGATGTTGCTTGTGGCAGAGCATTTGCATGCGCTACGTTTTTTTATGCATTTTTCAAAGGATCTACGTAGGAGAGCGAGGGCAAGCGGCCCTGGCATTGGGGCATGCATCAAGTGCGTGGCAAGCTGCTGACCATGAAAAATGCATTTCAATATTTTGTTGCTGTTGTTGTTCCTTTTGTTGTTGTTGTTGATGTTGTTGTTGTTGTTGCTGCTGCTGTGCAGCCATTTAAAACAAACACTAATTAATGGGCAACTTTTACGCATTACGTTTGAAATGAGCACAGAAAAAAAAAATGAAAATGAAAATGAAAATGGATGAGGCAGTTGCCAGGCAACAGGAATCAGTGTAATTCCCTCGCCCCTCTCTTCCGCCACTCGGTCCATCCCCTTAACATAATTACGCTTTTATTCAAGAGCAGGAGGAATGCACAAACTCGAATCACATATTAAACTCTTAGCACTGAGAGCACTATGAATAGTTCTGTGTGTCTGTGGGTGTGTGTGTCTCTGGGTGTGTGGGTGTGTGTGTGTGTGCCAAAAGAAAATACAGTTTTCCAGTTTTCCACAGTTGAGTCGCTTAATTTCCGGTGTGTTGTTCAGTACCGGCGAACTAATTAAAAGTTCAGTACACGAGTATATAAAATACTAAAGGGCACCAGACACAGGAATCTTCCGAGTTAGCAACAAAATTTTTGTATTGACCTTGACTCTGCTTTTCCATTTTCCTGTCTGCCCTTGAAAGCAATATATATACATATATATTTCGCTTATGAGAGCATATAAACGTATATATTATAGCCACAATTCTCTGAATGCCAAAATCAATGCCAACCATTGCAGCTCAGCCAGTAAATAATCCCCTCCTTTGCCGTTGGCTTCTTCGACTGCTTTTGGTTTCATTGCAGAGAAAGTTTGAGTTTTAAAAAGTCCTCAATTAATTTGTAGCATATTCGTAGCTGGACAACCAGGTCTGTTGCACTGGACCGAAAACTAGGGCATATTTTTTGGACCAAAATCGAAATCGCCTAATTCTGTTACGCTCCTAGAAGTATGCTTCAGTTTGTTGCGCTTCAATTTTGTATGCTCTTCAAAACAGTCGAGTTTATTAAAAAATGGAACGAATATTATACACATAAGCAAATATTTTTATATATGTGCTTTAAAACGTGAGCATCGCCTGTTTTTTCCTTAGAAAATGGAGTCTAGACTAAAATAAGAATAGAGAAATAAAGCAGAATAAAGGCTACGCTTGTTCATATCATTTTACCCCAAAAAGTATGCTGCACTTTTTTTCTGTGAATTTTTGCTGATGTGAAATTATGAACAGAGTTGAGAATAACTTTGATTAGGCAAGAATTTTGGCTACTGAATAGAATTTCTTTTTAGGTAAAAGAGAATTAATATGCTTTCTATATCTTCCACTCTTTTAAGAGCAGCAATTCACTGAATATAGCTGAAAGGGTGTTTATCTTGCGGCAAGCCGATCTCCAACTGTTTCGACATGTTTTTCGATAACATATGTAAACATGGTAGACAAAAAAAAACATGAAGAAAAATCAGTTTATGGCTCACATACGCCAGCGTTTGTGGTTGCACCTGAAGGTATGAAAACAGAGAGAGAGAGAAATATTTACCTGTAGTTTCCGAAGGACTGAGCAGTGGAGTGTGTGTGTGTGTGTGTGTGTGTGAGAGTGTGTTTCTGTGTGTCATAGTTCAACATTTTGCAGCTGTTGCAACCGCAAAATCTCGTCATGCCACATGCATGTTCTACGACGGGTTTGTATGTATATTCCAGCTGCATATCTACATAGAAAAGGTGACAGCAAAAATTTGAAATATGAAAATCATTTATTCAGATATTTCGCATATTTCTAGGTGTGTCAGTATGTGTGCACGTGTGCCGCCCTGGGGGCGTGGCATATCGTGAGGTTAGCCAAAGCCGATTAACGAAAATTGAATTTTCAATTTGCAACTGATTGCACTTTGGCGCTGACGACTTTTCCGTGACGATTTCACAGCCGGAAAAACCCAATTCTTTCCCTTTTTCAGGGCACAGGGCATAAAAAAAAGGGACTAATTTATGCAGGTTGACTGAATTTATTAGTGAGTTTCTTTGCTTTGAATTAAATAAAATATGATTACTTCAAATCAAGCCAAAATGGAATAAGCTTTAAGCCAATTTCGACTGTTTACTGCAGGAGGCGAAGCAATTCCAAAGAATTTTACAATTCAAAGCAATTGTTCCATTGGACTGACTGAATTATACTATATAGCTGCCATAGGAACTATCCAGCTTGTAAGCGTATATATTCTTCGGTGTCTTTGCTGACTAGTTTTAATTAAATTGCATTTATTCCGTTGTGAATGCTGCTCAATTTCCCAAGAAATAAACACTTAAAAATAGAATTTCAAAGGAATTTTCTCTTAGAAAGAAATCTGTTTGCTTTCAATTAAATTCCTATTAAAAATTGTTGAGCATTGTCGAATCAGAGAGTATTAAACAATATGCTTTATTCGTCTAATAAGATTTAAGCGTATTTAGTTCTTAAGTCCGATTTCTAACAAGTTTTGCAATTCATAGAATTAAATTCTCTTCTACTTCTCCCCTTTTCGCCCTCAAGTCCAACTTAAGCTGGGTTGGAATGGCCTTAAAAGAAAGCAGCAAAGAGAAAGACAAAGAGACAGAGACAGAGACAGAGACAGAGAGAGAGGGAGAGAAATTAAATAAACAGCAGCATTAAAAAAAAAAACAAACTATAAATCCTTTGCAGAATCCACAATAAGCTATTCCGTAACCACAAGAAAGTGGTTTTCCCATGGAATCTGCCTTTTTTGATGCCAATGTCCACTAAGTCAAATTGCGCTGCAGTTGGCCCATTTCTCACTGGGCCTTGTTTGCTTTTTGGCTTTTAGTTTTGCTCCAAAAACTTTTCGAGAAGTTTTCTATAAGCAGCAAGCAGCTGCTGCTGCTGCTGCTGCCGGACAACCTGTGAAAGTTCTTCCAGAAATTTGTCAATTTGTGTTATCCGCTTAGTATTATTTCTCTCTCTCTCTCTTTGTTTTTTAGTCACATATATTTTATTGAAGCCTCGCCCCCCGCTCCCGCTCACTCTCTCTCTCCCGCTCTCTCTATGTGTCTGATTGTGTATGAAGGCTGTTAAACAGACTTAAATCGGTATAAAAATCAGAATGAATCCAAACGAGCATAAAAAAAAGCTTTTTAAAAAAATCTCCCACGCATGTGTATTGGATTTTCCTTTCCTTTCCGTTTTTTACTGCCATCCCTCTGCGTCTGCTGTGTTTTTTATCCATATAATATATAAATATTTCCTGCATGCGTTCACAGAAATAATTTCTTTGGCACATTTTCATATGTTTCTTAGAAATAAAATTATATTATATTATTATAGGTATCCATGTGTGTGCGAGTGTGTGTGTGAGTGTTGGTGTGTGTGTGGGTTTATTATGAAAATGCCACGAATTACTCGCGTATAAAAGTCATCATTAATTTCTCTCAGACGCTTTTCCTGACAATCATTTTGGAATTTATTCGCCCATTCATGCAGGCAGCCTCCCCTTCGCCTCCGCCTCCTCGTCTTCTGACTGTTATTAAGGACAGCTCTCGCACTTTTCAGTTCTGGTTTTTTTTTGTATACCCTTGCAGAGGGTCTTATAACTTTGTCAGCGAATATGCAAAGCATTGACGAAGGCATTTGTGAGCCCCAAAAAGTTTAAGCATAATTATTGATAGGCAGGACGAGAGGGGTCAATAAGGTCTGCCTGTCTGTCTGTCTTTTGCTCAAGACAGCACATAGTATCGGATCAGAAAACTATATCATATAGCCGCAATAAAAAGGAACCATCAGCCTAAGAGTTGCTGTGTGAAAAGCTCAAAATATTTTGAAGAAAACCCAACTGGAACGTCAAATTAAGATCGTATTACTATATCATTGGGTCAGACAGCTGCCACAAGGACAATCGATTCCCGACAATTTTCAGCCAGCAAGGGTATATAATCTTCGGTGCGCCGAGGAGAGCCTTTCTTTGGCGCTCTGCTCTGCTTTGCTGGGGGTTTATTTTCTTTTACGAGTTCATCAAAGTTGTGGCCGATTTTTAAAGACGCTGCCATGTGACAAGGATAAACAAGGTCATAAAAAAAAAGTGCGTCAGCAGCAGTGTATATAAAATGCGTTCACGATTTCAGCACAGATTCAAATTCATCAGAGCTCTGCTGGAGCAAGCGGGAGCAACTGCAGCTGTTTCAACGAAGAGCGGCGAACGCATTTATTATGCATACGCCCTGTAGTGCATATTTGTTGCGTGATAAAATCACTTAATAGACGCATGAATAAAACATGGCCAAAAACAAGAAAAAACATATGCGACTCGCAGGTGCGAAGCCCCTAGCCCCCCTCCGGCCGGAAGCGAGGGAGGAATTCCGGAAAACCCTCATTGGTTCCGGCCACGGCTCATTGTTAAAGCCGTTTGCGTTGGCTAATAAAAATTAAACTAAACATCTTCAGCTCGTTTTGGCTGGCATTTCGTGTGCGGTGCGGAAACTAATTTACTTGTCAGTTTTAATTATGTTTCGCTATTAAGCGAAGCGTAAGCCACATGTCCATATACGCACACACCACGTCTCTCTCTGTGTGTGTGCTTGTGTGTGTTGGTGTGTGTGTGTGTGCTGTAGCCAGTGGCATATTATTAGTCCATATAAATTCATGTCAGTCGAGTTTCGCTTTAATTAACTTTCATGTTTGTATTAGCCATTTTGTCTATGCGAGTCTAAAATGACTTTCCACCAACCACCCCCCAAAAATACCCTAACTATACCCTGCTCTTCTGATTGTGCCATTATGCCGCATGCCGCTGCCGCATGCCGCATGCCACATGCCACACATGTGGTCCATTGTCATACGAGTTGTGACTTGTACTACATGAAATTTACCAAAAGCTAATTGGCCAACCAAAAACAATGCTCGTCCACAAGACCCTCTCACTGTCCCCTCTCCCTTCCCCTCTCTCCCTCTGCTGGTTTCTATGTGTGTGCTTTGGGCCAGTTAAGACAAGAAATTAATTCGAAATTTGAGCCTGGTCAACTGAGAAATCTGTGGATTTTCTACCAAGTGCCAAAGATTATTGCAAAAACAAACGCCAGAAATCTGTCCACTTCAAATGATTTGCATTTTCCGTAAGGAAAACGATTTCACATTAATTAACACAAATAATTCTGGCTCTTAGCCAATATTAAATTATCTATAATTATCCAAGGGATTAATTTCTCTGCTTTGTCTTCTAATGAGAGTTGCCAAGTCATGTTATATTTATTGGCTGGAAATTGTGTTTTTTATCGTCAATAATTTTGAACTCTTGGCGTTTTCTTCCACTCAAAACTTAGTGAAAATCTTTCGAGGAATTTCCCAAATTTTTAATTGCAAGTGAAAATTTACATTATTTGTTGGGAAAACTCGAATTGAGTCCTGCTCCTTGCTAGAGTTTATTTACGCAGAAGATTAGAATTATAATTTAAATAAACTTAAATCAAGAAATTTTCTCAATGTCAAACTGGAAAAGTTTTCTTTTTTTTTCTTCCTTTATTTGTCTTCTATATACTCTCTTTCTCTCTCTCTCTCTCTCTCTACTCTCTGTTTACTGATGGACAAACTTTGTGTTGAGGGTAACAGAAGCTGGCTTAGATACAGGTTCAGGTTAAGGCCCACTTTCAGTTTCAAGTGTTGCTGGTGACTCAATTTGCAATTAAATTGTGAAAATGGAAGAAGAGCAGCGGCCTGTGCAAAGGACAGGGGGCAGGCGGAAGGTGCACATAAAATTTGTTGTAAAATTTCAGGCTTGACTTGTTTCTTGTTTAGGCACAGCGGAAACGGAAATGATTTGTTCTTGTTGCTTTTGCCTTTGCTACAGTTGGAGCTGAAACGGGAGCCGGAGCTGGAGCTGGAACGGGAGCTGCAGGGGAAAGAGGCGCATAAAATGTACTCAACGCTTACATTTTTGGTTTTGATTTCTGTTTAAAATTCATAAAAAATTCATAACAATTCAGTGGGCAGCCACAGTGCAGTGCAAAAACCGTAAAGAGGCCAGGCCCACTTAAACAAGGCCTAAACAAAATATTATTTTATGCTCCATAACTCCATTCAAATGGCACTGCAAATGTTCTGTTTGTTTGTTCGTTTATTTCATTTATTCTGTTTATTTGCTTGTGTGTGTGTGTGTGCTTGTGTGTGTGTGTGTGTGTGTGCTTGTCGCTTTTACTTTGTTGCCAATTCCAATTGGCTCTTGGCCAACAAGGCAAACAAATTATTAACAGTTGTGTGCAAAATGAAGGAGAGCTTATTTTCAATTGCGCTTTGAAAAATCTATGAAAATAAATCGGTTTAACCATGCGGCCCGCTTCAAGAGCCTTCGAACTCAACGCAACTCAACTCAACTCAACTCAACTACAAATAAATGCTCGTTTAATAAAATAAAATAAATAAATTAGAAATTGCGAGTAATTTTATTGATTTTATAATAGCAGCCATACCCTTTCAGCGGGCATTATAACTTTTGCAGGACGTGTGTAGTCAGACACACGACTCGGCATGTCCTGGGCACATAGTCTGCCCGTCTGCCCGTCTGTCCGTCTGCCCGTCTGCCCGTCTCTCTGCCTACCTGTCCGTTGGCCTGGCAGATGGACAGGCCAATATAGACTCATAGCTTATAGTTGAAAATAATCGGCTTAAAAAGTTATTGTAGAGAAAACTTATTTCTTTCACAGAATAGCTTCATGAAATATTCAAGCTATAGCAACTATATTATATAGCTCTACCATAGGAACAATCGCTGAAAATGAATTTAATTCAACAAGCATTTTATAATGGCTTTTCCAGTCTGCAAGCGTATGAAATCTTCGGCGTAGAAAGCATTTTCCGAATAGTTTTTTCTCTCTTTGCTCTGAAGCTTATTTGCAATCATATAAAAGAGAATTATTATATATATAAAAAATATGAAAAAAGTGGTTAATTAAATTAAGTTAAACAACGCAATTGAGCCAAAATTAAGGAGAAATTCAATGGGCCATAAAGTCCGATAAACACGCATAAAAAGCCAAAGATAGGTTATAAATATTTATATAAAAATACAGGCGCTATATACAGCTTATAGATAAATAAATAAAATGAATTTAAAATTAATTAATTAATTAAAAAATTTAATATTTAAAAACAGGATTATTCTCCTTTTTAAATTCAAATATTAAAGCCAAACACTTAATGAAAATAGTCTATGAAAAACGTTTAAGTTTAACCATTTAATTGGTAGAGGCATAAAACTGGCAGCCAAAAGTATTTTCTGGAAAATCTCGTGTACTCCGCCCTGTCAGGTTTTGTGGTTGGTTTTCACCGAGCACACAAAACATATGTCATAAACATATCTGCTCTCCCGTGGCTTCAGCTCCTCACAGCATTTTGGGCAACTCTCATAAGTTCCCTTCCTGTTGCCTTTGCCCGGGGTTTTCACCATACGATGATGATGCTAGGCTGTTACTGGGGTTATTTAGGAAACGGAAGCCTCCACTGCGACTTCTCCAGTGTTGAGTTGACCCTGACTTATCCCTGATGCCAGACCTAGACTAGGAAGTGCAGAAAACTAACTATTTAATTATGGCCAGCTCAACTGCCAGTTAACTTTTAACTTTAACTTGGGAAGTGAACTGAAATTGTTAATAAAAAACATATAATATATCGATTGATGCTGTGCTTAGAGACAAATTAATGTTGTTATAGGCGAAATAATAAAATAATGCTGACAATGGCGAGTTCAGCTGTCGCATTAAAATGGGTAAACTAATTAAATGCGAATTGATGCATGAGCAGCACGTCGGGGGCGGGCACGTGGCCACACACAGGTCACAGGTCTCAGCTCTCAGGTCGCAGGTCACAGTTCACCTGCGTTGCTTAATGTGCAAATAAAATGGGGCGTTAATGTTCTTGCTCTGCATACTAATTGCAGCTAGGAGCAGCAGCAGCAGCAGCAGCAGTAGGCGGCAAGGACAATAGACGACTCCAGAGTGCTGCTAGGACGACTCCTTGCCTTGCCTTGGCAGCCAGTTTTTAGTAGGAAAGAAAAGCAACAAGCGTAAAAGTCAAATCAGCTACCAAAGAGCCTGCTCGTAGTACGTCGTCTCTCCTCTGTCCTCTTTGCTCTGTCGTCTGCCGTCTTCGTGACCCACCTAAAAAAAATTCACCCTATTTCTCAGCCCCCTTTTAGGATATGATACCAAGTATTTCGCGACATTGACTGAGAGACCCACTTCTGGCTACACCGGCTGCCTGGCTGGCTGCTTGGCTGGCTGGCTGGCTGGCTGGCTGGCTGGTTGTTTCTTGAACAACCTTCGGCTAAACTCTTTGCCCCGCCAAACAACAAACTGTTGCTTCTCAGCTGTTTGCCCCTGCCTAACGCGTGCGCATACCAGGGATTTAGTACATGCCGCAACCGGGCCTGGGATTCGTGTGTTCGTGCAACAGTTTGGGTTATTCTTATGCTCGACTTGGGGGATATTTTCTAGCTGTTGCTTCGTTGCGGCGCTGAGTCCAGCCTGAAACTGTGAAACTCTGTGAATCCGATTCTCAGTCTGTTTGGGGACTTCACGGCGTGCAAACGTGCGAGAAATTCAGCAGCGCGAATTCTTGAAATCATTTTTTGTTTAAAATCAACGGTACGTCGGTAACGGCAAACAGGCACACACATACAAACACATACATATATATCAGGTATTATACGTATGTATGTACTACACACCTATACTCACCTGTGTGTGTGTGTGTGTGTGTGTGTGCGAGTGTGCTGCATATAAAAACGCGTTTAATTAATGTAAAAGTGTCGCCGTTGTTAGCTTCTTTGTGGGCCAATATAATGGCAGCAATGGATACTTAGTGAGATACTCTCAGACTCATTCATATTATCCTTTGCGGAAGACTCATAAGCGTTAATGTGCCATTCATATTTGATGTGCCTGCTCCGATTATTAAGTGCTAAAATTATGAATTTTATTTCATATCAATTCTCTATTCTAAAATTCTTCTTCTCTTTTTTTTCTCACATTTTTTTGCAGTGCAGAATAAACAAGTGAAAAATACTACTCGTATTACGCATACGCACACGCACAGGTGAGCCACTATTAAAACCCAACTTATATTGCCAAAATAAAACCAAAATATCCTTTTATATATTTGGCCAATTGGCATACGACTTTTCAGGCTTTGACTTTTTCTTTTTTTCAGTAATCCCCAAAACAAGGCTATAGAATTACGTACGAGTTGGCCACTGTAATTAAGCTGTAATTTGAAGTTTGAATTTGTGAATTTTTCGAATATTGCGGCAATGAATTATGAAGTTCACCTTTGGCACAGAAATCAATAGTTTTCTGGCATTGCCTGCGGGAATCATATTTAATTTTCACTCAATATGTGACCATCAATAAGTAATTAAGTTTTGCCAAAGGAAACTTTCAAATATTGTGCTTAATATCTCGCTAAATTTTCTCAACAAAATTCTGCTCTATAAATAAATAATCAATGCATTAAAATGCTCATTAAATTTTAATGAAATGAGGCAAAAATTGCTAGAAAATGGCACTAAAGAAAACTTTTAAATATTGGGCTGAATGGCTCTCTCTTAGCTAAGAGAAACTTGTCGAAAATGTAGTCTTTATTTTATTTGAAAATTTATATAAAACACTGAAGTCTTCAATCAAATTCCGAGTCGATTTGCAAATGACAATTGTGAAATTGAAAGAATGAAAAACATTCCTAAGGGTTACACACAGAAAGTACTCAATAAATAGATATACAAAAAAATATATCTATTGACAAAGGCAAACAAATTGTTGGAAAATTGTTTTCCTTCGCTCTCCCAACAAAAAAAAAAGAAAGAAAATTGAAAATAGAAAAAAGATTTTCTTCATTTCAATGCAAGTCTCAGTATGCATCAGCTTCAGTGTTTCGCAGCTTTTTGTCGCTTGGCTTGTTGCTGCTGCTGCTGCTGTTGCTGTTGCTGCTGTTGCTGCTGCTGCTGTTGCTGCTGCAAAAGTTGCTGCTGCGAAAAAGTCTGGTAAAACTTATGCAAATTCTGTGCTCATAATTTTTGCTAGTGGAATCAAAAGTTGGAGAGAGAGAGAGGAAGGAAGAGAGCAAATCGCATAATGCGAGCAAAACTTGAGAGCATGTTGCCAATTTTAAGCGATTTTTAAATAACTGCTGCTAAATTATGTTTTATTTTTAGAGACGCCAAACAAAAAGTGTAATTTGTAATTCCCTTTGCCAGGCTCTGGTCGAGGGAGCGGGGCTAGGGGGGCGGTGCGGAGAGGCAAACAACAATTTAAAATAATTTCCATTGCTGCCCTAAATGGCATTAAGCATTAAGTTATTTCGAGGGCATGAAAAAGTTAGCAAGCTCTTGTGTTGTTTTTGTGGTGCTCTGACAATGACTTTGCTGTTTTGCTGTTTTACTGCTTTGCTGTTATTGTTTGTGGTAAAGGACACACACAGACACACACAGGCACACACACTCAGCAGGCACACACACAATGGCATTGCACATTTATGCATATAATTGAGTCTCAACGACAACAACGACACAGAAAGGCAGACGAAGAAGAATAACCACAATTCAGCTGCGGTTTCAAGTGCCACAATTTCTGGGGAAACCTTTGCCCGGATTATACTGTCGCACATTCTTTCCTGTCGAAAGACGCATGATTAAGTGAATTCCTCAAGCGGCGGCTTGACGAAAATTCTCTGTTGACAAATCATCAGACTCGTTTATGGACATTAAAACAATCCTTCCATAGGAGGCGGGGCATGCGTGGCATTGAAAGAATTCAATTTCTTAAAGGAATACTTTTTCCTTAATTAACTAGTTTTGCCCTCAAAAAGTAAGCTGATTTCTGGATATTCAAAGATTCGAGCTCTTAATCTGCCTAATAGTGGGCTTTGTCCTTTGTGAGTCCAACTAGATTGGAATTCTGAGAAAAATCTGTAGCATACTTTTTGGATGAATGGTACTAATAGCAGGCTTTGCCTTTTGTGAGTGGAATTTGCTTAAGCTACATTTGACTACATTTCTGAGAAAACTCTGCAGCTTGAATTCAAAATTCGAATTCTTAAGTAGCTTTACAGTAGGCTTTACCTCTTTTGAGTGGAATTCACTGGACTTTCGGTCCATTTGGCCATAGTTGGCATACAAATGTTGGCCTTCAGTCCTCGCTAGCAGTTTTGCTTTTCATTTAGCAAATTTGGCCAACTAATTGGGCCCGCAAAGACACGTCAATAGCTGGCAAATATCTATAGCATACTTATTGGGGCAAGCTCTAAATAAAAACCAGAGCTATTTGTCTATATTGCTCTTCACATTTTGCATTTTGCCAGTGGAATTATTTCAAAACAGGCCTTAAGGTCTCTCTCTCTTCAAAAATGTTGTTTATTTATTTAAATATTCTAACATATTTGCACTGGGCTCACTCTATATATATATATATCTATAAATTCGAGTATTTTTCACTGACCATTTATTCAATTGTCCTCTTGGGCACACAGTCCTCATTCATATACACAATTTGGGGGCAATTAGTTGTTGAGTGTTGTCGCTCGATGACAAAAAATGTATTTGCCACATATTTTTGGTATTTTCCATTCAGTAACTGCAGCAACAACTGCAACTGCAACTGCAACTGCAACTGCAACAATTTGCATTTGATGACATAAATTGCATGAGATTAAATTGAATTTTATTCGCAAAATTCCATTGGAAGAGCTGCAAACCAAACTGACGATGAATTATAAATATGCCGTGCCACGCTTTGCGGTGCAACTGTGTTGCACACACACACGCACACACGCACACGCACACGCACACACCAACGCACGAAATAAAAGTTAATAATTTGTAGTGTGCTTTAAAATTCCATGTGAGTGAATAGAAAATTTTGATGCTTGAATTTATAATTTCCGAGCAAAAGTTAACAAAATTCCAACAACTCGCAAATTAGAAATTCTTTGTGAAGTTCTTCTTCATTTTTTCCAGCCAAATAGCAGATTTAAAGTTGGCTAATTTTATTTAGAAAACTGCTGCTAATTTGGTAGGGAATTTCAGTATTTTCTAGCATGAAAAATATTTTTGAATAATTGTTTCCCTTTGGCAGTTAGGGTATCTAAGAGTTGTGCACTTTGAGCTACTGATTGTCCTTTGAGCTTTTAATTATTGCTTCGCAGAATACTGAACAAAATAGATAAATTAAAATGATATTTTTGAAGGTTCAACTTTTACAATTAAAATTAAAAAAAAAGGGGGGGGGCGGGGAGGGAAAATGTTGCCTGCAGGCAGGTGTAGCCTCTCAAAGTCACCTGAAGCCTTTGGGCTTAAAGGACGAAGACGAAAGTTAAGATGTGTTTAGTGCTCATTTTTATTCAGCTGTTATAATTAATGTAATTTGCGCCATATGTTTATGCAAATTGAAATTCATGTGGCGTGTGCACTAATAAGCAATTAAATTAAATTTTATCCAAGGCAGCCAGTCGGTTAGTCAGTCAGTCGAGTCATAAAAGCAGCGACTTAACCATGACACACCTTTCTCTCAGGGCAGGTGGAAAAAAAACACCAATACACATACACTCACACACAGACAGACAGGCCCTGGGGCATGCTTCTAGGCTCTGTCATTGATGTCAGGTGCTTGCTGCCGTCTAAGCTGTTAAATACTCTGTGTTGCCTGAATAAAGCCAGCACACTTATTGAAAACTGATTACCAGGCCTGACTAAACAAATATATATGTATATATGTATATATATTAAGATATTTAGCCAGTGAGGCATGCAAACGTGCCCAAGCAATTAAGCTCCATGGCCAAAAACAGATTGTAGTCACGCACGCGGAAGAGCAACAGGCGTAACATAGAAGCAGCAGCAGCAGCAGGCAAAACAGGCCAAACAGAAACAGAAATATGTTGCCAACTCTTGGCTAATATTTGGCTAAGTTGGCCAAGTGAAAGTCAAACTCACTGCGGGAGCCTTTGGTGTTTAGTTTTGTTAGTTTAGTTTACTCTCGAGCACAGAGAAGAGTAAGGGTATACTATGTCCTTGCAAAGATATATGGAGCAGCAGAAACTCGAGGCTCCGACCTTCAATGGTTTGTAGTTTTAAGCTGATTCCAGCGGAGAGCGTATGGCTTTCTATAGATTTTAAAAAGCACTCTTATACAGCAGAATAGTATAAAACCTTCTTAAAATGTTGCCTTGATATCGGCTTTCTCGCTAGGATATTCTTCGCTGCTTTACAGCGTATCCATTAGTCGAGCAGTCTCAACAATAGCACTGTTACATGGCATTTTCATTTTTGTTGGCAGAGTTTTCGTTTTGTACGATTGAATGCTGCATGTGGCAGCATAATTAGCTTTGCTTTAAGCCACAAAATTTTGCTGCCTAATTTAATTTATTTAGCGCAAAACAATTTATAGCCCTTGGCGGCCTATAATTATGCCACGATTGTTGCTGCAGTTAGAAGCAATTCAATTACCGCAGCTCATCTCTGCAACACTTGAGTAGCTTTTGTTTAGTCTAAACGGATAAGGACAGGATAAAGGCAGAGGGGTTCGGCGGGGGGCCAGACAGGGGGCACACACAAAGGCCAAAGTCATTCAATTTTCAAGTGCATACTATGGGGGATAACTAAACAAATTACGTAAAAGATTTAATTAAGCAGCCGTAACGGAACAGTGCCAGCAACAGCAACAGCAACAGCAACAGTAACAGCAACAGTAACAGGCCAACCCGGCGGCACTTTCCGCTCGTGCCACGTTTCACGTGGCGTATGCGTAATATGCAAATATATGCGCGTTCGGCCTGTCGTTTGTGTGGCCTTTGGGGGCCACCTTCTGCGCTCAGCTAAATGTACCCAAAATATCTGATGATGACGATGACGATGACGATGATGGAAAGATGAACCGAACTAACTGAATGCCTGCCCGACTGTCTGCATGCTTGACATGCGCTCGAAGGACCCTTATCAATTGTATTATATAACTGGGCTACAGGCATACTATGCTCTGACGACAGACAATGCGTTGAGCCAGAGCCATTGACAATCAGCAACTCAAGCGAATCCCTTTTGAGCACATAATTAACAATGCAGCAGCAGCTCTAGCATCGTTTTGACCTGCCAACCAACCACACGCTGCGTATACGTAATAATGTCTGCTAAGCTCCCGTGACCATAAAATCAAAGTTCCCCTTCCCTTTCAGCTTAACACTGTCCAACATGGTATGAACGTGGGAGTGCGTGTTCGAATACGAATGCGAGTGTGAGTGCGAGTGCGAGTGCGAGTGCGAGTGTGAGTACCACAACTACTATTATTGCATATCTGCACATTTGTTATGCGTATTTGACTGGTTATTGTGATCGTTAAGCGTACGGAAAGTTAGCAGAAACGAGGGCAGCTTCTAGAATAATTAAACTGCCTTTTAATACCATTTTTCAAATTCAAATTTTATGCTAAATCGTCACGTAGCAGATTTCATTACAACCATTTAAATATTTGCTGAATTGAGCGGACTATGGCCAAAGCTTTCATATGCTTTCTACGCTCAATTCTGAGTCAATTTTCTGCAAAAGAAAAGGAAATCTTGAGACTTCATTTATCAGCTCAATGTTTCAAATTGAATATAGATTTAATTTATTATTAATTAATTTAATTTTGAACATGTTTCTCAGCTCAGAAATAGTATATTAATCTGCTGCAATTTAAGCTGAACAGGGATTAGATGGCTGTCTTTTGGCTATAGTTAGTGCTACTTTTTTGTTAAAGCAAAGAATTTTAGCATTTATTTATGCTCCGAACCGAACCTAAAGTAGACCCTTGTATATCTTGTTCCGACATTAAATTAGGCACCTAAATATACAAAAATTCAGCGGGCTAATTCCGCCAACACTTCGCCTGGTTTTAATACAAAACTTTATGACATTTTTAACTGCACGAATGCCTCTCTTATATATGGCACTTATACCTGGTCATATATATATATACCTGTGTGTGTGTGTGTGTGTGTAAGGAATGGAGAGTAAAACTGACAGCGACGGCCGTTTATCAGGCGCTGCTTTTGTCCTTTTTGCCAGGACGAACAATAAATGAGGCAAAGGCAAACAAAACATGTGCCAGACTGACTCTTACTACTACTACTACTAAGGCAGCTGTTGTTGTTTTTTTTATATTTGTGTGTGTGTGTGGCATGTGTGTGTGTGTGGGGAGTGTGTGTGTGCGGCTAAAAGGACCATCAGTTTTTTTTTAATTGAGACATCGGTGTGTGTTTGTGCCTGTCTGAACGTCAGTCAACGTTTATTTTGGCCTGTGTCAAAGCGACTGTCTGCGTGTGTGTGTGTGTGTGTGTGTTGTGTGTGTGTGTGTGTGTTTGCGTTCAGTTAGCGCAAAGGCAACATTTTGGCTGGGCTGCTGCTGTTGTTGCTGCTTATCCGTGTGCCTATCTGCGTTTGGCTTTGGGCTAAAAATATTAAATTCACAAAGCCTATTGAATGTAGCCTTAGATACACACTACGTCAGACATGCACTGAGAAAAAAAGGACGTGCTTGAATTAGGAGCACGTGTTTCTTGTTTTTCATTCATAAAAAAACGAATTATTCTATAGGTTTTTATGCAACGATTAAAAAATTGGGTAAAAAACAGTGTAGGAAAACTTCAAACAATAAATTAAAAAATAAAAATTGGATGAGGAATTATGATGTCAAAAAAGGTTATATATAAAAAAAGTTACGCAGGCTTAATCCGGATTTTAGTTTCGAATAAAATGCACTGGGAAATATATATATATATATATATATATATATAGAGACTACTTTCGAATGAGCTAGGGAACAAATGATGCGCCTAAAAGTAGGCTAGATATTTTTTGATGACAATCGATTATGGCTGGAAGGACGTCTTCCCTTTCTGCCTATAGTTTTTTGCAGTGTATGTTTGCACATTGTCTATATAAATACTCCTACTTATATATATAAATATATATTTCTATATGCCAAATTGTCAAATATATCAACAGCAACAGCAGCAGCAACAGCAACAATAACAACAGCAACAACAATGACATCGCACATGATAACAACGAAAATAATTTTCGCGCTTTGTGCCTCTCACGTTCATTCGTACTGTGTTCCGTTCTGTTTTGTTAGCGTTTCGCTTTCATCATTTAATTTTGGCAAATCAATAAAAGTGACCCATAGACCCTTAGAGCCATTCCCCTCGTCCTCGTCCTCATCCTTTGTTTTTTTTTTTTTTTTCGGTACTATCTCCATGGAGATGTGTACGTGCCTGTAGCTCTAAGTATTTCGATTTGTTACGTGGTCGCATTTATAAAATTCAAATTCTGATTTTAAACTTGAATTTACGCTAATTTTGGCATTGATATTTATTACCAATTCATCATAATCTTCATCTGCATCTTCATCATCGCCTTTATCCGCATTATCATTATCATTAGCCGCCAGTGAGGCTGTGTAAATATTTTGCCTTGATTAAAGACCTGCTGCAACATGGCTGAACATGATAAACACCAACAAAAATAATAAAGGCGATAATTTTTCACTTGCTGCTTTCTGCTTTCTCTCTCTCTCTCTCTCTCTCTCTCTATCTGACTTTCCCTTTCGAGCTGCTTTATTTCACTTTATTCTTGAATTAAATTTGTAGCATACTTTTGGCTGCTTCATTGTTGATCTCTGACTTTTTAATAGTAATTTGACCTTTGATTTATGTTATTTACTTGATGAAACTTATGACCTTTGTGCAAGTATTTATACAAAAGAAAAGACAAAAAATAAAAATAAATAAAATAAATCAATCACATTTTAATAAGGCTATCAATTAACCTTTAAAGCAAAAGTTCATTTTGAAAAATATACTAAAATGTCATTAAGACCCGAAGCAATCCATTTAGCCGCGTAACATGGCTAAAAAAAAGGTAGTAAATATGGAAATTGGCTTAAAAGTGATACACAGTTTCAGGCTTAAATGAATACTAACTGAATAAAAGCTGCAAGCTAAAAATTTAAATAACTCAACAAAGCCATAATAATTGAATTTACATTCGACGAGCTATTTGCTATTGGATAAATTCGAAATATTTCACGTTTTGTTTTGATTAAATTCAATTGAGTTTTTAACCAAACTAACTCGAAGGTTAAACATTTAACATTCGCATATTTCCACTTAAATGTCTAAGCCATTTTTCCATTGGGTTTTCGGGCTTTAAGCGGAAAATGAGAGAGTCAGAAGGTTGACCTACTAAGCTTTTATTTTTCTCAAAGAATTTCCCAGTGGCCTCGGGTAACCGATGCTGTTAGGCGCTTGAAATGATACGCCAAGAAGTTACCAAGTTGAAGCTCATATTTTATTTATTTGGCCATGAACGAAAAATTAGACGGAATGGCAAAGGAAGCGCCAAATATTTGTACTAAATAGTTTTATGTTTTTGCCCTGAAATATGCTCGCTGGCCGCCTTTGGGCGCCTGTAAAGCAGTCTCAAGTCAATTTGTGGGCATCATTGGAGAACTCAGGACTCTGGGCTGTCAGAGAGATGCTCAACCAGTCAGAACAAAAATGTTTGCATTGAATAATTCAGGTTGAGGCAGGTGAACAAGCGAGCGAGCGCAGCAGGTGGCAGATGGCAGGTGGCAGGTGGCAGGATATAAATGGAAAATTCAGGTGCTGCTCACAGTGTTCATAGTGCACACAGTGCTCAATGCTCAGTGCTCAGTGCTCAGTGCACAGTGAGTGCAGTAAATAAACTTCCCAAGCAATTTGCAATCAACTACGAGCCAGATACTTTTGACACTTTGACACATTTGCACATTTGGCCAAGTCGAATTGCATTTAATTTCAATTTGGCCAATTGCATGCAATGGAAAGGAAAGGAATGCCAACTGGCAAATGCCAACTGGCAACTGGCAACTGGTAACTGGCAACTGGCAACTGGCAAATGGCAAATAGCAAATGAAAAAAGCAGAACGTAAATATGAAAAGGCGTTGAATATTTTTACATTTTAAAGCAATTAATAAAAAGATTATGCTTTTAAGCGCATTTTCATAAAAATAAATTATGAAATTGTTGGCTTCTCAGCAGTCCGGCAGAGCGGCAGACCGGCAGACCGGCAGTCAACACACACAGAGAGAGAGAGAGAAACACTCAAATTGAATGAAGCTCTGAGCTCATTTAACTTTTTAATTGTGCAGTTTTGTGTGAAGCTGGCGAAAGAACGCCATGAAAACGAAAATAAATTTAACATAAAAGTCAGACCGGCAATAAGCGCATTAATTGCGAGCGCAAAATAAGTGGGAGAAAGTAGAAAAATTAAATACAACGACTATCAAATATCCTGTAATTAAATAATGAGCCTCTTAAACTCTGTGCTCATCCAGCCCGTGCTTCAAGTGGTGCAGCTTATAAAAACGGTGCGGAAAATAAGCTTTTTATTTGCAGAACGGCTAAAATGTTTAGTAAATTTAAGAATCTAGCAAATATATTAAAAATATTTTTATTTTTTAATTGAATTCCCAAAAGATAGACCTAAATTGGCTAAGGTGTATTATTTTACTCCAGCCCATAAAAGTATGCTATAATTTTTGCAAGTTTTTAAAGAGGTTAATTCACAGCTAGACGAGGATTATATATTAAATTAATTAGCATCATCTAATAATTTTAATTTATAATGTGCTGTTTTTGAATAGATTTTAAATACTTTTCTAATAAAACAGTGCTTGATAATAGTAAACGAAATATTAGACCTGCTGAAGGTATTCAAACGAACTTGTGAACTAAGACAGGCCCCTAAAAGTATGCTGCTCTTTTCTATTAAATTATAACATGAATAGGCTGCTGTCCTGTAAACAGGCAAAAGGCAGCAGGCAGCAGGAACAGGCAGGGTATACAAAGTGGCTGTCGATAGGCAGCGACGCTGACGCTTGCGCTGCTGCCAACGCATTCAACGTGGCGTATGAGTCATGTGTAGTGACCGCAATTAAAGAACGAAATTTGTTTTCCATTTTCCATTTTTCTCATTGCAGCTTGAGGGATTCAAGTATTTAATAGCTGGCTGGTGTGAAGTAAACAGAACCTGAAATCTGAAACCTGAAATCTGAAACCCGAACCCCAAACCCCGTCTCAAGCTCAAGCTCAAACTCAAGCCGGAAACGGAAGCGGAAGCTTAAGGAAACGGGAACGGGAAGGGGAAAGTGCAACTAGTGCAGCAGTAGTTGGTTGGACTGGCGGTGCGCAGTGCAGGCAACAACACGGCAACAACGGCGGCCAGAATTTTTTCACGTTTGGATAGTGTCGAGGAGGTGCAACGCAGTCGCAGTGGCAGCGCTGTTGGAATAACGCCCGGCGGTGGTGGTGCTGGTGGTGGTGGTGGTGCAGTGGCAGCGGCAGCGGCAGCAGCAGTGGCAGCGGGTTCACCAGCCAGAGCTGGCCAGCAGCAGCAGGCTCCGGTCGGCAGCGCAGTGTACGGCGCAGGTGTGGGCGGCGGTGTGGGCGTAGGTGTGGGTTCCGGTGTGGGCGTTGGCGTGGGCGTGGGCGTTGGCGTTGGTGTGGGAAATGCAGCTGCAGCTGTGGCACGTAATCGAAGTGCTAGCACAATTCTCGAGCTAAGTCATAGCACATTAGGCCACAGCGGCTCGTCCTTTGCGCGCAAGTATTCATCCAGTGGCTCGGCGGCAGATGTGAATGGATACGGCGACAGTGCAGGAACTGCGAAATGCGATACGTATAACGGTTTGGGTAGTGGTAGTAGTGGGTTTAATATTGGTGGCGCTGCCGGTGGTGGATTAGGAGGTGGCAGAGGTGGCAGCGGCGGTGGAACGATTAATGCGCCAGTGGGAACAGCCAGCAGCTTGGGTATAGCATTGCGTGAACGTCTATCCATCAGCGGTGCATCGGTTACAACTCCCCCATTAGAGTTGAACAGCGGTGCGGCTGGCGGTGGTTCGGCCCCAACGATAGGCGGCAGCAGCAGCAGCGTACCACATTGCAAGCGCCAGGGCAGCTTTTCGAATGTATTCTCAAAGCTAATCGATGGTATGCCCGCTGGCACAATGTTCGCCAAGTTCAAAAGCAGCGCCAATGTGGCGGCATCCTCATCCCAGCAGAATGTTGCCGAGGGCAATCCCATTACTCAGTACTTTGAGATTGGCAAGCCGGTGGCCTGTGCTGGGCCAGAGCTCGTCTGGCGCATTCACGATGGATATCGCAAGAGTGACAACAAGGTGAGAGTAGAAAACAACAGAGCAGAAAGCAAAACGAAATACCTGTTGCCCTCAAGTGATACGCAAACTGTACTGCCAACTGCGTACTTTGTACTCTGTACTTTGTCCTTCGTCCTTCGTCCTTTCACTCTGCAATCTCTCTCTCTCTCTTCTTCATGCTCTTCCTGCTCTGCCGTCCCATAGGAATGTTCGGTGTTTATATTCGAGAAGAAAGTGGCTGAAAAGCTTCACAAGCCGCGACGCAAGGAGGCCATTACAGAGCTGCTAAAAGGCTCCGTGAAGACATTGGAACGCTTTCGTCATCCCCGGGTGAGTGTCCAAATATTTGTGGTATAAAATTTCATTACTTCATTTTTGAAAACTATTCAAGCCACGAGGGAATTTCTCATTTCTCATTGCATATTTGCAAATATCCTTTGGCTAAGCTGCTCTATTTTATAAGCCAAAAGAAAAGCATTGCATCTAATTTAATTGAAATTCTATTTTTTTAATCTACTTTTTTATGCGCAGATCCTACAAATCTATCATACTGTCGAAGAGAGTGCGGACACGTTGGCCTTTGCCGCGGAGCCCATTTTCGCCAGCCTTTCAAATGTGCTGGCCTTTCATGTAAGATTCGATTATAGCCGCTCTTTTTTTCCTTCTTCCAATTTTCCAATTTTTTTTTCGTTATTTTTTTGTTGTTTTCTTTTCGTTTTTTGACTGAATTCAGTTCTTAGCTGTGCTGCAATTTCAGCTTCAATTTCAGTTTCGTTTTCGTTTTCGTTTTCTGCTGGGGACATGGCCAAAAGGACATGCAATTTTGCCCAGTTGCCACACTGCCACACTGCTCCATTGTGAATTCCTTTTGGACGCGTTTGGCAAAGGGGGCGATTCAGGGGGGACGCGGGGGGGCTTAGGCCATATACCTTTATCTAGCAGCTGTTTCAATCGATTGTTGTTGTTCCGGCTGCTATGTTGTGCTTTTCTTTTTTTTCAGTTGTGTTCAAGTTTCGCATAACACGGCAGCCAGTCAACTGCATAGTTTGGCTTTTGGTTCAAGTGGCAGTCAACTCAAATGTGGGGTATGCATAGCACACACATATATCCTTTCACACACACACACACACACATACACACACACACAGAGATACGTACAGTTAAATCGAATTACAGTGCGTGCTGGGCAAAGTTTACGCTGTGGAGATTGAGTCAATAAAGTGCTCCGCTTTGCTTGCACCGTTCAGAAATTGATACACACACCCAGATGTATAAGTATGTGTATGTATATCACGCACATCCGGTCACCCACACAAACACACACACACACACACACACACACACAGCAGTAGTTGCCCCTACTTTATGCTTTGTTTTTTGCCATTTCATTCTAACCTGTCAGACAATATTTTAGTTTATTGAGCTGCAACAAGGGCAACACAAAAAAAATAGAAAAAACTAGAAAAGAAAAAGAAAAACTAACTCAGCTCCAACAAAAATGAAATTGAGTTAAATTACATTGAAAATTGCATGGGTAAAAACCAAATTGTTTTCCAACAACAAACAACAAATTGAAAGGGAAAATTTTAAAAGTTGACCATACAGAAGTTTTCATACTCTGCTCTCTAAGGCAAATAATAAAAGGGTTAAACTTTTCCACACTGCTTTTCATATGGAAAGCTCACAAAAAGGACGAATTTTTAAAGGGTATAATTGGTTTAATTTTCTCATTTATTTTTAGAAAATTTTCTTGAAAATCCAATATTGAATTTCAGCTAAAATACAATTAAAAAATAGCTACATTTCTCTGCAATATATTTGCAGTAATTACCAATAAATTGTGGCTATTATTCAGTATTATTAAATCAAGATTTAAGCCACTTTTAGCCACTTTTTTTGAAGAAATTTTTACCGAAAATAATTGAGTTAATTGCAGAGAAATTTCCGCTTAAAGAAAGGCAATTTACAGGCAACACTTTTAAGAAAATTTACACCCAAAGATAATCTGGTTAAAACCAGTTAAACGTCCAGAAATTTCACATGGTAATACACCTTAATAACATCATTGTCAGCAAACTTTATGACTTCATGACATAGTTACTTAACCCGCTGGGAGGCTGTAAAAGAGAGAAAAGCCATAGAAAGCCAGGGAAAAGCGAGAAAAATTGAAAAAGCAATTGCCATAAAATGCAAACAGTGCTTTTTTTTTCGGGTGGAGATTGGGGATTGGGAGTTACGTGTCTGTTGTTGCTGCTGCTGCTGCGATGGCCGTTTAAATGCGTTACACTGTCTTACACAGGAGTCGAAAACCTATGAGAATATCAGCGTGGCGCCAGCAACGGTTGGTGGGGCTCCACAGGGGCAGGCAGCCGGTCCAGGAGTACCGCCTCAACGGCCGGCACATGCAAAGGAATATAACTTTTTGGATATGGAGCTAAAATATGGATTCTTACAGGTAAGAATACAAAGCAACATTTTTCCCAGGGTATATTATTTGAGTGTTCCCTTTGCCCTCTTGTTTTTTTTTTTTTTGTTGTTTTTCTGCAGCTTACTGAGGCTTTGTCCTATTTACACTATTCCGGTCACGTAATTCATCGAAATGTGTGTCCATCTTCTATACTAATAACCAAGCGAGGTATTTGGAAGCTGGCTGGCATGGAGTATGTGGGTGAGTATTATACCTGATGGATGGAAAGAGGGGTAAATAAATTGAATTGAAACGAATGGCAAGTCGATTTGTATTCATATTTGTTTGACTTTTGACACACTGTAGAAAGAATGAATGAGACTGATTTGAATAGCTCAATTCCGTGTCCGCCATGGAGCAACAGGGTATCAAAGATGGCGCAACCCAATCTCGACTTTATGGGTAAATAGAAATAAAATAAAACAAAAAACAAAGTTGAAAATTGAAAATTGAATCTTCAATCTGCAATCTTCAATCTCAATTACAATTTTCTATTTTCTATTCTCTGCTTTCTATTTTCTATTTGCTGTTTTACCATTTTCTCAATGAAAAGCACCCGAAACGCAGTCAAGCTCCAAGTGCAGCCTGCTCAGCGATATGTTCTCATTGGGCATGGTCATCTGTGCGGTCTATAACAATGGCAGACCACTTATACAGGCCGGCAACTCCACAAACAACTACGCCAAGCAACTGGAAACGGTAAGAGAATTCTCCATAGTCCAACCACCTCTGCTGAACCCCTCGTTCCCCCCGCTCCGCTCCGCTCGTTTGGCTAAATTAATTTGCTGGTTTCTAGTGCCCGAGGCCCAATTCGAAAAGCCAAGTGGCAATTGGTGCTGGTTGAAAAGTTTTTGCCGCTTGTTTGCCAGCTGTAATTAGATTCGCTGCTTTGTCAAATGCAAATGTAATCAAAAGTCCACTTCAAACTCTAATTATTCAGCCAGGTGTTAGAGCTGAAGCTGTACACAGGACACTGCAAGAAAAACAGCTCCAAAAAAAAATACTCCTAGAGCATCGTTTCCCATGATAAATGTGCCTCGTCCGAGGTGGCCATAACAAATATTATTGGCCTAGACAACTTTATTTTGGACAGTGTTAAATAGCTATGCGGCAGCTGTTTATTTGAAGTTTATTTCGCAGTGTAGCGCTGCGTGGAAACAGCTTGGGGCAACGTCATTAAAACTTTTTGGCCGTCCATTCAACTACCACTTCCAAGTGTTGTATCTAATGCTGTGGCCAAGCAAGTTTTTCGGTCATCTAACTTATCGTCCCCCCCTTCTCTATTTTTTCTTACCTATTTCTTTTACAGTCATACTTATCCCTCCATCTCTCATTTCTCTCCCTCTTTGCAGCTGGATGACCATGTGCATAAGCTGATGCCACGTCTGCCAATTGCTTTGCAGGAGGCAACTTCGCGCATGGCCAGCCGGGATGCAACAGCACGACCCACAGCCCAATTACTGCAGTTGATCAAGTATTTTGTGTGAGTAATTCTATCACAAATACACCCTACACACACACACACACATGTATATAGTATATACCCTTTATTTTATACCCTACTTCTGTCGCGCATCTACTGCAAATTAATTAACTTTCAGCTAAACGCAACGCAAGCAAAAAGAAAAAGCGACAGCAATTTGCGCAGTTTTAGCTAAAGTTTTTTGTTTGAGTTTCGGATGAAATTGACACCTGTTAAAAACACACACGCACACACACATACACACACACACTCGCACACACAGCTTGAAAGGACGCAATCTCTGAGCCAATTTGTTCATGTAGCTAAAATTCAATTGAAGCATTCATTTTATACCACACAGCAAGGACATAACCCACACACACACAGAAACACACCCACGCTCTCATACACACTCACACACACACACACACACACACACACCTTAATTACGTCTGTTTGGTATATGAAAACGGTAATCAGGCTTGAAAGACACAATGGCAAGGCTCTTGAACTGATTGTGAGTACTGGAAAGCGTTCCGTTCCGTTCCGTTAAACGCCGGGAAGCAGTGGGATTTATGACGACAGCAGCTGCTAGGCAAAGAAACAGACAAACAGACGAACAGACAGACAGACAGACGAACAGACAAACAGACAGATAGACAGACAGATTGCCAGCAGCCTTCAGGAGCATCCTGCCGAAGTAGCAGTTGAAGAAGAAGAAGTCAAGAAAACAGCTCACAAACCGCTAGACACGCACCTTACAGTGGGCTGCGTTGGGCAAAATACTTGGCTAAAATATTACAAATAAATATCAAAATAGAATTCATCAATTGCAATTAAAATTCAGTTCAAGAAACTCAAGTTATTTAATTAAAATTTAATTTCATATTTGCTTTATGTTTTGCTTCCTTGGCAACCTTTGAAATGAAAATTTGAAGAAACTTCCTTGATTTAAATGCAGTTTGTCTAACTCAAAAGCAGAGATTAGGAAATTAGCTCAGATTTTCAACTTATACGCAAAGGAGACCTAAAAAAGTAAAGTTAATTCTGCATGGCAAATAATTCGACTGTTTTCTAATATAATCGGAACCACTGTGCAATAAGCTGTGTTTAGACAAACTCAAACTCAAAGATGATGGGCTGAGTCGGCTGGCAAATCGGTTGCTTAGCAAAATGCGTTGACAAAGCAGGGCCCCGGCCACGCCCACGCTGCCACCCCCGCACCGCCCGCACCCCCGCACCGCCCGCACCCCCGCACCGCCCACAAACGCCCAGTCATTCAGTGAGCCAGTTAGTCAGTCAGTGAGTGAGTTGGCAGCAGCAGCAGCGGCAGCACTTTGAAGTTCATTTAAATGTTATCAACGTCTTCAGCGTTTTTAGCGCTGCGTATGCAAATAGCTCAAGTGGGCCAACAAAGTTAACCAACTTCTGTTTCTGCTAACTGTTGCTGGGCCATGCCACAGCGCCGCAGAGCCGCAGCGCTACAGTGGTTCAGTGGTACAGTGGGACGCTCTTTATGCTGATGATGTCGCCCACGGCTAATCAATTGGGATATAGACTCAATTTACAGGTAAAGGTAGACTACAAGTTCCTTTGGCCGCCGCACAAAGAGGACTGCAATCAGTGGGCGGCACTCAGTTTGCACTGTTGTGTGCAATGCGGCGTATACGCAATGTGATTTAATGGTATGCTTATTGCTTAACCAAGCGTATTGTTAGCAATTTTTATTACACATAATTTAACTGGTTTTTGTTGCTTTTTGCCTCGCTTTTATAGCAGAATCTTTTTCCAATTACCCGCAACGCGAACATTTCTCCAGATAAGACGCTCAAGTGGGGCTGCTGGCTGCTGGCAGGTGGAATGCTGTGCGAGGCGGGGCCCTGCGGTGCGGTGTGGGTTTCCGTCCGAAATAAATGTAATAAACTGAAAAGTAAACACTTTTTGGCAATTAAACTTTAGCCAATTACATTTACATAACAATAAAAAACGCATTTAAATCAACATTTCACACGCGGAAATAGCAAAGTTTTGCTTTCAAAACAACTGAAATGAATAGAATTTATTCATGCATAATCCTGCTTAATTATCTTAATTTATAACTATATTTATTGCAATTGTTTTCAGGGATTATTTTCCGCTTAGCGGGACCAAAAAGAAAAAAAGCTGAATAATTAATGGGAAAAATTAGAAGTGGGCTTTGGTAATAATTATGTTTGATTATAATTGAAGTTGACAGATTTAAATAAATTAAATGATTCAAACCACATTTTTAAAAAGCTTTTATTAAGCCCAAAAAAGTAGAAAAGTTAAATGAATAAGGACTTAAAAATTGAATTAATAAATTAAGAATTAAAAGGGAAACAATAAAAAGAAATGCTTAGAAGACTAAAGGAATAAAAACTTAAAGAAGGACAAAGCTTGCTGAACGGAAAACTGAAAAATTGTGGGCATCTTTCAAGCCTTTACCCTGAAGTGAGAGCTTTGCTATCCTTTCGTATTAAAAGAGAAATTAAATTTAAGCATCAAATTACCTGCAATTTTTCGAATTTGTTTTTTTTCTCTTTCGTTTATTTAATTTTGCAGCGATCCGGCTATAAATGCGCTGAAATTCCTGGACGTGGTCAACATGAAGGACACGCAGCAGAAGTCGCAGTTCTATAAGACCACCTTGATAGAGGCGATGCCGTTGATACCGCGCGTAAGTAGCAATAAGTCGCAGCAGCAGCAGCAGCGGCAGCGGCAGCGGCAACCGGAAACGGATGTAGCCGGCAACGTGACGGCCATTTTGGTTTCGGTTTTGGTTTGGATGCTTGTCGTCCATTGATGGCGTCAACTTGGCCGCTTTACGGCCAAACAATTTGTAAATTACGAGCGCTGAGCCATTTTATGACAGTTCCTGCCATTGTTTTCTGGCCACAGAACGTCTCTATAACTATTGTTATACCTTTTTGACTGGTTGTTTCTGTTGGCTTTCACTTGCAGAAACTGTGGTGGCAAAACCTTTGGCCCATGCTCAAATCGGAGATCAACAATGGCGAGGTGCTTGCCGCAGTGCTCCAGCCGGTCATGCTGTTCGTGCAGGAGGCAACGCACGCGGAATATGATGCCCTGATGACAGCCACAATGAAGTGAGTGCGAAATAGAGATGAATATACTTAAGAGACTTTAAGCCAACTTTATACTAAATACTGGGGCAGCGCTTAACGCTTAACGCCTAGCGCCTAACGCCTAACGCCCACAGTTTCAACTATTCCAACTATAAAGTAGCACTGACCTTTTGTTATTGTTGTGTGGCTGTGTGGTTGCCACCGGCTCCGCCTTTCAGTTCCTCCTCCTCTTCTCCTTGCCTTTGGTCCTGCTCCTGCTCCTGCTCCACGCGCCTGCTGTTGGCAGGCGCAGGCAAACAATGGGCAATGGCAACTGGACGACTTCAACTTTGTGTTTCTGCTGAACAATTGAAAAACTTTTGTGACACTTTTTATTTAATTTTCATGGCGTTTTATTGTGCCACACACCCACACACACCCACACACACCCGCACACCCGCACACCCGCACAACCACCGCACACCCGCACACACTCACCCACAGAGCAGCTAGGCGACGGGGCTCATATTGTAATTTATAGACCACAAGTTGAAGTTGAAGTGGAAGTGGAAGTGAAAGTTGAAGGAGGCGTGTGCAAAGTTTTTTGTATGGGACTCTATGTCAGGAGTCCTATGCTCACCTTTTGTGGCCTCATCGCCTCACCGGCTCACCGCATCCTGGCAGGCAAGCGGGTGGGCATACATAAATTAGTAAGCCGCAAGGACACAAGGACGCAGGGACACACACACACTACAGCTGCTCTATACAGTTCGAGAGACATTCATAAAATATGCACACAGGCGCCGACTGCAATAATAAATTATTTAAAACTGGTTAAAGTCCTTTATGGCGGGTCAAGTAAATGTTGCACAGTTTGATCTGCACCGAGAGCTTTTTTATTGCAATTGTTTTTACATTTATTTTCTTTTTTTGGCATGTTTCCGCTTGCCTCAAGCCTATTTTTTACTTGATTATTCATTGCATTACTCTTCTTTATTTTCATGCTTTAGATGCTTCTTTCTAGTAAATTAATTAAATGATAGAAAATGGGGTTTTCCTGAAGGAAAATATAAGTCAAGGAAACTTTTCATATGATTATAATTTAAGCTGATTTGGAGGAGCTGCGAGACTCAAATTAAATTTTAGTTTTAGGCTTAGGAAATCTTAAAGCGATTTTTACTTTTTCATTCCCAAAACGATGAATATGAACAGGATTCAAACAGTGATTCAAACCCAATTACCAGAATCCTTTTATTAATCTCACTACTATTTTTATGACTCATTATAAGGCTGAATGTTGAACGAATCAGGGCTTAGTTTGCGCTAATTTCAAGCTAAAAAAAGTGGACTCAAATAGAGATTTTCTGGCTTGATTTTAGAAAATCCCAAAGCGGAATGCTTGATTCTATTCAGAATATTCAAAATATTTCCCATTAACTATTTGCATAGCAAATGCAATTAAAATATCGAACAGCCCTCGTAGCTGTTGAACTTTTGACCAAATTGTGGACAGAAAACAAAAAAAAAAAAACAGAAAAAAAAAACAAACAAACTTTTGTCGACTGTTGCAAGACTCGTTTATTGACGCAGCCCATAAAAGTTGCAAATGAAGAAAATAACAAAAGAACTTTCAGCACGCAGCCATTGCAACAATATTGACAAAGGCATTTATTACTTTTACTTGAGAGGTCATATTTTATATGCGAATAAAAGCATTAGTCGGCAAAGTTTTGGCCTTTTCTAATTAAATGTATATGTATGTCTATGTGTGTGACACTGGGTCTGGCAACGCTGTTAAGTAAACTCACCACAGCAGCGAGGTGAAGACGCGAGTTCTGATCGAGAGAACGAGGTGAACAGCGAGACTTTTAGTTAACTATAAAACTAAGCTGCAAATATTTATAAAATTGTAATATAATATAATAATTTGTGATTCTTTCTTAATCCAATTTTCTTCTCTTATTATATAATTCCTTGTTTTTCCACATAGAGTTGTCTATAATACACCAAAATCGATTCAGGCAAGCGTTACCATACTTGAAAACTTACATTTGATAATTGAGAAAACGAAGCCGGAGGACGTCTCCAAGGATATAATGCCAATGTTATTTTATTCATTCGACGGCTCCACCATCCAAGTGCAGGTAAGAATGCTACTGCCAGGAAAAAGAGTAAGTGTCAGTGTATTTGTCTGTCTTGGCAGAGATATGCAAATTAGTCAGACAGACAGATAGAGAGAAGAGTAGTGGGAAAAGCAGGCTGAAAGGAAGAGAACGGAAAGGGTTGACAAGTCAAGAACTGAGTTGAGTTCGCCTTGGCGTTGATTGTCTAATTACAGCAGCAATTTCTTAATTAACTGTGGCACAAAGATGCCTGTTAAGTAGCTCCGGTTGCCACTTCAAATTTATTGCCTACAAAGCTATTTTATTTGTAATTTTAGCCTGCTGGCTGCCTTAATAAGTTTCCAACAAGGAAACAGTTTTCGATACTCGAGAAATACTCAAGTATATTTGGCATCAATTTTCTACTACCACTTCTAGTATAGGCCATAAGCCGCCTGCTGCTGTGGTTAGTATTTCGATAGCACCTTTATATATCAAATGTTGCAAGAAGATCTTTAATTTGCTGCGGGAATTTTGTGGTTTTTTTTGAATACCTGAAACCGAAACTGACGACTTGACTTGGCTTAAAGAAGTTCAACTTTTAATTGAAAGCAACGGCCAACGGCCAACGGGCAGCGGGCTGCATACACATATTTTCTTTGGTATTTTGTCGGCTAATTAACTATACGGCGGATAACTTTTGACCTTTAACTGAATAGAAATACTCAAAGCAATTTTTCCTAGAATTTTCCATGCTTTCTCATATGAAACAATCTATACTACATATATATTTTTTTTTTTATTATTCAATATCTGAAATACCATTCAGAGCGCCGCTGTTGTGGCTGTGGCAAATGTTTTTGATAGCATCGATGAGCTTTCCATTCGTCGAGCTGTTCTCCCCAAGGTCAAATTGGTATTCGAGAAGAATATAACAGATCCAAAGATTGTCCAGAATGTTCTCATGTGCATTGAGCGAGTCATGGACCGCATGGAGCGGGCACAGGTGCGTTTAATTAAATAGAAAAAAAAAAACAGCAACATTGGGAAAAAAAAAAAAAATTCCACTAGCTTCCGGCTAAATTCTTTGATTTTTCTGCATTGGTTTTTCTTCTCGATGTTTGTTAATAATAATGCAGGTCATGGAGGAGGTGCTCCCCCTGTTGGCCAATGTGCGCATACCGGATCCGGATATTATAATGCGTACTGTGCGTAAGTAAAAAAAAAAAAAGAAAATAAATCCATTGAAAAATAACTACTATTTCACGAGAAAAAAATCCAATTGAAATTGAGTGCTAATAGAATTTTATATGCAGCACTCACACACACTCACACACACAAAAGCCATAACAAAGCAGCTTTGTTTCTTCTTTGGGCCAATAAAATTGAATGAGCCTTTTGGCTTTTAGACCAGCATGTGCCTGTGTGCTGTGTGTGTGTGTGTGTTAACGTGTTTTCTGTTGATAGCATTAAATAATGGAAATTATTAGAAAATATTAATTCAGCGAACCATAATGCTTTATTGGCTATTGAATCATATATATTGGTAGAAAGTAAGCTTCTCTTCTCTTTTAGCCACTCGTTTATTAATACCACAATAAAGAAAATAGAAAGCAAAACAAATACAAATTTCAATTGGCTTTTTTGCTACGGATTTTAAATAATATTCCATATCAAAATCGGCCAGCTTGAAGTCTAAAAAAAGCTGCCAATTTAAGTGATTTTCAGCTTGAAATTTGACTGAAGCCAGGACCTTAAAATAAGTTTTAAATTTCTTTTGTTTAGACCAATTTAAATATCGCTAATAGAGATTTTAATTTGGCCCACACTTTTGACATAATAAACCTCATTAATTATGGCATTATGGCATTTCTAACCGCAATTTTTTGTGTTTATTTATTTATTTAAATTTTAAGGATAATTAGTCAAAATTGTGAGAGCTGTTATTAATTAATTAAATGGCATCAAATTCGCAGGCATCTACCACAAGCTCTTTGTGGACAAATCCTATGGTCTAACTGTGGAAACGATGGCTATCAATGTGCTGCCCCTGCTCATTCCGCACACCGTCAATCCGTCGCTCAATTTCGAGCATTATTGCTATTTGCTTGAGGTATGGCTGGGTATATTGGGACTTAGCTAATTACCAAAATTTGAATGGTTTCTCTCTCTTATTGTTGTTTGTTGTTGTTTTTGTTGTCGTTGTTGGTTGGTTGGTTGGTCGATTTGTTGTTGCAGGTGCTGCAGCAAATGCTGGAAGCCATAGATCGTCAGCAGAGGAATAAATTGAAATTGGATAATCTATCGATGGCTTCGCCGGAACGGCATCGCACACTGCGTCATCAGTTCTCCACGGATAACATGAATGCACCACCCTTTAATATACCCAATTTACGCATTGATCAACGCAAGACGTCCAGTGCCGAGGATATGGCACGCAAGAATTCTGGCGGTAAGTAAGCCCACCCACCACGCTCAGCTAAAGCTGGAGGGGATTGGGGATTGGGTTTTTGGGGGCGGAGGGGGGGTTGGCAAAATGAATAATGAGCTTAGCCGCGAGTGATGCGTAATTGGAGCATTTTCATTTGTGTTTCCATTCGATTTTCATCCGGAAAACGTGACAGTTTATCGTGTTTTGTCCGCCATCTAATCAGGAGCTCGTGTCCAGGAGCAAACCAATTTGTCAAACCGAAAATGAGTCATGATCCCAGGCAAAGCGCTTAATTGCGTTATGCAAATTAAAATTGAAATGAAAATTAAATTTCAAATGAAAATTAAAATCAAAGTCGGCGCCAGCGGACACTGAACTGTAAATTATAATGGGACAGCAATTACACTCACAAAAAATACTCTACCTTTGGGATTGAGCCTAAAATAGATTGAAAATCTTTAGTATAATCACATTAAATGTCCTTAAGAAACTAGGCTCACTTTACTGGTCTCAAAACCACAGTTCAAGGTCCAAAGTCTACGGACCAAAGTCCACAGTTCAAAGTGCACAGTTCAAGGTCGAAAGTGCAGAGTCCTCAAGTTCGAAGTGGATTTTCAGTAGGCGTTTAATTCAAGGTAAATTTGACTGAATTTCCATAGAAATCTGGAAGTTCTATATTGAAATTACTATTCAATCCACTATTTTTTTGCCAGTGTAAAAGCTGGGAGGCACCTGAGCGCCTGCGGCGGCAGCACTTAATGAACTTTTGACCTTAACGATGATTTATTATGATGTCCTTAATCGCTTGTTAACACAATGACATGAAAATGCAGGGAAAACTTTTACTTTTAATTTGAGTCGAATGCACGCGACTTTCTACGCAACTCAAAGGTCGTTCCGGCCATGCTTTTCTCACCTGCCACGTGCCGCGCCCCTTTCAGGAAGCCGTGTGGGGAAGGGGGTGGTGAGGGAGGCGCTATTGCCATGTCAACTATACAAATGTGTATTTTTGCATATGTATGCGTGTGTCTGCCTGTGTGTGTGTGTGGTTTTCTCTCTTGGTAAATTACCAGAGCCAACTGCATATTGCAAATTGAAATGTTTCTGCTACGCTTCACAGAGTCAACTGCATTGGGTGAAAGGTCAGTGGTGGGGTTAAAGGGGGCTGTTGCCCCCACTGTGGTTTTTGTGTGTGGCATTCAGTAAACAAACACAAAATTGTTGACGCTTCATGGCCTAACCGTGTAGCCCCCTTCCCCCTCTCTCGCTCTCTGTCACTCTTTGTCTGTCCGTCCCTGTGAACCGTATAGACCGTAGTGTATTCAACAGCTATCATAACACACATTCAATATTTGCACTACACTGCACAGCATATCGTTTAAAATTATTATAAACGACTCGTGGGGCCTCTCCTTAATTTCCTAGTGTTACAAGGTTACCACTTAAATGTATCAAAAGTCCATAAAAAACAGAAATTCCCATAGAAAAAACTGCAATATAATCCAAGAGGAGGCTGGAAAAAATAATTCTCCTGCAGTCGAGTGAAAGTTCTGCTCTGTTTAATGTAGAGAAAGCAATTAATAAGGCAAACAAAGCTTTGTTTATTTTATTTATTTGCCTAATGTCAACTAGAAAGAATTAGCTTTTCCTTCTTTTAGTTATTTACTCAATGGCAAATAGAGGAAATAGTTCAAAGATACTGCTGAAAAGGCTCCGAAGAAAATACTCATAAAAGAATGAAAGAAAATAGATATCAGGTACAGAAAAATATTTCCATTATCTCAAAGATATTTCCAGTAAAAAACAGAAGAAAATAGTTGCCTAGCTCAAAAACTGAGAGAGTAGACTAAACTTAGAGATTTGGCTATATTGTCCCTATTTATTATTATATATAGAACCGAAGATGCCTCCTTCAATTGATGATAAATTTATAATACCCTCCGGAAGGGCATAAGAATCAATAGTGAAAAAATGCCATATGAAAAAATGATTTTAATTAATAATAAAAAGAATTTTCGCGTTACGTGAAGGATGCGTCATTAATTAATGATTTAAATGGATTGCCAACGAATGTAATGAAATTTCATGGGAAAACCGGAAGGAAAAAGTATATTAAATACTCCTCTATATCCTTCTTAAAGGAATCCTTGAGCTATCCGCACATAATTCCAGCAGGAAAGCCGAAAAATTGCAGGCAAAAAGGCAGTTTAAAGCAGTTGACAGGTGCAATAAAAAAAAGCGATAATTATATTAAGAGAGAGGAATTGCTTTATTTTGCGGAATAATTCGCATATAATGAAATTTCACTGGAAAAAAAAAGGTGTGCAAACAGAGTGTGGGCGGTTTCATGTGTGCAGATGTCACAGAGAGACAAACAAGTTAATAACTTTTGAAGCAAATTTGCCACAAAATGTGTGTGTGTGTGCCTGATGCAACAGTATAGCGGTTAATCCTGGCAACAGGCAACAGGCAGAGGCAACAGGCAGAGGCAGAGACAGAGGCAGGAGCAGCGGCAGCGGCTGCAGCTGCAGCTGCAGAGGCATAGAACGGAGTCAACTACAGCAGCCGCAAATGCAACCGCAGATTGTGCAAAATGTCCTTGGCAGTGACAGGAGTAAACACGAACAAACTGCGACTGCGACTGCGACTGCAACGGCAACTGCGACTGCGACGGTGACTGCGGCTGCGGCTGCGACTGCGGCTGCTGCTGAGTTGTTAGGGTTTCCGCTTTGACGCACATTATTAAACCTAATTAGTTGGCCAGTGTCCACGCCATTTGTAATTGTAATTGTATTTATGACTCTCTCATATATATATATACTGATAAATATATATATATATATAATATATATATATTTGTGCGTTCATCTGTCTACTTTCCGTTGTTGTCGCACAGGCTCTGGCATGCTGGGCGGCTGGTGGTTTGGCTGCTCGCCATCGTCACCGGATAGCAATTTCCTGCGCGTTGGCAATGTATTTCCCAATCGTCGACTCTCGGACAACACGCTGATGACACCAAAGATACGCATCGCCCCGTCCTGCGCCTCCTCGCCGGGCGGCACACCGGGCAGCGGTCTGCCCACCCGTCGCCACTCGAGCATTGGACCCCAGGAGCGACGCGGCTCCACCATCAATTTGTCACCGCCAACTGTAAGTTGTTTTGTCTGCCTCGCGACGCGTTTTATTTTTCAGTTTGTTTTTTTTTTTTCTGTTTATTTTGTGTTTCTTTTTTTTTTTTTTTGGAATTTTTGTGATTATTATGTATTTTGCGCTGCGACATTCTGTTTTTTTTCTTCTTCTCTTTTTTGGTTTTTTTTCTGTGGTTGCTTCATTAAACATTCAGTTGAACCTTCGCCTTTCTCCTCTCCTCCCTTTCTCTCTCTCTCTCTCTCTCTGCTCCTTTCGTTTATTTTTTGTCACAAAGCCTTTCAAATATTTTATTAAAAGAATTTAATTTTGTGGCGCCACAAGTCTTGCGTTTTTTTAAGTTGTTTTTTAGTTGAAAATTGCATTTAATCATAGCGCCTAGCGAGTAGCATTTAGCGTATTAAAGTTAATAAAAATAAAAATAATAAAACAACAAATACAAAAGTTGTCACAGCTGCTACAACATGAACAAAAGAAACATGCAGTTCAATATATAATAATTATTATTTTCAATTTAATCGCTTCATTTTCGAAAGTTTTGTATACTTATTATCAGCTCATTTCCCGCAATGAACGTTCGAAGCGTTTCAGAAAAGAGAAACGAAACTAACTTAAAAACAAAATACGAAATACGAAACAAAAAGCGGGCTTGTTGCGAATTCCACTTGAGATCAAATTTCATAGCATACTTTTTTGCAGCTGAAATTTGATGAAATTGCATCGAAAGTGTAGCTCGGAACACGGCCTGATAATTGTTTAAAACGCTCTAACACACGCTCTTTTATCTTATCTTCACTCTCCCCCCGCCCGTTCACTCGCTCGTCTCAACACAAAATATGAAAACTATATGAAAATATGAATATCTATATATAAATTTATATGAAAAAAAAAAACAACACACAAAATGAAAACAAAACAAACTAAAAAAATGAAAATGTTGTCGCCGTCGTCGTCGTCGTCGTCGTCGTCGCTGTCTTCGCTGTCTTCGCTGTCTTCTTCTTTCGCTTTCTTACACAAAAACTATAAAAAATATATATACAAATATATATATATATAAATAAACTGAACATACATATATAGTACGGCGCTCGCGGTAGCTCTGGATCGAGTCTATCGGTGCCCTCCACCTCAGCCTATGTTGTAAGTCTAAAAAACAAAAGCGAATTAACAAATAACAACAACAACAAACAAAGAGAGAGAGATAGAGAGAGAGAGAGATAGAGAGAGAGAGAGAGAAAGAGAGAGCAAGCGAGAGCAACAATATTGGAACTTGTCGTGTGGTGTTTGTTAACTGTTGTTGTTTTCATAGCTGTTCTTGTTGTTGTTGTTGCTGTTGCTGTTCTGTTCTGTTGTCTTCGTCCTCGAGCAGACAACTCTTGCACACACACGCACACACACACACACACACACCCATCACTCACACACACACACTCGTATAAACAAAGAAACAAACATTGAAACTGTTACTGCCGCTGCTGCCAGCAAAAAGTATTTAGTCAGCTCTGAAATGTATGCTACGGTTTTTGTGTGTCTGTTTGAGCACCAAATATGGCGGCCGGAAGTTGTGTTCGCCCGCTCGCTCATTCGAATTTACTTCCTGGCTGATAACTCTCTCTCTCTCACTCTGTCGTTCCCTCTCTTCCTCTCTCTCTCTCTCTCTCTCTCTGTCTGTTTCTCTCTGTCTGTTACTCTCGCTCTATAATAAATAAATAAATATATATATATCTGTATGTGCAACCGCAACTTGCAACTCAGTTTTTGGATATGAATTTGAATATGAATTTGGAATTAAAACTTGAAATTTGACTTGTTGCCTAAACTAAACTAAACTAAACTAAACTAAGCTAAACTAAATAGAAACTACTCGTTTTATACTCGTACTTATTTGTACTCTGTACTTACCTTTTGCCGTGCTGCTTGAATGGAAAACTTGTCACTTAAACAAAAAAAAAAAACAAAAAAAAAACAAAAAAAATGAACTTTGTATACAGTTGTCATTTGTTTTTCTTTGCATTCCTTTAACAGAAAAAAAAGAAAGAAAATTTAACTTATTTTGATTTGATTTTCTCGTTGTTTTCATTGTTGTTTCAAGAGTCAGGACGACTCTCTGTCTCTTGGAATGTTGAACGGAACGCAGCTTATGCAAATGCAGTGTCATGAAACCGTTGAATTTTCTATTGTTTGATTGGTGTAAACTCTTCTATTCTTCCATTCTTCCACTCTTCTATTTCTATTTCTATTCCTTTCTTTTATGCTTTCTCCTCCGTTTTTTACCGTAAAGATTTTTCCGTTTGCTGTATATACTCGTTTATCACTTATATATATATATTTTAAGAGGTATTTTGCCTGTTGTGCCAACTGTATTGGTATCATTTAATGTCTATGCAAAATGGGGGAGCTGTAAGTAAAAGAGTCAATAAATAAATGTGACTTTCAAGAGGGATTTTTGCTTTCTTTTCCGACGTTGTTTTCTATTTTCTTTTGATTGTGTGTGTAATGCAAGAAATTAAATACGTCGACTATAATACATATATATATATATATAAATGTTTTAAATAAAATTTGGGTCAATTCTCCCATTGAAATGTTGCTGGAGTTTTATACAAAAAAAAAAAGAAAAAAAACAAAAATTGAATGCAACCAATTTAAAGTAAGAACATGGTGACCACTGGATTCTAAATATACTACAATACACTGCAATTAGTAAGAAAAAGGTATCTTCGGCACGCCGAAGACTGTATACCCTTGCAGACTGACTGGTAATAATCAACCAACCTGTAAGTTTTAACTGGAAGCAAAAAGGGTTTCTGTTTTACAACTTTTGAACCGATTATTCCTTTGTATATCAGCTATAAGATATAGTTATCCGATCCGTCCAATACCGACGTGTTTGCTAGCTCGAAGAGTAAGCAACTATATAGACTCCCATTCCATCTGTCTGATCAGTCCTAGCTCATAGAGTAAGCAACTATATAGACTCCCATTCCATCTGTCTGATCAGTCCTAGCTCAAAGAGTAAGCAACTAAGTAGACTCCCATTTCATCTGTCTGATCAGTCCTAGCTCATAGAGTAGCCCACTATATAGTCTCTCATTCCATCCTGCCGATCAGACCTAGCTCAAAGAGTAAGCAGCTATATAGATTCCTAATCCATCCTTCCGATCACTTCTAGTTCAAAGAGTAGCCAACTATGTGGTCTCTCATTCCATCCTTCCGATCAGACCTAGCTCAAAGAGTAAGCAACTATGTAGACTCCCATTCCATCTATCTGATCAATCCTAGCTCAAAGAGTAAGCAGCTATATAGATTCCTAATCCATCCTTCCAATCACTTCTAGTTCAAAGAGTAGCCCACTATATAGACTCCCATTCCATCCTTCCGATCAGTCCAAGTCCAAAGAGTAAGCAACTATATAGTCACCTATTCCATCTATCTGCAACTATATAGGTTCCTATTCCATCCTACTGATCAATCATATATAGTTTTAATAATATAATAACCTCTGCAAGCGTATAAATAAATTAAGATACAAAAATATTCTTACCTAACTTATTCATTAAATGTCCCGATCGTGCTCAGTTCTTGATTTTCATTTATAATTTTTAATTTCTGTGTTTATTTTTGGTACTTTTTGTCAACTATATAAAATACACACTCACACACACACACACACTCACACACACACTACTTGTACACTGAGAAAAATACGAAGTACTCTCGCTGTTAAACACTTTCACACAGAGTTAAACGTTGAGTGTATTTTTTAATGTTTGTGCCTCTTTCTCTGCGTCTCTTTCTCCTTGCTGAAAGTGAATTTTCCATGCTGCAAATTCATATATAGACACACACACACACACACACGCAGACACACACACGCAACACACACACACACACACATTTCTATGCATATAAGCTGTATTTATATCATGTGTGTATTTTCATTTTTCCATTTCATGAACGAAAAAAAAAAAAATCAAACATAATCGAATAAATTAATGAAAAAAAAATTGCAGCTTGCACGGAGCATGATCGTGAGTACACGTTTCATTATTTCGAATATTCCTTTCAATTTAATTTTATTTGAATTACGCTTTGCTCTCGCCCTCTCTCTCTCTCTTTTACTCTGTCTTTCTCTCTGTCACTCTCTCTCTCTCTCTCACTTCCTCTGCTATCAACTATTCACATACACCCACACGTACACACACACACGTACACTCACACACACACACACACACACGTTCAGATGTTGGAAATTTTTATGTTAATGTAATTTGTTTTTCATTTTTGGGCGCCCGGAATTTCGTCTTTATTTCTGTTTTTTTGCTTTCTTTTTTGCTGTACGAGCTTCAATTGGATTTCGTGTAGTACCATGTACGAGTACTCAATTAATTCATATGTATTCACATGTATTCACTTATTATTCATATGGCTTGCGCATTAAATAAACATGTTTTTTTTCCATGGCTATTAATTGGGTTTTTTGCGATACGCTTTACTCTGTTTTTGTTTGTTTGTTTGTTTGTTGGTTTGTTGCTTTGTTTGTTGCTTTGTTGCTTTGTTTGTTACTTTGTTTGTTGCTTTGTTGCTTCGTTTGTTTGTTATTGCATTGACTGTGTATCAATCAGCCTATTCAAGAATAAAATATCAGACAGCTCAGCTCAGCTCAGGCACACACACACACAAGCAACACACACGCAAGCAACACACCCAACACACCCAACACACGCAACACACACACACACAATTACACTCTCTGTACATAGTATAAATATCTACACACACACACACATACAAACATATATTTGAAAAGCACAAGAAAAAACAAAACGAAAAAAAAAAAAGAGAATATTTTGCACCGCTTGCTTTAATAATATTTAGAAGCGCCGATGGTGACAAGAAATTTGACTAATCTTCCAAAGAAATCTCCTTTATTGTACTCCCAAAAACAGGGTGGCTCCATGCCCAACACATCGAGCAGTGTACCATTTTTGCTATCATCCAGTATGCAGTCGATAAGGTCGCGTCGCACATCGACTGTGCTATCATCGGGTCCACTTGGGTCCGGTTCGGGCATATTGCAACAATTGGGATCCGGCATGGTAAGACAATTAACTTCCGTATCCGGTACGGTTAGTCCGGTGCCATTATTACGTGTGAATGGTACGCGGAACAGCAGCAACAACAACGTCCGAAAGTGTCCGTCACTCAATATAACATTCAGTCAATAATATAATCTGAACGATATCGGCGAGGCGCAAGCTCCAGCTGATTACAACAATTCTTACAACACAAATATTTACAACAATTACAACAACTACAACTACAACAATGTGCGCTCTAGAGCGCCCCAGCAACGCAACATGAATCTGACTCTCAATGCGCCAAAGTTTTAGACAAAAAACCAAACAAAAAACGAAAAACAAAAAACGAAAAACAAAAAACGATAAACGAAAATCAGAAAATTTTGAAAATTCGAAAATTGGTTGTAAAATGGAAATGCCAAAAGAAAAAAAAACAAATTAAGACAAAAATCGTTGTATGCAACAAAATGGGGCAGAGGGTAAAATGAAGCAAATAAATGTAGCATCTAATCCACTAATCAAATAATCTATTTTAGTTGAAAAAGTTATTAACTAACTAAACTAAAAACCAAACCAAACCACATAGAAAACCACATAGAAAACAATGTGTAAACCAAAAACCAGTTATGAATTTCTAATATTTTCTTAATAATTAATTAAAACGCATTCGTAAATGTACAATAAATGTTAATGTCGCATTGGAAACATATCTGAATATCAAACATAATGAGAACTATATTATTATTATTACTATTACTATTATTATTATTATTATTATTACTACTACTAACTAGCGTAAACGAACCTAATATTATCATTATTATTATTATTGTTATTGTTATATACATATATATATATATATATATCTATATACATTATGTACTTGGTAGTGTATTATTAACAACAAACTTAATTAGAATTATTATTACCCGAAATTCTCTGACCTGAACACTTATTGGTTTTGTTTTTTATGATTTTCCAACCAGAATCTAACTAGAAATACTAACTAACTAACTAATTATTATGCAAATTATTGATTTCTAGCAAAAATATTATGTTTATTTTTAGTATAATTATTTTACTTAGTTGTTGATGCGTATTAAATCCATTTGTGTTGCTCTCCAACTCCAACTGGCAAATTCTATGAAAATTTCCAGAAAAACAATAACAAAAACAATATGCAAATAAAATGGTAAAACACCCATGAATACACTCACATACACACACACACAGAAGCAAGCAACATGTCCGACAAATGAATGCGAAATTTGTTAAGCTCCTCATTCAAAGTTGTGCGCGTGTATTGTTGCTGTGATTGCTGATTTCAATTAGCCATTACAATGCACGGCATACATGCCACGCCCACTTCCGGTCACACACACACACACACACACACACAGACAGACAGACAGGCAGCCACGCACACTGATTAAAATAATTATTTAAATTGTAATCCCCAGCGTAGTTTTATGCTAGCTAATTGTAGTACTCAATGCCAACGTGATGTTAGTTTTATTTGAATTTTGAATCCTTATTATGTTATCTCTAACTAAGCCTAACTGAACAAAAATTAACAGAATAATTAACAGAGTTAAGCAGTTTTTCTCTTATTTTATATATATATATATATACTATTCATATACATATATATATATACATATATAGAGATAATGTAAGGCATACAAATAAGCTGACCGTTGTGACAATCGCTGCATTTCTCTTACCCCTACCCGCCCCCTCCACCCACCACGTCTTGAAGGCGGTATTACTCTCGTATATATACACATATGGCTGGATTGGTATACTACAAATCGTATCCTTGTAAATAACTGTATACAAAAATTGTAAGCTGACAAAACGGAAATAGTTAAAAATTGCATTTTGCATGTCTCTTTTGCTTGCTCTCCAAATGTAACTCATTCAAAAATCCATTTCAAAAGAACCGAAAAATCAAAAAAAAAACCATTTCAAAAACGCTTCAAAGGAGTTCAATACATATCGTACACTGCAAAAAAAACCAAAAAACAAATTTATTCATTATCGATACTCGGTTTAGTAAGTACTCGTTTGTGGAAAACAGAAAGTGATATAGTAAAGTTCAAGAATTATATAAAATATATATGGGAAAACTTCGTAAAAGGGCTGTAACAAGTGCTCAAAAAAACAAAAAAAAGAATCGAACATTTTGAGTACTGTGATAAATGTATGAATATTTGAAATCAAAAAAAATAATTGTTTTTTTTTTTGTGGCTGTATAATTCCGAAACGATTACTTAAAAAACCGATTCTCATGCATGCTCATTATATTTGTATGTATATATATAACAAAAAAAAAACAAAAAATAAATAAAATATGTCCGAGTTCTCTTGCTAGAGAGATGAATAATAATGCTATTCGTAATAATTGTTTGTAATTTGTTTAAATGTATTAATTGTTACTGTTACTGTTACTGTTACTGTTATCGTTACTGTTACTGTTACTGTATTGAGAAACTTATTTGACTTGCCATTTTACTTTCTGCCCATCTGATTGCACAAGAATATATATATATATATAAAGTATATATATATCTACATATATATATCTGGAAATACAACAACAACAACAACAACTGCAAAGATAATAATATTGAAACGATTTCTAAACGCCGAGCAACTGAATATCTATATCTATATCTATATCTATACACACACCAACACACACACATATATATAACATATATATATATATATATATGTGTGTGAAAGAGATGATATGTGGAGCATATATGGAACTCTCCTGAGTAACTGACACTGAAGGCGCTGCTACTAAACTTAATCAAAAGCTAACAACTAACTAACTAATTAGCTAAACTAACTAACTAAACTAAAACTGATTAAAAAAACTACTCTGACTAGCTGCTAGATGTTTATATATATATATATGCATTTGTATTTCTACTCAAGTCAACTCGATTTTTACAATTAAGTCATTGCGAATTTATTGTATTTGTGATTGCTATTTATGTATCGTATATCGTATATCGTATATCGTACATCGTGTGTCGTATCTATATATATATACACATATATATGCCTATATATTTAATGTTAGTTTTTAAACATTTAATGCTAATGTGTTGCTTTTGGCTGCCCTTGCGCTTTGTGTATCCTCTGTGTATCCTTTGTGTGAAGCCCCTGCAAACCGAACATAAAGAGAAGTCCTTAAACATCCTTTGTGTGTGTCTTGTATTAGTTTTATTTTCTTTTCCGATTCCAAATGATCATCATTATTATTATTATTATGATTATGATTATTTCGATTATTGTAAGTTAAAGTTGAAACTTCGAGATGTGCCTTAAGAGTTCAAAAGTTTTCGTAGCTGTGCGAAAATTAAATATATATACACATATACAAAGAGATGCGATGCGATGCGATGCGATGATAAACCAACTACTTTTAATCTAATATGTATATATATACTATATATATATATATATATATATATATGTATATATATATATATGTATGTATGTATTTTTATGAATAAATGTTAAGTATGCTGTAAGACCAGGCTAGAAAAAGAACGTCAAACTATTTACAGACACACAGACACCCTCCCATAACAGTACCTTTACCTTAGTAGTAGTTTTGTAGACATTCTCACACACACACACACACACACACACACGTACATAGACACCGAATATAGAATACCCTTTCGATGTGTAGCTTACAGCAGATCCCCCCAACCCCCCCTTCCCCCCAGGAGCCTCCTAAAGGACCCTCGCGATTCGTAGTCGTATATAGAATAATGTGTGCATGATGACTTTGTACCTAGTAAAAATCCACCCCACCCCCCTACAAAATAATAGTAATAGTAAATATATGCCAAAACCGTGTCCTAAACATCCGTTAGTCGTTGTCCTTTTTATTATGCTAAATAGACGTATTAATATAGCCGTAATAATCAATCATATATATATAAATATATGTACCTGTATACCCCGCCCAAAGTTTTCCCACTCTATCACTCTCGCTCTCTCTCTTTGTACTCGTACCTAGTCTGGCTCCTACGTTGTGTGATCCATATATGTTTTTATATATATATGTATACTTACTAATATATATTCGTAGTAACAGTACTGTACTCGTATTATTGCCGTATTATAATCGGTCAGCGTTACGCAACGAGCTATAGCCATAATCAATAATCAATATACTACTAAAACCAAAAAAAAAAAAAAAAAAACTCCCTTTTGTATTCCGTAGTTAACAAAATACCTTAACAACTCTCTATAGCTTATATTGAAGATCGTGTCAAAACTAAAAATTATTTTGCAACAACTCTATTACAGTATCAACTATTCTCCGGACGTAACTAAAAGATATATAAGCAAAACAGAAAAGAAAAGAAAAAGCGTAAAGCGTAAAGCGTAAAGCGTAAAGCGTAAAAATAAACATATATTTTTAAATGCAATTTCGGTCCATTAATGAAAACACCAGTAATCAACTTATATTAGCGCTAAATGTATACAAGTATTTACACAATACCAACAAAAAAAAAAAACAAAAAAAAAACAAAAACCAAAAAAAAAACATTGTTAAAGTCGGTCTATGAAAGAAAAGAATATATATTTCAATTAAAAATCTAAATGTTATTAGACAACAATTTTGATGTCCTCTGCGTAAAACAATTAACCACAAGAAACATATTTAAACGATTTAAATGTATTTAGCGAAAAATGAAATGTGTTAAACACAGTCCAATAGATACTCTATCACAATTCAACACATCACCTCAAAGCATTGGAACGGCTACAAATACAAAATATCTAGAAGAATATGCTAAATGCAATCAGCTACAACAAGAAAACAAAAAAAAAAAAACATATATATGAACACATATAACCTATATAAAAATATTTAATAAATACATGTCGTATACTTAATACTCTTAAATGATTATTGCCACCTTCAGACACACACACACACCACCAAAAACACAATAATATTTTTCGACTTATTTAAATACAAACATACTTCCTACATGTCTACGCGTAGTTTACAAATATATATATAAATATAAATATATATCTAGTATATATAAAAAACCAGTTAAAACGCACATAAAAAACAGCGGACTACCGTTGCAACACGCCTTCCAAAAATTGAACAAACAATAGGGAAAAGCTATCTGCAGCACACCGAAGATTATATACCCTTAGTATATTTTGACCTATGGCAGCTATACAATACATTATACCGATCTCTTAGAGTTTTGGACAGTAATTGGAGAAGCTTTCTTTTGCCACGGCAGCTGATATAGTGATCCGATCACACAAAAAGTAGACTCCATAGCAAATTTCATGTACCTAGCTCAAAACCTGAGAGACAGACATACGGACATGTCTAAGTCAATGATATATATACTTTATAGAGTCGAAGATGCTTCCTCTTCAAAGTATTTCAGAGTACGAATACCCTCCGTAAGGATAAGCAGAAATATTTTAATGGACGATAGTAAAACGTTTTATAGGGTGCCTCAACAAAATAATGAAATTTCTCTCCGAGAAGTAGACTACTACAATTTTTGCTTGGAATTCATTGTAAAAAGAGGCCAAAAGAAAAGCGATTTTTCTGTTGGATTGTCCGCTTTAAAGCATTGTTCTTAGCTTTGGAAGGCAGTACAAAGATTATAAACCACCAGAAGGAAATATATATGAGGAAAATCATGTACCTAGAGCATAACTAGCAGAAGCAACAACAATTTGATATATTCTAACAATTTCGAATATAGCTTTTGTTATTGTTGCCATTACACTACAATGAATACAATATTTTTGATGCCGTACTACAATACTAGAGAGGAATACGACCAACTTCTACCAACCTACACACATATATCTACCCACCACATTCAAACAAAGATCTATTAAAACTCGTAAGAAAATGTTTAGAAAACTACTACTAAGGTGAATACACACACAGTATCCACGAAAAGAAAAAAAAAAGAAAGTTAAATAATAATTTACAAACTAATATTGAAGAAATCGCAAAGTTTAAAGTCAATTTGTATAGTTGGAATATATATATATATATATATATACGTTATATATGAATGTATGTATGAGATACAAGCAGAATTATTCAGAATGAAATATCGTTAATTGTACTACGTGGATAGCTCCTTGAACTTTACGATGGTCAAAAACAAATACTATTAACAGCAATTTAAACAATTATTATTGTTGTGGTAGTCTTAGCTTATTATTGGATTTAAATGTACTACTATATATATATATATACATATTGATGTATATATACATGCATATATGTATACAAGATCTTAACTTAAACTAATCAGATCTGTTCTGGCTTCCACTTTCCCCATACAAATTGAAAGGGCATACTTTTTGGCGCGAGTTAAAATGCAAAACCCCAAAAAGTAGGCTGCACTTTTTGAAGAGAAATTAGATGGAAAGTGGAAGCCAGAACAGGCCAGTTTTCCTACAAAGAAACAAAACAAAAATGAAATCTAAATCTAAATCTGTGCTCTGTGTATCATCCAGCAGAACAACACGAACGGGACAATCAAAATTCTACTGACGCTCTTACTTTAATGTATTGAGTTTTACAACAATAAAATGACGAATTTACGTTGTTTCTTGTCGTTGTGTTTGTTGATTTAATCTACCATTTAATCCAGCAAATAATTAGGTTTAAAATTCAGCAAACAATCAAACTGCATCATATCTCGGTTATGTTTTCTTTTCGTTCCGTTTCGTTAATGGTTTCTCCTTACTGTTCTTTTTTTTTCTGTTTTTTTTTGTGTTTTCTTTTGTTTTTGGGGACAACCAAAAATAATATCGTTATTTTTTTTCTAGTGCTTAATCTTATAAATATTAGATTAAATTAATTTTAATTAATATTTATGTAAATCACAAAATAAAAAGGGGAAAACCAAAAGCTCAAACTGGACTGAACATTTAAGAATATTATTATAATTATATTGTATTTATTATAAACAATTAATTTAAAGAACAAAAACCAAATGAAAACCAATATATGAAAGAATAAATGGGTATTTATGGTATTTATGGTATTTATGGTATTTATATATATATATATGTACGTAAATATTATATTTCCGGTTCCGGTTTTTATATGTGTGACACCTAAGAAAAATACCAAAAAAATACAAAAAAAAAAAACAAAAAAGAAAAAGAAAAACCAAAAAAAAAAAAGGCGTATCAAATCAACTCTTCCTCTTGTGATCTATTGTGATGCTATGAGAGTCCAAGCAGCACTCAAATCTTTTTATGCCTGTTAACGTTTTAAACACTCTATACTCTATACTCTATACTCTATAGTCTATACACTAGTCTATGCAATACAATTTCAATTTGGCCGAATTTTGCTTGGATAAATCGAGAAATCCTGAATACAATCATGCACAATAAATGATAAATCAGTTGAAGATGAAATGAAAATGAAAACGAAAATGAAAATGGAACAAAGCCAAATTTAAATACACTATAAATACGTTTTTTTTGTTTTTTTTTCATATACACTACTCCAAGTAATTGTGTGAAACTAAATTGAAATTCGTAAGCCCCTTATTTTAGATTTTAAATGTGCTAACTAAAACTGTTTATACTACATATAGTAACAAAAAAAAAAACAAAAAAACTAAAAAGAAACTACTTAAATTATGTGTGTAATTATCTAATAACACAAGAAAAACAAAAAAAAAAAAACCCCAAAAAAATACGTACAATGGACAAGATTATACAAGATGCAGGCAGTCTATACATCTAAGTAGGATTGAGATTGAGCTACTTTAAACGATTTAAAGATACTGAAAAATGTACGCGTACAATTTAACAATTGAATTTAAATGTTTAATAAATATGTGTGGAAACTGAATAGAATTTTAGTCTTTATTCTCTTTATTTTCCTAAAAATCACAGGATCAATCTTATCGAAGTGTGCACAATTAACAGCCTTTATGTTTTTATTCTATCTTATTTCTGTCTTTCTAAATAAATAAAGGATCACAGCTGCATCTTATTTCTTCTTCTTTTTCTTTTGGCTGACCTTTTGCGGCTCCTTCGCCATTCGACGAGCTTCAGCCATCCCTTCTTCGCGGATAGCCTCGGCCATGAGCATCTGGAAACCAAAATGAAATGTAAAAATTATTATTGTAAATGTATTATTATTATATTTTTACCTTAGCCATAAATACTGCGCTCTCGGCGTTTAATTTCTTCCGTGGCGCCCCGGTAAGCGCACTCTCCAGAAAATCGTAACACTGTCTAAAATTTGAAACTTATATTAATTAAAATACGCTTTCTGTTGAGTGTATCCCATTCTACTCGCCTCAAGTCGATGCCATTTGGCTTTGCCGTGTCTGGTTGCGGCTCATTACACACTTGAGCATTGATAACAGCTCCTGGCAGCTCGAGTTGGCAGAGATTCGGCAATTCCGCAATTTTCTCCTCTTCCAGCCACTGACTAATGTTGCTGACGTCGACGAAACCGCATCCATTTAGAGCGTCGGAGAGTCGTTCCGCATCCTCAAGGTCGTGCATCAAAAAATCTGTAAATGTAATTCAACTTAATGGGAAAGAAAGCAAGAGAGCTAAGCCGAACACCTAAATACCCTCGAATAACAATGCCGCAGTAGTTCAAGTTTGATTGAAATACTTGTATCAACAAAAGGAAATTACACTTTTTGCATATTGTTTCGTTAGTTCGATTTTTTTGCATGACTCGGCATATTTTCAGAATAAAGCTAAATATGCCCAGTTTTAATATGTTACAAATATCTTTAGGAAATCATAATACCCTTTCTTGGCACAGGGTGTGCTTACCAACGATAGGCTCCTGTGGCTCCTGCAGCGCCTGCGGATATGCGGCTGCCGGTGTCTTCACATTGTCTTTGTCCTTTGCACGTTCAAACGCTTCGTACTTTTCAAACAATTTTGCAATTACGGCAGCTTTTTTTTCAACTAAATTAACCTCATTTCTAACTTTTTTTGGAGGCTCCATTGCTTCAAATGAAATTGATATATTTCAGTTGTTGAATGGCGAACGGCTGCTGAGTTTGTGGGGCTGTCCACTTGTTACATGTTGCAACCCTGTTTGTGCAATTTCACAAATAAGCAAGCCTGATGGCAATTCTGACATTGAACACTATGCAGCAAGGCAAATAATGTAAAATGTAAAATGTATATGTAAATTATTTCTATTCATAATAAATAATTTAAAAATGTTTATTTTCTTAGCTGTACAATTACATACATAACTATGGACAAATATTTCACTATGAGCAATTTTTTATTCTGTATAAAAATTAATTATTTTTATTTATATATATATACAAAATAATTTTGCTTATAACACTAGCTGACAAGCACATTTCATTATTATTTATATATTTATAAAACAATTATAAATTGAAAGTAAAATTCACACTCCACACAAGAAAACAAAGACAGTCTAGCTGCTTGCTGTGACTAATAAAAACCACACACGACTTGAATAGTGTGTTGAGTAGTGTAATGGACCTGCTGCTGGCAGTGTTAGAATACGAGCGAGAGTGAACGGACGCGCTAGCCGCACTGCCAGCTGCCAGCAGAGCATTTATTATATTATAAACTCCTTTTGTTTCAAAAGAAATATTTAATAAGAAAGCAATAATAATTGTTAGTTTAATTAAGTTTAAAAAGTGCAATATTTTAATATTTGTATATAATTTGCTTTTGAAAAAATAAGGAGCACAAATTGCGTCGCTTTAAGCTTTAACTGAGCGAACAAACACAAAGGAAACAGAAGAAAAAAAAAACAGCACCCATTGAAATCAGCTGCAGTGAGTCACCCATTGCCAGGGCCGCTGAAAAATCACTGCCTGTTGCATTGCTTCCGCATTGTTTTTGCTTTTGTTTTTGTTTCTTTCTTTCGACGCGTCGTATTAATCGTCCTTCGATACAAGGCGAGCGAGATGGAGCGAGAGCTGGGAATGCAGCCAAAACATCGCGAACACATCGAAAAAAACATCGAAAAGCTCATAAGCTGCACGAATTACAATGCACTAGTTAAAATCACAGTGGATCGGGGTCTGCTCTCTCCCGATATGCGTGAGAATATTGAGAGACTTTCCAGTCCACTGTTCAATATGTACAATTCGAACGAGGAGGCACAGTACCAACGTCACAAGGAGTATTTTTTAAAGATTACAAAACGTGGTCCCACTGCCTATGAGCAACTGAAGGTTATTCTGGCAGATTTGGGCTACGAGGAAGCGTTTAGAATACTCTGCGAGGTCGCACCCAATAGTTGTTTACCCTTTCATTCGCTAAATCCAAGGAACACTGCGAATGGTTCAAGTAATAGTCACAAATCCGCAGATATCGTAGATAATTGTCTTGGCGATTCATCCGAAGATGGTGCCAGTGTCAGAGTGGTGAGTAAGCTGTATATACGCTTCTTTATTTGCTGTTTTGCATACGATATTAGATTAGATCATTAAAACAGGACCTTTACACCTTTTTTTTAGTCATTCTAGATGGGCATGCCCGAATATATCCGTATATTCTTCAATGTAAATCGGAAGTCCGGGTGCGAACCGGCGAATCAGCGTAGAAAAAAAACTAGTTTCAGATCAGTTTCTGATGGTCTTTTCTTACTAGTTTTTATTAAACTTATTTTATATTTATATTATGGAGACTTAGAAGAAAACAAATTAGAGAATAAGTTTTAATTTTAAGAATTAAAATTTGATTAAAGTCATTTATAATATTTTTATATATGTATTCTTTCTTTACAGAACAAGCATAACGATGCAGGCGGACCTCTGACGCCTTATACTGAGCCAGTGTTTGGCCAGAAACGTGTGGTAATCAAATCGGATCGTTTTTATACTGACGAAGTTTTAGGGACATATCCCATGACGTCGCAGCATAATCGTGGAGTGCTGCTGTTGGTGAATATTATTGATTTTCGGAATCCGGAGATAAGGCGGAACGGTGCTGAGGTCGATGGAGAATCGCTGATACATATATTTCGTGAAATTGGCTTTACGATATTTTCGTATCAAAATCTGGATCAATCGCAGTTCTATAAAAAATTACATGAACTGATCGAATCGCATTATGTGCGGGATACGGAAAGCTTTGTTATGGTCTTAATGACACATGGAGAACGGGTCAGCGAAGTGGATAAAGTGCAGTTCAGTGATGGATCTTTCGATAATGTCAAGTCAATTATAGATCAGTTTCGTCCGGATATATGTCCGTATTTAATTGGTAAACCCAAGGTGTTGATATTTCCATTTTGCCGTGGCGACAAACCCGATCAGGGGATTCGTGTGCAAGACATATTGCCACAAATCCAAACCGATGGTACGCGAACTGTTAGCATCCCAACTTTATCCGATATAATGGTATGCTATGCCAGCACGCCCGGCCATGAAACGCATCGGGATAAGGATGAGGGCAGCTGGTATATACGTAAATTCTGCGATATGATGGCTGACCATGCGCATAATAGATCGCTGGAGGATATTCTAAAGAAGACCCAAGCAATGGTCGGTAATATGCGTACAGGAAGAGGACATTTGCAGACGGGCTCCTATGAAAATCTCGGCTTCAATAAAACACTCTTCTTCCATCCTGGATTCTTCCTTGCCGCAACAGAGCAACATTCCCACTCCCAACCCGACTGATTTGCATTTATACTTGTCCTGTCTACCTAGAATAAGTATAAGGCCTGTTTCGGTAGAAGAAAATTAATTATATTTAAGATCTTTTAGTCCAGAGTAAAGTATGCCATAAATAGAAATTCGGAGCATGCCAATATATCTACATATCTAAAACTGTTATTGTGCAAATGTTTGTATATTAATTGTGCTTGTTCATTCATGTCTATCAATTTGAAATACTCATGTATTATTCTATTTTTTAAACATACAAACTATATTTTTGTAAAACAAACATTTTTATAAGTATTTACAGTGAACGAACAACTCTGTGTAATTCTCTATTGGAGAACTTTTCAGTAATTAAACAAAAAAAAAGACAGCATTTAAAAAAAGAAAATGATTGCCCAAATTAGCGATAGATTTCATTTTTATACAAATCTTTACATTATATAAATTAATAAAAGTTTATAGAAAAATTAAATACAATTTGGATTTTCCGTGTGAGATGAAAAACTACACCAGGGGACAAAATTAGGACTTAAACAAAAGCCAGCCACTCAGGGCTAAAATCAGAGACAAAACGAAGACTGAAAGCATGGTCAAATCCAAGCTGCAAATTACCTCCAGTCCAAGCCCATTCCCGATACAAAAACCTTTCTGTCTTTGGTTGGTTTTCTGCACTTAATTTTTTTTTGGTTATAGATAGTTTATTGATGTTAATGCGGGCGATTTAATTAGAACTGCCCCTTGAAATCAAGTACATCTAATTAAGAAGCGTTTACTGTATACAATTTGATACAGTTATACATAAAAATATATAATATCTACAGTTAGTTTAGCCAGCTAAGATCCTTAATTATCTTCTCTACTCGTCAAATTCATCGAGGTCTTCTAAGTGGGATAGCTGTAGCTTTCCAGCGGCTCGATTTTGGTTTTTTTCCGGCTTCTTTTTTGATTTCTTGGCTGATTTTTGGCCAATAATATACTCGGGCATCACTAGCTTAGAGCCGCGCATTTGGGGCTTATCCAGTTCAACGTCCTGCACTTCATTTTGCTTGAGCTGCTTGAGATTTCGTTGTAATTTACTCTTCTTTTTAAACTCAATTTTTCCGGAGCTCATCTCCTCTTCGTCGTCGTCTTCTGTTCCTGCGCGTTCACGCTGTGACTCGATTTCTTTGAGAAATGATAAAGCTGCAGCCGAATTGGTCTGATCGGATATATCCACATCGGATAAAGAATATTTCTTCCACTTGTGTGGATTTACTTGATAATCGGGTGTCTTGCGCGGCTTCAGGCAGCGTCCAATGGGCAGCTCTGGTTTCTTGAAAATGCTCTCCTTGCCCCGCAGGCGTCGCAGCTTCTCATCCGCTACCTCAATGCCAGCGTCAATGCTCCGTCCATGGCGATAGTGCATCAACTGGCATCCCTGTCCATTTCCTGGGTTACTGCCTTGCTTATTTTGCCGTTCGAGCGCACTGACGGTGTACAGCTTGGATTTAGTTTGGTCCAACGCTGTGCCCTTTAGTTCTTTGCTAGCATCGTCGAGGCATGCAAAAAGAGCATCGCGTTTTTGACTAAATTCTTGCATTTTATTTTGTTTTGTTAGTAATTTTAAATCAGTGCTGCCAACTTAGTTGGACTACACAGCTGTTATAATTCCTGAGCTTGTCAACACTGTTTGCGCGATACAACGCTGCCTACTCGTTTAGCAGGGCACAGCTGCTTGTGTGACGTTTTCAAACACTGTTAGTGCCGGTGTGTGCAGTCTAGTGACGGAAAAGTGAGCGTGCTCTGCAAAAACTAATTAAATTGCTATTGGAACAAGGTGCATAGAGATAAAAGTGTATTAATATAACTATTTAAGAATGTGTGCACTGCTGCAATCGCGGAAGAAAGCATGAAGACTGTAAAAATTAAAACTAACCCAACACCTAGGTCTGCCCATGTGCGCTGCGGGCAGCAGCAGAGTTTGGCCATTTTTTTTTTTTCTTATAAGTTAAAGTACTCAAATTTTAAACAGCTCTTTGTGGAAGAACACTAAAAAGCTGTATTTTATTATTAACATACAAAGTTGCGTTAAATTTTTGGTATTTTAATTGTTAGACCCGGAGTAGTGTTGGGTAGACAATGTGAATGCAACCCTGTGTTTTTAGTGCTGTTAAACAGTAGGCACTGACAGCTGGTCTTGACAGCTGTTTTGTATTTAGGAAGCGAGCATTTCATCAAAACTGAAAGGGGAAACGTGAACTTAGCTCAGTTTTCGCTCGATTTATCAAATTTTTTTTTCACCACTTTTTTTGGCGATTGAATGTGCGCAAAATATTTTCATTTATAAACTGTGATTAACTGTGATATTAAGAATGACCTTGCATACTGCTCTGGCATTCATTTTCACAATATTGGCTTCCGTTAGTATTGTAGCTGCCATTATATTGTTGGGTAAGCTGAGTAATAGTGGGAGAAGCAGTAACAGCTGCAGCTGGGGACAGTCAGCTAATTTGTACGGCTTTTAACTGATATTTCTTATCTATATTTGCAGGCTGGTTTCTAATTTGGAAGGCTTTCCTATCGAAATTTCGCTTGGTTCGCGAATTATTGGGTCAGGAAGATCAAGAGGAACAGCAGCTAATTGTTGGGGAGCAGAATCAAAACGCTCGAGCACGCAAGCCGCGACGTGATTAAAATAAAACGAACGTTACACAACACTGAGACTTGCACTACACAAAATTTCATTTTACACTAAACTACACAAAAAGACAAGATGAATATACGTTGCGCCAAGCCTCAAGACCTGATGACCATGCAACACTGCAATTTGTTGTGCTTGCCGGAAAATTATCAAATGAAATATTACTTTTATCATGGCTTAACCTGGCCCCAGCTCAGCTATGTTGCCGAGGATGATAAGGGCGGCATAGTTGGCTATGTTCTGGCCAAAATGGAAGAGCCCGAACCTGGTGAGGAGAGCAAACATGGACATATTACTTCTCTGGCTGTCAAGCGTTCCTATCGTCGCTTGGGTCTTGCCCAAAAACTGATGAATCAGGCTTCCCAAGCAATGGTCGAATGTTTCAACGCCCAATACGTATCGCTTCATGTGCGCAAAAGCAATCGTGCTGCCCTCAACCTATATACAAATTCCTTGAAATTCAAGATCATCGAAGTGGAACCGAAGTACTATGCTGATGGCGAGGATGCCTATGCCATGCGTCGTGATCTTCGTGAATTTGCCGACGATGATAAGCCGAAAACCAACGATGAATACATAACTAATGATAATAAGCACACACACCGAGGCGGCGCTGGCGCACACAATCACAGCGGTATTGATGGTCATTGCTGCTAAAAATTAACAAAAACATAATTACTAAAGAGCAAAACAAAAAGGAAACCTTGAAAAAAAAAAGAATTACAAAAAAGAAAAAAGGAAGCAGAATTAAGCTAGTTTTGCATTTTTATGCGTTTAGGTTTTGTATTTATGTAATTAACACATAACAGAGTTATATTAAACGGAAATGACAACTAAACAACAAAAAATTCTGGTATTTCTTTAAATATATAATTATAATTTAATATTTTAATAATGATGAAGACATTCCTAAAAGAGAATCTCAACTTAAATTATATTTTTATGTTGAACTTTACTTAAAATGGAGAACATTTTCTTTTGCTTTTTTTTTAGAAATTTCCCGAGCAGCATAAATTTGAGTACTAAAAAAGCTGCCAAAATTAGCTATAAACGGTTGACTTCTACGCTAAAAGCTTGAGTCATCCTAACTACAGCCACAAAGTTATAGCTGGCAAAAAGCTTACAACTTCCAGTTTCCAGCTTCCAGTGTGCCATACAATGGAAGCCCAAAGAATATCCCTTTATTTTGGTACTTCAGCAAGCAGTGCAGGCAACGGCGCAGGTGCAGAGTTGTATGGCCGCAACAGCTGTTCGTTGAGATTGGCACGTGCATCAATTGGCGCCAAAGCGTAACTGAGCGTAATTGAGCAAAAGTCCTTGCCTGAGAGAGAGAATAGTGGCCCGCAATCACAGCTGTGTGTTGTCACGACTTAAAAACTGATGCTGCTGCCGCTGCTGCTACTTGTGCTGTCGCTGCCGCTGCCGTCAGTTCGTGAGGCGCTGGCTAAGCAGTAACGTCACGCTCACGGGTAAATCATTGCGTGCGGCAAAACTATAGCCAAACAAATATATATTTTTTTTGTCTGATATTGAACCAATATTTGGAACGTGCAAAGCGATAAGAAAAGCCGACAAATTGATTTTTTTTTTCGTTTTATTAAAAGTAAAGTGTCCCAATAATTAATATTCAATTAAAAGCAATTAACAACAACATTTGAGCGCGCGTAAACATGCCAACAAATAGCGGTATTTAACGCGAAGCAAAGCAACGTAAAGCGTACAGTTCATTTGGCTGAGAACGTGCTTAAAACAGCGTAAATAACGGCGCCAAAAAGCAGCTGTTATTGTTATTATTGTTGAACTAACCGGGTCAAAAGTTCGCTAAGCCGCATGCTGCAGCCCGTCCTGATCCCCCTTCCGGCAACTGCCTAATTTCGCCGCATACACTAACTAACGGTAGTACTGCTAATACGTGAGCCCGTTTCCCCCGGCTCACTCTCTGTCGCAAGTGTGTGTGCGAGTGTATGTAAGTGTGCCCAGACAAAAGCGTTGGACAAGTGTGCCCAAATAGCCTACGGATATAGGCACACAGACTCACACACACACACAGACACACACGCATACATATATGCAGAAGTGTAAGTGTAAGTGTAAATAGACAAACTAGGCCAATTCGCGCGAAAGAGCAAGACAAAAAACACAAAAAAACAAAAAAAAATAAAAAGAAAAGAGAAGAAAAGAAAAGAGGAGCGAAATAAAAAAACATAAAGCAAAGTGCAGCGAAAAAGAAAAATATAACTAAAAAAGTTCTGGCACATTTGTCAATGACTGAGGCCAACGACTCGCGTGACTGCGTTCCGTTACAACAACTACAGCAACAACAACAACAACAACAGGGAGAAGAAGAGAAGCAACACTAACAATAACAATAACTGTATCTGCCGCCCACTAACAGCCGCGCCCCCGCCGCACCTGACACATGTAGGTAAGTTAGAGCCAAGAAGATACCGCCGCTTCACTTCAAAGCGAGTGTAATGACATTTGTCAACGACATAAAGCCAAAACTCTCTCTCTGCTCCTTCCCGTATTATCCAACTACTCCTGCCGCTTATTCCGCTCTTCCCTTATTATTATCATTATTATTACTCGTATCATCATTATGATCTTTGTCACTGTCAAACGGCTCTTTGCGTCTCGTCTCGTCTCATCTCGTCTCCGGTCTGTCGCCTGTCAGCAACAGTCAGAGCTTCCTTATTATTTTCTCTTTTTTGTTGATACACTACTCGAATACCCTTTGAAAAATGCCCTGAAAGTGTATGCCATTCCGTTTGAGATCTATGGGAATTCTTTGTGGAATTTGGTTTCTTCTAATTGTCAAATAATTCCAATTGGTTTTCTTAATATAAAAGAAATATATTATATTTATTTGAGAGAAGGAACTTAATTTGAGAGCAGGATTAAGCTTTCAGTTGTCGCAGGGATTAAGCCAAATTGTGAGAGGGAAAAGAATTATACAATCTTTTGGCAAGTGTTCTAAGCACTAAAAATATTTTTTATATATATATTCTTGAGTAGTTAGAGCAATCTCGCCGATTTGGCCGTGCCCGTCGGTCAAACAACTATCATGCAAGAGAGAGCTAGAAACTTCAAATATTATATGAAATTTCCTATATATCATTCGATATTTACTGAAAATAATCAGGATAAAATACTGAAATTTGGTATACGGCTAAATAAATGCAACATTGAACAGGATAGCAAGTTGCATAGCAATCGCATAATAAATAAAGAAATTAGACGTTATTTAGGCCAGAAGTAATTGTTAGGGTATTCCCCGTTGCGCAGCATCTCTGCTGGGGCACTCTTACTTGTTAAGCAAACATTTGCTAGGATCTACTACCGCTGCTGCTGCGCTGCTACTGCGCTGCTGCTGCTGTTGCTGTTGCTTCCTTTTTTGAGTTTTCGAGTGTGTTTACTACTTTTGGCTGGCAGTTGGTAGTACGCGTAGCGGCAGTAGTGGTAGTAGAACGCGTCGTAAGCGGGGAGAAGTACGTGTTGGCTCAGAAAATGTCAACAGCTTTTGGCTGGCAGCGGCGGAGATTCCTTTCACATGTCTCCTGTGTTGTTGTTGTTGTTTGTGTCAAGTTGATGAAATTTAGAGGGTTGCCTAAGCGTCGGCGGTGACGGCCAACTGAACTGTCAAAACTCTTCTTCTATTCTCTGACTGGCCACGCGATTTCCGTTTCCGTTGCAGGAAATGATTGATGCCCCCTACCGCTACGCGCACCACTAATTAAAGTTATTTAGCTTTAGTTGCAGCCAGCGTTGCCGCCATTGTCGCCAAAGTTGTCGTCGTCGGAGTCGCCGTCGTCGTCCTGTCGCAGCAATTTTTCATTTCAAACTGTGTCCACGATCTCCGTCTCCATCTCAGTCGCAGGCTCTGTCTCTGTGTCGGGTCTCCGTGTCCGTCTCCGTCTCCGTCTCGCTTTGAGTGTTTATGGCTTCAATTCAATTAAACAACTGGGTCAGCTGCGGTCACATTGGCAACCGGGCAACCGGGGTGGGGGAAGGGATGGGGATAGGGATACGGCGTAGGGCTTTTAGTATCCCAGTAATTCCTAGTTCCTTGCAACTTGCAGCGTAATTAATTTTTAGCATAGGCCGGCCAAGAGAGAATGCAATCCTCAAATGGGGCTTAAAAAACTCATTCAACTCCCACACTCGCTCTCTCCCTCTCCCTCTCTCTCTGCCTCCCTGTCTCCCTGTCTCCCTCTCCCTCTTTGTGTGCAAATTGAATATTTGAAATGCGCGAAACTGGAATAAAATTGATGAAATGCCAAAGCAGCAGCAGCGCAACAAAGGCAAAAATATGCAGCTTAATGGAAATGTGATTTTCATATATAGCGGGAAAAGGCTAAATGAAGACAGAGCAGTCCACGAGAATAGCAGAGCAGTCGTAGAAAATGCTTTAAAGGATTAACTTCTATTGAATTTGGGGTAAGGCAGTGAATAGGTAGGGTACTTAAAGTCGGTATAAAACAAAATAAATGACAGCTAGAGAATATATGCTCAATAGAAAAGGTGATTTTACAAGTGAATCGCCATTGAAATAATATTCGAAATAAAAGCAACACCACAAAAGGCAAATAAAAGGAAAGCAGACCTAAAAAAATATAGCTGCTCTCCAAGCATATGACGATATATGAATATATATGATGATATATGTATATATATGTGTATATATGTATATATATGTATTTCCTAGAATTTATACTCCTACAGACTGTAAGTTTATCTTGGCATTTACTAAGCTACCCTACAGGACAGACGCCTCCTGCTCTGCCTGCTGCTACGCCTCCATTGAAATCCGCATCCAAAAGCAACAGAGCAAAGAAAATTGCTGATCCCACACTATTATTATTATTATTATTATTATTTTATTATTTTATTATTATTTGTTTACGCAAGTCTATTCATTTATGAATTTCGAATTTCCGCATGTTTTGCTGTACGACTGTCTGTCTGTCTGTCTGTCGCCTGTGGCTAAAAAACATGAAATGTCCATTAAAGATGATATTTTTATTGTAACTGTTGGCTGTTGTATGGGAGGCGATTAGTTTTTTGGCATCTGGCAGCAAATAAGGAGCAGGAAAGAAGCGAGAGAAGAAAGAAAATGCCTATTCATTAAAAGGAGAAGGAAAGGAGAGCAGGAAAGTTTTCTATAAGTTATAAGCAACATAATTTTGCAGTAATAAATGGGAGTTTAGAGGTATAAAAAGTATTTATCTCTCATCGATTTAAATGTCAGCCAGAATTTGTCCTGCGGGACTCACAAGTGTGAAACTTTGTGTGTGCTGAGAAAACTTTTTGGCCCCCAAAACATACAAACATACAGCTAAAGTTGATCAATGAAATTAAAAAGATTTATGATTTCGAGTTCTGCAAGTTTTTTCCAAAATGAATAAATCCAAAAAAAAAAAAACAGGAAAAAACAGGAAAAAAAGAATATCCCCAAAACACATACAAACAATCAACGCCGTCGCTTTGGGAGCGAAAGTTTTCAAGTGTCATCCCCATTATTTTGAATTGCAGTCATTTGGGTTAATGCCCAGACCGAACCTGGGTCTCTCTCGCTCTCGCTCGCTCTCTCTCTCTCCGTCAGTGGACAGCCCATTGAATTTGGCCAATAAAAAGGGCAAGCAAAATAAAAATAAAAGTAAAAACTTATAATAATCAGCAAACAAAAGCGCGTTACTTTCTATTAAAATCGAAAAGAGGTTCAGCTGGGCTTCGGCTTCACTTCAAATTTGGGTTCGAAAATGAGCACCAAAAAAAAGTCAAGTAAAATACAAATTATGTTAATTTAAAGTGAAGGTTCACCCCAATAAGCAAAGAGATGAAAAAAACAAATAAAATTGGCACTAAGCGTGTGTGCTCAACAGGCAGTTACCCTGTACTCTGCTACAGTTCTTGCCACTGCAATAAGTATAGTCTACTTTTTGGGAGCTCTTCTGTATAAGAGACTTATTCAATTCGTTCCAAAATGTTTAGCAACAGAATGCAGCAGAACTTCTACTAGTTTTTGGTTGGAGTAGGCTTCCTAGCACCAGCCCTATATACCCTTTTCCATCGTTTGGGTATAGAGTATTTGAAAAAAACGCCTAAAATGTTTAAACGCATTCAACGCAATGCACACAGAGTCGACAAGGGGCGCCACACACACACACACACCACACACACAACACAGGGAGTAACAAAAGACGTTCTGGTTTCTGGGCTCAACAAAGGCGCGCTTTTCTCCGACGCAAGTTAACCGAATTTTCAAATAGTCTGGACAGCTCTCCCGATCCCAATTCCTCTCTAGCAGCTCTGGACCCGCTGTTTCCGGTTGCTTTGTGGCTGTGACTTACGGTTTGTTTGAACAAAGCCTCGCTGGGTTCAAGTGGCCAACTCGAGAAATGGAGAACTCGAGGGGCTTTTCATTTTTCTTTCATTCTTTTGGTTTTTTTCTTTTGCTTTTTTTTTTGGCAGCGGAACAATGGGTAGCCCCGGGTTTTCTTCTTGGTTCTTTGGCACAATTAAGGCTTAGGCACGCTAATTTTTGATGCTGTGTCAATGCAGCTGGCCACGCCCATAAATAACGCCATGAATTTGTTTGCATTTGTCTTTTCACCAAGAATTAAATATGAGCCAAGAAAAAGACGCCCAATTGTTGTAAGAAAAGGAGAAAAGAAAAGGTGTTGCCGAGGTCGCGTGGGTCAAAAAACTGCTGCTGCCAGATGTTTCTTTAATAGACCCTCTCTACACACACACACACACGCACACTGAGACACACTGAGGCACGCAGACACACACACTGATACACACACTTATAGCCGAGTCAAAAGTGTGACAAAAAATGGGTGCAAAAAATAAACAAGTCGCTTGTCGGTTGTCGGTTGCTGAGCGCTAAACAAGCAACGCTTTGCTTATCGCTGCCGTTACAGTTACCGTTATCCATAGCGATACACTGCCAGAAATTAGAGATAAGACAGAATGTGGGTTAAAAAGCGGAAACAGATTCAAATTTGAATTAAAAACCTGGCAGAACTATTGATAACTTAACTCTAGCAGCAGAGCTTTCAACAGCAAACGCTAAAAAGTATAGCCTACTTATTAGCGCAGAATTAAACTAAGAATCTTAACTATGTTTCCTTCCTCATTGAATCCAAAGTGAAAGCCGAAACAGAGCCAAATACAAAGACAAATAATCAGAGAAGCTTTTATAAAATGGCTTCAATTACTCCTTTTATTCATTCACATTTGCTATTGATGAAATTAATAGCTTTTTTTATATTACCATTTCGAAGAGGTTGGCACTGAATTGTGAAGCGAAATAATTGAAAGAAATTTCTTAAAGTGTAGCTGAGCCTAGGCCTGTGGGCACTGCATATGGTGGGCCATCCATATGACCCGCATATCATCAACGGGCTGCCGTTTGCCTTTTGGCAGCGCCCTCAAGCAACAACAACAACAAAAACAGCAGAGAGAAACGCGCGTTGGCAAATTTAAACAACGTAAATGGAAATGGCGTTGAAGAAGAAAAACCAAGAAAAAAAAGGAGGTAAAAGAAAAGGAATGTCACGCATACGACGCGTTGAACCTTTTACTTTTTTTTTTGCTCAGCCTTTTTTTCTGGGTTGTGTGTGTGTGTGTTTTTTTTTTTATTGGGAAGGCAAAGCGAGCGAATCAACGAAGCGACCCAAGCAACCGCTTTACCATTTCCTTCGCCTGCAAACTATTTGCGGCCTCCCCCTGATGCCTGATGCTGTCAAAGGCAATCCGCGCCAGGCAGCCAAATCAAATGCCCAATTTGCGATATTGCGCATACGCCGCGTGTGTTGCGCATAGCAAAAGAATAAAAAAAAAATGGAAAGAAGGAGAAAATTGAAAGTTTTTTGAGCAAATTGTGCGATAGTTTTCCATTTTTCTTCTTTTTTTCCTTTGCATTTTATAAAGTAATTGCGTATAAATGAAACGACTCGTTCAAAACGAGGCGATGCCTCAATTTCGCCAGCTTCGCGGCTTTGCGCTGGTTTTTGCGGCACGTTTCGGTCGCTGGGACAGTGCCACGCCCACAGGCAGGTAAACAATTTCAATTAGGCGCCGCTGGAAACAACATTTGCTGCGTGTTATAGCAGTTAATTAAAATTTAGTTTTCATTTACGGTTTTCTGGCTAAAAAGCTTTTTATTTTCCCTAAGCAAATATAGAGCCAGGCATGTGGATTATTTGCGTGTACCGGAGTGTAGTTATGTGTGTGGCATGCGGCGCTGTTCTACCAACTATTGACGTCTATTTGATTATGGTTAAATATTGGCCAAAATGCAGCAACCAATGTGCATTAGTGTGTGTTTGGGTGGGCGTGTGTGTGGGTGTGTGTGATGTTGGCCTGGCCAAAATGTTTTCATTAATTAAAAGAAGGCGCTGTCATCCCCAAGGGGCAGCCAACACAGGCAGAAGCCACATGGACCAAAGTCAAATGTCAACAGGACCGCAATTATGGTTTATACTTATACCATACAAATATATATATAATATATATATATATATATATTATATGTGGGTATTTTTATACTCTATACCCATTGAGAATCTGTCTATAAAGAGGGTATAATAAAAGATGGGCATGGCATACAATTAATGCATTTTTAAGTAGCATCAACAGTCCAATCGATCTGTGTAAACTAGTGCTGCATTATCGACACAATTATCGATAATATCGATTGTATTTTTCTTCACCTCCAGTCATAATATATATAGAAATATATATGTATATAGCATATAGTAAATTTGTACTCTTAAGGAGCAGTTTTATTGAACTATTTAAGCTACAGCTGCCTTTTCGACACAGTTATCGATAATATCGATTGTTTTTAGCATTTACAGACAACGCTAAATGAAATTAGGTTTGAAAAAAGCTTAGCGAAGCTCTTGACTATTTTTTAAGCAGGACAATTTACGAGCTTATTACAGCGTATCAGCTAGTCGGGCACACTTGACCGAAGTGCTCTTGCTTCATTTTTTGTTATTACTTTTTTATGCTGTTGTTGTTGTATAATTTTTGCTCTTTTGTGCGCTTTATGCTAATGTTGGTTGCTGCTTCTGCTGGCTGTTGACTGCTCGCTGCTGGCTGCTGGCTGTTGGCTGTTGGCTGTTGGCTGCTGCTGCGACTGGTGCCATAAAATGTGCTAATACACAGGAAAAGCGAAGGCGCATTTGTAACTTTGCATTTAAAAAAGCATTATGTTAAAATGTGCCTACGGTCATAGCCAGGAACAGGAGCCGGGCACAAGGAGCAGGGAGCAGGGAGCAGGGTGTAGGGAACAGGATGAGAAGCAGGAAAAAGTGTCAGGATGAGAGAGTACGAGGACCATAGACGCCACGATGCGCAATTAGATTTCCGCTAAAGCGGATTTCGTGATATCGCGTGACTTGGCGGCCCACAATTCAGCAGCAGCAGCAGTAGCGGCAGCGTTGGATTATATTTAAAAATCAGAGCGCAAAATTGTACAAAATGACAACGGCAGGCAGGAGCTACAGCTACAGCTACAGCTACAACCAGAGCTGGAAGCAGGAGCAGGAGCATCAGCAGTGGGTGGTAGGGGAGGGGGGGGAGTGCGGAGCGAGGACATTCATAGAGTTGGTAGTGAAAAGCGTCAGGGAAGCGTAAAATGAAAACAAGTTGCTGGGCGCGCATATAGGGCGACGAGGCTAAAACCAGAATGGCAACAACAATTACAGCAACAGCGACAATAGGAAATGACGACATGAATAACAAGAGCAGCAACAGCAACAGCGACAGCAACAGCAGCAGCAGCAGCTGGGGTAGAAGTAACAGTAGCAGCAATACACTTAACAAAAAAATAGGTTCCAGAATAAAAATGAATTGAGTATATGAAATGGAACAAAGTAGATTAAAGCAGGTAGAAAATCTGAAAGCAGTTAAAGAAGTTGAGGCTGAAAAGAAAACCTCTACAGCCATACAAAGTGTCCTTTTTTGATGCCCTACAAACATTTTTCAATACTTTGCCAATTGCTGGATGAACATTTTCTTAGGTAGGCTGTGGGGGAAACCCAAAAATGTTGCTTGAAAGATACTCCATAATCTATATATATAACCCCGTTCCTGTCTGATTTGGATATAGAAGTGAAATCAGCTTTTATGAGTTAAGAATCTTAAGAATTCTTGAATGCTCTAATAAGTATGCTATAAATATTTTAATTGACTTGGCTTGGAGAAGGAAAACTGCCCTGATATAGATCTGATTGATAATAAACATTTAATCGATTGTTTTTCGCCAAGTGTAACAACATAAGCAGCAACTAGGAGAGCCACATCGAATGATAACAGACGCAAATATCAAGGATATTAAAAATGTCAAGCTGGGTGCAAATGCTTGAAGAGTGTTGAATGGTGGAGAACTTGTGTGTATTGTGTGTATTGTGTATAGTAGGCGCTTTTGTCTTAGTTGTGGGCGTGGCAGCGCCTTGTTGATGCGAGAGATAGCATCGACAAGGGTTCCGTTGTGGCAAGTAAGCAACACTTTGCCTTCACAATACCCGAAGCCCCAGTCGTCAAGTCAAGTCAAGTCAAGCCAAACAAAAACAAATGCCGTTGCTGGTGAGAGCCATAGAAGAAGCAAAGGAGAAGCTGTCGATGTAGGCGTACAATGAGCGTGAATTAATGGGTAGATTTTAGATGTATCTCAAAATAAGTAGATTCACCCTATGCGAAACAACAACAACAGCAACAGCAACAACAAAAGGGACTCTGGGTCGCCTTTAAATGGGTCAAGCGACTCTCCTTGAAGACCGCTTTGAGTATGCATAAAGTATGCCTAATCTGGTTTTTGGCTGATTAATCTGATATACGGCATATATAGGCAGGCAGGCGTAGAGGCGGGCAGACGGACAGACGGAAAGGCAGGAAGTGAGGCAAGCTTATTTAATTATTCCCATTGACTTAATTATACCTATATCAGCAACAATTAGAGCATTGTAGCAATTAAACAAAGATGTTGAGAACTTTGATAGTATTTTATTATCTGGTATCTGAATTGTGTCTATTAGCATATATATATATATATATATTTGTATATATAATATTATGAATTCCAAATAGGGTTAAATATTGCCCTTTACAGGGTATTATTGCTTTGTTACGATTGAAAGAGGCAACTCCGAACGAAGCAGAAGACTCGATAGAGCCATTCCCGTCTGTCTGTCCGTTTCGAAGCCAAGTAGTCTCTCGGTTTTTGAGCTAGGTTCATGAATTTCTGAATGAGGCCTTCTCCCTGATCGAACTACAGTATCTTTTAGCTGCAATCCGCCATTTGTTTTCCCTTTAATGGCTGTAAAATCCTTTGGAATTGCCTCTAGGACTCTTATACACTTGCCGAGTGTATTATGACTTTAAATCGGCTGCTTAAATAGCTTTAATTGGCCTTAAATTAGTTAGCCGCTGCAGCTGGTACAATGGTTAACTGAAATACGCCGGAATTTAAGGTGGAAAATTGTGGCAACAGTGGCGAAAACTCAGGGAAAAGCGGCTGGTGGAAAGCATCTGCGGGTGCAGTCGCCAATTTTGTGGCAGTTGCTTCGGTTCAGCGGGTCAAATGTCAACGTATGCGAGGCAGGCGCCTTAATTTATGCAGCCAGCCCTGGCCAGCTATGTGGCTCTCTCTCTGTCTGTCTCTCTGTCTGTCCGTCTGTCTGTGTGTGTAGTGGTATAAATAACCCGTTTCGTGGCTGTCTTTTGATGTCACTTGCCTGTAGGAATATTATTTAATTTTTTCGTGTTTTTTTTTTCGGAAATTGCCATTGGCAAAAAGTTTGTAACTGCATTTTATTAGCACAAATTTCATTTGCATTTTATTTGCGCTCTCGTTACCCAAAAAGTTGACACACTCAACTGTAATAAATTGACATTACATACGCATCCGTCTGTCTGTCTCTCTGTCCGTCCGTCCGTCCGTCCGTCCGCCATAAAAAATAAACACCTAAAACTAAAGTCAAACAACAGACGCGCCCCGAAAAACACACACAAAACAGAAATTAATGCAATTTCAGTGGATGTTCTCACATACTCTTACAGCGGGTATTATCCTTTTGCCACAAAAAAAAAATAAATATATATTGAATTTAGAGTAGCTGCCTAGCTAAAGGACTTTCAATTCTATAGGAGATCTGCTTAAAAACGAAGCTTTTCTATGAGAAAACTTCTTTGCCTTTGCCTAAAAACTTTTGTCTGAAAAAAGTAGCTTGTCTTTAAATTAATTATTTTAATATGCTAAACAAATATTACAATAATATTTATTTCAATTTTTCATGGTATTTATTAGTTATATTTTAAATAAATTCTTTTAAATAATTCCAAGCGCTTTAAGTACTTTTTTTCATCAATTTACTCCATGACTTAGCTTCTTCTACTGTGGCTATCTGCTAGGGTATTCAGCTCTTCGGCTGGCTAAAACTAGCTGTTTTTTAGAGTTTTTTATAACTTTTTTAATGCAGTTGTGCGGCTCTGATTTAATCATACACTCACAGTTACACACACCCGCACACCCGCACACCCACACACTCGCACACCCGCACACACACAGAGACTTACAGGCTGACAGAGCTTGACGTTGTTGTCACTTGTAACTGCGCAGTTTTCAAAAACTTTTGACGGACAAAACGTCAAACTTAGTTGTTGACGCGAGGGGCGGGGCGAGGGGAGACGTTGCCGCGAAGGGCGCCCACAGCAAATTGGCCATGTTTTGCAGCGGCTGTCCGGGGATGAGGGGAGGCAGGCAATGGGCGTGGCCTTTGGGCGTGCAACACACAAATTCGGTTAGTAGAAGTTTTTTGTGCATGCTCCTTAAAATGCCATAAAGTGCGGCAAATGTTTGGACAGAATTAAACTGTTTTTACTTATTGTTGTTTTTTTGGGGGGCGGCCAATAAAAGCCTCTAATTTCAGTTAAGTACTTTTTTAAGCCATTTATAATTGAACACTTAATTGAACTTATTGTAAGTGCGCTGCCTGCCACTTAGAAAAACCCCCGCAATCTGCATGAAAAGCCTTATTTAAGAACCAGAAATTGAGTATGGAAAGCAGGCAAATAGCTGAAAATAAAGCTGGCTTGGACATGGTTTATTTATAATATAATATTAGTAAATAATATATTGCTATTCAGAACTCTTTCGGTTGTAAGTTTGGCTAACTAGCTGCTTGGTTAACAGCTCCAATTTAGCCTTAAAAACTAGAAAAAAGCATTGAGATTCCTTGGGATCTAAGCTAGACCAACCAGCTGATTAGTTTAGATCTTTAAGTTTTCTAGAGTTTTTTCCTAGCTGAAAACTAAATGGGTTAAAGCCTTAAAACCCATTTGAAAGATTCTTCCTTTTAGAGCACAGATTGGGTTGATTTTGATGCAAAAACTGGTCGAACTTATCTCCAGTAGGAGGAATTGTTCCATTTGAAATAACTACATTTTTATTTATTTAATTTTATTTTATTTGAGTTGCTTGTCAGCTGGCGCAATTGTTGTGGCTTACCCTCATTTAACATTTGACCATATCAACAATTTACGAGTGTTTTCTTGAGTCTCAAAATTTCTCTCGCTTTCTCTCTCTCTCTGAATTTCTCTCTCTCTCTATAAACATGCAGCAGCACATTTAATGCCCGAGTCATTAATTTGAGCGCTTAAATTAGCAGCTGGTGTGAATTATATGCCAAAAAGTTTTGCTCGATAAAATGCCTGAGAGTTTTGCTGTGCCGTGCAGTGTTTTGGCCCCCCTACCCCTATCGACCCCGCCCCCGCCACCGCCTCTGGTCTGGCTGGCTGTTAAGGCCAACTCGTATATGTGAGAGGTTGTCGTTTACCTTTTTATTTTATTTTTTTTGTTTTTATAGACGTAATTTTATGCGGAAACTAGCCTGGCCTGGCCTGGTTGGGTGACTGGCTGGGTGACTGGCTGGCCCCCTCTTGGTTTTCGTTTTGGCCTTATCAAAATTCTATGCAAAATTTGAATTGACTTTTAACGACTTCTTTTGTACATATTTACATTTAATTTGTATACAATTTTTGACGTTTCGTTTTGTATTTATTTTTTATTGCCAGTTTAGGGGTTTGCAATTTTTTTTATGCTCAAGATTGTGGCTTAATTTGGGTCCGCTGCTATATACTCCCATACATATATATATATATGATTTTTTCTGTGGCAGAGCTACGCGAAAGTCATTAAAACTTTTGACTATTTTAAACGCAGCGCAACAAAGATGACATTTTATTTTATTTTGTTTGAGTTTATGAGTGGATACACCAGCAAAACGCTCAGAGTCAGCCAGCCAAGCAGCCAAGCAGCCAACCAGCGAAACGTTCGGCATTGGGGTTCAGTTCATCCTTGGATTTTCGAGTGGATGCTCCACTCAAGCTTAAGCTTCACTTGATAAGCCACTGCATAGTCGCTTTAATTGCGTGGACAGTTGTTGCATGGGCGTAGAGAAATTGACGGGAGGGGGGGATGGGTTGGTAGCAAAAATAAAGCAAAACTTTTGAGTAACAGTCCCAATTAATTGGGTCAAGGAGAGGGAGAGCAGAGAGCACAGAGCGCAGAGGTTTAAGGGGAGGAAGGCACGCTATGCTTTTGACACATAATGAGTTATATTTTTTGTTTCGCCCGATAAACTTGTGTGTGGCTGTAGTCGCTGTGTTTGGGCCAAGAGAGGTAAATGAATTACGTAATCAAAAGGCGTAGTAGAATCCCAGCGCAAGATCAAAGGCTTGACGCGAGAGCTTTGGGGCCAAATTATGGCCGCAGGACGTGGTCAGAAGGAAAACAAAAAACAAAAGCAAAAAACAGCAAAGCCAAAAAGAAAAAAAAAGAAAAAGAAATGCTCGTAAAATGAAAATTAAACTCGTTTAAGACAGGACAACAAACCCAACTAATTACGCGCTAATTAATAATTCAAATAATGTGCTGTGCTCTGTTGTGTCCCAAGCACGCCTTTCGGCCAGTCCACTACGCTCTACTCCACTCCACTCCACTGCCCTTCACTCCATTCCACCATTCCACCATTCCACAGTCCAGCAGAGTCCACTCCGCTGGCGTATACGTAATAATTTTAACAGCCTTTCGTTGTTTATCTTGATTAGATGACGGTCCCCAAGTTCCTGCTTGCCCCCCGCCTGACTCCGACTCCCTCTAAAGTTAAGCTAATATTTTTTCATCTCATTTTTTTTAAGGCTAAATGAATATCTATGAGAGTGTCTAGAGAACTTTGATTTGAAGCGAGTGAACTTCTTAAATATGCAATTTATCATCGAAAACTTTTGCACTGAGCTCTAATGAATGTGAATGCAAAATGTTAATGACAGCGCGCACCAAAAAGTCAAATGAAACTTTTCACTTTCTGTTTAATTAATTGAAGTTGTCTGTATGTAAGCAAACAGAAGCGGAAAGTAACAGTTCCAGCGAAGAGTAGCAGTTACAGCCAAAGCCAAAGCTACAGCTACAGCTACAGCTACAGCTACAGCTAACAGCTAACAGAACAGGCAAGAGAAAGAGTTAAGACCTTTTGCAGCTTCATCAATCAGTTTCAGTTCAGTTTGAGCAGTGTTCATTAGCTTGAAAGATTTAATATGCACGCAAAGTGCACGATTATGATATAGTGTCTGCATTCAGAGAGAGTGCAGAGAAAAAAAGAGCCAAGATAAATAAATAAATAAAGTGGAAGAGCAGAAAAAAAATCAGGCAGCGAACAACAAAGCAGCGAGTGCAACAGCAGAAGTGTGCGAGGGAGCAGGCAACTCTGCGTATGAGTTATATATTAATTATTTAAGCGCTCGTTATATTCTGCATTGCGTTGCTCACTTCGCGTTGGCTGTGCTATTTGTTGGTGTTGCTGTTGCCGTTGCCGTTGCCGTTGCCTGTTGGCTTGTTGTTGCCTGTTGGCTGTTGGCTGTGTTTGCTGCAAGCCGGGTCAAAATGACTGGCACAGACTCTCTCTCTGTCCGTCTGTCTCTCTGTCTATCTGTCTGTCTGTTTGTGGCACTGCAGTGCATTTGTCTGGCGTCTGTCGTACCGGATTGAGGCCATTTGTTTGTTATAATACCCTGTAGCATATGAATGATGAACAGGTAGTTAGAGTTCATCATCTATCTATGTCTTAAAGGAATTTCTTCGAGATTGGGATTGATTTTTGCTTTCTTTTTCTAAAGAATCAACAAGGATCAATAAAGGAAAGTGTATTGCAGAAACTACTAGAAACATTTTTAATGATATATTTTATAAGGCTTCCCGAAAGATCATTTAATTTGATCTCATGAATGCAATTTATTTTAATACTAAAAGAAAACATAGATAATTGTAAAATTGAGAGATTTCCGCTGCTTCTGCAGGGCATCTGCAAGTCGTACAACCAGCCAAAAAAATAATGCAAAAAATGTTTTCTCGTTTGGCCATTGGCCTGCTTTTTAGTCAAGGCTTTATACAACAAAAACAAAAAAAAAAAATAGAAGAGAAGCGAAAAAAGCCATATATATACCCGCTATTTCTCTCTGTGTATGCTGTGAGCTTGTGTGTGTTTCTCGTGTGGCGGCGTGAAATTGTTTACATTTTTGCTCGGCTGCTGGCCACTGCGCGTTGCTCGGTTTTTTCTTCTTCTGCTGCTTTTTTTCAATGCGCATAAATGGAAACACATAGTTATGATGTTTTTTATATGGCCACAAATGTAACGGCTTCTCCGTCTCCAACTCCTGCTGCTGCTCCATTCGCCCTGCTGCTGGGCTACAACTACAAAGAAGTATGTGAAGATGCCGCCTGCAGCTGGCTGGCCAGGACCTTTCGGCCAGGACCTTTTCGGGCATACAACACACATCTCAACTGAGGAAGCAAATAAAATGAATTAAAAGCGGGCCACATAAAGTCGACATGGCCAGCGTTTACCGTATTCGAATGGGATTTCCAGCATTGTCTTTTGCTCAGCGCTTTCCACTCTCCACTCTCCACTTTTTTTGTTTTCTTGCCCTCTGATATTGTTCTTATTATTTGTTGTTGCAGTTGTTGTTCAGTTGTTGTTGCTGTTGTTGGTACAAATGCTCCCCAGCGCATCGTTAAAAGCATAAAGAGCACTAAACTGCTGCTGGCCATGAATTATGCTTTAATTGTGCGCGCATTTTAAATAACTCGAATGAGTTTCCACCGAAACTTATGCACCCTAAAAGGAACTACCACTGCTCTCCTGATTATATATATATTTATATATATATTTATATATATATATATATTCATTCAGGCTCACAATAACTAAGAACAACAAAGGAGGAAAGGGCTGAAATCTCTCTGTGAAATCGGCTTAATTTAATCACAGTTAACTAACTCATTACTGGCCTTTTATAATGGATTAAAATTATGTGCTTTGTGCCCGCTTTTGCTGTGGCTATTTATATAAATATATAAATGTATATATATATATATATTCATTCATATATATATATATATATATATATATATTCTCTTACCTTGAAGCACTGGCAATTAATTAATCGCTGATTATAAATTGCTTCAAAAAGCCTAGTTTTTATTTTTACATAGGAGTTTTAGGCTCTTAAGGTTCTTAATTAGAACACCCAAATTTATATAAGTTTTTAATGCATTTAATTAGTTTTACTTGAATATTGAATCAAAGGTTATTTTTGGAAAGTTTTGATTCTTTTAAGGAATTTTATTATATTTAAAATGGTTATTTTTTTAGTTTTTAACTCCTGGTTCATAAGCAGTCTAAGCTCTAGTTCTGGTTAAGGAAAATGGAATTTGAAGTTCGAGCATCCAAATTCTTAACATTTTTCACAATAATAAATATATTTTTTAAATTTATATTAAGAAATATATTGGCTTCAGTTAAACTCAGCTGTACTAAATCTACTGTCAGGAAAATATTAATTTATCGATCAAAAAGAGAGAAATACCTAAATGTCTAGAAGAAGATTTGAATCCTTACAGTTCATTTGTTGAACAGAATGAAATACTTTTAATCAGGTTCTATAATATATGTTTAAAAACCAGTTCCTTCCATGGTTCGCTTGATGGTTCAGTTAATGGTTGGATACAAAGTTCGATTCGATTCGAAGATTCGATTCATAATACGCCTCGTGGCTCGGTTCATAGTTGGTTTCAGTTGGTATAAATATTTGTATATGCTGACTCGAACCGGTTTGCAGGCTTTCAGTCCTTAGAGATAAGTTCTAAGTGAATTAATTCTATTTAATTTGATTAATCTCTTGACACTTTCCTTTGAGTAGCTCTGGAATTAATGCCGTAATTTCAACAACAAGTCAAATATATATTCTAGCATAAATTATTTTGTAACTAGCTGAAAGTTCTTGTAGCATTTAATCATTTTAAACGCCTCTGAAAGCCCCTAAGCCCATTTATAAATAGGGTATACAAGGCAAGAAGAAGAAGAAGTAAGCAAAAGCTGCTTTAAATCTAACAAATGTGGCAAATAAAATGCGCATTACATTCGTATTTTTGCATGTTTTTTTTTTTTGCCTTTGCTTTTGCTTTTTACGAGTGAATGTGCAAACATTTGCGTTTAGTTTTTTATGAGAATTAAAATTCCAGCACCTGTGAATCGCTACTTATCCCTCCTGCGCCCCTGCAGCCCCCCTGCAGCCCCCCCTGCGGCCCGCTCTGCTCAAGCTTGAAGGCAGCTCTTTAAATGGAAAGACGCAAATAATAAAAAAAAAGAAGAAGAAAACAAACCTAATGCAATGCGTCTTGAGGAATGGGAATGGGTAGCAGGAAAGGGGCGTGGGGTAGCGGGAGGCGTGGCAGATGGTATAACTCAAGAACTCAAGTCATTCGCCTAATGAATGCGCCCAAAGTGAAGTGCGCAAAATTGAAAAAGCACAGCGAAACGAACGAAACGAAAAGAACAGAAAAACGTAAATGAAACGTGGAAAAGGAGGAGAAGAAATGCGCTGGAAAATGATGAAGATGAAGCCCAATGACAGCAACAGGCACAAAATCTGAATAAATAATACAAAAACGTAGCACAAAACGAAGAAGAAGAAGAAGTAGTATAAATGCGGAAAGAAAAGTTACCAAAATGGCGAAAAAAAAAAGATAATAAAGTGGGAGAAGAAGAGGCAGAAAGTATTGAAATGCTGATGAAGTTTACTTTACGCTGATTTGGTTTCGCTTTAGCTTTGGCTTTAGCTTCATTTTAACGCCTTGTTGCCTGCTGGCCGCAATCAACAAATGAAAGGAGCTGCCACAAAATGCAAAAATCCAAGGAATCAACCGCTTAATTGTTGTCGGATTACAGCAAAAAGAGGGCAGCATCGGCTAAGAGATACTCTTGAACCCACAAAGATCGCCTGTCTACTACTGGAATCGAGACAGTTCAATTGTGCCTAAGAAATAGAGAAAAAATAGAGCTAGCACTTAAGATTTGAAGGAAAATTTCACAGAAAATGTGGCAGGTCCTTGGAAAAACAAAAGCTTTCACTTTAAAGTTCAATTGTACAGCAAAATAGTAGAGGAGTTTAGTAGGCTCCAAAAAGTAGGCAACACATTTTTTTTGGGCTAAAAATTCATTGTAATTATTGAGGCGACTCTCTTTGTTTCAAGCATTTTCATAGGGTATACACGAAAGCAAAAAAAAAACCTTGAAAATGTGCAATGCAAATATAAATGTTAACAATTTGCTGGCAAATACATAAGTAAATTTAATGACTGAATGTTGATTCTGTCTGGTATTCTCTGGTACTTTTGGTGTTTTTGGTATTTAAGGACGAACATTGGCAACAGCTTGAGCTCATTAACTTGGCCTATATGTGCCTGGGTGTGTGTGTGTGTGTGTGCGTGTATCTTTGATGATTTTTGGCCAGGGGCCCAGACACAGTTGTTTGCTTGACAGTGGTAACAAATCAAGCAGAGATCGGGACACGTGTTGCTTTGATATTTGATGAGGAAAACTTTGAGCACTCCTCTCTCTCTCCTCTCTCTCTCCTCTACTATAAATAAAAGTCAAACAAAAACAAAGTTTTCCCACAGCACTGAATGAATATTGATGTGTGTGTATAGTGTGTGTGTGCGTGTGTGTGTGCCAGTGTGTGTGTGATAGCAATTATAGTAATTGCTTAAAGTGGCGTACCGTGGGCAGAGCACTAGAGAGAGAGAGAGAGAGAGAGAGAGAGGGGGGGAGAGCAGAGAGTCCTGGCCAGAATTTATGGCCTGCCCGACGCTTCATTAGCATAAAAATCCGCTTACTTTACTCATAATGTGCATATTTTAAAATATATGAATGTCTGGATTTTTTTTTTTTGTATTTATTTTTTTCTGGTTTCTGTGTGCTTTTTTATCCTCTTGTTTTGTCTGTGTTTTCTTGTTTCGTTTTTGGTGTTTTTGGTGTTTTTTTTTTGGTGTGCTCATCTTGGCTTGTTGATTCAAATGAAATATATTGTTATGGCAAACACGCAGGACAGCCAGCCAGGACATTGAGCAAGGACCCTGGGGGCATCTCCGCTTGGCAGCTTTATTAATTTATATTGTTGACTTTTATCAGTACCCTGGCACCACTGTGCGCGGGGGCATGTCAATGTCAACGCTGCATTGTAACTGCTCCCCCCACGCCTCCGCCTCTGCCTACGCGTCCGCCTCCGCCTCCGCCTCCGACTCATACCTGACCCGACCCGCCTTATCAGCAACACGTGTAATGAATGCCTAAACTGTCATTATCACCTTCTGGCGCGTGTTATGTTTTTCGGTTGTCATGTCAGCAAATATTGTGAAAAGATATCCGCGCCATACATTCCGCGCACCTCCTCCCATCAGAGATTTACGAGTCTAAACAGCAGCCGATGCGGAGGAGGAGGAGATGTGCTGGGGGATATGTGACACATATCAACATTTATATTGCCTCAGAGATCCGTGTATATTTGTGAATGTCGGCAATAAAAAGTCATCTTTTCCTTGGCCAGGATGCTGCAGAAATGCGGAAGCGACCAGGAAGACTGATCAGAATTTGTAGGACCTACTGGAGATCGGGTTACTATATATCTATAATCATATTTTCCAGTTTGTTTTTAATAGAAAAAGAAGACAATCCTTGCCAATTTTGCAGTAGTTTTAATTGGAGTTATATTGCTTTTATTTCGGTTTAGTTTGTAGTCTTCAGTCCAATGTATTTGTCAAGAATTCAATATAAATCTATTTATTCATTATTTAACAAATCTTTATGCATCTTTCCCTTCATTCATATTGAAAAAGTCCATTTTAATTATGTTATATAATGAAAATATATTCGGCCAAGTTTTCCCCAATGCTTGCAATGCATATTGGATCAGTTACTTTGTCATTTTCATCATAATTAAAACATTTTTTATACGAATTTTCATATTTTAGGCGACCTCATTAAAATAATGACCAGTTGGCCAAAAAAATCTCTGTGCTAGTATTATTTTACCAATATAAAAATATATGAAAAAATGACATTTTTCTTACATGTTTTCTGAAATATCTGTGAAAAATAGTAAATAGAAAAGCAAATAAATTCAATGTAAAAGAATATTTTGCCACAGAGTCCAGAAAGGGCAAATGAATTAATGATGCGAAAAAAAGGTGAATATAATGAGCAGCCAGCAGGATATCATATCTGAATTTCGTCGCATAATAATAATAATTTAAGCAGATTTTCCATTATTGTCAGAGGGAAGAGTTGAAATATTTAAAATTTGGTTAATGGCGTGCATCAGTCTACATTTTCCACATAGGGAGACACACAGAGAAAAACACAGTACGAAATGGAATTTCATTGAAAGGACAAGAAATGCAATAAATGAATTTTGGGTATTTTCTTTTTTTGCTACCATTTCAACACCAACACTCTTCATACTCTTCCTTCCCAGTGGAGCGAGACAGAGAGAGGGAGAGAGAGAGAGACACAATTATCTGTGACAAGGTGGCAAGGTGTTGGCTGGTTTGGTTCTGGTTTGCTTCTTGAATCGCATTACTCATACGCCCCGTGGTGCGGCAGCCAGCAAAGCGAGCGAGTTGTGGAAGCTCATGAAAAGGCGCACGCTTCGCCGTTGCTGCTGCTTGCAAATTTCTCGCGCTCTTGTTGATATTTATGCACAGGCACAGCCACAACAACAACAGCAACGACAACGACAACAACAACAACAACAATAATAACCAGAACAATAACAATGGGAAGAAGAGCGCAATAAATGGAGCAACAATAAGAGGAGGAAGACAAAAACACCTCACGCAGTGTGCCGAGAGCATTCATTGTTGCTGGATCTGTCGTCTACGACAGCGCAATAAGTCATAAAAAGAAAAAGTTGTAAAGGGCTCTTAACTTTCACTTTCATCTTTTACAGTGTAGCCGAGCCAAGACTTGACTCACTGACTCACTGACGAACTGTCCTCGTTCTTGTTCACGATCTCCTTGCTCTTCTTGCTCCTCTCCTTCTCTCCTTCTCTTTTACTTGCGTTCTCCTTCTGCACTTGGCCGGCGCTTAACTTTTATGTTGGCCAACCCAACAAGACGAAGGACGAGCAGGAGGTAGGAAAGAGGCAAGTTTTTCAGCCAGCCGCATGAATAGCCAAGTGCGATTACAATGCCAAGGCAGAGGCGTGGCAGAGGACTAAATAGGGGGGAGGGGAAGGCGATGAGAAGGGGGAGTTTGGGGTAGCAGCAACGGGCGGTCGCATAAATAAGAAAGCAAATGTAAGTGATGGACTTTATTTTAATATTGGTCGCGCACGCGGATGCCATTGGCATTCACATTTTGTTTAATATTAAGAAATTTCCCTTAGCTTAATATTTATATATATATACATATACAGATATATATATATATGTGTAGATATATTTTGTTTTTCGCTGCTTGCCTTTCTCTTATTTTTATTTTTCTGACGGCTTTTCCGCTTAAGTGAAATGAAATGACTGGACGCTTTATGAGATATCTGCGTTGCGCTAATGAAAATATGTTTCGAATGTAAATTGGAACATTCGTAGGGGCTTTGAGTGAGGTTTTTTTTTTTGTTTTTTTTTGTTGTTTTTATGACCAGGCTCGGACAGCGGCCCTCGGACTTTTGGACCTTCTCAGACCGCAACGATTTCCGGCGCCTAATGAATTTGTCACATTCTCCATCCTACTCATCCTTGTCTAGACAATCGGGGCGCCTTATCAGCATTGCTGAGTGAGGCCAACTGTGTGTGTGTGTGTCTGCGTGAGGGTGTATGGGTGTGTGGGTGTGTGTGCAGTGGACATGGTACCCTTTTCAATTTGCTGATATGTACAATTAAATGCGTCCCACTGTGATAATCACAAGGCACAGTGCCAAACGAAGTGACATCAGGATGTGGTCATTGCTATCCCCTTGTTAACTTTCTGTCTTCCAGTCTACCAGTCTCCCAGTCTCCCAATCTCCCAGTGCTGTCTTCAGTCGCTTATACCCTTTCTAAAGGCCAACACAAAAGGTCTCTTCAATTAGGCTTTTAATATATCAAATATTTTTATAAAAAACCAAAAGAGAAGCCTACTTTTTGGCATAGTCTAAAAAGTGAGAGCTACTTTTAGGATCGTCTATAAATGGCCAGGAAAATCGAAATAAAATTTATATAAAAGTCTCTTCCTGCCCGAGTTTTAGGCAGGTTTTCAAGGTGCGGGTATACAACAAGTCGTTGCCTTTGTTTCATTTGTGAGCGTTATATGAACTGCACGATAATTCGGGCTACAGCAACAGCATGAGAAAGTCCTGGCCTGGCCTGGCCACTCCTTATCACCGCCAAGTTGCGCGTTTCGCTATAAATCTCTTGCCTGATTTATGTCGTTGCTCGACATTGGCCTCAAATTTATCGCAGCAGCTCGATGAAAGCAGCGCGCAGTGGCAGCAGCAGCAGCGGCAGCAGTAGCAATTCAGACCCACGGTCATGGCAATGTGCCTGTGTTTTTGTCCTGGCTGCCGACAGCCAGCGTGTCCTGTGCGACGTTTTGCAAACTGGGCCATTGGCTGACATCCTTTTTTCAACGTGTCGTCCTTCTTTAAGGCTGCAGCAGCAGGAAGTGTAGAAGTGAGGATGTGTGGCCAGGAGGCTACGCTGCCAGTAAGTGTGCCCAGCTCAATGCCTGCTCTGCTCTGCTCTGCCCTGCTCTGCCCTGTCTGTCGTGTCGCTGTCCTGAGCTTAATTATCATTGCCGCGAGTTGGCGCCTCGATGCCATTTTGTATGACTTCTGTCGGAAATTAATTTCCTTGCGGCTCAGACACACAGACCGACTCCGCCGACTCCAGCTTCAGCTCCGACTGCGACTGCGACTACGACTGTGGATACATTCGTATCGTGCGTGCGTGCATTTTGCTCTGTCTGTTTACTGAGTGTGAGTGGAAAAGCTTCGCGTATTTGCGTTTAATTTTGTATGAATAACGGAAATTTGTGGCTATCCGGCATTTTAAATTGCCATTAAAGCGCACTGCAGGCAATTGCACACACACACACACACACACACACACACACAGAAAGCGAGAGATCGAGAGGGAACGGGAGAGAAAGAGAGAGATAAGAGTGCGAGTAAGTGCAACAAAAGCGATGTGCGGCGGCAACTGCGGTCAGCGGCCATTTGCGAATTGAATCCCGCATCTATTTAATAATTTTCACTTTGCAGCCCACAAAAGTAGGCAACACAATTTTAAAGCACTTAGCACGACCCATAAAAGTAGGCAACAGATTTAAAATCCCTCACAAAATCTGACATGAAATGAAAAATGAGTTGAGGCAAAGCAATTCATCACCGGAAAGTGACTGATTGGTTATATGAGGGCTGTTTATTAAGTAACCAAACACTGGTTAAATATATATATACATACAAATATATATATATATATATTTTATGCATAAAAAGTAACATTAATTTATTACAGGACTGCGTCCATTTGTAAATTGGCAAACTTAAATGGAATCCTACTTAGAGAGAGAGAGAGGGAGGGGGGGACTGCAACAAGCAGCTCTTCTCATCACATTTCCTCTCTGTGTTGGCCACATTTTGCAGTGCTCAGTGTAAACGATGATGTGCTTCAAAGCAGCTTAATTCAAGCCACTTACACCACAAATTAAAGCCAACTCGGCAAATATGGCTAGATGTATATTTTCTCTCTTAGCAGAAGCAGCAGCAGGAGCAGGAGCAGAAGTATATTTGATCATGCTTCGCTGTGCAAATGTGCCAGAGACGACTTTACGACGACAGCTGTATGGCGCTTATTGCCAATTATTGTCCATAAATTGCGCATTTATGAGTCGACGACCGGAAAGTGTACGTTTACAGGGTGTCTTTCGGGGGGGCAAGGGGAGTATATGCTGTATGGAGGTGTATGTTTACCTTTCTGGAGCGCTTCTTACAAATGTCTTCTCGTATTTTCTCTCTAATGTGGCCCATTAAAAGCGCCCCCGTAAATGAAATGAACAGTTGCACTGACTTTTGCTGCTGATTGCCTTTGGACGAAGACTGTGTAAATATTTGGTCATAGGTTAAGCACCAGACTTGACTCTGTGGTTGCCGAACTACGCTGCGAAACGAGCATAGGACTTGGTTTATAATATACCCTGTATATTCCAGTTTACCTGCAGAACTACAAATTGAGTCTGGGATTCTGTTTGTCCCGAGCTCATAAATAATGGAATATTAATTTTATATTTTAGACACTTCTGAAAAAAGTACTTAATATTTTGGGAGCATGTTCCCCTGTGCCCTGTCTATTAACAGGGTATCTTTTTCTAGAGGCGATGGCTTAATTGCATTGCTGAGCGGCTTTGTGTCGGCTTATAGTCAGCTAGCCAGCGTTGATTTGTTTTACCAGCGTCGGTCAAAAACATACCCCTGTCTCCTCTCCTCGCCTCCGACTGGAAGGCAACTAAATCAATGGAGCACATGCGATGGGGGACGAGCCACCCAATAACCGAAGCAGCTCCGGTCAAAGTAAATCTATGCGTGGACTGTGCCACTTTCAGCGAACATTTTTCACATTAACTGGCCGTGTTGTGTGAGGTCCTTGTCAGTAATTTTGTATGTACAGTCAGCTGGCAGGACAACAAATCACTGTATCTCTCTGTAGCACAGCACAGCACAGCAGAGCAGCAGCAGCAGCAGGAGCCAGTTTCACTGCAACAACAGCAGAATAAATAAACAGACGCGATTTGATTCGCTGATAGATCGATAGACTATTGCAGTTTGCTGGCGCGAAATTGCATCGTTCGGCGAGGGTGGGCGTCAGCCATGGAGGGGGGCGTGGCTGGCAAAAGACATGATAATGCGATTGTCTGACAGACTGTCAGTCAGTCAATAATAACAGGCAGTAAGCGCGCTGGGTGTAATAGACTACGTGATGCGCTAGAAAATCTATTAGAGAACTTAGATCTATTTTATTATTATTTCCATTGAATGAAACTACAACTAAATGTTGCTTTAAGTATAAAAATTTCTATAAAAATATGTTAAAAATTGAACGAAGCTGTCTTATATTACATTTTTATTTCTTGCATAGCAAAACAAAAGAAAGAATCTTTTTACTCATGTGGAAAAGCAATCTGGGGGCAAAAAATAATACATATTTTGCACCTTTTGATGTGCATGTTCATGTTCGAAGAGGAGGGTATAGCGGGAGCATTGAAGGAGCATTGAATGATCTTCTTGGATGCATGGGCACTTCCTGTTGTTCGAGTTGATTTCCTTCTTTACATGAGTTTAACTTTCGATTTTGTTTTATTCCCTGCAGATAGGAGCAGAGTATAGTAGCAGCAGACAGTGAGAGGAAATGGGGTAAGAAACATTCCTTACGTTTCTTGCATTTTTCAACGTTCGACTTTCGCTTCGACTTAAGTTTTATGCAGAGTTTTTTCCCTCTTCTTTATCATTTTGCTTGATTTATGAAACTGTTTTTATTATTTTCATATTGTTCCGAGGCAACGGGCGGTCTAAGCAAGCGGCAGGACGAGGAGACGCCCATCCATGTTCTGATTTCAGAAATCACAAGAGTTTTTCCATATCTTTCTTCTTTCTGCTTGCTTCCCTTCGAGCCATCATTCCTCACATTCACTTGCCACATCGTTCGTTCATTTTCCATTTTCCTTCATTCTTTTTTTCTTTTTATTTTTTGTGCGTTGCACCAGATATTCGTATTCCATTCTGTTGCAAAGTTTTCTACTGGGTAGTTGGGCGAACGGGGCCTGCTGAAGGGTGGAGAGAGAGGTGGAGAGAGAGGGGGGGGGGGCAGTAAGAGTTAGTGCAGTGCATGGCGTGCACGATATTTCTTACAAGTTCTCAAATTTGATTTTTGCTGTTTGTTGTGGAATTTGAAATGATTATGGAGACTTGCAAGTTCCACGTTTCACTTCTTCTCCTACTACTCTCTTCTCTCTCCATTGTCCTTCACTCTCTTGTGCTTTATCCTTTTACCCGCTGCCGCCCAAAAACTTGCATTATGCGCTTTGTTGGTCAACAAGAATTTTGTGGCTGCTGTGAAAGTTTTTGGCCAAAAACTGCTCCCATATGAATAATGCATCCATGTGGCTGGCAGCAGCAGCAGCAGCAGCAGTGGCAGCCACATCATAGCTTCATTTCCAGGATTACCACAGCCAAAGGAAAGCTCGAACAATTCCAGCCATTTGGCAGTTATTAATGCATTCCAAAAATCGCAATTAAGCAAATCAAGCGTGAAATAAAAGTACTTTACTCTAGCATAATAATCAACTTTCCTTTCACTTCACATCTCATTGAGAGTGTAACAATATTGAATATTGAATCTTCAATTTAAATAGGAATTTCACAGCTGAGAACAATTTACACTCTATTAGAGCGGACTTTAAATCTATTTCTTAGATGCACAAATGCCTATTATAATTGCATGCCATTAAATTATTAATTAGGCCATTTCCGCACTTATAATACCCTATACAAAATGTCCTTTTGATCAATATCCATTTTAGATGAAAGCTTTCTTTTTGCCACAAAATATCTGTGAAAACTTTAGATAATTTCTATTCTATCCTCATCTGCTTCAACTGATTTATTGAGTCTATAAATGATATTAGCAACGAACTGTGATTGAAATTGAATTGATTTTGTTTCTATTGAAATTACTTAAATTTTCAACTGACAATTTTGTGGCTTGGTCCAAGTAAATATTGTATTATAAGTCAATTGTTTTAGCCACTAATTGATTTGAACACTGCAAAACAATCTAATGAAATTTCAATTCACTGCGCCCCAAAGTATGCCATAACAAATTTGTGGAAATTCAAGCGAAACCGACTGGCCGACCTACGTCGTTCGTTCTACTACAAGGAGTATAAATAATAATAGTAGCAGCAGTCGAGAGAAGAGAAGCTTTAGAAGTGTGTAGCACTGTCAATGGCAATTGCTGACATTCCTCTATAGCCAAAGCCACAAATTCACTTGTCGTTTACTCACAACTCACACACCGTTCCCCTACCCGTCCCGAAATCTCCAGCGACCCATTTCGCACACAATGAAATATTAATAAATTCCATTACGAAAGAAAACACACTCGAGTGCACAACAAAACATCAATGGCAACAAGCGTCGGCATCGGCGCCGGCATCGGCGTCGGCATCGGCGTCGGCATCGGCGTCAGCTACGGCATCGGTGTTAGCGTCGGGGATTGCCATTCGAATTCGAAGAAATGGTATGAAGATGTTGCATGGTTGGTTCAATGGAGGAATCGTCATCATCTAACAATCACTAAAAGCACCGCAACTCAGTTCAACTCAACGCATCGCATCGCCTCGCATCGCTTCGATTACGATTTCGATTCCGATTTCAAAGTCTGAATTTGATTTTGATGTTCAGTAGAAACATTTTTCTTTTACCACGCAGACAATTTTCAATTGTGAAGTGCCTGCGGGGGCGGCGGAAAGAGTCGTCGCTCTTTCAATTCAATCGGCAAAAAAATAAGCGTACATTTAGCTTAGATGGATGTAGCGGCTCTATAGATATATTATGCGATGGTGGCTTCAAAAGTATAGCAGAGTTTTGTGCTCCACTACAAACAAATGAAGAGTTGACTAAGCTGAGCTGCCCCAAAATGTATGCTATACTTTTTTATCTCAAACCTCTACGAACAGAAATTATTTCTGTGCGAAAAACTTTTCTTTTTCTTACCAATTTATCTATTTTTCTTGCTTACTTTTCGTTCAGCCCTTGAACGCCGAATGCTTGTGCGTCTATTTTGAGTGCGTCGCCCAAAAAGAGAGTTTATTGACGTGTGTGTAGGCGAATAAAAATACCTTATAACTCATTTATATGCAGATGCTGGAGCTTATTTGAGGCGCTGAACCTGCATTAAAATTGCAGTTATAGAAAATTAAATGGGTAATTCTAGTCCCTAAATTGACGCTTATCGTCGCATGGCTTGAATAGCACGCGCCCAACTATAGCAAATGGAGCAATGGCATGGCAATTCTAGCAATAAAAATAATATTTGATTTGGTAAATGACTTCGTGCCTTCCCCTCCACTTTGGCCATTGTTTAATTCGCGCTGTGTACGCAGTTTTAGGCAAATGCGCTTGTTAACAAGGCCAACACGGCGGCCAAGGCTAGGCGAACGCAAGGCAGCGCAAGGCAAGGCAAAGAAAGGCGCAACCAGCCATGACAATGGCCAGTTTTCAGCTCTCAGCTTCCAGCTTCCAGCGCCCTGCTGCAGCAGCAGCAGCAGTTGCAATTAAATGCTAATGGCGTGTAAAAGCCAATTTTGAAAAGTATACAGACAGAAAACGAACAGTACTAAGTGCAAGGCAATCGCACAGCTAATTTGTGGAGTGCCTGAAGCGACAGTGAGCGGGTGCGAGGGGACGTTGCGGAAGTTGCCATTGAAAAGCTGCGCTCGAGTGGCCAAAAGTCATAGCATACTTTTCAGGGCACTGCAAAGTAGTTCACTTGATAATTTCTACAACTATTGTGTAGTGCAGTAAATGTTAAAGCAGCATTTAAAGCTTTGCGTTGGTTGTAGCCTAGTAGAAATATCGATAATTCCAGCAATCGATAGTTTTTCGTTGGTAAGGCGGAGCTAGCACGCCTTTTAATATCGATAGCAACAATAACTTTGATAGCAACAATAGATTAAAGAAATATTGAAAATCGTTTCTAGATCGATAATCGATAGTATCGACAGCGCCAACTATCGATCTTTTACCAGCTCTAGCAGAAGAGAGAGCAAAGAGCAGCCCTCTAAATAGCAATTGATTGGGGGGGGAGGGGAACGGCGCTGCCTTTGTCTACCCCGCTGGCATTTATTTAATTGCTCAAAGCAGAGCCAAAGCAAAGTTGCGCGAATATTTGAACTAGCCGCAATGAAACCTTTTATTATAATTTAGGCAAGGCACGCGGTAGTCCAAACTAGAAAGTGGAAAAGAGGCGGCAGCAGGGGGGGCAGCGGCAGCAACAGCAGGAGGGACTGAAGAGGATGACGCCGTTCGAGCGGAAACCACTAACCGAAAGAGAACCCACTGTGAGCTCTATAAGTTAGTGTGCTTCTCTGTCTCTATTTGTGTGTGTTGGTGTGTATGTGTGTGTGTGTGTTGGTGTGTGGGCGCTGTGCGTGCCAGCCTTCATTGATGTTGACCCAAACTAAAACCGCAAATAACACAAAACACAAACAACAACAACTCAGTTACGACTGTGCCACACGACATGACAAAGCAACTGAATCACTGAGGCGCTGAATTGGCAATGGGCGTGGCAATGGTTACAACAACAACAACAATAAAAACAAGCATTCAAATTATGTCAAAATCCAAAGCCACAAACAATTAAACAAAATTGCAAATTAGACGTTATTTAGACCAACAAACCGACTCTCAGTTGACAACAAGAAATCGAGCAGCCAACCGCTCAACCGACTTGCCAACCGACCGACCGCCCAACCGACTGGCCACGCCCCATTTGCGGTTGCTGTACAGTGAAATGTCAAAAGGAAGGAAGTGTAGGAAATTGCCTATTTGCAATTGTAATTTATTCATTCGGTTTAATATGCCGTGAAGCGCCAGCAGCAGGCCTCTCCTCTCCCCACCCAAAAAAAAAAAAAAAGCAAGAAGAAATTTGCGCTAAACAATAATTCTCTCTATCCCAATTTTTATTATATTTTTTTATGTTTATATTTCTCTCTCTATTTGTCGTCGTTTGGCTGCAATGCTTTGACTAATGATTCGATGTCAAGGTCAGACCAGATCATCGTTCTAGGCCATTATTGTTCTAGGCTGGATTTCAATTACGAGTTGCGCCTAATTTGACCAAATTAACATAAAGTTTGACGAAGGATTCCCAAACTTTTCGGGGCTACAAATCTCTCTCACAATGAAATCGCTTGATGAGCGCAGCAAAAAGGAGCTGGAGAGAAGGCGGGGAAGGGGAATTGTAGCTAAAAGTTAAAAGTAAATCATAAAAATTTGCTTAACAGCCAAAGGCGCTCAAAGCTGCTGCCAGACAATAGTGTAAATATAGGGCTATATAAAATAATGGCAGAAATCAAGACTTTACAACAATAAGCGTAATTAAAATGCACTCGAAGAAAAGTTTATAATATATATTTTTTATTTCATTCAATGTTTTGTTGCTTTAAAAACTTTGGACTTATCAACAGCTCCTTTAGCTGGCTTGGAGTTGCTAGACAAAAAAGGCAATATTTTAAGACAGATATTATAGATTTTATTGGCCTAGATCAAACTATATCAACTTGCCTCCTTTCGCTGATCCCTTGTATATATACTCTAAGAGATCGGGGCTATATCCTTCAGTCGAGTACTCATTTCCCGGTAACTTTCTTACACTCTCTTGAAAGCCGTAAAAAGTGTATTTACTCTTGTAGAATATATTTAAGGATTAGGTAGAAAAGTTCTTAGAAAAACTCTATAAAATGTTTACATAATTATAAATGAATTTACAGACATTTTTAAGCAGTATTTAAATGTTCCATTTGCCTCGAAAAGTGCTCTTGTGCTTGGGAGCAACTACTACTATTTTATTATTCGCATATTTGCTTAAGCTCTGTTAGAGTTACTTGAAATAACTAGGAGTATTAATTCTTTATTTTTTTTCAACAAATTGAAATGAACGAGTCCTGTGTTTTCATAAAAATCCAATCCATTCAGACTGCCTCCCCGTCGCTGTCCCTTTCCCTTTCCCTTTCGGCCCGTTCGTCGTTCGCTGCTTACTTACCTTGCTTCCTTTGGCCCAGTTTTGAGCTGGTTTTCAGCACGCTTCTTTTTTCTTTTTTTTTTCTGTGCTGAGGCAAAGCAATTCAAATTGAACACAATGGCTGTGGCTTGCTTGTTGCAGGCGAATGTGGCTACTTACTCGTCCTTGCTAAGTCTGCTGCTAATCCTGTGCCCACTAAATGGACTATAGATTGCACTTTTATGTCACAACATTCTGGCAAATCGCTGGCCATTTAAAATGGCTTAAAGACAGCTTCCCACACACATACAGACGGAGAGACAGACAGAGAGAGAGAGAGAGAGAGAGAGAGAGAGCAAGGAGGGGGGAGAGAAATACTCACACATTTCATTAGAAAAGACAACAAAGTGGCTTTGGTTGATTGGCGGCAAGGCCACTCGCTGGGGGATTCATGGTACAATAAATGAGAGTCCATTTGCGTATGCCCATGCGGAAGATCAGAGATGAGAAAATAGAGAACGGAAAATTGTTTTGGCTGTCAAATTACGTAAACATTGTCATAAATGAAAAATTCATTCCTGCAGCCGTCGCAGCCGCCGCCTCCGCAGCAAATTTGTCAATCTTGTCGAGCCTTTTTTGCCAGGCTTGGCGCGGCTCGGCTCGGCTTGGCTTGGCTCGACATGGCACGGCACGGCACGGCACAGTTGGCTCTGCCACAGGCTTTTGGTCTGGTTTTCTGAGTCGCCGCCAGCGGGCCTCACATGAGCTTTAGCTTTGGCTTTAGCTTCAGTTTTGTTTTTCTTTATTTTTTTTTGGTGGCGCGCTGTGTTGTTTTGTTTACATTACTGAAAAACCAAGCAAATTGCCAGTTTTTTCTCATATTTTTTTTCTTTTTGTGGCTGCTTTTCTTCAAAAATTGCCTCTCGCTGTGTGAAGCCTTGTCTGCTCGTCTGTCTGTCTGTGTGTCCTGGGGGCGTCTACAGGCGCGACATATTAATTATTCATTTCGATTTTTGGTTTTGCCTCTCGTACCCAAAAATTTCGCGCTGCTTTTCAGGATTGGGAATCAGCAGGAGAACCAAGCTGGGAGCTAGCCGCCGAACTGCTGCCGCTCCCGCTCCCCCTGCTTCCCCTGCTGCTCCTGCTGCTTCTGCTGCTGCTGCTGCTGCTTGTGATTTATAAACACGCGCGCCGCTTTCGGTGATTTACTGCAAATTGCTTTATAATGTTATATAAATTTTGTTGCTCTGGCGGAGCTCTTGTATATCTCGCCTGCTTTTGAGTAATTACAAAAACATGAATGTCGGACAAAGAAAAAAAACAACACAACACAGAAAAAAAAAAAAAAACATAAACAGCAACAGAAACAACGAAAATTGTTAAGGATCCGGCTGCAATTTAAGCTCGCAACGGATTAAGTATACGCAGGGTAGCCTATCAACAGCTATTCGTGCTGTCGGCTGTTATTAAATAACACGTTAATCCGTTAATTTTGGTGTCATGAATGCTTCATTATATTTATTAATTCCTTGGAAAATTGTTCAATCGTTCAATGATATGCAGCAATTTATTTTTTTTTTTTTTGCATTGCAACATTTTCTTCTTTAATGCAGCATTAATCCATTTGGTTTTCATTCACTTCAATTATTATATTTAAATATTTCTTTTTGTGCGCTATTGCGGTGTGTTAATTGAACTATTAAGTAATTTAAGTAGCATTAAAACATTTCAAAATTATTTAAGAAGCTTTGCCAGCCAAGCTAGCTACTCTAGCCAAATGAATGAGAACTAGTAAGGAGAAGGGTATCTTTGGCTACCCCTGCAGACTGCGAAAGGCATTTGAAATGTTATTTGGCAGCTGAATCTTATAGCAGTCTGATCTGAACGCTAGTCTTATCATCTTGAACAATAATACTATATATAATTTGTATTGTTGCCGCTTAAATACCCTCTGCAAGGGTATAAAAACCGTCTGTATATTAATTTACTTAAATAATAAGTACGCACATCAAAATCACATCAATTTGTACGTATTTTTTTAAGAGTTTTCACACATGACTAGTTAAAAATTAAATCCAATTTTTTTACTGCTCGCAAGCAATTTATGGATCTACAGCAGGCTGCTCCGTTTTTTTTTTTATACATATTTTTTCGAGTATTACGCGGAGAATTTAGCAGCATAAAAAAGCGAGGCACAAAGTAAAGGCAAATCTTTGTCTGTAACAAATTACATGCATACGAGTTGAGTTTTATGTAAATTTTTGTATGGCTGATTTTCTCTCTTTTATTATTATTATTTTTTTTTTATTCTATTTTTTATATATAGATTTTCTCTCTTTTTTTTGTTGTATAGCTGCTGCTGCTGCTGCCTTGGGCTATGCCTTTTTTTATTGTATAAATTTTTCGTAGCTGAAAATTAGAAATGTTCCACCGCGTTCAACTTCACTGACAGTGCGTGGCAAATTGCTTTCCGAAGTCTGAAGTCTGGCCCACACACACACACACCCATACACACACACACACTCACACACACGACATATATACTCGTATAAACCAATTGCTAACAATAATAAAATGCCTTTTTTTGGGCCGTTTCCGTTTCCTAACAATAAGTACAACAGAAAAAGGGAGTTTGGTATACGACAGTGCTGCCAGCTTGGCGGTTTTCTGGACTGCTCATCTATTCAGTTTTTAAAGTGTATTTTTAGAATGAAAATCTGCATTGTTTTAGAAACTTTTACCTTTTCTTTTTAGTGTAAAATTTATCAATTATTTATAATTATATATATTTTTCTTTTATTCCAATTTTACTTAAGCATCTTTCCCTTTCTTCACACTTTTAATTATGTTTTTCTTTTGCTTTTTTCATGCTGAAATTCTGACATTCTCCAGGATAGTTTTTCTCTCCCTTTCTATAGTCCTTTCTGTGGCCCAGTTTCTTGTCTTCTTTTTAAGCCTCTGTCTCTATTTTTGGCCTTTTTTTAGAGAGTTCTGCTGTGCTTCTTGGTATCTTTATGTGTTCTCTGTGTTTTTTTCAAGCATTTCATCCAAAGTGATCTGTTGTCCTTTGTCAAAGGATAGTTGATCCCATTTCCTGCTATCCTTATGGCTGTTTCTGTTCCGATTTTTAGCCTATTTCTGGGAGGGTGATCTGCACTGACGTGTGCTGCTGTGCCTTGCAAGGCCATGTAATTTGCATGAACAGATAGACGATAGACGGCACACATAATATCCATGCATTAGAATTATGCTCATTCCCAAAGCCAAATGGCAAATAATGGCAGTCAGTGCCGCAAAAATTTACTAGATAAATGCGAAATATACAAATAAAAAAAAAAAAAATGCCAATGCGAAATGCCAAATGCGAAAATGTACGCATATTGTAGACTAGAGTAATGAAGAGAGAAGAGTGGAAAGTTGCGCGTGTGTGTGCACATGGCGTATGCGCAATAAATACAACCGAATCTCATTATTATGACATTAATGTCACAAAATCGATCATGCAGAGTGCAGTGTTGTAAATTCCAAAATGATTATGATTCGAATAGCCAATTATGATAATTATGGGCTGTGTGGGCGACAAAAGGGAGTTACTATTTTGGCCAAAAAAAATGAAAAGAAAAAATTAAATTGCATAGCTGTGCTGTGCTGTGCTGTGCTGTGTAATAGAAAAATAAAAATAAAAATCAAGTGTTTCGGCCATTGGCTTTATCATTATGCAGGCGGCGTGCGCCATTATCGTTTTGCTCTTATTTCCGTTTTCGTTTTCGTTTCGAAGCGGAAGGAAGCGAAGCAGAGGCGTGCCAATGAGTGCATTTGACACGGTCCTCCTGATCCCCTCTGCCCCTCCGTAACTCCGCCCCGGTCCATCCACCACCCTCCTGTTGAGCCACTCTTTAAGCATCTTTGTCATAGCAATAACTTTCGTGTCAGTCGACTAACAGAGCTTTTTTCTTTTCTCTTCTCTTCTCTTTTCAGTTATAAAACAGAAGCAGGCAATAGAAAAGGCAAACAGCGAACGAACGAGCAAACGAACGTTGCCCAGGGCCAAAACAGAGTTGCCTTTTGTGCCCGTCTGGCAATTGGCCAAGTTAATAAAGAGACCGAGAACCGAGAGCCGATAATGACGTTGTTGCTGCTGCAACTGCTGCTGATGTTGATGATGACGCTGCTAACTTGGTTATTGCTGCCAGCATAAAAATAGTCAAGCAGACAGACAGGCAGATAGAAACAGACAGAGCAAAAACAAAAGCTACATCTCTCTCACTCTCTCGCTCTCTCGGTCGCCCTCTTGCGTTGGGCACTCTTTCTGCAGCCAGGATCAGGAGCAGGCTTACTGCATTTCCGGTTGTTGTTCCTGTCGCCGTTGGCGCCTCATCATCGACATGCCACTCCATATGCCACACAGCATCTGCGTGGCGTGGCTGCCGCCGCTGCTGCTGCTTCTCTTGCTGATTGTGATGAGCGGTAAGTACCCCCCCTTCAGTTCACAATCCTCTGCCCACATTGGGGCACTCTACTCGGACGTTGGCTGGCCGGGCATAGACTTTAGTTAAGTTTCGCTTTTATTGTTGGCACAGTTAATTGTTGGCATTTGTTTGAAGGCAAATGCTTTGCAGGCCCTCCAGCTGCTGCCAGCTGGTCGCACATAAAAAGCCAACTGCCTCGCGCTGTTCGCCTTTCGCCGTTCGCCGTTCGCCGTTCGACCCTTGGCAACTGCAGCCAGCCGGGGATTTTGTTTCAATTAACAATTAGTTTGCACAAAACTTTTACTGCGGTCGACCGAGCGATGGAACAAGGGAACAAGGGAACGAAAGTTACCGCAAAAGTTAGTTGCTCTGCCATATTCCATTAAGTAAAATAATATTGCGTATACGCCCCGAGGGCCACAGCCGTCACTTTGAAAGGCACACATCATCGGCTAGAAACTGGCAAATTGCAAGCAGAATATGAACCAAAATTAGATGAAGCTGCAGTCAAAAGTTGCAATTCGAAACGCCTGTAAGCCTGCTTCGGTTTCTCAGCCAATTATGCAACAGCAGCTAGCCACAGCTTTGGCCTTAAATTGCTGGGAGAAAAAACCGGAAACGTGTCACAGCAAATGCCATTAACTAAATACCCCAAATTTACTATTAAATGCAGCCTTATATAAGGATAATGTGTGAATAGTTTCCCAGAGGAAAAACAAATGATTTGACTCCCCATTCGATGCAGGGCCATACATAAAAGGGAAAGGAAAAATATGGAAATAAATTCGTGTGTATTTCCTTTCGATATATATTTAACCGTAGGCAAAAGAAAATAAAGTTTGAAAATATAAAAGAATCCTTATCAAAGTTTTCTGCAAGACAAAAGCAATTAAAAACTTAGTTCGAAAAATCCCTTTTGCGGCAATTGCCATAGAAATGCGCAAATTGAATGAAATTGAGCTGAATTATTTGAATATGTTGCAATAAAAATACTGAAATTTCCAAAATAAAATATTTTCTGATAAGTGCAATAAAAATAAATAATAAAAAAAAAAAATACATTGAGCAATAAAATATTTAAACGGCGTGCGGGCAAATCAATATCAATAAAAGCGAATGCAAATTGCGTATACGTCATGTGTGCGCCAGTCGATTGCAACAAATTTACAAATTGCTTTGCTAATAAATATTTATTTATTTATTTATTTAGTTATACGCGTTTTGGTGTATCAAAGCACAAGGATTAACCCAAAAAACTATTGAAAATGCATTAAAAATTCGTATATAGCTGTCTATGTGGAGCAACTGCTGATTTAATTAACAATTTCTGCAGCAGCAGCAGCAATGAGGGGAATCTTAATGCATTTGATTTATGTTTTTAAAGTGTGATAAATTTATTGCAACAGCAGCAACAACAACAACAATAAATAATGCGAAAAGGGTCAATGAAACAATTAAAAAAAATGCTCGAATTAATTGCATTTACAGCGTACAAAATTGTTAAGGAAAAAGAATAAAAAAAAAGAAAATGTTCAGGACATATTTCAAAATTCAATTAAAATAAAACGAAACGAAACGAATGGGAACGAAAGGATACAAAATGAAAGGGGCTTGCCCGAATGCGACACTATACAATTTCCGTTCAAGGGCGTGCCGCCAGGTGGGCGTAAAAAATAATTAAAGCACGCCAGAACAAAAACACACACACACACAAATAAACAAAAACATTGACAGCATTGCCAGCAACTTCCGGTCAATGTCTGACATTTTAACAATATTTTCATGACTTTTTTTTATTCCTAGTTTCTGTTTTTTTTTTTTTTTTTGTTGCCCGGTTGACTGCAATGTCCGGCGGGCAACACTTGCAATTGAATTACAATTCTTTACTCGAAATATTTTCTAAAATGCTTTTAAAGGTGTGTGTAAAGGTTCTCAATTGACAAACAATCGACAGGCAATTTAATTAGCGTTTCAAAATCAACTAATCGCGGTCCGTCCCATGCATTCAACCAACCATTCATTCATCCATCAATCAATCAATCAGGGAGGCGGGCAGGTGGGCGGGCGGGCGGTCAATCAGTAAATGGCACCCGACAGTTTTGTTGAGTGAATTTGTGTGTTTTGCGGCGTTAAATAAAACAGGTTAAAAATTGAAAAAATTCAAACAAACATTTCCATGCACAATTTAAAGTATGAAACTTTAATTTCCTATTGAATTTATTTAGGTTTTTTTATTAGAAAATAAATGTTTTTATTTCCTGCTAGCTTTAAGCAATTGAAAGTTCTATTGTTTATTAGATTTTTCTATGCCCATGGCAGGCTTTAATCAATTCGCCAAAAAAAAAAAAATCCATTAGCCATCCATTTGGTCAGCCTTTTTTTTATACCATAAATTTATTGATGGTCCATGGTAAATATTTCAATATTGATTATGATTGATTTGGAAAGCTGGCAAAACTAAATATTATTCGAGCTTCTATGCAAATAATATATTGTTGAATTGCTTCAATTTCGGATAGCACAGTTCACAGTTCGCAGTTCAAATTATACAAAGTTGAATTTACGAGTTCGTCGCTCAATAAAACCAATTTTAATATTAATATTTTCAAGTTGGACATACAAATTCCCATACTCGATCTGCAGCATGGGAATTGCACATATTTTTGGGGGCAAAAAAAGAAAACTGTTTTTTATTTGTCCAAGCCTGAAACAGACAGAGCGGAGCAGAGCAGAGCAGTGGAGGAAGGAACAGATCCCAAAAAGAAGTCAAATAAATAAATGCATTGGAATGAAATTTCGGCAAATAGCGAAGAGCAAAACGTGCCAACGTGGTCGGCAACAAGCCAACATTCAGAGACAAGGCGGGGATTGGGGGCAACACAGAGAGAGAGAGAGAGAGTTGGGTTCCAGGGGCCTTTGGTCAAATATTTGCAACAAACTTTTTGGCCTGGCCAAGTCATTGAACGTTGTTGGCTGGCAAACTCAAACAGAAAGACACACAACACCGAAAAAAATTGCACAATTTCCGTAAACTGTTTTAAAAACGGCCAGAACTGAATATATATAAATATATATATATAAATATATATACGCTCGGATACCCTGTACCACGAGATACAAACATGTATGAAAATTGTGCAATATTTGCAGTACAATCTCCTACAAAATGAAATGAAATGAAATACATCAATAAAAAGGTACAGTAAAGTCTCGCTGCCAAGTCTGTAACTCAGCAGTTGTCTGAGCTGGCCACGTGGCATGCCACCGAGCCGAAGCATTTTGCCACGTAGGTAATTGAGTATGAATGTGGAATGTGTCGAAAGCTTTTCTTTTTTCTCTTTTCGTTTTTTTTTTTGATATTTGCCAAACAAAACGCTGGCATGGAAATGGCAAAAAAGATGTGAGGAAAAAATGGCCAGACAATTTTCCGAGGCGGCGCCCGAGCAGGTACCGACCAAGTGGGTGCTGCTGCTAAAGCTGGAGCTGGAGCTGGAGCTGCTCTTCAGCTGCTGGCAAGGAAAACAAGTGGAAAATGAATTCGATACATTATCATGACGTCAAGTCGTGCGTGGTGACTGGCCGGGCTGCCAGATCCATAGCCGGAGTCCTAGTCGTAGCCGGAGTCGGAGATGGAGAGACGGGGTCAAAGTGGCTGCCAAAAAGTATAAATTACGTGTAATGCGGCGCTGCTATCGATGGCAGCCATTTCTTATGCGAAACACCTGCAGCAGCAGCAGCAGCAGAGGGCAGGCAGGCAGACCAACTGGGGGAAAAAGTTCAGAGGACCGAAAGACAGACATTTTGCCATAGCAAATGTGCGCATAAATGAATTACCAATGAACCGCATGCGATGCTCTCTACGTGCCACGTTTCATTTTCAATTTTGGGCGCTAATTTGTGGGCGTATCCGACTACTAGATGGCCTAACATAGAGACGAGAGTGTGTTTAACCATTTGACAGATGTGTACTTAGAGGGTAGAAGAGGGTAGAACGTTCAGAGAGAAAGGGAGAGAGAGCCTAGAACCAGATATCCATACGACGACAGGCAACATAAAAGCGCAATTTGTGCCATTTATGCGTCAAGCTCGAGTTCCATTTGATTACAACACGTTGACAAGAACACAGCACAGAGAACTGGGTACATTCCCATCCAGGTTTGGGGGGCCTAAAAGCAATTTCACTAAATCTGCAATTGTTATGTTGCCTGCCTGCCTAAACAACTCACTTTACTCTCCCGGCCAGCAGCAGCAGCAGCAGCTATAAAAGCCTCCTCCCTTTCGCCCCAAAATGTTCTCACACGTCAAATATTTATATTGCATTGCTTCCCATTTACTGTGCAATATGATTTGGGTATTGATTAAGCGTCACTTGGGGAAATTTTGGCCAGAACAGAAGAAGCAGTGGGACTGGGACTGAGACTGGGATTGGCACTGGGAAGAGGAGGCATAGGGGAGTCGAGTTCTCTATATGTCCTGCCTCGCCTCAATTACTGCAGCGCTTTATGTATCCATGCGGGAGCATGTTTTCCCCATGAACTGCCTTCAGTTTTTACTACATTTTTATGCTACATGGGAAAAAACAAAAGGGAACTTGACTCGTTTTGTCGTTTGTACCATAAATCATGCAAACGATTTGATGGCGTCTATTAGACAGTTTATAGGCCTAGTTAAATGTTTATAGAGCAAAACTTTACGTTGAACAGCAATTAAACCTAATGGTTCTGTTGATCAGACCATAGGCTGGCCCTGGCCCTAGACCTGGCCCTGCTCCTGGTCCTGGCATAAAAAACAAACGAGCGAAAATTAAGTAACAAAGTGAAAATTGTAGGCTTACAAAATTATGGACCTCATTTACAAATTATGCTGAAAATTAGAAAAGAACTGTGAGAAAAAGGAGCATTGTGAAAGGGACTTAGACAGGAATATGTTCAGGAATTTGATCAGGAAAGCTCAGCCTGTGGGTCTACTCGTTCCTTTATATTATATGTCTTCTATGAGGCAACTCATTACTTCTGTCTACTCGTTATATCTACTCGATAGCCTGTGATGCTGCTCTTTAGTTTTATATTTAATTTATCCGTGAGGCTACTCGTTACTTTGACTGCTGAGGAATTACTCGTTACTTTTATGTCTACTCGTTCCCAGCCTGTGAGGTTACTCTTTACCTTTATTTACTCGCTTCTTTTCTACTACTTAATTGCTGTGTGCACCTTATTCAATCAGCTATTTCTCGCTGTGTAGATGCCGCCAATTGATGAGCAGTGATTACACATTTTTCTGTTTATTGGTGCGGCATTTAATGCCTGGCTACGTGAGGCAAATACACCGCACATTCGCACACACAGAAGAGAAATTTGGTTGGGGCCTTTGGAAATACTGTCTGTTGCTGCCGTTGCGTGTTGCTGCTGCTGCTGCTGCTTGTTGCTGCTGCTGAATTAAAATTCCCACGAGTGCACTTCACGCGCTGCCTCATGAGTCGCACTTGTGCTGCTTCAATGCGAAATACTCTCGTACTCGAACACAAACACAAACAACAAGAAAAAGCTATTGAAAGTACATTCTCATTGAACTTTCAGGCTACGTGAATTTGAGCGATTGTCGATAGTCGATTGTGAATTGTTTTCTCAAAGCAGCACCAGCAGCAGCAGCTACAGCACTGAGGTGGCTTCTGCTGCTGCTGCTGCTGCTGCCGGTTCTACCCTCGACTACATATTAAACACGGTATTTCCGCTGCAATGTTTGCTTTATACAAACAATTTCCGTAGCTAAATCTACTCAGGGAGCAGCTGCTGCTGCTGGTGCTGGCCTGCTGCTATTTATGGCATCCGACTTCGTATTGATCCTACGGAAATTTATTGATGAATTTCATTTCATTTCATTTCAGTTTCAATCGGCTGAGGCGCTGCGTTGCGCACCTCTCGAAATTGCTTTATTTTGAGCAGCGCTGCGTAGCCGCTGCGTAGCTACCAGGCTATGAGTATATTTTCTTCTTTTTTTTTTTTTTTGGTTCTTGCTCAATTTGCTGTAAACCAGAGCTGGAACACAATTCCCAAAGTTTGGCGTGGTGTTGTTGTTTGTTTTTGTTTTTCCATTCGTTACCAGTGAAAGAGAGAGAGAGAGAGCCAAGAGATTGGCAGACGCCAGTGAAAACGTTGCTGGCATCTAAAGTGGTTGCGATTAGTTTGCTAATGTTGTAATTTCATCATTGGCCAATGACCGGGCAATGCCGGGCAACCAGGCACTCAATGCGTACAGCGCTTAGCTAAACATCATCAGGTACTTGACAGCCTGGAGACCGCAATTTGAGCCCCCATTTGAGCCACTGACCAACTCATCGACTCAAGTTTTTTCTCATTTTTTTCTGCTTTTTTTCCGTTTTGTTTCTGCACTCGGCAACTTTTGCCGATTCATTGATGTGAGTGGCTTTTTATTTGCGAGTAAATGGCAAATATTTTTTTTCTCCCAGCTTTTTTTTTTTTCTGCGTTTCTTATACACATTTTTCGGAATACTTCGGTTTTTTTCTGTTCTTTTTTTTTTGGCTTGTATTGAAAAGGAAATGAACTCATAAAAAGTAATTTGGCCATAATGCTTTGGCCGAGTTAGTTACTTGATTTGCAGTTGCGAATAAAGTTTCGCTTTATTAATTTTGATGTTGTTTTCGTTGTTGTTGCTGCTGCTGCTGCCGCTGTTGTTGCTCTTTTGGTAAGCACTTAAAAACTTGCCAGCGCTCAAGTTAGCCATAAAGCTGAAAAGTTGTGCGAAAAATACAAAATAAAATAACATTTATATACTGTGGTTTCTACTTTATAGCACAATTTGAATACCCTGCAGCACTGCAGCTCTACAAGGTGTATCGCTTTTCCTTGCTGTTTTATAAATAAATTCAATTATTGTTGCACATTTTTCAATTGGCCCGAACAGCATTGGAATTGATTTGCCTGAGCGAAAAACAAATCAATTTATTTTATGTCTATATGAATACCCTTATACCCTCATAAAGGGTGTTAAGATATTGTCAGGCATTGAAGGAAGGCAGCTTCGAGTAGATAAAGCCTTTATATATATGAGAAAGATCAGGGGGATGAGTCTGTCTGCCTGTCTCTCTGTCTGTTTCTATGCAAACCTGTCTCAGTTTCTTCTTTGTTTTGATTTTCCATTGAATTACAGGGCATCTTTGAACTGCTCACTTTGCCCAAATCTTAGAAATATACATTTATTTATTTATTTATTTTTATTTTCAGTTCCAGCCCCATTTGAATAGGTTTTTGTGTGGAAAATTCCAAATTAAATAATATAAATTTTTATTGGCATTTATTTTATAGCCAAATATCGGAATGCCCTGCAGAGTTACAAGGTGTCTAGCTATTTTATTTTATTCTCTCTTGTGTTTTTATCAATATATTTAATTATAATATTTTTAGTAGGGCATTTTTCTTACTGTGGCAGTTTTTTTTGTTTTTTGTTTGGCCTGAAACCCATTTAAATTGATTTCACTGGAATTTAATTTGTTGCCGGCTGACAATTTTTGGTCGAATTGTTTTTGACTTTGATCTGAGTTTTTTTTTCGCTGAAATTTGTTCATAAATTTCTTGGCATCTTCTTCTGCTGCTTCTTCTGCTTCATACGTTACGTATACGTCACAGTGCAGACGTTTTCTATTCGCTTTCAGTTAAGACTTCCAGTTAAAACACAAACACACTTGTCGCAGCGTAGAGTCGCCCGCAGCGCTTTCAATTGGGTTGTTTCTCAATTTTGTATTTTTTTTTTTTTTTTTTCCACAAAATTCAATTAGTTGGCAACGTTTGCACATCCGGCGGTCTTTCGTTACAGATGCGATCGTATTTCAATTTATATATATATATCCATATATATATATCTGTTTATATATATAGGGATATATAGAAGTATTGGTAGTTTCTCATCTTACAGGCAGTCGCCCGAGCGCTGAACGTAAACAACGTTCAAAGAAGGCTGCCGCTGCTGCTGCCGCTGCGAATTGATGAGGAAAACTTGGAAAAGTTGATTGTTTTTCTTAGCTGACTTTTGCTTTGCCACGCGGCGAGCCGAGCCGCCTCGTCTCGTCAGTAAATTGTAAAAATAATTAAATTTATTTACATTTGCCTTATTTAATTGCCGCAGCAGCAGGAGCCGAAGGAGCAGAAGCAGCAGCTGCGACACTGGAAGCTGCAAATTTGCTGTGGCATAGCCAAAGGCGCCGCTTTTACGAGTATAAAATGGCTGGCAAAGCACAAAGTAAAAAGCGGAGACCCTCTAGGAAATGAGTGAGCGCAAAGTGAAAGCAAATAAATGAATAACAAATACTACAAATACTCGTAAATAAATAAACAAATGCAAACTGAAATAGAGTTTTACGTTTTACCCAAAATGAAAAGCATTTTCGCTGGCAAACTGGCAACTGGCAACTGGCAGCTGGCAACTGGCAACTGGACACTTTGCTTGGCCAACAACGTTTGTTGTTTCTTGTTTTCTTGTTTATAACTTTTGCTGTCGTTGTTGTTGTTGTTGTTGTTGAATTTCTACTGCTTCGTTAGGGTTATTTACTTGTATTTACTGCAAGTCCTTCACTTGTTTTCAAATATCGAAAAGTAGCATATTTCACAGCTGCACTTTCGTAGACTTTTTGCATTATGATTTCAATTGACAATTGAACTGTTCCCAAGTGCAGCACTCACAGAGGGACAGAGGGACAGAGGGGCAGAGGGGCAGAGGGGCAAATAAACAGAGAGGAAATTGAGCTGGCCATTGTCCCATAAGCTCATTGAATGAAACGTTTTTTTGATTACCATTCGAAGTGCCTCGAATCAAAATTGCCAATACACAAACTAAATTTTCTATAGAGAGCATTTTAAATGCAACTGTCGAGTGGGAAAAAGCTAAGGATGTGAATAGAAGTAGTGGACGGTCCTTAAGAGAGACATTTTCTATATTATTACAACAACATATTGAACAATAAAGAAATAATCGCCTTAAAAAAATCTTTCCATTTTTGATTGAAGTCCTTTTTCAAGGTATTCTCTTCGGGTGCAGCAAGGACTCGTTAGGAAAAGATCCTGTGAAAATATTTGTGCTTATGCAGTGTCAACATTAACTGCTTTAACTGCTGTTGTTTTCAGTTCTCATTTGATCCTTCGCATAAGTTGAGAAATTCCAAAAATGTCACTGCCACTTGGCATTCGGCGCTGCTGCTGGTGCTGGTTTTGTTGCTGGAATACGAACGAGTACGAGGAATACTTGTTGTTGCGCGAAATAAATTCAATTCTTTTGTTTTTACCATTTTGGCACAATTTCCCCTGCCCCTGGCCCTGGCCCTGGCTCTGGCCGGGCTTTCCGCTGTCTCCGCTGTCTGTCTGAGCGAGTTGTCTGACTGTTTTTCATGCGCATTCAATGAACCATAAATTTCAAAGTGCCGTACTGCCAGACAGGACGGCGTCGCTAAGCTACAACAACAACTGAAAAACAACAACAACAACAACGAGTACACTGTACAGCATAAAAAGCAAAAATGAACAATAAAATATTTATTTAAAGTTATGCCAATGAAAGAGTTGCTTAACAATTGAAGCTCGTTTCGTATCGCTTACCTTTCAAAAATTTAACTTTAAAATCGGAATATTCAACAGAAATAATACTCTAATTGTTGTTCTACAGCTGCACTCAACAAATATGCATTCATATGAGCGTATAAGCCGGCTTATAGCCAACACTTTACAGGCGCAATAAAAAGAAAATGCTACAAAATACAAAATACAAAAACTATCAAAGAATATTCATTGTTTCTCCCCCATGCACATTCCCTGGGCGCTGGCAGCTCGAGGGGGTGTGGCAGGAACAGGAAAAACATTTTAGTCGATGATATGTCTCTCTTTCTCTCTTATCTAGTAAACAATTTTATGCTTCCGCCTGAGCGACAAACAATGGAGCGTAAATATCCGAAAAGCGGCGCAACAGCAACAATGGCAAACAACAGAAACACACAAAAAAAAAAAACAAACGAAAAATAACGAGAAAAATAGAAAATATTTACGGCTTGCATAGAATTAAATACTCTCTCAGAAATAATTTATTAAAATTTTCGTTTTAAGTTTCAATATTTTGCATAGAATTCTCATATTTAGTGTATCATCTGATTCAATTTGCCAGTGTTTAGTTTGGCCATCAATAAATAAGCCTAAACGGCTTATCAGGCTTCTATCGGCTTTCATTTTGAATGGAATATCATAGATAAAAGTGTAGCCTACTTTTTGGCATTGAATTTAATTAGAATTCTTAGCTATTTGGTGAAATAGTTTTATTTATAGATGAGCCCAAAAGTAGGCTAGTTTTTTCGTAAACCAAAGCTTAAATGGAAAGGGTATCCACAGAATAATACGATAAACGGCATAGAGAGCAGAAAAGATCAATCAGGCTGCAGTCGGCGAATAGCTTTAATGTTGTCAGTGAGTTTAATTGGCAGAGAGCACTGAAAGTGGCCAGAATATGTTGGAAGAGTCACAAAGCGTGTGACAAAGTAAGAGCAGCCTCGGTTAGGGCATTAAACTGCTGCACATGCCAGGCAAACGATGAGTCTCTCACATAAATGTGTAAATGAATGCATGAGCAAATGAGTGAATGAGTGAATCAACGAATGAATAAAAGAATGAGTGTGTGCGAGCGGGTGAGCGAGTGAGTAAACCCTGATGCATGTCCGGTGCAAACAAGCAGCAGGCAAAGAGCCTATTGCTAAGGGCATTGTTAGACTAGAGACTAGAAAGAGAGACATAGCATTGAAAAATTATAAAGGGACCAGCAACAAAAGGGATAACTACAACAACAGCAACAGCAACAACAACAATCAGAATGGGAGAGTAAACGAGTAGTTGATAAGATTTGTCTACAACATTTATTGTCCTTTGGTTTTCCACTTTGCTTGGCTCGTTTTCTGTTTGGTAAAATGCTTCTTTAGTTTTTTTTTTGTTTCTGCACAATTGTCATCATGACCCTTACACACACACACACACATACACACACACGCACACCCTCGAGCTATATGTGTATATCTAGGTATATATGTGTGTCTGTTAAGGTGTTTGCCAGAGCTGTTTTGCATACTTTGCGGCGCTGTGGCATTGGCCAAATATTTGTCCTTTTTGGTTTTTTTGGTTTTTTTTTGTTTGGCAAATTTTTACCAGGTTCCGAAATAAGCGATAAATAAATACAATTTGCTTGGTCTTTTTATTTGCATTTAAGATTAAGCAGATAGAACACGCTTCGAGCAAGCGGGGGAAAGTATAAAAAATGAAAATGAAAATCCCTCACGAAGAAGAAACTACAGTGTGCAGTGAAAAATAATGCGAGCGAGACGTTTTTCTTTCCTTTTCTTTCTTTTTTTTTTTTTTGCATTTTGCTTTTTTCTTATATATGTTTCCATGTCGAATTTTAAAGCCGCATAAATTCGAATCCTGGCAAACTGTGGGGGCGTCCTTAAGCGCTCTCTAATTTGCTTTGACAGCAGACATGTGTTCTCTGGCTTTGTCTTTGTGCGTGCCAACTGGAAAACCAAATCCAGCTGAGCGCGATGAGAACGCAGCGACAGCGGGCAGCGGGCGGCGGGCGGCGGGCAGCAGGGCAGGATGTGCTGCATCCAGAATAAAAAGAATGAAGATGACGCTGCCTGACGACAACGACAACGACGACGATGACGATGATGACGAGTATGATGATGAGTACCCCTCATACACACACACACAGTCCAGACCAGTTCAGGATTCAGCCTGACTTTTAATTAATTTCAATGCGCGACAGCTGCAATTGCTTTGTGCCTGCCAACACAGCCCTGCAACCCTTTTCTACTACCCCTGCTCCTTACCCCTTTCTTCTCCCCTGCCAGCACTGTCTATCATCTGGGTAGTAAATTTAGCGAACTTAGGCAACAGTTGCAAACTCTTTTTGATTTTTGTTTCTGTCATTTAATTTGATTTGCTGCAGCAACAACAGAGCAGCAAATATTTTTCATTAAAAATTATAATTTTAGCTTCCACTTTGTATAAACAAATAGAGATTTATCAACTTATTTAATCAACTCTAAAGGAATTAATTATTAAAGTTGCCATCAATTTTTTTGCAGCAATTTAAAGTTTAATTTTTATTCTATTAGATTTTAATAAACGAGCTAAGAACAAACAATTTTAATTTCTAATTGATGAATTCTTTTGTTTCTTTATGCCATTTTATTGTTTTATTTATGTGCATTTCAGTTCTATTATAATATTTTCGCATGAAGGCGAGTCGACTCAGCGATACCCTGCAAGTTCGTCCTTTATTTCGAGTATCAGATCGAATTACTACTGGCTTTGCAGAACCTTTGAATAGTTTCAATTAAAATTGATACTGAAGCGGACCACTGCACGTATACGTGATATTTATTAGAGCTTGTCCTGGAGCCATAGCAGAACCGAAATGAAGTGCATATTGGTTGCCTTGGAGCTTTATTTTCCATAGGCAACTTTGAAGCAGGCTTGCAGGGTATTTAACCTGTCGGCATGTCAGAAACAGGCTTTTATTTCCTGCAGTAAAATTAAGTGCATAATACTCCATATCTCTGTGGAAGTATTGTTTTAATAAATTCAGCAAGCAGCAAGCAGAAAAGTTCAAATTTATAATTAAACATGTGAATTGTTGTCTGCTAAATTATTCTAAATTTGTTGCCACTGTGCACAGTGCAACCAGCTCCCGTGTGCTAACAAGACAGAATGTTGGAGCTGCTGTTTGACGTCAACTTTTGATACGTTTACCGAACATGAGCCATGTCGAGCATATTGTTAACTTTTTGCCTTCAACTCTGATGGCTGGTTGGCTGGCTGGCTGGCTGACTGGCTGACTGGTGAGCCCCTTTGCTGCTGCCCTTTTTACAAGTTTCCCGCAACTTTGCTGCTTATTTACATATTTATAACTTGCAGCAGGGTGTGCAGCGTGTGGTGTGTGCGGCATTTACTCTACCGTCTACCGTCTGCCGTGCTTTCACCTTTTGTTTTTCATACTCGTAATACTCTACCTGATTTTCAGAGGCAGCGGCAGTGGCAGAGGCAGAGAGAGAAACTTTCACCAGCAACTGCAACTGCAAGTGTAATGCAAATCGCAGTGAACTTTGTGCTGTAGTGTTTGACTTGTGAACGCTGCCATATTGTCTTACCTTATTATTTTATTTTATTTTATTACTCTTATATTTTGTTTGTATTTGGAAGCTGAAAAGTTATACAACAGAGAGTTGCACAGCTGCTGCTCGACTTTTGCTTGCCTTTCCGGTTGAACTGGCCCTTCGTCGCATAAACTTGATGCGAGAATCAATTGCTGCGGCTCCGCTGCCGCACACACACACACACACACACACACACGCCCCTTCTCTCTCGCCCCACTCCAAAAAAAAACAGGGAAGGCATCATTTTAAATGCCTCTGCCGCTTGCCTGGTTTGGTCTGGGCTCATGTGGCGTATGCGCAATATGTTGCAATGCCTCTCGCCTTGATGGTGGCAATTCATTTTCACTTTACCTTCGCTGCCAGAACAATAGCCCAGAGCCCCACAGAGCCCAACAGGCAGCCCTCTTGCCACCCCGCCCCGTCCCGCCCCGCTCCGCCCACCTGCGCTGCTCACACGTTCATGCATATAGAAAGGCTGCATTAAAGACGAGTACATATACACTTGGCGAAAAACTAGATTGCTTCACTTGTCAAAAATCGAAATAAAAAGAATCTTTCTGAATAAAAAAACACCTTTTTTTAATGCATGTTGGAAGATATCACAACCACAAATTTATTTTAAAAATACTTATAAATCAGCTCAGAAAACATTTTTTATAAATTGATTTACCCCTTTCTTTCATTAGGTTTTTAAATAACTTCTGATTAATCCAAGAAAATGTTAGCCTGATTTTAGCAAAACATAAAAAATATTGTGCAAATCTTAGGAGAAATCTTAGAAATTTGTTATTGAAAGAAATTTAAAAACAAATACGTCAAATTTAAGAAAGGAAAGCCTTACAAATTCCAGCTCATTCTGACAACAATTTAGAGGCTGTGCTTTCTTTTTTTTGAGTGTCTTCACCAGCCGAAAGGAGCAGCAGCAGTGTGAAGGGGGGGCAGGGCAGGGAAGGCGGGTTAGCATCGCGGGGCGCGTTGACAACGCCAATACAGGTGCGCACAATGCAAACGAGTGACATGCAAATGCTTTCAACAACAATTGCAATTCATGCAGAGCACACACACTCACACACACACACACACACACACGCACATATATATACATGCTCATCAGAACCGCCTCACATTTCGGTTCATTTTTGAACGTCGATTTTCGAGCGTTCGTTTCTTCTTCCAATTTCATTTTCGTTTTTCTGTTTTTCTGGTTTTTTTTTTTACGCTTGTTGCGTTGCGGTTTGCCTTCTTTCATTGGGTGTGTGTGTGTGCGTGTTCAGGTGAGCATGCTAAATGCTGCACACACACACATACACATTCATACACACATCACATGTGACTGACCAAAGATGCCTTTAAATGTGACGACAGCTTTTGCTTCTGTTTTTAGCAATCTGTGGGCATACCCTGTAACGTTTTGCAATGAGGATTGCTTAGCTAAGCTAAGCGCTTGGTTACGCTGCTATTTCAAGAGTAAATTTTTGAATCCGACCAACCAAACTTTGGTTCAGGGAATCTCATAGAAACGCTCCGTAAGCCGGAACGAAATATCTTCAACAGAGCTGAGAAGCTTTGCTTCAAATATAGTTGAATCAATTTGACAGCACTTTTCTATGCCACCAAATTGCGTGGTATCTGTGAGTTGAGCCGTTTTGTTCTCCTTTTTTTATGAAAAACCTTGCTGGTAAGTAACCTGTTTTTGTTTACGCCAGCGTTGGCCACAGCAATGGCAACTCATGTTGATGCTGATGCAGCATTTTGTGTTGATGCTGCTCCTGTTTCTGTTGCTGCTGTTGCTGCTGCTTCTCTTCACTCACTTATGCATTCACACTCAAATATGCAATGCGCCACAAAATTGCAATTTCCACTAAGATTGATGAAAAACGCCAACGTCGACTGCCACGCCCACGCACAGAGACAGACAGGCGGAGGCAGTGGCAGCAGAGCTACCACATGTAGCAGCAGCACCAGCGGCAGCAGCACCAACAGCAGCAAAAGCAGAAGCAGATGCCTGCAAATCATGTCATCAATTGAATTTCAAGCGATTATTTTTGCACGTTTCACAAATCGCAGCACAAATATGCATGTGTGTGTGTGTGTGTGAGTGTGTGTATTGGTTGTTTGTGCATCTGTGTGTGTGTGTGCGGGCATATCAAACGGGGAACATGACATTGCGTTGCTCACAATACGTTTCGATTACGCATTCAAATCAAATTGATGACGCGTCTGTTGTTGCCTCTGCAACAGCAGCAGTAGCAACAGCGGCAGCGGCAGCAGCAGAGAAAAGCAGTAAAAATATGAAGATGGCCCCTTTTATGCCCTTCGGGGCGTGGCACTCCCGCCCGTCACCCATTTTGAACTGTAATCCCGTAGAGTGCATTCATGCAAAATCCAGGGCGCAGGTAACGCTCAAAAATCAACACACTTCAAGGCAAAAGAAGCAGAAGTTCAAGCAGGGTGGCGTGGCTGCCACCAAAGGAGGCAAGCTGCATATTTCATAACTTAATTTAATGCAATGGCTGAGGCTGAAGCAGAAGCCGAGGCTGAGGCTGAGGCTGTGGCAATGCCAAAGGAATGCCTTATTTCTATTTACATAGTATATGCTTTTTATTGCACTATATAATATACATACACTCAGGGAAAATACGTTGTCTTTGGCCCTTTTTAAATTGTTTTGAATTGTTTATAAGTGCCTGGACTTACTTTAAGATTTTTAGCTATTAAAATAGGCTTAAATCTAGCTTGAAAAATTGATATCTATAAAGAGAGCTCTTACTATGGGAGAGATAAGGAGTTCCCGAACTTCTGATCGATGTGGCAAATTCGCGTAGAGTTTACGCTGAGTGTAATTGCACACTGCACTACATAATAAGTATTTATGTAGTTGTAGTAGTGCATTTATAAGCTGTGCTGCTTGCAATTTGCTGTTATTAAGCTAGCAAATAAATATTCTCGATGCACTCAAACGTAAAATGTTTGCCCATCCGCAGCTCCGCAGCAAATATTTGATGAATATTAGTTTTGAATGCGCCCGGAAGGTTTTACTTATTATTATTATTATTATTATTATTATTATTATTATACTGCAGCTACTTATAAGGAAAGCTCACAATATCAGCTATTTTTCCTATTTGAGGTTGTCGAACAAGGCAATTAAATTGCGTTTAAATTAAATGGAAAATATTGTTGCTATTTTTCTCCATTTATAGAGAGAAGTTCGCCCCTGCATTCCGCCCACGCCCACGGGCGACCAACCACGCCTTGGCTTTGCTCAACCGACCAACCTCAAGATTTTTGCAGCGCATTGTTTGCATATTTGAATGCTTTATACTGGGATTTCAATTGTTTGCTGCTGTTATTCCTTCCCTGCCGGCTTAAATGCAATGCCAAGTAATTGGAAATTGTTGTTGCCTTTGCCAGCAGGTCATAAATTCCAGTAGTTCCACGCTCTGCGTTCTATTCTAGCTCTACTCTAGTTCTAGTTGCAGCTGTATTATGTTCCCATTTAGCCTTCATACATAATTACTATATTCAATTACAACTTCATAATTCACTGGCGTCGCCTTTGTTCAGGCATCAATTGCCCAGCTGTGTGGCTTTCCCTCTCTCTCTCTCTCTATCAGTGTGTGTGTGTGTGTGTTTGGAATCCTTGTAATTATCTGCTCCCAGGACATGCATCTTGATTAAACGATCATTATGTTAGCATTATAAGCAGCGCCTCGAAACACGTGTATTCACAGGACGCGTCTATTGTTAAATTGTTAACTCCATTGTTGCTGCATTGTTACTGCATTTGCATTCGGGGTAATTAACTTATTTGAAAGGGGCACTTAATAAGCCTGGCTTACAGCTGTTGCTAGAGAGGTGTCCAAAGTACCCCATTATTATAAATTTAATTAATATTAATGGCCGTCCATAGAAGCTTTGAGGGAAGGGGCAGGATGACCACTGTCATGTGTCCTGTGTGTCCTGCTGGGAAAAAAGTAGTTTTAGCTTTTTGACAGCAACCAAATAGTTGCTTGTTTTAAAATTTATAGAATATCCTTGCTGAATCCCGCAAATCAAGCCAAAAATATATACTAAAGTCCTGCTCTGTTTATTTTTATGCATATATTAAATTATGGACTGACTATTAATAATGTTAAATTGGAGTAATTAAGTAATTGAGCTAGCGGAAAAAATGGCTTAGATTTTTAATTTAATTATGCTCCCAAAAGTAGGCTTTATTTTTTTCTATGAAAACTGAAATTAATTTTCGTTTTAAGTTTAAGCCAAAGCTCCTGCAGGGATACCCAAAAAAAAAAAAACAAGATAGAAAAATAAGCCCATTTGACATAGAAACTGGCAATAATTGGCCAGTTAAAAATAGAAGAGAGAAAAGGAAGGGAAAAGCCATTAAATATTCTTAAATTATTTAAATTGTTTGCGACAGCTGTTGAAGAAGGCAGCAAAAAGAAAGCAAAAAAAAGAAAGCAAAAAAAAAAGAAAAAAGCAACTGATTTTGTCAGCTAAAAATAAGACAAATTGTATGTGATTTTATTGACACAATGCGGCTTAAGAGACAAAATTTGAATGTCTGCTGACGGCTTAAGCAAAATATTTGCTCAGCTAAAAATATATACACAGATATTTACTTAAAATATTATCGAACAGCTGCTTCTGGGCGTTTTTAAATGCGAAATTTAAAGCTAGTTTATGTTAGGTTTAAGCCATTTTATAGCTAACATGCCTGAAATTCCGTTGCCTATGCCGTTTCCATAAAATATGCAGCTAATTACGTGCGAGTTGCTTAAGCTCTCAGGAATGAAGAGCAACCAAACGACCCAACGACACTCTCTGTCTCTCTGTCTGTCTCTGTGTCTGTCTGTCGTCTGTCAGTGGCATAATACAATATAATTACTGTAAAAATCAGAGCTGACAAGCGCAAATGCCATAAGGGTGCTCTTCTTTTTGCCCTTTTGCCCCTTGCAGCAATATGGAACAGAGCGGAGACCGAGAGAGAGAGAGAGAGGGGAAAAACCTCTGGTAATAGTGCGTAAATCTTGACGCCTTTAAGCAGCTCCCAAGCCCAATTGACAATGACATTTTGTCGTCATTATTGCGTTCTTACCAACAATAGGGGGAACATGTAAACAACCATAAATAGTCGGCTAGAAGATACCCAGTACCAGAGTTAGTACATCATTTAAATTTACTTTTAAAAGGATACTCTTTTTCTATGCTCTTGTTTTGATTATTTGAAATAAAAGCAGGAATATTTGTGGAGTTTTTTCGGCTTATGACCCCTTTTCTGTTAGCTGTGCATACCCGATGTTATTCACCTTTTTCCTGTAAACCAACAGGGTATACTGTGAGACAGCAGCAGTCACCACGAGACATTAGAGCAAGAACCAACAACAACAACAAGCTCGATTCGCTGCTGTGCTGAGGCAATTACAGAAATTAGCTTTCGTTTTTAATTTATTAGCACCATTGTGCGTGCTCCTAAACGGCGACAAGCGACAGCCCAGTAAATGGCAGACAGAGATGTGTGTTGCCACCCAGCTCCACTCCACTCCTTCATCCTGTTTGAGGTCCTTTAACAGTTGTTGCCATTGCTAAGACAAATGCCTCGGCTGCTGTTGCCTTAAATTAATGTGCATATAACTTACGCTTTAAGTGAAGAAACAGAACGACCCAGTCGCTCAGTCGGTCGGTCGGTCTGCTGGCCATTAAGATTGCAGCATTTTGTTTGAGAGGCTCATGCATTTTAAAGCTGAAAAAGTACGGCATCGGCGACTGGCAGGCTCTCCTCTTTTGCCATATGGCCATATGTGCAATGAAGTGTGCACATTGTAAAACATTCATGATGATTTAACACAGCATCCTACATATATATAGCCAGTTTGCATAGTGGAGCACACAGTGGGCAAAATGTACCATTTTTTCAGTCATTAATTAATAACTTCATTAAGAATGTTCTTCTTTTTTTTTCCTATTTTTGTTGGCTGTTCATGGAGCGTGCACCATTTTTTTCTTCTGCATAAAAATCTGTTTATTAACAAAAGCAAGCAGAAGCAGTGTTGCAGCTTAAATATTCCAGAACTCCACAGAATTTAAGACCCCAAAATAGGGATTTAAGTTTATGCGTTTCCTTTATGAAAGCACCAAGCAAACAAAACACTTGAAAATCATCGAAGCTTAGAAAAGAATTTAGAATCTTTGGAATCTTACGAAAATGGCTGAGAAGCGCTCCCCTCTGTCTTGATGGCTTTGAAGACTGTTCGTGAGACGATGAAAAGAAAGAATTCTAATATCAAAGTCACCGAAGTGGCCAAGCGCTTAGGCCAACTATGGAGCCTTATGAAGTATAAGTTAATGCGGGAGGTGAAGGCGACAATGGCCAAGGCAGAATACGATCGATGAAGCGAACAGCAGCAGCAGTGATGCCAATGTGGCGCCAAGAAATGTTCAGAAACTGCGGGAGAAGCCAACGAATTAAAGAAAAAAACAAGGCTCTGACTTTTGAGCTATAAGAAGAAGTGGAAGAAAAAGAAGATTATGGATCAGTCAGTCGAATCGGACTAAATTTAATTAAAAACCAAAAACAAAGAAGACTTCATAATACAGAAATAAAGAAAAGCAGAAAAAATCAGATATTTTTATTTATAAGCTCAAACTTAATACAAACAGGCGACGTATTCAGCGATAAATTACGTCCAAAAAGTTATTTTTTTATAAATTTTAAATACTTTTTCTCACTTAAAGCATCCTTGCAGCAGCTGTTAGCTGTTACTCATATCATCACAACAGCAGTTGAATAATTGTTAACATTTCCGCTTGCAGCTGTAGCAGTCTGTTGTAACCAGGCGAAATACACTATTTAAAATACATTTATATAAATGAATTTATGCCCCAAAGAGTGTAAATATCACCCACAGTGCATAGAGCAAACACGCTCGTATGCGTGTGTGTGTGTGTGTGTGAGTGTGAGCGCTTACATGAGCAAAAAAAAGCCGTGCAACCTTTTGTAAAAAGTGCCCAAATGCAATGCCAAAGATTTATTTACTCAGCATGTAAATGGCGGCATAATTGAAACAAAATGTGTGTAAGCCACCCCAGAGAGAAAAATGGCTGCTGAAAAGTAAAAGAAGAAAAAAACTGTTGCCTACCTTTTGGGGCCAAAAGTTGTCATGTTATTTTATTAATGAGCCGCGGTGCAAAACAATTAATAACGAGCGCTTAGTGAGGCGGTGGCAATGTCGCTCAAAGCTGTTGGCGTCGGTTTGGCGTTTCATGAGTTTTTTCTTTTGCTGTTGTTGTTGTTGTTGTTTTTCTTTTGGGGCATGCCACAGTTGATGATGTTGCTGAATGTTGCTGATGCTGTGGCAGCCATTTATAAAAGGCGCTTTGCTAGGTGTTTAGGTTTGCTGCGAGTTGCTGCTGCTGCTGCCGCTGCTGCTGCTGCGTGCTGTTGCTGCATTTGGTGTTGCTAACCATAAACTGCGCATTAGTGTGATTGCATAACATTTGCACACACACACACACACACACACACACACACACACACACACACACACAGAGACGCATACGAGTAAAAACACACAAATATATAGAAATACACACGCTCGCAAGCAACCGAAAAACCCTAAACCAAAAGCGTACCGAAAACCGAAATCCTTATGTATGTGCAGCTGCTCTGCGGCTACGTGCTATATCCTGCATCCGCCCAGCCTCCAGTCTCCATACTGCACATCGTGCATCAGGTTTTTAGCCCTACGATTCTCCCCTTGTATCCCTAAAAGTTTGCGCTGCACTGTTGCTAGAGCGGCACCCACAAATTTTCAGCTACCGGCTCAGAGTCGTTGATAATTTAAGTCGGAAATTTCAAGGAAACAGCTCGCACGTAATGCTTAAAACAAGACATATTTGCACACACACACACGTATACGAATACACACATAAAAATTGCAATTACAAACATTGCAATTACAGCAACAACGGCAACTGTAATCAAAGCCAGAGCAAAAACAAAAACAAAAAAAAACACTACGCAAAAACTATGAGAATGCAATTATGGCAAAGACAATGAGGCCAGGCAGGGGCTGACTTACTCCAACCCCCCCCCCCCCTCCCCTCCCCTTCCCAGCTCATATAAAACAAATAAAAATACACAATTTTGTGGAGCACAGTCGGTCGTAAAAGTTTACAGACTGCCAGTGCAATAAGCAAAAAGTTTGCTCAACTGTCAAACAAACCGAGAATGAAATCATTGTCAATTCATAAAACTGTGCGAAAATTCTTACAAATTGCATTTACATATGCTGCAACAACATGCCAAAATACACACGCACACACTCTCACACACACACACGCATACACACACCCCACACTTACTAAATACACTCAGCGAAAGAATACTCTTTGGAGTGCGCAAATTTCATAGCATACTTTTTTGCGCAGGATTAAATGAAGCGCTGTCGCCCAATTTATAGACACTCCAAAAAGTATGCTATATTTTCCTTATTTAAAAGAATGAAACTTATAAGAAAATCGATTAAAAACCCAGCAGAAATATATATTTTTTTATTTTTAATTCGCTTACTTTGAATACAGCAATATTTCGAGGATTAAATTTCAATTGAGCTTATACCTATAAATATTTAACTCTGGTTTTAAGATTTGATTTCAATTTTTGGGTTAATATTTGTAGAACTCAATGCATTTGTTATTTAATTTTTTTTGCTGAGTGTAAAAGCTGCAGTCGGCCATTATGTTGGCCATTATGTTTCATTTGTGGCGGCGCCGCTTGACATACATAAGCCTTGGGGGCGTAGCAAGTGGCCCAGACAGAGGCAAAAGCTGGGGGCTAAGCCCACTCCCCGCTCCCCACTGCCCATGCCCCAAGCCCCAAGCAAAACCCCAACAATCATGTCGTTTATTTAAGATGACAGCGGCAGCAGCACAATCCTGTTGCGGTCAAGTGTGCAAACACATATTGCACTCAGTGTACGAATGTGACCTTGTTTTTATACGCTTAAAACGTAAGAGTAATTGACATTTATTAATTGGAAAACAATAATTTCACTGTCTGTCTGGGCTGTCTGGCGCAATGATGCCACTTTTGGTAGGATGCCAAGTGGCAATTTCTTGTTGCAAGATGATTTATGAGAGCGTTGCAAGCAGCAAGCGGCAAGCAGCGATTAAAAGCCGTCAACAGCATACAAAAAGTGTTGAAAAGTTTTGCCAGCTGTGCCAGTTCGCTGCTGCCCATTAAAAGCTGTCAAATTTTAATGTTTTACATGGCAGGCTCAAAGTGCCAGGCAGCCAGCAGTGGCAACAACAGTAACGATTTTAATAACAACAACAATATAAAGCGTAACAACATAATCAGCTTCCTGCCTACTTGCCTACCTGCCTGCCTGCCTACCTGCCTGCCTATCTGGCTGCCTGGCTGCCTACCTGTTCATGGCAGCTGTCAGGCACTGGGAAAGACAGCACTCTATCTCTCTAGCCGCGGCCCATAAACATTAAAAGCAGCATAGTTTGCATGGAAGGAAGCTTTAAAATAGTGGCCGCATGTCCTTGCCAGACATGAGAAGCGAGATGTGAGATGGTAAACGGCGGGAGAAGGCGGAATAGTGAACAGGGAACAGGGCACAGGGAACGGGGCGTATGTGTAACGGAATCCCAACACGCGATAAATTCATTAAAGAGCTCGCATAGCAACTGCAAAATCTGGCTGACGTGTCTCGCGGGCAACGTAAAATGCCAGAGTGCTTATACACACACACACACACACACACACAGACACACAGGCACATACAGAGACAGTGCCAGAGAGACACACACGCACACACAAAGGGACAACGAAAAAGCATTGCATACTTTCGGGCACGTTTATAGATTAACACATTTTTACTGCTGAATGTACTAATAAGGCAAGCATTTCCACTTTGAGTTGCCCCCAGGAGATATATACTCCTATATATATGGCACAGAGCACAGTGTCAGCACCAGTACCAGCAGCAGCAGCAGCAGGCAGAACCCAGCAGCAATTCGCTATCTCACACACATACGTATATATATATATATATATATATATTTGCCCGTGTATGTGTACTTTCAAAATTTATAACGCCAGGATTGGAGCTCGAGCTCGAGCTGGAGCTGGAGCTGGAGGAGGCGCAACTGAGAGTATGCCAGGTGTAGGAAAAATGTTAACAAGAGCAAACAATGCGAAAATATTTCATACACTGCGCGGCTGCACAGCTAACCCAGCAGAACTTTGCCTGTTGCCCAAATGTGCTGCCAAGCAACTAGCTTCTTCGAATCAAAATAGTTGCAAAAATTAAAAAAGTAAATTCTTCAGCCGTATTTCTAGCTTTCAGCTCCAAAAAGTAGGCTATAGCTTGGTAATGAAACTCATGCTGTAGTATACATTCTAAATAGATGCTTAGCTTGTCCTTTTTCCTTTGTTTTATCAGTATTTTTGTCTTCTACATGCCAAAAGGCATTCTAATAGAAGGCACAGTAGCATGACGCTTCACTGCAGAATGAATTTAACTGCAAACTTTAAGGCCTACTATGAGAATTTCTAACAAATTAAACTAGAGAATATTTTCTTCAAAGAACTAAGCACCAATTTCTTGGCTAAGGTTCCTACTGGGTGCTACGCCCAAGCAGCGGTAGCCAGTTAAATGGCAAACCTATAGGGAATACTGGCACTCGTGCCTGCTGTGCTCGCCGCTCTACTCTTTCGCTGCTTGTGATTTCAAGTCTGGCAATCGAGCGCTGGGAATGCACACACACACACACACACACACACACACACTCAAACACACACAAGCAAATACTCTTACCTTACATACCTGGAGATTACTATACCTGAAGTCATAGCTAGGAACGTGCCTGGAACAGCTGCTGCTGGTGCTGCTGCAGCTGTTGGCCTTCATCGGCGGCGTCCAGCAATCGTATCAGATTCGACAGGCAGCGGCACAAATAGAAAATGATTCCAGTCGACGCGAGTCGAGTCGAGTTGAGTTGAGTCGAGTCGAACAGAGCAAAGGAGAGTCGTAATTACCACTGCATTGTGGATTTTTATTTTGTTTGCTTGGCTTTTTCCCTTGATTAAATTACTGTTTAAATATTATCAGAGTTTGTTGCTTTAACTTGGCCCCCTTCTTGAATTATCACTCCTGAAAAGTTGAGCACATGTTCATGCGGAAAAAACTTGGTCTTTAAATGGGCTAAATTTAACCTGCAACGTCTATAAAAAGCCTGTATCTCTGTGTTCGTTTCATAACAAAACTTATTTAATATAAAGTAAATAATTCCTCCTTTTCAAATGTATTTTTAGATATTTGTTTTACAAAGCATTCAAAAGTTTTCATATGCAATTTTTTTCGTTCAGCTGACTTTGAAGTGTGATTAAAAGAACAAAATAAATACTCGTAATTAAAGGTAAAATATTAAAAATTGTTTTTTAATATCAAAAGATATTTTTAAGCCAGGCTTTGCGCATTTAATATGGCCGAGAAAAATGCTTTGCTAATAAATCAATAAAGTTATTTTTGTATTAAAACAAAACTTTCATTGATGTACCGGAAAAACGTATTAATATCTGGTTTATTACAGCTCTTATCCGCTGTTAAAATAATTTAAAACCAAAAAAGAAAAATGACAAATAAATTATTTGCAAGCATTCAATTTAACGAAATGTGAAAATCATTTGCGCCTAAAAGCATGCTATAAAATGTTGATAGCTACGCACGCCATATAAAATAAATATAAATACAAAAAAAAAAAAATGAAAACCGAAATGAAAATGAAAATAAATAAATAACAAAAAAGAGGAGAGAAGAAAAACGCAAAATGCAAACTATAAATTGAAATGTAAAGCAATAAAACATTACGCTTGAGTTTTCCCCAGCAGAGCCGGAGCAGAAGGGAGAAGAGAAAGCGAAAGGGAATGGAAGAGGGAAAGGGAAAGGAAAGTGTTTATTAATGCAATCATGCACGCATAAAAATCTCAATTTAATTCAATCGATTTGTATGCGTGCCACTGGATTTTGGGCGGGCTTCTACGAATACAAATTGCAAATTGTAAATTGCAAGCGAGTTGCCAACTCGGTGCTTAAGTTAACGGCAACAAATGAGTGTAGAAAAGCGCATCCTTGCAGAGCTCCCAAAGAGAAGAAGACAGTGGAGTAGAGAGTAGCGAGTCCTGAGTCCTTTTTATGTCACTGGCAAAATAGTCTGATGAATTTCTTCAATTCAAAACGTGACTGACGCAATGATTGTACACGTTTCTCAAGAGCAGCAGCAGCAGCAGCCATAACTAAGTGCCACTATGTAAGTGAATAAGAGGCAACTGAGTGAACTGATGGAGATAGGAAAAGAAGGACTTTTCTTCCCACCTCCCTTGCTCTCTCTTCTCTTTCGGTCTGTCTCTGGTTCACTTAGACAAACAGATGAGCTAAGCAGACGAGTAGTTGGCACTTTTAAGTCATTTGCTGTATTCGAACCGAGTTCAGTTCAGTTCAAAATGTGGCCATCAAGTCGAATGGGCACTCAATCAAACTAGAAAAACCAGCTGAAGCAGCTCAAGCTGAAGTATTGGCCACAGTTTTGGCAGGCAGCACGCGTACGGCAAACAGTCAGAGACAGAGAGTCTTTAAAAAACATGTAAGAACGCTCAACGCGAGCACTAGACGACTGAGAAATACTCTGTAATCTGAGCTCAATATACAGAGAACTGCATACTTGGCAGCTGCTGCGTCTTCTCTCTTCCTGGATCAGACATGCCCCTTCAGGCTTTGTATGGCTAGAGGGTATTTCAAAAAGCAAACGCAGGACACAAAACGCAGCAGGACAACTGCTGGGCAGCTTTTAAAGTGCAAAACCAAAGCCAAATCGAGCAACATCAGCGCTGAATGCACGTTTTGTGGATCTGGCATCGAGTGCGTGACAGGCAAAGTGAAGCTTTGGCTAAGCCATTACACGCCTCACACAAACACCAAACAAATGAAACAACAAAAATACACGAAAATACACGAAAATACATATATATTTTTTGTGTTTTTGTTTATATTTCAAACTCCATTTGAAGCAGCCGTCAAATAGTTGACGCGTAAAGCGCGACATGTGCACAATTTTTGCTCCTCCTTCATTTTCTTTTCTCTTTTTGGCTGGCATCGGCGTTGGGAGGCTTAGGCAAGGCTCGGCAGGCAGCCATTTGCCATATTGTAAATTATTTAAAAATGATTTATTGTAAGTTTGTTTACACTTTGCCATGCGGTTGCATCTGCCAGCAGCTGTACGCCGTTGTAAATATTTCACACACATACACACACACAGGCACACACACACCCGCAGAGAAAGAGAAAGAAGCAGAGCTGAAATCTATTGTGTTTTCATTTGAATTTAATATTTTATATTGCTGAGCCGACCACAGCAGCTGCAGCAGCCAGCCATTAAGCTAGACACTAAACACCAAAAGATACCCTATAAATGGTTGAATGGAAGAAAATTTATAAGAGTGCATACCCCCGGTTGAAATGTTCTGCTTGCCAGGGTATAAGAATCAGCAGCACTGAAAAAGCAATCGGAATCGAGTTTGCCTTTTGCGGTTGACACAGCAACTGTAAATATATATATTTGTGGGTGTGTGTGAGTGTTTCTGATTTTGTCTCTGTGTGTGTGTGTGTGTGTGTGTGCATGTATATGCTTGTTTTGGCGTGTTGTGACATGTCACTTGCATGGCCTGCAATTAAAAGTTTAACTATAAATGCCTACATTGCGGTTTCAACTGTTTGCCCAGCAACAGCAATCAAGATGTTTTCTTACATATTTTGTTACTTTTCTTCTCCTTGTTGCAGTTGCTGTTGTTGTTGCTGTTTTTGTAGTCGCTTTTGCTGTGATTGATTAAGTTAAATGAATAATACAAGACCACATGACACCTGGCAATCAGAGAAGCGTTCCATAGAAAAGGCAACTCTTGAAATCTATTGCCTACTTTTCCGGGCAAGCGATAAACATCAATTGCCATCCGGTGCCGCCCCCGCCTACACTTCTAATTTATAGCTTCAGGCACTGTAAATTGCCACAACTATAAATTCAAATTGTAGAATAGGCAGCCGAAATACTCTGGTACTCGTATTCGTACTCGTTCAACCCAAAATATTAACACACGCAATTAAAATTCAACAGCATCGGCAAAAATCCACTGTCGAGAGAGCTGAGTTGACCCTTTTCCAGGCCATTGAATAGATTTCCAGCTGCCTAACACATTGATATGCCCCCCAAAAAAATGGCCTAAAAAAAGGGGGCCCTAGTGGAGAGTGCTCAAAGAGAAGATGCTCTGCACAGCGATTTTACATAAAAATATCACAAGTATTTTGAAACGAATTCCACAACAGCAGTGCAGGGCTAGTTTTCGGCTCAAAAGTTTAATTAAAAAACTTTAGATGATTCCACACTTTACCGTGGAATTCATTCGACAGTTTAAACTAGTTTAAACTGGCCTAATTTTTGACTTTTACAGGATGTGAATAAAAAGCAAAGGGATCAAATTAAGCATAGCTTTGTTCTATGAGAACGGTTTCTGAAGTTGCCGGGATTACACGCTGTGATTGGAAAATCTATGATGATCATTAATAAAAACAAGAGGAAATTGTCGAAAATGCCAAACAATAACAAACGAGACAGCTCTAATCAGGCCAAAGTCGAAACGTAGACAAATTCAAATGCAGATGCTCTATGTGTGCCACACTACATTGTCTGAGAGTGTATGTGTGTGGGTGTGTGTGTGTGTGTGTGTGTGTGTGTGTGTGTGTGTGTGTGTGTGTGTGGTTTACTTTACTGCGTTGTAACTCATGCATTATGCGCACCACTTTAGTCCTTGTAAATATTATTTTAATATCTTGTCGAGCAGCAGAGAGTCCTCCCAAACATACATACAGCTGCATACATACATACATACATACAGTCAGACATACATACAAGCCATACCAGTTGTACCCTCCCGCAGCTGTACAAGGTGACAGGATTTTCTTCGACTTGCCGGCTGCTGTTGCTGCTGTTGTTGGCTCTTGGCTGTTGGCTGTTTTCTTGCTGTTTTCATTCCGGCCCCGAAAACTTTGTGCAACAAACAATGCTTCATTATAAGCTTGAACGCAGAGGCCAGAGGTGATAAGCCCTGCCAGAGTCAGGCAGCAGCCAGTCAGCCAGGCCAAGCAGCCAACCAGCCAAGCAGCCAACCAGTCAGAATCAGGCAGCCAACTTCTTGTATAAACTTCACTTTATGCTTTTGCTGCCTTTCACTGCCTTAACACTCACTCACACACACACACACACACACATGGCATTTGCTTGTACTTTGTATGAAATTTTACGAATATTTCATAATATGAGAGTTATGTGTGTATTTGTGTGTGTTTCTGGCCTTGTTCCTTCTTCCTTCTTCCTGTCGTGTCGCATCGCATCGTATCGCATCGCATGTTTTGTCAGACGAAGTGGCTATGCAAAGACAAACAACACAAAACAACGACGACACAACAACAACACAACAACAACACAACAACAGCAACAACCGGCAGAGAAACAACAACAGAAACGACAACAACACTAACAAAAGCATTGCAGAAAAATGTTGTCAATCAAGGTTGAAGATAACAACTTATACAAGGACTAAAGACAAAGCGAAACCGAGCTGAATGCCATTCAATTTTAAGCTCAAAGGACATCAAATACCAAGCATTAAATTAAATATTTAGCCAATTTTTTTTTCTCCTCCACTTTTTCTTAACTAAGAAGCCTGCTTCGGTTTGCCCTGTAAAATCTGATGGATTTATAGTGTCAAACAGATTCACTGGAATTAATTCGAAAGCAGAAACTTTTCAAATGATATTCGTAATATTTTAGAACACAAATTCCATGGAAAGAATAAAAGTTTAGCCTGCTTTTTGGCGCTCTAAATGAAAAGCAACTTTAACAATTTGCCTCAATAATTTAATTTTCCATTAAGCCTAATAGTAGGCAACAGTTTTTTCACTCGAATTCAATCGAAAGCTTATGTATTTCTTAGACTTTTGTCTCTGCCAGTCTGAGCTGGCTTAGTTATTTGCATAAAATATGTATAATATTTAAAGTTTTAGCCCGAATTCCATTTGCAATGCCACAAATTGTTGCAAGACAAACATTTGCTGGTATACCTCAAATTGAGGCTTTTCCATGAAATTCGAGAGAACTTTTCAAATTTGCTTTAAATTTCAGCTTCCTTTGTAAAATTATTAAACAGCTTACTCTGGCCCATGGAGAGAAAGAGAAATTAAGTATTGAAAGCAAGTAAATTGTTTGCCAAAAGAAACGGCATAATTGACTGTAAAAATTGCTGACAACTTTCAATAATTTTTTTCTTTCTGTAAATATGCGTAATTTTATTAATTTTCGCTGAGTAGAGTTGAGCTGCGTTGAGAGACGGACTGAGGGAAAGGCAGAGGGAGAGGAAGAGCGAGAGAGAGAGAGTTATTGCATCGGTTAATTATGCGAACAATTAAAGCAGTTTCCGATTGCAGCAAATTAATGAACAGCATTAAAAATAATCATCTCTCTGAAGCGAGAAGAAAACAAATATGACAGCCCAGTGTGCACAGTGGTACTGAAACCTACACACCCACCACCCACCCACAGTGGCCTCATTTCAATTTTCGCCATGTGCCATGTAATTTGCCTGGATAATTTATATGCATACCGCGCGTATAGAAGATGCTCCCACGGTGCTTCCGCCGCTGCCGCTGCCGCTGCTGCTGCTGCTGCTGGTACTTCTACTGGTTCTGGTTCAGGTTCAGGTTCAGTCGCGAGTGCGAAATGAAATAAATTTTGCAGCATCATTTAAGCTTAATTAAGACGCCAGCCGCAACCGGCGATGCGCAGCAGCAGCAGCAGCAGCAGCCAGGACCACAATAAGGACGAAGAACGCCGCACCGCGCACTGCACATAAATAAATGAGTAACTGAGTGGTTGAGTGGTTCAGAGTGGTTCAGTGGTTAAGTGGTTGCTAGTAGATGCCGCCATGCCGCCAAGGTGCTGCCACATGCATATTCGAGTGTATTCAAACCATTTGGAGTGAGTGACTGAGATGTGCCTCAATCCTCCTGCCTTCTACCCCTCCCTCTGGCTGCGGACAGCGACAGCTCATTTGATTTCTAGCCAACTCACGTTGCCACGCATAAAACTTCTTAGACAATGTCAAAAGGCATCATTATTCATGCTGGTTCGCACAGCAGAGCAGCCGAGGCAGCCGAAGCAGCCAGGAGCAGCACATGTCCAATCCCAGCCACAGAATTTCTGTTTCGTCATGTTGCATTAGCAGCAAATTAATGGCAAAAAGGGGAGGGATGCTTCTTTCCCTCCTCCCACCCCCCTCACATACGAATATTTTACCCAAAGGCAGCTCAATTTCTGGCGCCGCATGTTGATTTTTAATTACTCATACACACACACAGAGCGAGCGAGAGAGAGAGAGAGGGAGAGGGAGAGAAATGGGGGAAAAGCCAATGAAGTGTGCCGAAATTTACTATAAATTCGATGCCATAAAACACAATTAAATATGTCTAGAACTTGAGCCCCCAATAAGCAGGCAATTAACAGGCAGCAAATTCATTGAGCTACGGGTTCAAAGTGTTGCACATTACGCATTATTTGAGGCGCAGTATCAAATTTCCCAGCTTCGAAAAGTAACCAAAGTGAACACAATAATCAACTATTCGACATGGAAATACCCTGTAAAGTAAGTGTTTCTTATTATAGAAGATGTAGCAAGCCCAAAAACTATTTGCCAACTATTTATCCTTCAAGTTTTCAGGCCTGATTTCTGTGAAAGTTTTCCAGTTCCTTCAACTCCCTTAAAATTATTGGGAAACTCCAAATTAAATACATTTAGAAAGTAAAGTTTATATAAAATATAAGCAGAGAATTCTTAACTGAACAGCAATTCTTACAGCATACAAATTAAAGAACCAATTAAATATAATTTGTTGAAATTAGAAGCACCCGCTTTGAGCTGTGCGACTTGCAGGGTATACAAAATATGCCGAAACAAAAGCGTGAAAATTGCAAAAGTTTTCTTAATTGCTCCACGCTTGCCGCCCCTTACTCCAATCGAGCAGCCCCAACCCCTTTTAGCCACCCCCGAACGTCGCAAATTAAACGCAAGAATGCAAAGTCATTGTATGGGCAAAGGGAAAACTGCCAGCCTGCCTGCCTACCAGCGCTGTCCTGCCAGTCAGTCAGGGGGCGTGCCTCGCCTCTGTAATGATTAAGCAAACACTCAATCACCCAAACGCCCACACACACACACACACACACACACACACACACACGCGCACACAAGTACACCCACACATGGGCCTGAAATGAAGCACATTCAGCAGCGGCAATTGAATATTTTGTGAGTGCCACTGTTGCTTAATTCGCAGCAGTTTTGCTTGACTTTAAAATTTCGTAGCATACTTTTCTGGGCAGCTGCACATTAAACGTGTACGCTGAGTATTTATACGAAATTTGTGCAATTTTCTGGGCCACAAGCATTAAGCATATTAAGCTTAAGCATCTATCAAGCTATACCAGTATGCCACGCCCTGCCCAACCGCCCACCGCCCCCCTCAAACCCCGCAGTTGAAGCATGCAAATGCGCGTCATATGCTCGCAACCTTTTGTTTAATGAAGCCGAAGTTCTATGGGCAACCATAACTGTCTCTCTCACTCGCTCTCTCTCTCTCTCTCCCTTTGTGTGTGTGTGTGTGTGTGAGAGTAAAGGCGTGCATGTGGAAAAACCGTTTTCGAATGAATGCAAGTTTTAATCCTTGAAATATGATTTGAGTGCAAATATTTTGCATAACCATGAAGCTTGACTCTTTCTCAAAAGAGGTGCAGTCGCCTGCGGTTTACTTACGTGGGTGTGTCACTACTACACTCAGAGAAATTCCGTAACAGATAACGAGTATGCTCAAATAAAGGAGCCAGTTGGCTTTTCCTTTTTATTTATTCACAAAAAAGTAAAAATTTATTCTGATTTAAAAAGGAATAAAGTGAGAAATAAATTGTATTAAATCCTAGAAATTAATGTTTTTTATTTTGAGTGTATTAGATGTAACTGAGTGTGCGTGTGTATGTGAGGGTGTGTGTATGTGTCTCATGATGTAAGCAGTGACACAATTTCGTTGCTTCTTCTTGTGTGTGTGCGTGCGTGTGTGTGTGTGTGTGTGCACTTGTACTTGCCAACCGCAAACACTTCACTCGCCTGAAGGCTGCCCTGCCCTGCCCTGTCCCGCCCTGTGCTGCCCGCCTCTAGGCCAGGCCCGGCCAGGCCAGACCAGGGCAGTAGTCCACAGTCCATAAAGCATATTCCCTTTCCATTTCCATTTGCTATGCGTTCATTTTTGCAGCTGTCTGCGGTTTTGAAATGCATTTAACCCTACCCTGCCCTCCCCTGCCAAGCCTCACAGCATTTGATGCTGTGCCCTTTCCCCCTAACCCTGGCGCTTTCCACTTTCAGTGGTTCATTTCTAAATTGAAACTAAAGAGTTGCCAGTGGCTACCAGTGGAAATGCTGCACCTTTCAACCACTGTAGCAGCTCTACTGCGGCTCTAATGAACAAAGTTTTGCTCTTCCTTTTTTTATTTTTTTCGGTTGACAAAAGTCAAGGCACAGCCTCGACACTGACGAGTGCTGAAACTGTTGTCAGGACTCAAAGGATGCATCAGCAGCGACGATATCGCATGGTGATGTTTTAAACGAACCGTTTTCGGTTTCATATTTCGCGTTTTTCCTTCTTTCTTTCTTTTTTTTTTTTTTTTGTCTGCTGCACACTGAAATGTGTATAAAAAGTTTGGTGTTTTTTTTTTTTTGGTAACTGTTCCATTTTCGGCAACGAATATTGAAAATTGTTTGCAGCGCTCTCCACACACACACACACACACACACACACACACACACACACATACACGCAAATAAAAGTAGTCAAAGGCTCGGATTTACACCTAAAACTCACACCAGCATATTGGCGAATTGTGTCAATTTGCTGAATTTGTTTGTAGCCTAGAAAAATAGAGGTTTATTTTTTTTTGTTTTTACTGTCAACGTGTTGCATGGGGTTATGGATAAATTCCGAATAATTCCCAAAATGCAGCTTTTACATACGTTTTTTCCTTTTTTTATATCTATATCAATTGGAAAGAGCATATTTATACCACTGTAGCTGGTCGAGAGATGAGCTGCATTTTCTTATTTTCTATTAGAATTTTCACCTGAAAGAAAACATTAAATTACAAGAATAAAAACTTGGATTATTTCTGTAAATTTCTCTTAAATATTATAATTAAATATAATAGGTAATCATTTGTATTACGGCAGACAGAGTATCTTCTAGTCGAGCAGGGACTAAAGGAATCTAAACTGTGCTTTTTTTTATACTTTAGTTATGGAATTGATGAAACAAACAAGTTAAATAACAAAAAAGGGGAAGAATTTTGCCTGGAATTCAATTAAGTTTTGTCAAAGTTTTCGATTTACATTAGCAACAAGAGCAATTTTTATGGAATTTTCAGGCACTGAAAGAAATAATGTGCTTTTTATAAAGAGAAAACATGCAAAAACTATAAATGAAAATTATATTTCGATACGAAAATTTATTGATTAATTTAAAACGATTTTTAAAATTATTTAGTTTCTAAAACTTCTTCCTTTTTCTCGGCCATTACAGATATGACAAATGGAGGTATGCACGGACCCATCGAGAGCTACAACTCGTTAGAGGATATGACAACAACACCGATGGGTTTGCCGACCATGCCCACAGCCGCCTACACGCATCCAAAATGGATGGAGCCATATTTTGATCCCTCAACGCCCCGCAATGTCACCGCCCTGATGGGTAAATCCGCGTATCTCAGTTGCCGTGTGCGCAATTTGGCCAACAAAACGGTGAGTGGATACGGCAGGTGGCCAACAAAAAGTTTTTTTTACTTTACTTTTTACCTACCTGTTCGTGACGATCCGCTTAGCCTTTAAAGTTTTTGACATTACCCACAATCCCTGCTCCGCTCCGCCCCGCCTCGCCTCGTAAAATCCTCTTCCTTCGCCCCTCTCTGGCTTTTTATCTGAGCCTAACTGCTGTTGACTACTACGTTGATTTGCCAGGCCGGTGGACAGAATATATACGAGTAATTCCCCTAGCATGACTGCAAAATTTTTAATTAGTTACACGCCCACCCAACAACCAAAAATGGGCGCACTCCTCCTCCGCTTCTACTTCTACATCGTCTTCGCTCCTTATTTGTTTTGTTACGGTTGCTGGGTGGCAGGGGGCAGGGGGCAGGGAGTGGACCTTTTCTTACTGGGTAACTTTTGTGAGCGCGCGCGACCTGGATCCTAAGTCGGCATTAAGTTGTTTTGTTTTCTCCCGAAAAAATTTAGCAATTTTTGTATTCTGTTCTGTAAGCGCGACTGTTATTGCAATTGTTTCCTTTGTTTATCTGCTTTAATTGCGTCCTGCCACGCGTTTCCATCTATTCAAAGAGACAGGTTGCCAGGACAAAGCAACTGATACAACCTGCTGCCTGCTGCCTGCTGACTGCTGTCTGTTGTTTGCTGTAAGCTGCTCCTTATAGACTATCAGATACCCTCTGTTTAAACAGATAACACTTTCAGCTTGACTGTTTGCCTAGACTCCACTTCTTCATCTTTTTAGCCTAAATTATTTGTAGCACACTTTTCGGCATCTCTTTTTTTACAGGGTATTTTTAGCTCGGTTCGCTGCGCTGTAGCAAATATTTACAGACTCATATGTATGCGAGCAACACTCGACAACATTTTTAATTTGGCATATTTTGAAACATTTAATTAGCAGAGTTTGAGAGTCGCTCTTTATTTTATTTCTGAATAAACTTCCGTTGGGTATTTTCACTTTATTGTAGAGTCTGTAACACCTGAAAAACAATGGGAAATTCGTCAGTTTCTGCGCGCAAAAACTAGTTTAATTAGCTGACAGCAAATTTTGTTTAATAAATTGTTTTTGGCTGCCAGAGCATTAAATCTTCGGCAGCTTTAAGATAATATTTTCTGCTTGATTTATGTCACTTTTCTTTGTGTTTTTTGTGAGGAGGTTTTTTTGGGCTAAACTCTGTAAATAAAACGTTGAACTGTCAGAAATACCGTCTGGGCGTGACAATTTTTATCGGCGTCTCAGTGAACTTTTTGAATATGCGTGACAGACAAGTTTATGAATAATTAGGCAAGGAAAGTGTTGCGCAGCACGATTAATCACAGTGGCGCCCCAAAGAGCAGCACGTGCCCCGCGCTGCCTGGGGGGGCGATGCGCAACTGGAGCAAAGGAACCCGGCTAAAAAGAAGCTAAAAAAACTGGTGCTGGAAAGAAGGCAGGATTCGAACGCTCATTAACAAACAATGTGGCGCACGCGGCGCAAAAGGCAAACAAACAGAGCGCTTCAAATGCCAAAAACCAACAAACTTTCAGCACGCGCCGAGCTACCAGGCACTTGACACAAATGCGCCAACATCAGGGAACAAGTAGCAGGAGCAGGAGCAGTCGGAGGAGGAGGAGGAGGAACAGGAGCAGAAGGATTTGCAGTTTGCAGTTTGCAGTTGCAGCAACTTTTAATTTCTTGCCAACACACAAAAGCGACACGAGTGGCAGCAAAACCGGCAACTGCCACACGTCAGCGCGAAGGCAACACGAATCGGCAAGCAGTTCAAGTGGGCGGGGCACTTTTTGTCCTTTTTTTTTTTTTGTATTGTGCCCAGCATGAAAAGGAGCTGGGCGGGGTCTCGTGTTGGGCGCATTCCGCACTTTCAATTGCATTTAAGCGCGAAATTATTTAAACAATTTCAGTAAAATTACACTTGCCGCCGCATGCGTCAACAGCACTTGATGCAGTCCACACACCGAAACCAACTCTGCAGGACATGTTCTATGCGTGTGGTTGTGTTCGAGTCGGTGTGTGTGTGTGTGAGTGTGCAGGTTTTCCACCAGAGTCCTTGCTGCTAATATGCCAGACACTGCAAGGGCAGGCGTAACGAGTAGAGAGTGCTCGACTAGAAAACACTCTATAAGCGTCAAGGCTGCAGATCTCTTTTAGTTAGGACCGATACATATATATATAAAGATGTAAAGGGATTCCTAAAGAATACTTGATTTTCTTGTGGCATGCAAAAATCTATTTACGAAGCTCGGTTTCTTATAATCAGGATTAAGAGAAAGGAAGGCAAACATTGGCTTGCAATGAATATGCTCTGCAGCCCACTGCGAGAAACGAAAGGGGAAGCGCATGAAAAGGGAATAGGATGCAACGAAACTGAACGATTGGTGTCCTTGTTGTAGTTGCACTAGTAGTTGTTGGGGGCACACCACAGCACAGCACAGCACAGCCAGCACAGCCAGCACAGTACAGTACACACAGCAGGCACTTGTTAATTACACTTTAATTTGTTGCGTAAAATGTTTGTTTAATGGCAGCCCCTGTCGACATGTTTTTCACACTTTTATACACTCATTGCGGTCTACATGCGGCATCAGGACTCTCATCAGGACACCCCAATCCCTTCTCCAGCTGCCTGGCTGGCTGGCTGGCAGGCTGTGAGATTTTTAAGGGGCATTGTTTAGTATGCAACAACATTGCGTATAATACATACACACTCGCATATAATTAAATGCACGCACCCAAATTTGTGCCACGCCCTGTTTTTAGAAGAACATTTTGCAAGTTTTGCTCACTTGCTGCTGAGTGGCAAGTGCGATAATTTTGCATTTACATTTGACTTAATAAAGTCAGGCTGAAAGAGAGTGGCGAGAGGCGAGTGGCGCAGGAAGGAGACGGATTTATATGTCCTGCTTAGCGTGCAGCTTACAAAGTTCAGTTGCTGCAACTACTTAAAAAGTTCGTTATAATTAAGCAAAAGCTAAAAACAACTCAAAACTCACCAAAAGTGGCAACCGCTGATCCGCAGCACTGTTGTGCTACCCTCTGTGTCTACAGCTCGCAGATTCCTTAAGGATTACAATCCTGCTGTAAACTTGTCAAATTTAAGCATCTCATGCATGCCACATCACGTTACTCATACGTCACGTACGCCGTCCGCCAACTGTAGCAAACTTGTTTGTTTTGAGATGCTCATCCTGCGTCCTGCGTCCTGCTTGCTGCGACCTTCGTTCTGCGGCCTTCATCCTTCGTGCAGTGGCCCATTAACAAAACGAGTATACGCAATGGATGGCTTGCTGATTAATCGCTGTAAGCTCCTTCAAAAAAGGACCTGCAGAAGGACCTTACATCTCATTCGATTTTGATGGCATTGCGTCGGCAATTCGTTTTTCAATTGCTGCATTTTTAATGCCAACAGTTTGCTTTCGCTCCATAAAACAAAGAGAGATTTTTCGGTTTTTATACCCTGCTCTTTTCTTTCTTAGCAGCTAGAAACGGGTATATTTTATAGAATATTTGAATAATAAATATAGAGTATAAAAGGCACTCATATATCATTTCACTATGTTTTGGCAGAGTCACATCTTTTATTAGGATTTTGAAAAGCAGCAATAAAAGGCTGTCTCCTTTTCTTAAATTCATTGCTTTTCCCCTACTTACAGGGTATCTTTGTAGCCGAAATACGCTGCACACGCAGCAGATCTTATGGCAACATTTGATTGACATTTTGTAAAATTTCTTTGTTTGATTTTTGTTATTGCAGGTATCCTGGATACGCCATCGGGATATACACATACTGACAGTCGGCTCGTATACATACACATCCGATCAGCGGTTTCAGGCCACACATCATCAGGACACCGATGACTGGACGCTACAGATAAAATGGGCCCAGAAGCGAGATGCGGGCATGTATGAGTGCCAGATATCGACACAGCCCGTGCGCAGTTATTTTGTCCGTCTGAATGTTGTCGGTGAGTATTCAGCGATGGTTCCAGCACGAGTATGAGTATGAGTATGAGTGTATAAGTATTGAGTGTGAGCATGTGAGTATATGAATGCTGTCAGCTCTGCTTGGAGTCTTCGGGTTTCAGTTTGAGTTTGAGTATGGCTTCAGCTTCCAATTCGGCTTCATAAAAAATCAACCATTTGTCGCAAATAACAAAAGGCAAAGGACACTTGCCACGAAAAGGAAAACCAAGCAAAAAAGTTGTTGAGCAAATAAATTACATACAGCAAACGAGTGAGCAACACGCACAACAACAACAACAGCGACAACAACGTCGAGGACGAGGCTGAGGCTGAGGATGAGGATGGAACGTCGAGAACTTGGTTTTTATACGACAATAATTTCATTTTATCTCGTAGTTTATTATTCTACAGTGTCAGCCAGGCCTTCGGCCTCCTTCTACCTATGCCAGCCAGCTGTCTGTATGCCTCGTTTTAACAGCGTTTTTCAAGCTCTTCTCCAGCTCCGGCTCCAGCTCTTGCTCCAGCTCCTGCTCCTGCTTCTACTTATACTCTTCTATATCTATTTTTTTTTCTCTCTCTCTCTCTCTTTTTTCGGTGACTTGTCTGCTGCTGCGACTGCTTTTTTGGCTGGTGTTCCCTGTTGACAGTGCCAACGGCTACCATACTTGGCGGACCTGACCTTCACGTTGATAAAGGCAGCACCATAAATCTCACTTGCACTGTAAAGTTCAGCCCCGAACCGCCGGCCTACATCTTTTGGTATCATCACGAGGAGGTAATTAAACTTTATTGTTACATTTCTTTTGCAATTCTATTTATTATTCTTACGTTTAGCTTTCTTTTTTTTTTGTTCTTTTATGCCTTTGAAGTGCTGCGGCGACCCGTTTTGACAGTCGTCAGCCAAGTTAATATACTAAGTACTCGACCGTACATAAATTACAAGTTTTCCTTTAATTCCCGCAGAATTCCAAGTAAAAATAGTAGCCAGTTAAAGGCGATTGTAGTATTTGTGACCTGAAAATAACGCTGCTAATCAAAGTTGTCGAAAAAACGATCATTAACAGAACTGTTTCAAAATGTATAGCCTACTTTTTTGGTACAGTTTTTCCGACTCTTAAGCCAGAACCTTAAAGCCGTATCAGAAAGGCATTAATAAATATGCGTTGGAATTGAAAAGCTACAAAATATGTGGATTAATTTTAATCGTTTAATAGTATTCTCTTGCTGAATGGAAAGCGTCTGCCGTTGGCAAAGGATTTTATCAGCAACTCGGCCGATTGCAATTATTTAATTCGAACTGACTCATCACTGAGTCCGCATCCGAACAGGTCCTGCCAGGGCAGGGCAAGCCATTCGTTGACATTATTCGAATCGTCAGCTGTTGGTATTTTAATGAGTAAATCAATGCAGTTGCATGTCCTGGAAGCGCGTCTATATATAAACTGGGTCAATGGCGGTTTAGTGTCACGCAACGTTAATGCTGCTGTGCTCCACAGCTGCTGCTTTCTACAACTGCAGCAGAAAAACACGAAAATAATTAGAAAATTGGTACAATTGTTGGGGTCATCCAGGACTAAATACTCCGCTGCCAGTTGTTGTTTCTAGTTGCTGTTGTTGTCGTCGTTGTTGTCGTTGTTGCTGTTGTGCGTCAATTAGTTGCTGTGTAGTTTCTAGCGATTTAAGCAGCATTAACAGCCTGGCTAATTGCGTGGCATTAAAAGCGCTTAAATCGCAACACAGAGAAAGAGAGAGAGAGAGAGAGACGTCCGCTGGCGCTGGCTAATTGCAATGCAAATGCCAAACAAAACAGCAACGAAAAAAATATAAAGAAAAAAAATACAAAATAAAAAATAAAAATAGCTGAGCGCAAAAAAAAAAGAAGGCAAAAAGAAAGTAAACTTTGCTGGCAACGTGTTAAAAGTGCACAAATCCTGCAGAGTAAACTGCTGTTGCAGTCACTCCTTCTGCTGCTTCTCTTGCTGCTGCTGCTGCTGCTGCTGCTGCTGCTCACTTCATGCTTGCTCACTTGCCACTTGCCACTTGTATTCCTGGAATTTTCTAATTAAAATCCTTGCAGCGCCGCCACGCGCCACAATTGTGTGCCTTTGGGCAGGTGCTGAGCTTCCATATGTGCATACTGTTGTTTGTGTGTGTGTGTGTGTTTGTGTGTGTGCTGCCACAAGTCCTTGGCGTCCTTGGCGTCCTTGCCCATGCTGCATGGCACGGATTATTTACGATCCATGCAAATTTGCTGTTAATTAGTTTAATGGATGGATAAACTTAGTTGATGCACTGCTCGTCGTGCCAAGCGCTAAAATGTATGCTACACTTTTTTTGCCTGCACACTTCCGCTCGCTAATTGTAATTAACGTGTTACATATTTCCTCTTTCGCGCTCACTGGCTCAGCACATATGTGCCTGACCCCCGCTGCCCCCCTTCCGCAGCCCCCCCGCTGCTGCCCGCTGCTCCTCTCATTCTCTTACTCTTTTAGCGGACATTTCCGATTTGGCTTGAAGCAGATGTTGGTCTATTCCGAGGGTCGTTAATTAAGTAATTACAGCGACATTCAATTGATAGATAACATGGAAAATAAATCAAAATAAAATGAAAAGTAAAAACACACTTGCTGTGGCAGGACTTAAATTCATGCAGAAGCAGAGCCTTGGCTAGGTCCTGAATAAAGTATTTATTATTGAGCTTATAATACTTGATATTTGGTATCTAATTCAGTTGAGTACTACAAATTTAAGATACAGCTGAGATAAAATAATTAATTGTTAAATTAACATACTTAACTTTAATAAAAGAGGAACTAAAATATACAAATTTTACTTAAGATATGATCAATTATTTTAAGCAATTGAACGAGCTACCCTCGCTGCTGCCGTATTAAAGTTGGTAATGCGAATAAATATGCGACGGCTATTGAAAGTTTCGTGAGTTTCGTTGAGTGGTCTTAGCCTGGCTATTAGCTGCCTGTCAAAGTGGATTTTATGGCAACTGTATCGGATATGAGTAGCACTCGGATTTCATTGTCCTTTCTGATGTCCTGCCACGCGCTCTGCTCTGTCTGCAGTTTGCCTGTATGACTTTTATGTACCTTTTACGTCTCGCATTTTTTATGCACAAAAATTATTGTATGGCATATTGCAAGAGTGCCATATAAATGGGATTTATGCGCATTTTCAATGAGAGTTGCCGGCTTTCCAGTTGCCAATTGCCAGTTGCCAGTTGCCAGACAATCAAAAACCTAAAGGAAAATTGTAAATTTTTTGAATGCAACTCTGTTGCAAAATGCTTTTCCAATTTACGTGCAGATACACAGAGGTTGTCATTTAGCCAGCTGCCAGTCTGCCCGTCTGCCAGTCTGCCAGTCTGCCAGCCTGCCAGTTGCCAGATGCCAGATGCCAGTCCGCCTGTCACAGCAAGCCATCGCTTTCATTAACCAATTTTTGCAGCAACAAAAAGAACTACACAAAATTATAATACAAATACGAAATTTATGCTGATAGCGACAACAGAATGGCCTATATAATGGCATTGGCCAGAAACCAGACTTTCGTTAGTTTAACCATCCCACCGAGCCCCCCACTACCCGAGGCCCCCCTGGAACCCACCCAGCAGTTGATAGACAAACTTTTTACTTGCCAAAGTTTGGGCATTGTCATTGTTTTTTATATACGAATATTTCTACTACTACTTCGTGCGATTTCCATAGCAACTTCTGTGTGATCCTCTGCCAGCTGCATACCATATTCGAATACATTTCTCTATCGTCATCATTATCAGAGACGCTGGAAGTTTTTCTTTCATTTTTCATATTATTGCAAATGCCGTCGATTAGTTGGGATTAGACAGCAAATTATGCGGCAATCTTTACCAGCGAGGGTGTGGAAGACAGAGACTGGAGCTGGTAGCTACAATCTCCCTTACGCTCCCCTCCTACACCAATACTTTTTTTTTTCCTTTTCCCCCCCTAAGTAAGCAGCTGCTCATTTCCGCTTTGGCTGCTTTGTCGTCGCTGTCAGCGGCATGATGTGTTAATGTCAGCAACTTGCTTACTGCCCTTCAACCTTTGCCCTTTGCCCTCTGCCCTGTGCCCTCTGCCCTCTGTCCTGTGCCCTTCTGGCGTTTGCCCTCAACTTTAGCTCTGTGACTTGTGAACTTTCTCTCTGTCTATGGATATTGGCAAATTATTCCGGTATTTGTTTTTGTCAGCGCTTTGGGCATCTGCTCCACTTGTGACTTAATATGCAGTCGATTTTGATCGCTGTTAGCAGCAGTCCTTCCACTGCCGCTACCCCCTTGCCCCTTGCTCATTATTCGACATTTGCCCTTCTACTACCCCGTACATTAATCGATAATGGAGTTGACTTTGATGCTTGCTAGGCCATCATGCTAATGAGGCATCTCTCAGCCATCTCTCTGTGCCTTGATTAACATAATTTTTGCAGTCAACTATCTATCTAACAGCTCAACTTTCCTTTCGCTTCCTTCTCTCTCTCTCCCCCTCTCTCTTTACGTCTCTTTTTCCCTCTCTATGGAGCAACTTTGATGTCAGCTCTGTTAAGTTAACTTTAATCAGGCGCTCGCCCATCAAATTCCAATTAAAATCGCAATTTTAAACGCATTTTTGTTGGCCGGAGAGGGACGGAAGCGGAGCGTCATTGAAAAGTAAACAAGACGCGCTGACATGTCGCTGATTTGTAATGTCAGTCAAGCGCAGCTGTTGCCCCTATCCTCCATTTTGCTCTGCTCTGCTCTGCTGTCACACGCATTTTGAAAATTACAAAAAACAAAAAACAAAAAAGAAGAAATAATAATGGCAAAAATACGAGATTTCGCGTTAAAAACAGCGCAAGAAACGAAAACAAAAAAAAAAAAAAGAAGTAGAAGGCAAAGAGCACTCGCTTATTATTATTTGCCAGCAGCGAAGCGTTCCATCAAGTACGAAAAAAAAAAAGAAACGGCAACAAAAATACATTTGGGACTACCCCTATTGTTCTCACATTAAGTTAAGGGGAGGTTGCTGCTTCTTTTCACTTACTTACACAGCCTTTCCGTAATGCTCTTCCATTTGCAGGTCATTAATTATGATTCATCAAGAGGCGGCGTGTCGGTAATTACCGAAAAGGGCGATGTGACAACCTCATTTCTGCTCATACAGAATGCAGATCTGGCCGATTCCGGCAAATACTCCTGCGCCCCCTCAAACGCAGATGTTGCCAGCGTGCGTGTCCATGTCCTAAATGGTAAGTACCCCACTAACATCACTATACATACACACACACACACACGCATGTACACAAATGCACACAGAGACTAAAATAGCAACCAAATACACACTCACACACACATCAAGTGTCTCTCCGTCTGTCTCTCTGTGTGTGCAAAAAGTGTTGCATGCTTCTAGGCGCCGCTTGCAATGTGAACTACAAAAACAAGCTGAACATGTTGAAAATGTTGCTGCAATCTGTGCGCGACTTACCAAATACCCTCTAAATATATAATCAATTATATAAATATGCATAGATATGTTATTTATTTATACTTTAATTATGTACAAGCGTTTTAAAGGAGAAATGGGAGCTATAACTCGACTGGCGTACTTTGTTGTATGCTGTGATGAATTTAAAAAAAAAAAAAACCTGTTTAAATTCATTCTCAAGTACATTTAAATATTTTTCTTATATAAAAAATGATATTAGTCTTTAAAAAAAAATGTATTAATACTCGTTAAATGTTAAAGAAGATTCAAGGAATTTTTTGAAATGCAGGTATGTTCTCACTTGACTTTCACTGAAAAAATCAAGCTTACTTATAGGATGTTCAAATATTTATGTGGTAAATGAATTATATTCCTTTCCCACAAGATAGACACATATATTTTGTGCTAGATTTGATAGTCTAAAATCTGTTTGGAAACCATTTGATCTGAACTGAAAGATGTAGAATGGAATACTGTAGCCAACAACCAATGGAAATAGAAACGAGTAGAGGCCTAAACAAGTATAAACATCATTTGGCAATTTACAGGGTATTAATGTGGCCCAAAATGACAATTGTGAAAGCGTTACATTAACTTGCAAAGTGGCAGCAGACGAGGAGGCAGCGAAAGCAGCAGCAGCAGCGGCAGAAGCAGCAGCGGCAGCAGCAGAAGCAGCAGCATTCATGTTGCGTGCCTCTTTTCTGTTGCTGCTGTTTTTGGCATTTTAGCAAATTTGTGTGCAATTTCCAATGGGGCACTGCATGGGTTCCAGCACCAGAGGCGACTGGCGCCATATTTTTGGGCCTACGGGTGGTCGTGCGAAGGCGGGGGGGCAGCTATTTGCAATTTCGGAAAATATCCATGACAGCAGAGCGGCAGCGGCAACGGCGACGGCAGCAACACCGTTGGGTCAGTTTTACGTTTTACGCCGTGTTGCATGTTCTTGTCATGTGATTTACGTTGCTTTGGGCAAACTGGCAACTGGCAACTGGCAACTGGCAAACTCTCGACTAAGTAGCAAAGAAACCAGCTGACAAATCAGCTTAAAGCAACTGAAGCATAATACCTGCTGCCTGCGGTACTTCCGGCTACAATTTGCCCGGTTCGTTCCGGTTTGAGCCAGTTAAATGAATAAATTTGTACTGCTGCTTGTTCAATTCGCTTGATTTCCCTACACGACTCTGCGGCTTTCCCACAAAAGAACTGCAACAGAAATGGGAACAGAAATAGAGCAGCGGGCAGCGAGCAACGAGCAACGGGCAATGTTAACCCAAAGGCTGTCCAAATGTTGCCCCAGGCGCCAGTTGTTGCTTCTTGTTTTGCCACAAATGAAACACATAATCGCATCAATTATGAGCAAATTAATTAGCACACTGCGGTTAATTGCAGCCAAGAGTCAGCCAAGTGACTGGCAGCTCAAAATGGCTCACTTTAAGGGTCACGGCTCGGGTTATATGTGAGGGCAGCGGGGGCAGTGGGGATAGGGGAAAGACGGGGGCAAAAGACGTATGTTGCCGGTGACATTAATAAATTGCAATCGGTCGCCTGGCAACAACTGGGAGCAACTGGCAAGGAATTGTTGCAATTTGCCAGCATAATCGCTGTCGATCGCTGGCGTGGATTTGACACAGTTAAAATAAATTACGTAATTGTAAAAGGGAAATACCCGAGGAAAAACACCAGCAACACCAGCAACACAAACAACACAAACAACAACAACGAGATGAACACCAACTCGAATAAGAGTGGACCGCACAACAAAACAATGCCACTGACAGCGCACAGAATGGTTTGCAATTTAAGCCGGCATTGCTAGTGGACGGCACGGCGGGCGGCGAGGGTCTCCGGGTGTGCACTGAGGTTCACTGGCACGTTTTTCAATCATGCTAACGGCACCATGGTGACCAACCCCTAAAAACCAAACCCTATCCCTATCCCTATCCCTAAACCCTCTCGGCCCTGCCGCAAATGGACCGCAAATGGCAGCGTGCGGAAATCCATTCCAACTGCTATTGTAAACGTTTGCCAGCCATTATGCATGAATGCATAGAAATACCTAGTGTCACACACACACACACACACACACACACACACACACACACAAACACACAACACCACACACACACACACACAGGCACACCTCAGTTGAATACAGGTGCAAAAACAAAATAATGAAGTGGCTGGCAATGCAAACGAGCCAAAGGCCACGCGCTTACAATCCAAATACCACATAAAAACACAATTTTCTGCCTTTATTCAATATGTACGAGTATCGCAGCCCTTATACTCTGTACAAGTTGCTCTGATTGTTATATTAAATTACCCTTTTCATAGATCTTTTGGGCGGAGTACACTGCAAAATATGTTGCCTACTTTTTGGCGCAGCATTCGAGTATAATTCTCTTCTCTCTTTCTTACAAATGATGAGGAAATATTTGAAATTAGTCCTTTGGGCAGCATAAAACATTTCAATTAAAAAGTTTAGGTTTATTATCCAGCAAATTAAGAGTAAATTATGAAAGTATTTTTATGGTTAACTAAATTTAGAGCTTTTATAGTTGGCCTTTATTACACCCAAAGCTCTAAGGCTAGTTATAAAATAAATTTCAAATATGCAAATTGTGTTTTATTTTGTATGCTAAACGTGCAATAATTTCCGCTCCTGCTGCCTATGTTGCTGCTGTGCGGCAGTGATTGACACTTGGTCAGCCCATGGCATTTCATGGCTAAGTCGATGACTAACAACAGCCAAATCATGCTACACCTCAAAGCCAAGTGCGAGTGTGTGCTGGGAGGGGGGGGTGGGGGGGCCTTAGTGCAACAATGTGGCTGCGATTGCTGACAGCCACTAGACTCACGCGCTAATGGCATCAGCAGCGGCAACAACAGCAGCAGCAGCGGCAACAATGGGCCACAAGTTGTGACAGGCAAACAAAACGAGGCCTTCACTTTTGACCAACGTGCAACATGGAGGAGAGCCAACTTGTTGGCCTGCCTGGCTGCCTGGCTGGCTGGCTGACTGACTGACGGACTGACGGACTGGCATACACATGCCGGTCATGTCACTACGCAGTTGGCATAACAAACTGCAACAGGGGGCAACTACAAAGAGTGAAGAGAGAAAGGCCTGGCAAATTCACAGCAATTCGACTTTTGGACTCTGTGGCATGCTACACGCTTATTGGAACAAAGTTATGCGTAATACTCGCATACTGGCAAAGCCTACTACAAAGCCAACATTTGCCCCTGCTGCACACAACATCAACAATTGAATAGGCAACGCACAGACAGACAGGCAGGCAGACAACGCAGCCCAAAAAACCCCTCAATTTTCGATGTTTCATTTGCAGTCAATCAGCGTTTGGAGCAGTGGTAAAAACATCGCAAATTTCTAGGTAAAAGTGGCATAAATGTGTACACTGCACTTCACCAAATTGCAGTTTCTCATTCACATTTTTGCTTGTAATAAACTTTTCCAAACGAACTTGAATTCCATTTGATTGAACAAGAAATATATATATATAAATGGAACTTTATTGAGGTTTTGAATTACTTAACTCTGTTGAAATTTAGCAAACTTCTTTTAAAAGCTGACTGCGAAATACTCTCTAAAAACATTTCATGTTGGCCACTAAAATGTAGCCTACTTTTTGGGGTGAAATTGAATTAGGAACTTTGAGCTACTTTGCCTCTTGATTTCTTTTGCAGCTGCTGCTGTAAGTAGGCTACACTTTCTTCATTTGAATTCCTTTGCCTGCTCTGCTGTGTATTTAATTAAAAAACCTGCAAATACCCTCACCAAAAAATTCAGATTGCCAAAAAATAAATGGACTTACAAACTTTTTACATGGCTTCGGATTACACACAAATTTCTCTATAGGTGAGTTTTTGATTGTTATTCAAACAAATTAAAAATATTCTATTGGGTTACCAATTTAGAGTGCAGTCCTGGCATAAGAGTGGATATCTCTCTGTCTATATATATATATATATTCCATGGTTTTGCTTTACATTCGAAGTTAATGTAATTGGGCAAAAAACAGCTAACAGAAAGTTTTTATCAGAACAAATTGATTGCAAAAATTTAAATCGAAAGCATTAAATTGCTTAACAAATCAGTGCTTTAAATTGAATTTTTAACCACTGTGCGCTGTGGGAGGGCTCACTTCAATTTGGGTTAAAATTGAGCATAATGAAAATTTGCAGCAGCCATTCCTGCCACACCTCATGCGTGTGCTTCATTCAATTAATGTCCTTGCTATTTTAGTGGCTCGGCGCATGTGGTTCGGTGTGGCTCCGTTCGGTTTGGTTCGGAGTGCTGTGTGGGTGGGGCGGGGGGAGGGGATGAAGATTGAAGGGCGCATAGATCCTTGTCCAGTTTCATATTGATATTTGTGTCTGACAGGGCACAAAGCCTTCGCCGGGGCGTAGTTTACACTTGAGAAATCAAACGAAAGCCGAAGCCCCTGAACCGCATACATATCACATGCGCGCTGGCAATCAGAGCAAAGGACAAATGTCCTGCCAGCTGCTTCAACTTTCGATTTATTTTTTAGCAGTTTGAAATTCCAGGGGCGCTTTTGTTGTCCTGCGGGCTGTGTCCCGTGTCCCGTTTACCGTTTACCGTGTCCTGGCTTACTGCAGCACCTGCAATAATGCCAAAAGATTCGCTATTCGCTTTCCGTTCGCTCATCAAATGCCAAATGCCAAGGAGCAGCCATAGTAGACGCAAAGCCTTGACCTAAAACCCTGAAGTTGGGTAGGGGCTTCGGGGGCTGGCCTGCCTGCCTACCAAGAAATGGGAATACTCTTCGCTACTTTCTCTCTCTCTCTCTCTCTCTCTGTCTCCCTAGATGGTGGTGTCCAGTTCACATGGTTCGTTGCACGTATCGAAGTTGTACTATATACGAGTGGTAGGTAGTAGCTGCTGTAGCTGCCCCACTATGGTAGTATAAAACCCACTGCCACACACAAATCCTTTGGCAAACTTTGGCCTGGGATTAGCTTTGTATTTTGTCACAGGAAATTACATTTCGCCTTAAGGATGCCATAGAGAGAGAGCGCAAAAATTTCGTTTCATTGTTTGGATGGGTGTTAGGGAGGAAGGTGTGTGCATTCTCTGGTTTGTGGCCAAAATGAGGTGCATGTCCTAGGATTGGGATTGGCGTTGGGATTGGGATTGGGACTGCGTATATACGTCTGTATGTAGAAGGAACTCTAGCATGTCCTTCGTTCTATCGTTCTATCTAATCGTGTGTACGTGTACAAATGTTGCCGTGTGAGCTCAGCTTCGCTTTCAACTCTGCCTCAGCCTTGCCTTGCCAACATGGGTAACTTTCTAACGTTTTACCTGCAGCAGACGTAACTTTGGATACATTAGTATTACACACTCTCCTACATGGTTGTGGCTTGGTGTCAGCTCTCCTGGGCAAAATAAGGGCTTGTTTCCTCCTGTCTCCTGTCTCCTGTCCTGCTGCCTCTGAGCTTGTGGCAAGCAAATTTTGTACAACACTTTGCCTCCCACCTCAACAATATTCCAGCTCTCATTCTCTCCTCTAAATGACACAATGCTGCCTGCATGTGTTGATAGGCGACCAACGCCTAACTAATACACTGCCCCAAAGCCAGATGCACAAGTAGTTCAATTTCAGTTCATAATTCAGGCAATTTTCTCCCTTTAATGCCATCAATTAAATGAAACAGAGTCCTGTAAATCCATTTACAATTAGTAGCAAGCTCAATTGGAGAATTCCCATTGAAAACAGCATATCAAAGCAGCATGAGGGACTGTCATTGAATAACCCATTGAGTTATTAATTAATTATATATACACAGCGAAGGGCAGAGGAATGCGTTGTAAAGCTCTGAAGCCTTTAAAATTCACTTTAATTCGAGTATCAAATGCTCAATTTATTCCAAAATTAGCCATATTTAATTCCCGTTTCCTTTGCATGGTGAATTTTATTAGCAAATTTGAATTGTATACTAAAAAAACTAATCTTTAGAAAACTTAAAAGAGAATATTTGTTTAAATATTTAAATAAATAGTTAGAAGCAAGATAAAATCAAAATATGCCTAATTAAAAAAGCAGTTTTATTGTTTCTACCGGTTAAAAAATGTGTAGTCTACTTTTAGGATGAATAGACTTAAATACTTTACTATGTTTGATTCAAACTTGAGGGCAAGCCCGGGCTAAGCCGGAAAGACTATTTAAAAATCAATAAAATATTTGACTAATTTTAATTAAATTATTTGAACAGCTACAGGAGTAAGCAGCTTATAGCATGTCTAATTAAGTGTACATAATTTTGAAGTTTATGAATTTAATTTAAATGAGTTAAGTTTAATTACTAATTAATTAATTGAACAAGCTTGCTGGCCTTTTGTTGCCATCTTATCCTTGATTTCCCAACTGACAGGCGAACTTAATTTCTCGCAGTGTATTAACCACAACTGCAGCTGGAGGCAAAAACTTTGGCCATAACTTATGATAACATTTCCGTGAGCGAACGCCTATGCCTCAAATTCGCTGCTATCCTCTCTTGCCACCCCTTTCTTTTTGATGTCCTGCGGTTCGGTGGAGAGAGAGTCAATCCTTGGAGATTGCCGTCTAACATAATTTGTGCCATGTTCAACGAGGACGACGACGACGACGACGACGCGGCCGCTGAGCCACTGAAAGCCCCACAAAGTCTAACCAACTCCTTCGCAACAACACTCACAAATCCGTAGCTAATAATATACGGCTTTTGTTTATTAGATTCATACATATTCCGAGCCAAGTTAAGAGGCGCGTGTGTATACGTTTTCTGCGTGTGTGTGTGTGTATACGTATACTATTCACACACACACACACATATATACATATACTACTCATTATGTTTGCTTTTATGGTCGCACGGGGTGCCTCTATAAAGCCCCCGCTTCCAATGCAGACCCCTCTCCCCTCCCCTCGCTTCTGCCTGAAGTGATTTTAATAAAATTGCCAAAGCGTGTAGGTAAAAACAACTTAAGTGATGAAAGGGGGCGGGAGGGGAGCTTTTTTTCATGTAAATCCTGACCAGAAATCGCTGCCGTTGGCATATTTTTTTTTCTGTTTCGGTCTATGACGAAATCGAGCACAAATTGCATGATTTACGTAATGGAATAAATAAAATAAATTGCTTAATTTACTGATAAATTACTTGCACACACACACACACACACAAGCACACACACATAAAAGGCACAACAACTTGTACACACAGGCATTGACGACACATCGTCTAAGTATGTGTGGAGAGGCTGTGCGAGCTACACTGAAAGAAAAAAACAAATAGAAATGCTGCCAAAACTTTCATAAATTTTCGACTAAATTTAATAGCTATAAAATTGGGAATTAAAATTAAAAGGGAAATATCCTTTAACAACTTTTCCAAAAGGACATTTTTTAGCATTTAAATCGACACGTTTGCTGTGCGTCTTTCAGTTAGTTTGAGCTGAATTCAAGGCATTTTTTGCTAAATTTAATATTTATTCCAGTCTTCAAGTATCATTTTCAAATCAAGAACTAAATCCCAATTTCGATTAAATACAAATTTATAGCTGCTTTTTTTTGCTGAGTGTAGGTGTACCTATGGGCTTATGGCTGCTTGCTGCCGGCTACACTGAGTCCACTTATTAACAGCAGACGTGTGTGTGTTTGTTGTGCGTGTGTCGTCTGTGTGTGTGTGTGTGTGTCGTCTGTGTGTGTGTGTGTGTGTGTGTTGTGGTTGCCTCTTTTGCCTTTCTGCCTTGGCACTTTTTTGTGAGATTAATTTGGTATACAAGAAGCGGAGCGGAGCAGGAAAAGGAACAAAGAATTTGGTAGCTGGTCACTGCAGCTGCCCAGCAACAACCGCAGGCAACGCACCCAAGCAGCCACCGAGCCACCCAAGCATCCAGCCACCTACTAAACCCACCTACAAATATGTGTAAACTATGGCTACTTAAAGTACCAACAAAACAACAGTAGGACACACCTGGCCGAACCCAAAGCCGACTCGGGGTTCTGGCCTTATCCTGGCCAAACTTCCTGCTCATTTGTAGCTGAGCCTCTACTCGACCTGTTCCTGCTCCGGTTCCTGCTTCCACTGCTACTGCGCCTGCCTCCTTTTGTAGCATATTTACGAAAGATTTATGCCAAAAGCTAATTTCATGGAAAAACGTATTGTTCTTTCCTCCTTTCGCTCTGTTCGAGTGTGTGTGTGTGTGTGTGTGTGTGCGTTTTTGAGGTCAAACAAAAGCAGCCTTGGCTGGCGAGCCGGACTTGGCTCGAATCTAATTATTTATGTTAATCGCTCTCTAAAGACGTTCAATATATCAAATTTGCACAGATTTATTATGTGCATACGATATATATATCGTATATATACGATATATATGTATAAATAGGTATATTTACGCTCGGTTGACTAATTATTGTAATCCCTTTACTGACTCGGCTGGGCTGGGCTGGGCTGGGCTGAGCGAATGTGCGCTGTGTGTGCAGCACTTAATTTTCTATAGATAATATTAGATACACTGCTCTACACTATGCAGCATAAAAATTGTATTCTTTTGAGCAAACATCCTTTCCCACCTCTCCAGCCATCCAAAAAGCATAAGGAAAATCTTTGATTGGACACGTTTTGCAGCTGAGTTGCCAAACAAACTAATCGAAAGTCATTCGACTGCTGCACAGGTCACTGGGCAACAGCAGCAACAATAAAAGCAACAACAACAACAACACAACAACAACAACAGCAGCAGTAATAATAAGCAAAAGGACAATCGAATGAGAGAGAGAAAGCACTTGCAATTTGCCATAGCTAATCTCAAAGGATATGCGCTTGCCTGTAAAGCAACAACAGTCTCCATTTCTGTCCGTCTCTGCTCTGTCCTATCCCACTGCTTATTGGCTTTTCTATCAATGTTGCTCTGCGTGCTGCCATTCCGAATTTTCAATTGAAATTTACTTTTAATATGCCCCCAACTGTGTCACACACACGTTGAGGTTCCAGTTTCAATGCGAGTTCCAGTTCCAGGCAGGCAGATATCGTGAGAGTAGAGAACAAACGTTTCTTTCCGGAAAAATGTTGTGTACGGCTCTGAACTCATTTCTGGGCGGCCAAAGCGGATATCAAAATTTAATTAAAATTTCATTTTGCAATTTTAGCCTCGATTCCATTTTTACCACTTTTGCCACTTGCCACTTGCCACTTGCATATGAGAATTGACAGCATTAGGCAGCAGCAGCAGCAGCGGCAGCAGCAGCAGCAGTAGGGGATACGAGTACTCCCACTCGTCTCGCGTACAGTGGGGCCAGTCTTCTATTTTATGCACTCGAAATTCCAATTGCAACGGTGGCGGGGGTTAACTCAATTATGAGAACTCAAAGCATCAGTCAGCATAGAAAAATGGCGAAAAAATTCGATTATCTTTTGACTCGGTTTTTGTTGGCCAAATACGTTTGGAGCGCGCGACTGTGAAATCTCCCCCCAACCGCCCTCCAACCCCCCCTGCCCTCTCCGAGCGCGGCATTTTGTCATTTCCCAAATTTGTCACTTGACATGCGGCAGCTATAAAACAACTAAAACATACTCTAATCGCTTCTATAATGACTAGAAGATACCCTGTAGTTAGCTAAGTCTTAAAAAGCTATTTCCGCAGGAAGCTGCAGATCTGCAGTTGACTTCCTTTTTGTGGAATATCTTTCAGTGGCTATTTAATCTATGTTTTCTCCTACCAAAGGCAGAGGGAAACTTGGAAAAACTTAGAAAAGAACCCCGTTAGCTGTGATCTTTGACAGATCAACTTGCTGTCTTAGAATACTAATTCTTTCTTTAGTCAAAAAGATCTCCTCTCTGCCCTGTCCCGCCTGTTGCATAGCTTAACACCAGCGTAATATACTCTTTTTACACATTATTCAATGGGTATAGAGAAATATTGTGGCAACTTGACTGGGAATAAGAATGGAATTAGGATTGAAAGTGGCATTGCTCTTGGTGTTGGTGTTGGTATTGGCTGCTTGGTGGCTTGATGGCTTGGTGGCCCGGTGGCTCGGTTGCTGTGTCGGTTACAGGGCATTCAGTGGCATAATGTTGGCTTTAGCATTAATGTCAGTCAATGCCATGGAGCGTACGAGTCCGTTGTATGGTATAGTCCTTGCGGTCGTCTGGGGGATATTCCCGAATGTGATTTCAAAATCAAACTTGACTTTCTTTTTTTTTTCCTGTTTTTGCTTCCTTTCTTTCATTGCGAACGAATAAAGCGCATCAATCATTCAGTCGAGCATCAAGTGAGCTGAAGTGTATAGTAAATGTCACTGGGCATGGCTAAAGGCCAACATGCCGCATGCCACATGCCGAGAGAGAGAGAGAGAGAGAGAGAGAGAGCGAGAGAGAGAAGGAGAATGAGAAGCCCTGCCCTGTCCACTCTTAGTCTGGCTATTGAAGGACTTCCGTTCTGCTCAGGCATTTCCGCCTGCCTTCAGAGCAGAGCGACAGCTCAATGCTTAGCCCCTCCGCCCAGCTACCCAACACTCTCTCTCCCTCCACCTCTCTCTGTGTTTATGCGTTGTCCCTTTTTGCGAATTACAAATTTAAGAGCATTATATAAACAGAATAAATGCGAGTAGATTTGCCCACATTTCCCATGTTCAAAGTGGAACTGAAAAGGCGCTTCCTAACAGAGTCAGAACTAAGCAACAACAAAAAAAAACCAGCACAACGAACCACTAAATACCCTTGGAAAATTGATCCTGTCAATCAGATCTTTGATTTTATTTTTTATAAAAGTTGTAAGCCTTAAAGAAAAGGAAATTTTATTTTAAATTGTTCGTTCTTTATACTCTGCTGGGGCTTAGACAAAATTTGCGACTAAATTATAATACCCTTTAGCCAAGGCTAGGGTATTCAGAGTATTCTTCATAAATTCATGAACACACGTGTGTGCCCTGTCCTTATTTAATATTTGTATGTCTCAATTTTGCTGGGCAAATTGTTGCTGTATTTGTTGTTATTATCGTTGCAATTACCTTTGGCCCTGAGGCCAAATGGATGCTGGTTCTTGGTCCTTCGTGCTTCGTGCTTGATGGTCCTCATTTTATGCCTGTTGCAGGACCTGTTGTATGACTGTGTGGCTGTGTGGCCGTGCGGCTTTTGTGCCTCACCTGGTGACTCACCTGAGGTGACATATTCATTTGTTGGGGCATTTTGATTATTTCAAACGAAGCGAAAATCCGTTAGTAACTTTGGCATTTTGACAGGCAGCCCAGCAAACTTCGACCCTATGGTCGAAGCGTCGTCCTTTTTACCCCACAACTCTCCCCTTCCCCATCCCTTCTGCTGTCTAACTGTCTGTCTATTTGTCTGCTCTATCTCTGGCTTCCTCTCTGCCTGTCTCTCTCTGTCGCTCTGCCTGTCTCTCCGTGTGTATCCCAAATGGTAATTTGCTTCGCAGACATATCCTTGATGCTCGTGTGTGTGTGCGGGCGTGTAGGTGTATGGGTGGGCGTTTGGGTGTGTGTGTGAGCGTGAGTCCTGTGCTGCTGCCAAAAATTACATTTCGTTTATTAATTAAACACCAATTTAGTGCGCAATTCAATTATGAGCCAGCATCGCTTCGCTTGCCCCAGCATAACGAGTAATTCGCTGCAATTTGTGGCGCATTTATTAAAAACAAACTGATTTATTTAATATGCCAGCCAATATTGTTGCCATTCATTTCATATAAATTCCAAATTCCAGCCAAACGAATTTCCAATAACAGCTGAAACAGCAAGTGAAAAAATAGCTAGAATGGCAATCAAAATGCTTTCTTTTTTTATGGGCTGTGCAGAGTAAAATGCCCTCTAAAGATCTCAGCTATTGTACGCTCTATTTTAATAGCTAAACAGTCCTACAAATAGTTAGAAACTTAGTCCTGTGATAATAGAATATACCTATGAAAAAGGCATAGAGCCTCCCTCCGACTTAGAGCTATTGAAACCCACGCTTTCCCCACCCGAAGGGATCCTTCTTAGTGGCTCTTTTGGCCCGCAGGGTTTACCTGGAACTCGTGCCATAATTAAAATATAATGCGCGAAAGAAGAGGCTGGAATTAAAAGCAAAAATTTGTCAACAAGTTTCCTTTGCCCTCGTGTAATGACATTAAAAAGGATATTAAAGGAAAGGCTAGCTTCAGCGCTTCGAAGATTGCATGCCTTGCAGACTATAATAACCATTTTAAAATGGTTCTTAAAAGTATTATTATATTAACCAGTTGTATCTGTGGCAGCTATATAATATAGTATGCTGATCCTGTTAATTTTTTGATGAACAAGTATTGGATAGACTGTTCCTTTCAGTGGCAGCTATATGTTAAAGCAGTCCGATCCTGGCGGCTTTAACAAAAAGAAGGCTGCTTCTCCTAGCTAGAAAATTGGGAGACTACAAACAGGTGGACGGACGAACATGGCTATATCAACGCCTCTCTTCGTCCTGATCAACTATATTAACTAATCAACTTCTTTAGAGATGGCAGATGCCTCCTTCAAAGCTTTAATGGATCGTAGATGCCTCCTTCAGAGTTATAATGTCCGCTGCAAGGCTAGAAGGATATCTAGAAATATCTCACTCATTTTGTGCTGTGGCTTAAAAGTTAAGCAATGTGAAAAGCCGTTGAAAAGCGGCTATAAGCTTTAATATTTTCCATAAAACCTGTAAATATTGTTTTTAATTATTAATGAAAATGGCAAACTTGTATGCAGAGCAATCTATAAATTTCAATCAAAACTACAACAGTTTAATAGACTTTCGCTGGTAAATTAATTATGCCCAAGTACGTGTCACGTTTCACAGAGCACTTCATTAATAAAACAAAAATGTTTTCCTAATTTGAACAGCATTTTATGCCACATTTTAATCAAACCAAACAAGCAAAAAAAACCTGGTAAATAATTTATACAAAAATCGTGTTTACCATTTCACGTTTTTTCTTCTCTTTTCTACCATTTTTCTATATTTTATTTATATATATAGAACCTTTTTTTACACTTAACTTTGGTCGCTGTTGTTTCGCTTTAATCAATTTTGACGCCAATTTGTTGGCTGATTTAAAAACAAAACAAAAGCACAAAAACTAAAAAGGGAAAGCACATTCATTTTGGCCCGAAGCCTTATTGTACTCCTTGTCTATTATGAGCCCCAGGGCTAACCCTACACCCCCAACCCCCAGCCCCCTCTCCTTTGCCTTTCATCTGGCGAACTGTTTCCAGTTTTCAGTTTTCAGCAATTTTCTCTATCGCTGTGCAGTCACAATACACTCAAAAATATAGCAACAAAACAAAATAGAAAATGGCGGGGCGAAAAAAAACGTGCAGCATATTCAAAAATTGAAACATGGAAAATCGCGCAGCATTTTTTTTTTTTTGCCCAACTGTTTTTGTTCATTTCGTGTTGTTGTGGCGGAGGCGGAGGAGGAGAGGAAGAGGCATAGGCGGGGGTCGCTCAGTTCATTGTTTTACGTGACGTATTGTTGGATAAACAAATGTTTATGCTTTTGCTTACTAAGCTGAGTATTTGTTAACATTTTGCAGTCACTGTGGCAGCAGATGGCGACGGAGAGGGAGGGGAGCTGCCTGCAATCTCGTTTTGATTGGCCTCGCAGCCAGATGAAAAAAATCAGTGAAGCGTCAGTTGGCTGAGAGTTTTGCAGCTAAAGTTGCGAATAGATAAAAATTCGCATATTGCAACAGAGTTTGGCAGCGGGGAAAGAGGGGAAAGAGGGGATAAAAGGGGGGCGATTGCGGGGTGCGTTGCACCACTGAAAAGTGAAAGCAACTTTTGGCGGTCAGTTGGCTTATTGAAGGCTGCCCCACAAAATGCCAGATAAAAGTGTTATGGAAGCATTTAAAGCATCTGCTGCTGCAGCAAAAAAAAAATAAAAAAGAAGAAAAAAATTTACTTAAACTTAAAAGCATTTGCTTTTAATTAAAAATTTCCACTTGCCGCACTTTGGCGCCACACAGCGAATTACTTACAAAAACTAACACTGAGTGCTCTGAGTATCTACACACACACAGATACGTATATATATAATCAATTTTCCTATGCAATTTTAATTACAAATTGTGGGCGTGGTGGTCAGCATACATATATATATATATCTGTATATATATATATATATATATAGTTACAGTCTCTGGCAGACATATACGACGCATTCCCTTGGGTGTGTGTGTGTGTGGCAAGGCGGCGTGTGTAAATAGCTGCATAATGAAAATGCTGTCGCGTCCCAGGGGCGTTTGCCACGCCTCGTTGAAGTTCGAGACGCACACAGACACAGACACAGACACAGTGGCAGCAAAAAGTTAATACACATGACGTGCAACAAATTATATTTATCGCGCATCGGCAAGCATCAAATTATAAGGACGCACCGCCAACCGCAACAGCAGCAGCAGGAGCAGCAAGGACTTCAACGCGGCTCACTGTTGCTGCTGCTGCTGCTGCTGTTGCTGCTGCAAATTGATGCTTAAGGACAATTTTCACTTCATTACACGCTGCTGCTGCTGCTGCTGCTGCTGCTGCTGCTGCTGCTGCTGCTCTGCTGCTGCTGCTGTTGCTGCTGCTGCTGGTTTTACCTATTTTCTTGCCCTTTTTCTCGTGGCTTTTTTTTTCTCTCTACCCTGCGCTTCAACTATTTTTCATGCAATTTTTTTTTGCTGCCGCCTGTTCAACGATTAATTCTCAAGTGTTGCTTAAGCAGCAAAACACGTCGACTGCTGCTGCAGTTGCTCCTGCTGCTGCTGCTGCTGCTGCTGCTGCCGCTGTTGCCACTGTGAAATTACAAATTGCTCCCCCCGGCCAAAAGATGCCGCCACTGTGCACCCTTGCATGCCTAATTTAATAAGAAAAAGTGCCAAGCTTACATCATTTAAAAGGCAAGCGCAACACACACACACACGCAGGCACGCACACACACAGCAACATAATTAATTGTGATTGATAGAAGAAATTACTTGCCAGCGGCTTGGCGGGTTGGCGACTTGGCTCAAAACGAGCAGCTGGCAAAAAGGTAAGATGAAAAATCATTTCACAAACTGTCCCAAAAGCCAACACCCCCCCACACACACACACACACACACCTGCACAGTCCAGGATACGCACACACGCACACAGGCACACGCAGAGAGCAAATGGGACATCATAAAGAAACTCAATTTGTTGCCGCTCGGGCGATTTGTTTGCCACGCAAATGAACAAAACGAGAGAAACAAGCAAAAATGGCCAAAATCTGTTTGTGTGTAGGTGTACGTGTGGGTGTGGGTGTGGGTGTGTGTATGTGATTGCATATGCAGCAAAAAGCGTTGGCCATTTTAATTTATGTCGCTTGGCAGCATTTGGCTAAGCTGCTTAGCGCCCAACGCCCAGCAGGAGCAGCAGCGGCAGCTGCCTTCAGCTACAGTGGCTCCAAAATAACCTTAAAATATAGCCAAAAGGCTAAAAACAATGGCTAAGAGCCATAGCTATAGCCATGGCACACTCACACACTCACACGTATATATATATATATATAATTCGCTAGCAAATTGAAAATAAACGCTGCACGTTGTCTAAAAAAAAACTCGCTGCTCTTTTTTTGCCCGTTTATCTAAATGTGTTTTTATGTGTGTGTATGTGTGTGTGTGTGTGTGAGTGTGTGTGTGAATATAGCCAAGTTGGCTAGGTTAAACTATAGATATTTTATTTTATGGAAAAATATTCCAGCATTCATTTTGCCGCTAATTTCATTATGTTCAAGCCAGCTGAAAGCAGTACGTGTATATTTTTTATTCATAGTTTTCTTATAAATTCTAAGCATTTTCTTTTAGCAAATATTCTAAAGTTTTCCTAATGAAAATAATGGAAATTTCTCAGTTGTCTTTTCAATTTCAACAGTTTAGTATCTAAAATATTTGCAGCCTTCATTTTTGCTCTCATTTCTTAGTGTTTTTAGAGCAGAAATAATTTGATATTTTTATTAGTCTTTGAAACGAAGTTTTTCCACAAATTCCACTGAGAGTTTGGCTGAATTTCTGTGAATAGAGAAATAAATAGAGCAAAATATTGGAAGACCTCATCAAAATGAAATGTCGAGGACTCCAGTTATTGATTCAATATTAAAAGCATTTCATTCAGAGAAGCAAAATAAATAATTTAAAAATCTTGTAGATACTTTTGTAACCTTGTCCAGCAAACTCTGAAGCTACAATAAATATTTATGCATAGTAAATATTATATTTATTTTTGGTATTTATGTTGAAAATCTTTTGGTTCAATAGCCCGAAGGAAGCCGCAATTGCAATTCATCCCAAACCAATAATATGGCCGGAATATAATAAAAGAATACATGGGATACTGTAATAATAATAGCCAGCAGCTGATCCAGCTTTATCTCTGGGCCAAATTGACAATTGCCTGGCCACAGCATTTGCCTAGAAAGATAGAGACCCAGACATGAAGAGAGAGGAAAAGGGAGAGAATAAAAACAATTTTTTCGTTATTTTTTTTTTTTTTTTAACTTAAATCCCAGCCAAAGAGCACAAAATGCTTTCGTCCTTTAACGGACAATGACAAAATATGTATGTATATATTTGTAAGGATGCTCGAGGTTGCAGGATGCAAATAAATGGGCAAACAGTTGGGTGCTACAAATAGTAAAATAAATGCTCAAAAAAAAAGGAAGAGTAGAAAACAGAAGGATGTGCTGCAAAAAAAAAAGAAAAAGGTGTAGAAAAAAGGATTATCTCTTTGTCGGCGCTGAGCCACTGGCATTAACCGTATTCAATGCGCTTTCAATGCAAACCCACATGGAACTTTGGTTGAACCACTCCGAGGCAGCCAACAATGCATGAATGGCTGTAAAATAATTTGTGGTATCTTAATTCCGACTGTGATTCTCATTCTCTCAGCCAAAGTTGTGAACCCAAATCGTCGAGTTTCAGGTCTCTTTTACACCGCAAGAATGTGGCTTGAATTACTGCCAGTTTGTGCCAACATTGTTGCATCCACAGAGACTTTAGGCCAGGGGCAGATATCTTACCGGTATATGGCTTATATAATTGCTCTGCTTTCAAGCAATTTTCTAATGTTTTCTCTATTTTGGGAATACTGTCAGTCAAAGTTTCCTTTGCAGCTGCCCCAGAATGTCTCCCTATTCCTCGTATATCCTTATCCCTTTCTTTTTACATTAAATTGTCATTTTGTTTTGTCGATTTACCTGTTGAAAATCTCATGAAATAAATGGCAAACAAGTTTCAGCAACTTTTATAATTAAAAGCTTAGCCCCACTCGGATAATACTCCTCGTCCTTGCAATGATACGAGTGCGTGCCTTTTTTATACTTTACGCAGTAGTAGTATTAGTAGTAGTATTAGTAGTAGAAGTAGTAGTAGTAGCAGTAGCAGTTTCTTATCCTTGTTATTTCTGTTGCTTTCCTCGCTGGAATTTCTAATTTAAACTTACAGAATATTATTAGAAGAGCAGCAAAAAATCACACGAACTGGCGAAAGTTAAGTAAACAAACAAAATGCGCAAAAGCATTGGGAAACACATGAGCCACGCCCCCCAGTGTAACGCCCAAAGCTGACTGTTGCAGCTGCTAAGTTTACGCTCATTACCCGCTACCAATAACTATACACTCGCCCATAGATACACATATACATACACATATAAATATGTATGTGTGTGTGTGTGTGTGTATACACTAACACACTAACACTCTTAGCCGGCAGCACTTAATTACAGAACGGTTTTTTGGGCAGCTTTGCAAGAAACAGCAGCTGGCTGCAGCTCCAGGCAACAATTATTCGAGTATGTGTGGGTGTGCGGGTGTGTGGGTGTGTGTGTGTAGGTGTATGCACAGGGAGAAAAAAAGGGCAGTTTGATATTTAGCTAAATATTTGTAAACAGAAAAGCAGAAATTGAATACGATTTGTGGCACTGTTTAATTATAAAACGGAGTTCGCCTCACTCAACTAAGCTCGCTCTGCTTAATTGCAGAGCAAAGAATGAATATTAATTAACGCATTTAATAAATAATTATTGAAATAATTAACAACAATAATTTATTAAATACAGTTACCCCTTACGAAGTAGAAAAGATACAAAACTTTAAAGTTGAAAGAGTTTCGATTGAAGATTTTAAGCCCGATTGTTCCGCTGGTTCAAACTGATTTGCCCGTTTGGCCAATATCGAAAGTTTTGGAGTTTTAAATGCCGCGAAACAGAAAGTATTTTTTACTGTGTAATAACTGTGTTGTTTCTGCTTTTGTCTTGCTGCCTTTGTGTGTTGCATGCTGCTGTGGCTGCAGCATCTCGGCAGCTGCATCTTGCCGCTGTCAATGGCAACATGCGACGTTGCGTTTTTTGTGCCAATGGATGATGGCTTCCCTCTCGCAACCTCAAACCAGAGCTACCTCCCACCCTCCCCCCTCTCCCTGGAACCCCTTCGGGCCCCCCCTTTGAACTGTCACAGGCAGAGCTTAATAGGTTTTTGTTGTGGTTTCAGTTGTTGTTGTTGCTGCTGCTGCTGCTGCTGCTGATGTTGTTGTTGTTGTGCCCCAGACATTTATGCAACCCGCGCTGCAACAATAAGTCAGCTTTTGCCTGTTCTCCTGCTCAAAAGTAACTGGAAACGTTTTTACTCGGTTCTTTCAGACGGTTTGAAAATTATTACATCTTATTTACAATGTGCAAGTTGTTGTTGCTGTTGCTGCTGTTGTTGTTGTTGGGCCGCCTTTTAAGGCGTGGCAGCAACATGTACTCCAGCCGCTGCTTGTAACAAAAGAAATGTTGCAAATTAAGCGCTCGGCTGCATGCGCAACTTTCAAGTGCGCTACAAACAGGACGACAACAACAACAACAACAGCAAGAGAAACAACGGCAACAATTGCAGTAAAATTAAATAAAAATTCTCATGTTTCTTTATGTGTGTGCGTGAGGCAATACTCAAACACACACACACAAGCACACCGGCACACACACACAGAAACATTCATTTTATTGTTGGCTTGCCTGTAATTGTATTCCAGCAATTTGTGCGCTGCATGCGGCGTATACGTAATATTTTATTATGTTGCAGTTGCCTGCATTTTTTAATGCCACAACAAGAACTGTGCAAAAATATGTCATCATTTTACAAGCGCTTTAACCACACACACACACACACAACACGCACAACAAATATACACACACACACACACACACAGAAGAGCGAGCACTGCTCAAGTGCAGCAAACTCATTTTCGACTCGCTTACTTGAAATTGGATTAAAGTTGCTGCTGCATCTCTCAGATTTTTATTTGCTGCGCTGCAAACTTTTTAACAACATTTCGCTTCAAGTTGGCTTTAATACATGTCCAGTTAACAGGCAACAAACGGGCGAGGGCCACAACACAAAGCTACACTCAAAGAAAAAGCTGAAATGGATTTCAAGAAAATTAAACTAAAAAGAAAAGGAAGACTTAAGCTAAATACTAATTTAAAAACCTTGCTTGAATAAAGATCATAAGTACATTATAAACCAGGATCTAAGTCTCAATTAGATCCTTACAGTATTACGACTTTAATTAAAGAATAATTCAACATTTTTAAACCATTTCCACCCTGGAAATGTCCTGATTTATGACCTCCAAGATTAATTTAATTTATTTCTTTGCTGTCCGAAAAGTTTTTAAAGAAGTTTCGTATTTAAGGATTGTTTTTCTCTGAGTGTAGATAGTTCAGTGTCGAGTCTCATTTCATGCGCACGACAATATCAGTAAAAATGCTGGTAATAATATTTGAGGTGCTCCGCAATGGCGCCTTCCCATAGCATATGTAGTGCCCATCGTCTGCCCCCCCCGCCGTCGTTCTCTACTCCCGCCTCTACGCTTTAACTGTATCCTTTCGTCCTGTCCGCTCTCTGACTATCTGTCTGCCAGTTACACGCTGCCTGGCAATGCCACGAGTATCGCCAGGATATGCTCCTCCCTGGCGGCCGGGCAAAAGCTGACCCAGAATGCAACTTGTGCTGGTTAGTTGGCCAAGTTTTCTCAATCTCTGTGTGTGTGAGTGTGTGTGTGTGTGTGTAAGCTGAGGCTGAAGCTGAAGCTGCAATGTTTTACTAACCACAAAATGCTGTAACTAAACGCGCTCCACACACACACACACACACACAGACACAGGCACAGGCACAGGCACAGACACATGCAGATAGTTTTAGATAGAGAGCTAAAGGACACGAACACGAAGGATACAGCACTACTTATGGAGCACTTGAGGCTGCACGCACACACACAGGTAAAACTTCCAGCTTGTTCCACACGAACTATGCAATAGAAACAACCCTACACACTTATATATATAGATACACTCGTTTAGCTGGCAACTCTGGCTTGCCAAAGTACAGGACATACAGGCAATACTAACGCCCACACAACATATTGTTATGGGCATGGCTGCCTCCCCTCCCGAAAAATTGTCACCGTTTCTGGTTGCAATGTTTAGCACATTGACAGGCATAAACTTTAACTTTAAGTAAAAAATTTAAAATGCGGCAGGACAAAGTGTGCAACCACTCAAAGGACATTCGAGCACATATTAAATTGTTTGAGAAATTCTTTATCCTTAAAAACTTTACTACGAATACATTGAGGTTTATTCTTCTGCTTTCTGCTTGCGTGTGTGTGTTAACTTCTTTTTACTTTGGCTCTTGGCTCTTAGCTCTTGGCACTTGGCTTACACTAGCATAAAAATATCTTATGCTTTGCTCTGCTTTCCTTGGATTTTTCGTATAAAAATAATAATATAATTAGAGAATATTCACAGTGCTGTCCAGTTATTAATGCCCCGGCATCTCTGCCTCCCCCCGCCCAGTCTGGATCTGTATATAATGAATTCTTTTTACTAAACTTGCAATCTCTCTTGCTTTTGGCCAGCAGAAAGCAGAAAAGCATTTAAAACTTTTGCTCGCTTTTATTTATTTTTAAATTAATTTAAATATTTACTTGTTGCTTTCATCTTGAGTTTTATTTCTGCCATATTTTCATTTTGCCTGGCCCTTGGCCAAGAAATTAAGCCAAAGGAGCAGTTGAAACAAAAGCTTAGGGCGACTTTTTTTAATAAGAAACCCAAAGGTACGGGTAAATAATCGTATTAATATTAATATTTTACATATAAAATAGCTAAAACTTTGCCACTCAAGCGTGTGCCAATTATCTAGCTAGCTTTTCAATGATTTTCCAATGAATAGTAGGAAATTGAAACCTTTTTAGGAGCCAGTGTAGCTATTTTGTGTAGGAAAAATAATAAACTTTGGCTATTTCGGTTTTTGGCTGCCTAAAAAGCCTACTTTTATTGGAGCGTCTAGCTGACGCTAAGTGCACTTTTGCCTAATTTGGCAATCATTTAAGCACTCAGGCAGTCAATCAGCCTATCAATCAGCTTTTGGCGTAGGCCAGAAACAGCAACAGCAACAGAAACAGAAACAGCAATCCTAATTCAATTGCCTGTCCTGGCCCTGACCACGTAATGGGCCAAGCCACACAGAATAAACTGAATTTGTAAGTTACGTTTGGAAATGCTGGTAATGTAATGTTGTCAGAGCCTTTGCTGCTGCTGTTGCTGCTGCTGCTGTTTAATCAGGCGTCAAACATCAAAAAAGTAATTCAAAATGCTCAAGCGTACAACACTGCGTATGAGTGTGTTGTTTTTTTTTTTCTCGAAAGGATTTGCTTTTGTGCGAGGCAACGATTTGGAAGCGAATGAGTCCGTGTCTGCAGTGCTTTTGATAAAATTCAGTAGATAAATCAGGAAGGAAAACGGAGAAAAGTGTTGGAGAGGAAGTGTTAGTGAAACCTTTTGAGCACTTGCCTGCCTGCCTGTCTGCCTGGCTGTCAGTAAAACTAATTGAAATCTGAACGAAACTCATTTATTTGCAGGTCAAATTAGAAATCTGTGAAAAGCAGCTGCCTACTGCCTGCTGCCTGCTGCCTGCTGCCCGCTGCCCGCTGCCTGACAGCCGCCTCTTAATTTAAATAATAAAATATTTGAGCTGTAGCAGATCGATAAATATGAATTACGACTATATGCGAAGAGTCCTCGCATACTTTTAATTAAACTACATAATTCACATGCTTGAAATGTGCATTGTGCACAGGACTGACTCCTTTATACTCCTATTTGTATCCTTTTTTATACTCTCATACATTTTTGTTGTCTATCTATGCATAATTCTTCTCTCTTTTGACTGAGCAAATTCGTTCGATAACAAAATAAATTGCTTTCAGCAAATGCTTAGTGCTTTGATTAATAGCAACAAACAGCAACTAGTATCCCTTGTCCACACTTTCTTTCCATTCCCCCCTCGTTTTAGTGCTTGCGCCTTGCTCCTTGCTCCTTGCTGATGAGCGCACATTTACTTAAATGTGTGTGGGTATCTCTCTCCCCCTCTCTCTCTCTCTCTTCTTCCCTGTGTGAGCTGTACGAACTGTACGAATTTAATTGAGTGCTAAATGGCACGTAAACTGATAGGTCAACACACACACACACACACACACAGGGAGAAAAACACACACAAACAGAGGCAGTGAAGGAGCCAGGACATAGACAAACTTTCGCTGAAAGAAGGCGTTGCCAAGGACATGCGCCGACAAATGCTCGTACGAGCCATGTGCATCAATGCTTCACGTAGGTCAGCAATTGGCAGCCAAGCACTTGGCTAATTGTGTGGGCGTCTAAAGCGAAAAACTAAACTTTAAAAACCTTTTTTAAATTGCCCCTAAAAAGTATGCAATACTTTTCTGCTCTATGCGGCTGCTGCTGCTGCTGCTGGTGCTGCCCCAAAAAAGTATGCAACACTTTTCTTCTGTGCGTCACATTAGCAGCACAATTTGTTTGGTAATCCCCATTCGGAGTCAAGTCCTTTGCTGCCATTTTGCTTTTGTGCTTGGCTGAGCAGCAAGGCTTTCTGGGTATTGCTAATCCCTAGTGCGTGTACATATACATATACAGATAAATATATATATATATATAGATATATCAGGATGAGTATATAGGAGTATCTTTTGGGTCTTTGTTGGGTGAAGATGAACGTCAACACGTGCAAATAAAGCATTAAAATAGCCAGGCGAAGCAGTCAAAGGCGCCTTGACCGCAATGACTCAAATGACGAGCGCTGAATCTCAGTGTGTGTTTGACTTATATAAACAGTAAACCACACACACACACTCCCACACACACCCACACACACACACACAGACGCACATTCTAGCCACACACATTACACCCACATAGTCGCCGCACGTCTCAAGTTTATCAAAGGACAACAAAAAAGAGAAGAGATAGAGATAAAAAGAGAGAGAGCCAGAACTACGAATAGCTGGCAAATACTACTACTGACTGGCTAGCCAACAACAGCAACAACAACAGCAACAACAACAACGAGAAGAAACCACACTTAATTCATTCGTGATTTATATGAGTCGCTTTCAGGGACTTTAAATGTGGTTGAGGCTCAAAAACTAAACTAACGAAACTATTTTTGCGGTTATCTCTCTCGCTCTCGCTCTCTCTCGCTTTCTCTGGGCGGCCCACCAAAGTGCTAAGATTTGCAGTATGCATTAGTTTTTTGGCCATGGCTCTCAATTAAAAATTCCTCTTGAACTGCTTAAAATTCAATTCAAATTTTTCGGCCCCAGATTCTGCACTTGTAAGCCAACAAAACCGCTGATAAAATGTGGCAGTAGCAGGCGAGCAAGCAGAACTCTACGCACACACACATACAGAACAGCACACACACACATACACACGCACACACACACAGTCTCACTGGTCTGGTAATGCCATAGAAACTTGGCTAAGCCTGTGCAAAAGCAAGTTTCTATTTTTTGGCTCGTAACGCTATTTTGTCACTTTGACAAAATTGTTACTACTTTTCGCAGTAGGCAAGCAGGGAAAAGAGGAGGAAGGGGGAGGAGGATATCCCTTACGCCTCACCCCTTGGCCTTCACCCGAAGCCAGAACTTGTCGTTCAAGTGACATTCAATTATTATTTCAGCCCAGGCAGTGCAAAAACTTTTGCAGCGTACCAAAAATGTTCGGTACAAACGACCAACGACAATATTGTTAGAACGTCGTATTACAGCCAGACAAATGTCGGACTGTTGGATGGGAATATATAGAGGAATAGGAATAGGGATAGGGACATGGATACACCGAGCAGACAGCAAGACAAACAGGACAGACAGACAGACGGACGGACAGACTGACAGGCAAACAGATAGATAGATAGATAAGGAGTCAGAGAGGAGAGAGAGGGACGCATAATGCGTATTTGCGCATTTAATGTAAAACTTTTGCAAATAGTTTTTGTGTGCCAAAAATAAAATCAAAAACAAACTGTTACAGAAATAAGAATAAAAATAGAAATATACAAAAAAAAAATTAAATGAAAATCAAAACTTTTCAATTGCATTTTAAGGAAAACAGAGAGCGAAAGACACAGCAAAGAGTTGACGGGTTTAAGAGTTTTCCCTCTATTTTATTTTGTTTTTTTTCTTTTTTGTTCCCAACTTAAACTTGACTTCTTCACCGATTACGTTGCCTGAAAAACAACACTGAAACCTTAAACCTGCCCAGATAGATTCGAATTTCAAATTCGAATTTAATTAAAATTTGCTTAGCCAAATAATCTGAACAGGTAATTCAATGGGAGTCGAATAAAGCCAAGACATAGACAAGGGTACTAAAAATTCTATCAAATTCGAGCTTTTGCTCTATGGAATTATACTCGTCGTATTCTATAATTTCGCCTGGAATGTTGGCTTGAAGCGACGGGGTAAAAGTGTAGGGAGATTTCTTTTTTTAAGCGATTAAATATATTGAATCCTTTGGCCTGGCTGCTCAACTGCAGAATGCTTTTACAGGGAGCAACCTTCTAGGTAAATAGAGCAATTTTAATGGGTTTTCGGAGTGGATAAACTCTCTAGATTAGTTCAATAATAATATTCAAAGATTCTACTTTTCTATTGCCGGTTTAAACCGCTTCGAAATGAAGTTATCTTAAGCCAAGTTCAATCCTTTCTTTCTCCTTTTTTACGCCTATTAATTCGCTGGCCAAAGATCATTTGTTACTTGGGAAAAAAGCCACAAAATTATTGCGGGGAACCGAGATCAAAGTTGAAGCTTATCCAGAAATGAGGTAAGCAAACTGAACTCAAAGTTTCGAACCGTAAACCCAAACACTGACAAATATTTTCGAGCTTACATTTTGTGTATTTTATGAAGCAAAGTTGTGGCCCAGTGAAAAGTAGCCTTTTAATGCTCATGTGAAAAGAGCTTTTGTTAAATTGATGAGCCTAGTTTTGAGGCACACACACACACACACACACACAGAATGGCTGCAAGGCATGCCAAACGCCGTGCCACTGGAAGCAGAAGTGGAAGTGGAAGTGGAAGAGGGCAGTACAAGTAGTTGCTCGACGTGCTCGACCCAGTGGCATGCGGCTTAAAATTAATGACAACGAAGTAAATGTCAGCGCCGAATGAAAAACAAGCCCGAAATGCCAAGCGCAACTTTTACCAACCGCCGACGTGTGGCAAAAACAAAAACAGGACGAAACAGTACGAACAGTGCGAGCAAACAGTACAAACAGTACAGGCAGGACGACAGGGGGGGGGTGCAAGGACAAGGACGATGCATGGCTTCCGGTTTTTGTTCGCGCGCTGGTATTTTCGCCGTGTCCGTCCCGCGTCCTTTTTTTTCACGGCGACAGGCATTGCGTGCGCGAGTGTCGCATATGCACATTTTATTTATAAACTCACAGCAAAAGTAGAAAATAATAAAAAGCGACCACTACCTCAACAAAAGGACTCGCTCGTCCCGCCAGGACACCCCCTGCCCCTCGCTCTGGTATTGCATGTGCAGCGATAAAAGTGGTAAAATGCTTATCAAGCTCAAGCCGGATGTGCACAGTGTCAAACAGGAGGAGCCAGCAGTTGGCATGACTGGAGCAGGAGGCAGGAGGCAGGAGGGAGGATCAGGGCAGCAGCTGCAGAAAACAGTTTTTTTTTTTTTTATTTAGCAGCAAAACTGTAATATAAGCGATAGTTTAATGCATAATTGAAAAGCACGCAAAGTTAAACAATAGAGTCCCGGCCAGGCGGGGCCAGCGTTTAACCCGTGTGTGGCCAACGTGTATTTAGTTGGCCCACACAACAATTTATCAAACATTTCCATTTCCATTTCCAGCTAAATTCCAGTTCAAGAGTTCACAGCGCAATTTCTACCGTAGCCAAAGCTATAAATTTTAGCTGCAATTTTGCAATCTAAAATAGAAGTTTTATTTTAGGTATTTAGCTTAGAAAGAAGTCAAGAAATTTTCTCGGATTACGAGCATTATTTATTTATTTCCACCATAGATAAAAGCCAGTTTTAATGAACATAATAAATGGCTTATATTTTGCAGATATTTAATTGAACTTCAAGCCAAATGCAGTTTACTTTAATTTGATTTATTTGCTTCAAAGATTAGTCCTTTCGTTTCATCTATATATTTTTCATTCTATTTATTTTATGTGGATTTTGCTTTTATTTCTTCTTTCTGCTGTTCTCAGGTATTATGCCATAGATAAGCCTTTGAAATTATTGTTTTTTTTTTCAAGTTTTTCTTATCCTTTTTCTTATTCTAAGTTTTGCTACGCCTCTGAGGAACCAAAAGGAAAGTCCTACTGAAATCCTGCCTCTTTGCAGCCTCACTAAGAATTAGAATTTTATAGGCAAGTTTAAGCCACTTTGTGCTTAACAGTGTTAACAATGTTAAGAGTGCAAAGGCCAAGGCTCTCTACAAGTGACTCCCTGCTGCTGTTTCTGGGTCTGGCTCTGCCTTCACTTCAATGACCATTTTGCTTTTATTTGACTTAATTTACGAGTCAGCTCCGCAACAACAACAAAGGGAAGAGAGAGAGAGAGGCGTGTGGAGAAATTCTAAGGAAATTTTCTGTAAAATTTTTCTGTCAAATCACAATTTAATGGCAATCAGCATGGCATTCCAGCCATTTCGCACTTGCTTGCACTTGATAATGGTAATTATATAACAATAAGTGTGCGATGAAGCACGAAAGAAGGCGCTTTAATGAACCGCATAATGTTTTTACAATTATATCAAAACAAATACGATTACACGACGAAAAAGAATTGAAAATCACGCAAATACATACACATATATATATATATATATATATATAGAAGAGAGAGAGAGTGAGAGATTACAGGCAAATAGAATAGGAATGGGAGCAGGAGTACCAGCACTCGACTGCTTCAAGTTTTTAGATGGAATTTTGGGTAAAGTGAATGCTAATTGAATGGCCGCTTAGCCAAATCGGGCCACTTGAGATGCACTTAAGGAACAAGAGAATCTCTCTGTCACTTTCTCCCACTCTCTCTCTCTCTTTCTGTCAGCCATCAAACATTAGTCGTACTCATCCGGCGACTGCACAAACAAAACGCGTTGTAAAATGTAAAAATACTGCCAAAGTATGCAAAGCTGCTCATAAAAACACTCGAAAAAAAAAAAACTAACGTGCATTGCAGCAGCCTGGCAGCAACTGTTGTCTGCTCTGCTCTGCTCTGCTCGGCTCTGCTTTGCTCTTGCCTTCTTCTGGCTGCTCCTTCGACTTTCGTCCCTTGTCCTTCGGCCTGCCTTTGTCTGCGAGTTTTTGGTCTATATTCTCAGAGTGTGTGTGTGTGTGTGTGTGTGTGTGTGTGTGCCTGGAACTTGGTACTTGCTACTACTTGCTTAGCTACTTCCTGCCGCCTCTGCATGCTCGGTTTCCTTCCTGAAAATCCATCAGCGCTAATTTTGCATATTTTACTTGCTTGTGTTTTTTTATTCCCTTTCTTTCTCTTTTTTTTTGATTTTCTTGTGCTTTTTTTATTTTTTATTTTTTATACACTTTGTGCGCTTTTTATTTGGCTTAGCCGGCTTGTGACTTGTGTTTTCACAGCCGTAGCCCAAAGATATTTAAGCTATGCTGCACGCCGTGAGGCGGGCATCTTCCCGGATTTGTGTTGTGGCCTTCTGTCTGTCTCTCTGTCTCTCTCTCTGTCTGTCTGTCTGTCCGTCCGTCTGTCTGCACAGATGATGAATTATGTGCGCCACGTACGTTATTAATAATTCCTGTCCTGTCAACAAATACATTGTGCGTTACACTGTTACACATTTCGACCTATACCCTACCCACTGTCCCTTCCCTTGCTGCTCTGCTCTGCCACAGGCCTGCCTCACATTGCGTATGCGTAATATGTTTATTTTCAACGCTGCGGCCTCAAATTTATTAAGCAGCTGCTGCGCAGTTCCAAGCGGCAACCGCAACAGCAACACACAAAAAAAAAAAAAAAACTCATGTTGAATTTGCAGCTTGTGGGCAGCTGAGGGGGCGAGGGAAAGGCGGGGCAGCAGGGGGCAGCAGGGGCAGCAGGAGACGTGCACCACGCACATGACGCAAATCACGTTAAAACACGCACAACACATGACAGACGCCATTTCTGGCTTCCGATTTACTCGTAATGCTCGTTATTTTTAAGTATTTTGCAAAGTAAAACGACAAAAAAAAAAAAAAAAACACATTTCAATTGAAGCGAATTTAAAGTAAAAGTGAATTAAATATTCTTTTAAAGAAATTCCCTGAACTAATTAATTAAGGAAGCTTCAAAATGTTTTCCGCAGAATCTTTGGCTTCGGCCGAGCAGAGCATTTTCAGGAAGCACTTAAGCCCTGAAGCTGCAGTTGATAATTAAATAAAACTATATTTAATTAAATGCTTAATTCAGATAAATAATAATAAATATATTTAGTATTTTTATTATTATTTAAATACATCTTTAGGCTGTGCTGTGAGCTTGTTAAGCCTTGCATTTTTCATAAAAAAATACTAATTTTCCATTAACTTTTAATATGTTTTTGAGCGTTTCTTTTACTAGTAATTTATTCAAGTTTTATTTTTAAAAAAGTTCCGTTTCACGCAATAATTTAATTCCTTTTTTTTGATTTTTATTTTGTTTTAATATTTATTTATTAAGCATCTCTTTGGCTGCTCTTTTGCCTTATTCATTCTTCAGTTTTCAATAAAATAAAACAATAAATTTGCAATTATTTATAAATATTATTTATTAATTTCTTTTAGCTAATTCACACGCTTAGTCTGCACTATTTTTTTCCTGTCAATTATTTATTTATCTAATTTTTTATTATTATTAATTATTTATTTATTAAAAATCCCCGTGGCTGCTTTAAGCTTGCGCTTTAAATTGCAGTTTTCCCCCATTAATTATTAATAATAATTCTCGTATTTTTTTATGGGTAACTTTTTTAGTTTCTTATTCCTTCTTCGTCTGTTGCGCTTGGGGCCTCAATAACTTAAAAGCTTTGAGTTTAATTGCCCGTTTCGAGGCATTTAAATGCATCGCACTGTGCAGCATTTATTTAAACCATTTTTATTAAATATATAGCATTTAATTCAGCAATATTTATAGCTACCCGTATCAAGATCAGCTCACGTAGTCAACAGCGGCAGCAGCAGCAGCAGCTGCGACATTGCGTCATTGGGAAGCCATTGAACCACTGAACCACTGAGCCGCTGGCTTGAGGGCAGCAGAGGGCAGAGGGCTGAGGGCTGAGAGCTGAGGGCTGAGAGCTGAGAGCGGAGGACTGAGGGCTTTCGTTGTTTGTTTGCGCATTGTATTGAGTTTCAAGTGCACAAGTTAATTGCTTGAAAAATTGAACTCAATCAATTTTACAAGGACGCACACACACACACAGACACACACACAGACACAGCAAACACACAGACACACACAGGCACACAGCAAGCACACACAACACGCGAGCCAAGGCGTTGGTTCGCTCTCTCGCACCGACAACACCTCGCGTGCACACGCATTGAGTGGCTGCCACGCCCTGCGCCGCCTTCCGTGTGTCTCTGTGTGTGTGTGTGTGTGTGTGTCTGCTTTCAACCTGCACACAGTGCGTGTGTGCCTGGCTCTGTGTGAGTGATTTAACAGTCCACTTAATTTCGGCAATTAAACTTATTGTGTTGCATACTTTCAGGCGCGCTTGAAAATGCATTTAAGAATACTTTTATTACCTTGCCGCTGCACAGGAGTGCTTCCTTTTTGAATAGAAGATAGCTTATATATATTCCGATGAATCATATCAAATATATGTTTACTAGGCTCCAGAAATATAGGCTATAATATAACACAGGAATGAAAGTTTTTTATGCCTTTTTGCCAGCCAAAAATTGGTTCTTAAATATAAATTCAGGCTTTAATTGCCTTGCAATTGTCTTGTTGATAACAAAAGACTTTCGCTGCACTTAATACACTACAAAAAGTGGTAATTAAATATGATTTCTGGCCTTAATTTTGGGACTTATTTGAACTTATTGTTGGTAAGCAGACTGAGAAGAGAATACTGAAAGGAAAAGCTTATCGTACTTGGCTGCCCTGCTGAATGAACTGTACTAAAGTGCATTGAATTAATTTGAATATAATTTAATAAGCATGCAATTTCTCGCAATTAAATGAAGTGATTATTAGGTGTGCTGCTGTAATTTCTGTTGTATTTAAATAGAAATATTTGCAGCAGAAAACAACTTGTGACAGCAGCAGCAACAAATCAAAAGACGACACTTTTTGGGGGGGGATGGGAAAAGGGAAAGGGAAAGGGGAGCTGAAACTTGAACTGAAAGTGGGGCAAATGGGCAAACAGAAGTTGCACATTAATTAAATATTTATGTGTTATGCACACACACACACAGAGACAGAGACAGAGACAGCCAACAGCAACAACAATACAAACAAACACTTATATGTGCAGAAGGCAAACAGAGCGCAACAAATAAAGAGACAGAACAACTTGCCACACACAGAGATACACGGGGAGAGAGAAGAACACAAATATATATATATATATATGTATTTCCCATTTATTTAGTGCTTATTGTTCAAGTACAAATTTAACATCTAAGCACAAGACAATGCAATAAAGTTGAAATTAGTTCGGGCCATAATTTCAGGTGAACATCCGGAGGCAATGCAAACTGGCTCATCCGGTTGCCAGTACAATTGGCTAACAATTGTCATGCTTTTGGCCCTGGTGCTCAGCTATAGCCAGCGGCAGCAGCGACACTGTGCTGCCACACTCGCCACATGGGGCACATGCAGCCGCCGAGACGTTAGCAGCGACGCCAGCAGAATCGCGGCCAGTGAAAGTGACAGTGGAGCAGCAGCAGCAGCAGCAGCAGCAGCAACCAGAAGAATGCCTGCGGTTAACGGCAACACCAACAGCAACAGCAACAGCAACAGAATCAACAGCAGCAGCAGCAGCAGCACAGGCGGCAACCACGCCCACCACCACTGCCACTGCCACAGATGATCGCAAAGCGGCAAAGTAAACAGCAACCTAATCTAAGCAGCAACATTCCCATTCCCATCCCATTCCCATTCCCATTTCGATTTCGATTTCCATTTCGATTTCGATTCTTTTGATTTTCCGCATATATATTTATGGCTATATATATATCTGTGTGTGTATATTCATTCATATATATAATAAATAATGCATGACTGTCACCAGTAAATCCATAGATATTAAGATACTATTCGTTAGTTCTAAACTAGCCAATTTGTCTCTCTATCCTAAAGCTAAAGAGCTCCATAAAATAAGTACTCAAATGAGTAGCAGAAAAGCACAGAAAAAAGTATCGAGTCACTGAACAAACATTTAATGTGTTTTCTCTATAGTTCTACTCGCATTAGTCTACTACTATTTATTGAGCTGCATGTAAATACTCGTGCTTGCAACAGGCAAACAACAGGCAAACAGGCAAACTTATTAACGTAATTGCAACATGAAATGTATCACATTACACTGCGAAAAAAAAAAGGTAAGGAAAACAAACAAACATTGGCTCATTAAATAAATACATTAATAATCAAATATGCTGCGAGCTATATTAAATAATTAGATAAAGAATACAAAAAAAACTCAACAATAGCAAATAAAGATACGAGTAAAAAGAATACGCACATCGAGTGGCTATAAAATATTGAAATGAAATTGAAATTGAAATTAATTGCCATATCATGCAAATATTTGCGCTTTCTCCACACACACACACACACTCACACACCAAATTGCAGTTATTCTCTTTCTGTATGCGTATTTTCTTAATTAAATCAATAAAAAGCAATTAATTTGTGTTTTCCGATATGACAAACAGTCGAAACAGTCGCGAGTACCGCACATAAAAACTCATTCAATTAATAAATACTCTTCTCGCTTCTCCACTGGCATCTTATTCCACGCGCCGAGCCGAATATCAAATAAACTTGTTTTTTATTTATTAATTCCGTATAGGAATTTACATTTCATTTCATTATTTTATATTATTATTATTTCAATAAGTTACAGCATTAAAATAAGCTGAATAAGTTGCATTCCTTTCGATACCCTGACGAACGGAAGGGTAGTCTAACTTTGTCGCAAAGTGTGTAATGCGTTGAAGAAGGAGGATTCCTCGGACGTTGAGCTGAGTCAATATATAGGCCGTCTGTTCATGTGTCTGTCCGGCTGTCTATTTCTAGCCAAATCAGCCTCTCAGCTTGAGAGCTGAGCAAAAGAAATTAGCCCAATCAGCACACGAATTCCCATTTCAACTATGGCTGAAAAAGTATCAAAAGTTTCTTGGCATTTTTTTGTATCCTTCGAAACCCAATCTCGGTCAGAATCTCAAGCGATTTTCGCACAAAATAGCTGAAAATTCAAAGTTTCCAGAAGGATTCAAAAAAAGGCATTATCTGACCTTTTCCCTTTATTATATAGTGGAAGGATACAATCGACCCAAGATATCCTAATGAATCTTCAAAGTTGAATGAAGCAGAGTCTTATCTCAAAGTTGGCCAAAAACGTTTAAGATCGAACTACTACAACACAACATGGAATAATTATTCTAAATGAATATATTGAGCAACAAATTTCAAGCTGTGCATAGGGTATATAATCTTCGGCGTGCCGCTAATGTCCTTTGCTTATTAGTGGCCATTTTTTATTTGTGTGCTGCAGGCATTCCTGCTAAAGTAATTAAAATTGAACAAAAGTTGAAAAAAAAGGCTAACTTTAACGCGCCGAAAGTCACATACTCTTCCAGACTAGAAAAGGTGTTTGGAAATTCTTTTTTTATTTATTTATTTTGACAGATATTGGAAGAATCAGCTATATATATAGGTGATAGTAGTCCGATTTAAAGGTATTTAGAAAAGACAGTCTTATCTCCGAGTGGCGATTTTCAGTAGGATATTTTCAGCAATAAAACAGTTCCTTTCTATAGCAGCTATATGACTATAGTGGGCCGAGCCGGCAGTTTAGGAAATACAGTCCTGTTGCATGCAGCAAAAGGAAGGCTCATAAGCAGACGGATAGACAGAAAGGCCGACGAGGCTGGTTATATCGACTGGAGATGCCTCTTCAATGCATTACAAAGTTTAAGCTGTAGTTAAAGTGCCCTCGGGAAGGGTATCAAAAAATGCAATTGAATTTAGTTGGCATTAAATTGATATCCTTAATTTGGTTATTATATTTGCTCTTATCAGAGATTGTTAATTTGATTTTTAATTATATAGGCATAAATATGTGTGCATTTATTTCATGCAATCAATATGCATATTCAATTTGATTTGTTCGCTCGCCTGAGAATTTAATAAATTAATTTAATTAAACACCATTCGGCAATGAAATTGCTCAGCAAAAGCGTTGCAATCCGTGCGTCTAGCTAACTCAATGAAAATCATGTTGACATGCCGCATGCCGCATGCCGCATGCCGCATGCCACACAAATTATATACACGAAATGCCGCATAAATTATATCAATTGCCATATTGAAAACAATTTTTATAGCAATAGCTGAAAAAAAACAAAAAAAAAATACGAATTCTATTTGAAAATAGCTCAATTATTGGCTGCAAAATTTATTTCAATTGGTGATGTAATTAAAAACTAAAAAAAAACCAAAAAAAAACTGTGGCTGAGGCTTCTCGTTGTGATTCAAAATTTGACTACAATTAAAATATAATTAAAACTTATCTAAAACCATTATAATAATAATAATAATAATAATAATAATAACTATGATAATGATGATGATTTGTAATCAATGTTTGTTGCTGCTGCGGCTGCAACTGCTGCTGCAATGCGGCATATTATTATAATAATAATTAAACTAATACCAATGCAACTATATATATAAAATATATATATAAATATATATAAATATATATAAGTACATAGAGATCCTTTTTTTTCGATTACAATCAACATAAGCTGTAACAAAATTAATATATTGTTAGTCCTATAAATATTTATAGCATGTGTAAGTATGAGTAAGTCAGGCTAATTACATCAATTACATCATTAAATATCATATTATATTATGTACTCCCACACTTCCACACAACAATCATCAATGAAAACGAAGGGTTTTATAGCAGTTTCTATCCAGTCTGTCCAAGGATTTCCACACTACAATCATCGCAAAAGTAGAGTATACTTTACTTCTCTATAGGCTCATTTTCCGACTAGAGAGAAGGCAGTAAGGAAAGGCTTTCTTCGGCGTTCAGTTTAGCGATTCTTCCTATGGCAGCTGCATGATATAGTCAAACGATCTGAGCGTCAGACAGACAACCCCATCAACTAGTCTCCTTCTCCTGCTCAATATTATATATATAGACTCTATGGGCTCAAAAACAGTTGCCTTTTCCAATTGAAAATCTATGGGACTCTCCTCTGCAGGGATATAAAAGCTCTCAGATCATTAAACATATCTTAAAGCTGTTCCAAATTCAGTTTATCCTTTTTGCTGCCGATACTTAGAGCAGAAGAGAACTCTTTCTATTTTATAATATTTTATGTACTGCATTAAATGCAGCTGGCAAGGATATTCAGTTGAAGTCTTCCCCTAATTTATGCCAATAATTTAATTTATTTACTGCAGCTAATACTCTGCTCTCTGCCTCGTTTCAAGTGTCTTCCCTGAAGTCTCTCCAGCCTCTGCTCCAGCCCGCCCCAAGTGCATAATACGCGTAATCACAGATAAATTCACATAAATCTATATATAAGCCACAAAAAAGAAATGTCTATAAATGCATACATATATACTACATACACACATACATACACACATACATATATATATGTGTATGTGTATATATATATGGAATATATGTGTTTAGATGCGCGTCTAATTGATAAGTAAATGCAATACATATGCCAGCCAATTCGTATTTGCATACAAATATAAATATAAATATAACTATAAATACAACTACAACTATGAATAGATAAAGGGAAGAAGGATAATAATTCCAGGAGTGTGTTTTTTTTTTTTTTTGTTGTTTTTTATGTAGGTCGAGTAGACAAAACAATTCCAGTTTATGAAAGTTAATTAGTGAAACTTTAGAGAGATTTCTATGTATGCATGTTGTGTGTGTGTGAGTGTTTGAGTGTGTGTGAGTGTGTGTGTGTGTGAGCGAATATGTAATTAAATAAATGTAATTAAAAAATAGTTAAATAAGCCACATACTTAACTAAATAATACGAGTATCTAAAGGACAACCGCATTGGTATTAGTTATCGATTTAAACCCAAAAGAATTGTGCGATTTTTAACAGTCGGAATAAAGCGAATAAAACTAAATTAGTCGAAATATAAACGTAAATACATATAAATAAATATATATATAAATATACTATTTATAAATGGGCATTCAAAAAATCAATAAAAATAACAAAAAACAACAAAAAAACAGCGCATAAATATAGCAAAAAAAAAACAAGAAAAAAAGCAGCAACATTTTTGCCATAAAAATCAAATTGAAACTGTATTGTTGTAGTAGAAAGCAACAGCAACAACAACAACAACAACAACTATGTACATTAAACAGAAGAACGATTAAATTTTTTTTTTTTAAACAAAAGTGATTTTATTTTTACAAGCTTTGGCGGGGCTGCCTTATGTCTTTCGCTATGAGCTGCTCAATTATTTATGCAAACTACAATGCAACTACAGCAGCTGCGTTGACACGCCTCCTGCCCACCCACCGCCCCCCTCCCCTCCACTCACGCCATGCCCCACCCTGCTCAGCGTAGTCTATGAAATACGCAACGACAGCCGAAGAAATGAAAAATAAGCTGCAACGTATGCGTGTGTCACATGTAATCTCTGGATTATAGACAGCACCAGCTCCAGCGCCAGCTCCAGCTCCAGCTCCAGCGCCAGCACCCAGGCCACCCAGGCAGCAGCAGGACTCGCTGTCTCTGCGAGCATCAAGCCCAAGTCCCAGCCCAATCCCATACACCCTTCGTATCGCTTTTCTCCAGCGTCCTTCGTCCTTCCCTCAGCAGGCAGCAGGCAGCAGGCAGCAGGCAGCAGTGGCAGCTGGGCCCCGTTTCAAAAACTGGGTCAGCAAATAAATCGAAAGGAGGCTTAAAGAAGTAACTGAAGAAAAACAACTTTAGCAAACCGAAATGCTGCAATGCTCTTGCCGCCTATCAATCGATTACACAGCAATTTATGTAATCAAAAATATATCGATTTATAAATTACAATTATTTCTTAAGCCGGCGATGATTATGCTGCCTGGGAAAAGGTCTGGGCAAGGTATGCCATATGGTAGACTGGAAAATCGCAGACTATCTCCTGTATGTCCTTCAACAGTCATTCAATCATTACGTGCTCAGTGGAGAATGACAAGCAAGGATCTGGCATATATCCTTGGAGATAAAAATAGTCTTTGGATCAGGCAGCTGTTCAAAAATCAACTTGAAAATATTGCGAAATTTAAGGAGCTGAATTATTGCTTGCTAGCAGCTATAAAATGATAATCCACAGGCGCCATGAGACACTGCAGTCCAGGATATTGATTGATTGAAACTCCAGGAAAGTTCAATATAACAAAATTTGAAGCATCTGCCTCTGCGAAGGCGAGGCAGGCTGGCGAGAAATTCTGTTTCCAGTAAGAAACAAAATACTCCTTAAGTGTAAGCCTGTTCCGGGCAATGCCGGAGAAAACTAGCTAATAAAATATCAAAAGAACTTGTTATATATTCAATTATTACATAACTTTATATAGGGATTAGCTGACTAAAGGTAAGTAAATTGATTCAGAATTTAAGGTAAGTAAATAGGAAAATCATATGGAAAGCTGGAAAAATAAATAATAAGCTGCTTAGAGAGTAATTTTCTATTAATTGGAAGAGGAAAATCTGCTAATTCTAATAATATTTGATATTAAATAACCAAGTGAAAAAAGAGGAAATAAAAAACATTTTACACATTTGAATTATGCATGAAAACTAAGCGGCTTAATTTGTAAGTAGGCTTGTAATTAATTTGAATACACTTGAATGGGCTTTATTGGAATTGGAATTGAATTAATAAATTCCTTAGATAGAGACAGACATAGAGACAGAGATAGAGACAGAGATAGAGATGCATATGGAGAGTATTTAAAACAATAATAAAATAAGCACTTCATGTAATTCCATCAGCAGCTGCGAACTTTGACAGAACACAACAAAACCGAATGCCAATCGAAATACCAAAATACATGCCTCATTAATTAACACACAGATACACACACACACACACCCACACACACACCCACACACACACACACACACACAGATACAAATAGAGAAAGCTGCCGAAGGTTGGGCGGGCAAGGCAAAAAGTACATTTTGATTTTCATTGCATGATTGCAGCTGGAAAATGCAGCTGTAATTCTATTAAAATTCGCCACAAAGCAGCGCTAATCCTCATGCATGTCCGCATCCACAATAATAATGGAGGCCGCAAAATGGCCACAGGCAAACCAGCCAAAGAATAGCCAAAATCTATACGAAAATGCCCCAAAAGAGATCGGGACTGGGGCTGTGGCTGGGGCTGGAGGGGAGGGGGGGTGTCACTTTTCCGACTGCGTTGACATAAAAATATTTATTCGGTCGCCTGAGCCGAAATTTATGCAAATTTTTGTATTTGGTTGCCTAAGCAACCGCAACACCAGCCTGTTTTAGCCCTCTTTTGTTGTTTAGTGTTGTGCTGTGTTGTGTGCTGTGTCCTTGCCCTTCCATGTCCTTTCGGCCAAATAGATTTTATTTAATGATTTCGCATTAGCCACATTTGTTGCCCAACAGCAGTCACAGCATTCTTTTCTTCTCTTGTATTGATTTGAGAGCAGCTTCAGATGGACAAGAACAAAGGCACATCAAAAACCCCAAAGATCTGGTATAATCCCCGATTTAACCAGTATTATCTATAGCGTCTGCTTTAATATAGCATATTTTGGCTGATTTCTTTCAGCTTCAGCTCAAAATATACTTTGTATCTGCTCTTTAACTGAAGCCCAATAAACATGAGCCAGCGCTGGAAAATATCCTTTGAACTTGCCGTTGGTTCAGATAGTTAAATTATCTCTCTATAAAAAGTACTCCAAAAAGTCAACACTATAATAATATAGAAAAGAAAGTGGAAAAGGAGCTGAAAAAGAAAGTAAGTACAGATTCAAGCCTGTGTATGAGATACAATAGAATAAGCAAAAGTATCTGCCAGATACGAATATTTCTTTAAGATAAAAATATATCGAAGAGGAGGAAAACTGTCAGAGATATATAAAATTATTCAACACAAACTCTAGATCAGTTCAGATTATATTTAGAGTCCTTTAGATTCCGAGTATATCCCTTAGATTCTGAGAATATCTGAGTTAAAGAAATTGATTATAAAGTGTTAGCCAGATACAAATCTAGCTGAAAGAAAGCGGCTGCCAAAAGAAAGTTGTCTTTTAGATGCAGCAAGCTAACTGAAGATGCAAACTAAAGATACAAAAGAAGAGATACAATTGAATCTGGTGCGAAAAAAGTATTTGCGAGATACAAAAATATTGGTACAAACCAAAAGTATCGAAGATATTTCAAAGTATCTGTTGGAAAAAAGGCTTTCTGTGTGAGCTGAGAGAAGCCTTCTATAAAAGCGCGCTAAGCTGAAAAAGCTTTTAAAATATTTTTGAAAAAAACTACTACAAATAGCCGAGGATAATCCTGCTGCAAGGATATGACCTGTGCAGCGTTGCGTGGCGCAGCAAATGATAAAAATGCCGCATGCGATAATAAACGCATTTGTTGGTAATAGTTTTGTATGCATTTTTACAACAGATTTATGGTCTGTGTGTGTGCGGGAGGCGGGGCGGGGCGTGGCAAGGGGAGGGGAGGCAGAGTCCTTGTGCATTGTCAAGGACTGCAGGGCGTGGCAAGCAAACAGAGGAATGGGAATGGCAATGGGAATGGGAGGCAGGGTAAAACTGAAAAGTGGCCGCTGCAGAGAGCCGCACGAAATGCCAGTTGAATTATAGACCATTTGAATGAAATTATTTTAATTGCGTAAATCACTTTGCAGCCAACCAAAATTCAACAATGCTGCGGCATTAAGTTCGCCTAAAAATAGGTGCCTGTGTGTATGCGTGTGTGCGTGTGTGTGTGTGTGTGCGTGTGGTTTACTTATTGGCCCAATCTCATTTTATGCGCAAAATGCAGCAGCAGAATGCATACAAAATACACCCTGAAAAAGCAGGGGGCGAAGAGGGGGGGGAGACCGGGAAGGGGGAAGGGGGAAGGGGAAGGGGGAGGGAAAGGGGAAACTAACGAATAACAATGAAAGGAACACTAGCAAAATTTAAACAAATATTTTAGCTGGCATATTTGCACTCCATTCCAGAGTAATTGTTTTCCCTAGGTCGACAATACAAATAAATTGTGGCAACAATTACGCTGGGGCAGCAGCAGTAAAAGCACAGCATACAAATGGCACCGCACAAACTGAACGACTGCCAGATACCCTAGTAAAGCAAACAAGCAATAATTAAAGACAGTTTTGAAAAGTCTTTGATCTATTTATGTGTAGGGCGGCTAGCAATGTAAAACCGGAAATATCCTGAATGAGCCTTCTCCGACGCCATAAAGTAAATATATTATTGATCAGCCTGACGAGACGACTAGATATAGCCATGTCCTTCCAATCCACTGTTCATCCGACCGTCTGTCCGTCTGTTTATAAGCAAACTAGTCGCTCTGCTTTTGAGCTAGCTTCGGTTTTAATTTGGTTCTGCGGACGTTTTCTAAACTTCAAATCGCTATAACTTTGGATATATATGCCAGATCTTGGAACGATATAACTCAACTCAACTCATGGCGATGAGAACTAGCGATTGCCATCCAAAAATTGGCATTTCAAACTTATCAAATTCCTCAAAAATAATCAAGGGGTAACATCACGTTCCCCCGAAAATCACAATTTTTTAATTGCAACAGATTCTAAGTACTTCCAAGAGTCCTAAATGCTATACCATTCCTCAATCTGACGTCCTTTGGCCAAGTTAAAAGGCTGCTAGGAAAGCATAAGAAGGTTTTCTCAATGCCAATAACCTCTCTTGCTCTCCTAATTTACAGGGTATCAATGGGATCTGGGGAAAAGTCCCAAATTCGACAGGACAACTGGTATTGTAATTGCGACCATAATTTGTCCAAATTATCAGCAATATTATAAATTCATTTCATTTACGTGTAGAGACACGTTGCTATTATTGTGCCTTGTTCCCGTTCCCGTTCCCGCTCTCGTTCCCGCTCCCGTTCCCGTTCCCGCTCCTGTTCCCACTTCTGTTCCCACTTCTGTTCCCGCTCCTTTTACTCCTCCTGCAAATATTGTAATGAGCATACGGTGCGTATGCGCGATATCAATAATAAAAATACATTTTACACAGAAAGGCGACACTTAAAATTCATTATTTATGAACTATTTGCCAACATTTTTCGAAGCGAAAAGGCATTAATAAAACACGCAAATAGACAAACGGCAAACTGAGCAACAAATGGGAAAACTTTAAACTGCGACCATATTTGCCGTAAGCTTTCTATACCCTGCAACTGGCAACTGATTTCAAAGGGTATATTGCGCCTGAGCAGAAGTATGTTACAGGCAGAGGCAGAGTTTATGGTGTATGCCAAAAATCTATAGTTTAGCTAGAATTACATTCGGAGTCTTTGTATTTTGTTTGAGTGTCTGAGATATATGGAAATTTATCAGAGAAAAGAGTTCAGCAGAGACAAATCTATCCGAAAGAAAGCGGCTGCAAAAGAAAGTTCTCTGTGGGATGCATAAAACTAACTGAGGATGCAATCTGGTAGAAGAAAGTAGCTACAAATATTTTGAGTTATCAGAAAACAGCCAAAAATATGGAAAATATTTAAAAGTATCTGTGAGGTGATTGAAAGCTTCAAAGAAGGGCAAAGTGAGCCAGCAACTCACAAAGATATCAAAAAATAAAGTAAATATTTGAACAGGTTTAACAGCCCCATCGATTGGAATCTGTTCGTCTGTCTGTCTGTCTCTCCAGGACTAAAAGAACCAGAGAAATAGCTCAGTTTCCAAATGATAAAAGATTGATTCTTAGTAGCCTTTCAGACAGCGTCTCTTTGCTGTCCTTTCGTGACTCGTGCCTGGCTACAGAGTATCTGGCAGTCGGGCATAGCCAGCGAAGGTAGAGCACACTTTTGGTGCTTCTCTTAATCTAATCCTGCAGCTGATTTGCACAGTTGCTTAGCCCTTTGAGGCGTGTCACTAGAAAAGTTTGCTTTCATTTCGAATGTGAAAATCCGAAAGGAAAAAGGAAAATGTGCGTAGAACTCTCGTACGGGGCAAACACACACAACACAACACACACAACAAACACTCAAGTTGACCTCTCACCCTCGGCTTCACCCCAAGCCGCCTCCTGCCCCGCCTCTTGCCCCGCCCAGCGCCCAGTTCGATTGTTGTGGTATTTGACTTGGTTTTGTTTGGGCCTCGAGTGGTTATTGTTGTGTCACTGAAGCATAATGCATGGCCCAAGCGATATATAAAGATATGAGAGGCGATACGAGCGATACGACGATACGAGCGATTCGCCGAGATTCGCACAGATGATAAATGATATGGGCTTAACAGCCTAAATAAGGCTGAAAGCCCATTTGAACTGCTCTATGAAACTATGAACTGTGTACTTAGAGAGAGAGAGGGAGAGGGAGAGGGAGCGTATTTGCTCTCAGACAGCAGCAATCAACTGCACTTAGTGTCAAGTGTCCTTTAGAGGCAAACACAACAGATTTCAATCTACATGAATTACGAGATATTTCTCAGCTTTCTTCCTTTCTATAGACATTTCATGAATATGACTCGTTTAAGCTAACAAATGTCCCCAATAAATAAAACGTTGCAAGTCTGGGAAATATGGTCTTATACTGTCTAATATCCTTTTTCGACCTATTTTGAATCCTTGCTGGTCAGCCACTGCTTGCTGTTATATAGCCAGGGCATGGCTAACATGGTTTGCAACTGCGCTAGCTTAGCAGTAGAACTTAACGAAACTGGTTTGAAACTGTGCTAATTGAACCACAACTCAAAGCAATTTATTTCTAATCTAATTAATAATCTTGCTAAACTCTGCTCCACTGCTTGACAGTGCATATTGTTATACAGTGAGCCCACAGCTTGGTTTAACAGGGCTCTGTTAGACTAGAACAACTGCTCTACAAAATATGGTTTGTAACTTTGCTAACTTAACATTAGAACTTAACGAAACTCGCTTGGTCCTTAACCTATTTAGTACACTTGACGCACTGAACGAAGCTTAACAGCTGCACTGTCAAGTAACATTTATGTTATAATTAATATTGCATACTTTTGAGCTCAATTTAATGTTATACTTAACATTAAGCGGTTATTTTCAAAGGGCAGGGCTGTTATGGCAATTCAAATTTGTAGCGGTCCTTAGCAAACGTTGTTTTAATAAAAACATTTAAATAAAATAAAAACTAAATAAATTTCAAGTGAATAATAACAGAATTGAGTTACAGCGCTGCTCCTTAAAGATCCAAGGGGTAAATGGCTATTTTACAGCTAAATTTATAGTGTGTTTCTTCGAAAGTTCTCCCTAAAAATGGCTAAGGATCAATAGCGAAGCCAAGCCAAATCGATTTAGAAATGGAACGACTGTTTTATAGCTAAATTAATGGCTGAGTCAAGCCAAACGGAAAGAATTCCATTAGAGCACTGTGAACCCTTCGAAATTCCCAAGGATAAATGGCTATTTTATAGCTATATTTAGAGCTAAAGCCGAGCCGAGCCTGGCATCAATCTCTGCCTTGTCAAAAACCCTTTTGTCACGGTACTTTTAATAGATTTTTCAGCATTTTGAACGAACCGTGAGCTACGCCTACGCCCACTGTTAGCGGCAGAGATAAAAGCAGCGAATGGAACAATACGAAAATGTTAAAAGTGTCCTCGTAGATCACCGTGCTCGGTGCTCGGTGCTCGCATCGCAGCTCGATCTTTGGCTGAGGAACTGAGAACTGAGAACAGAGAGAACAGACACGCTTCACTATGCTTTAATTGCTTTAAAATAAGCCGAAAATTTCATCTTGCACGCACATTACGAGGTAACTAAGACGGACGGACGGACGGACGGACTGAGGGACAGACGGTCGATCAGTCGGCTTCCCCTTTGAACTTGAAAAGGATCACAGGGCGCGCCCTGTCAATTGCGGTTGCCGTGGCAATCGCTTTAGTTACGCTCTTTCGTATTGCTCGCATTCGTATACCCTGTACAATGGCCTGCTGTATATACCCTGTAGATCGAATGAAGTGTGTAATTTGAAATTAGCCGAGCTCAGCTCAGCTCGGCACCTTTGTAGGCACCTGCTGACAGCGTGTCCTTTCTGCAGCTACTCAGTTACGCATCACGAAAAGGACACCGAGACTCTCCTCAAATATAGCTAAGCTGGCTGGAAAACAGAAAGAGAAGAGAAGAGAAGAGAAGAGAAGAGAGGAAGATGCATAACTCATTTTCGGTTTCGTTGCGACTTCATTCAGCTTCAGTTGGGCTCTTGAATTTGCATTATTTGAATTAATTCGTTACCGATTCAAAAATTCAATTCGTAAAATCAAAAGCAGAATTTATGACCGCACATATCTGTATGTACATTTATAATCTGACTAATTTGAGGCTGGCGACGGCGGCTGGCGACTGGCGACTGGCGGTTTCACAGAGAAAAAGAAGCCAAAAAGAAGCCAAAATAAAAGCAAATAAATATAGCTGAACCAAGTCCGCCTGCATACATATTGGCTGTGATTGTGTGATTGCTGCTAATCAGGTTTTCTTTCAACCCAAAATTGATTTCATTTTCATATTTCAATCCACAAATTTCGAAAGACTTCGACTCCAACAGCTCGAGGCAGCTCCAATAGCTCTTCACAAGCTCTCCACTGGCTCCAATACCAACGAAACACCAAATAAAATGCAAAATTTCAGTAAGACCAGTAGTCGCGACATGATATAAATTAACTGTTTTGACTTTGTGAAATGAAATGCGGCCTCTTTGAAATTCCAATTCAAATCGATCTCTTACCAAAAAATCAACAACAACAAAAACAAAATACACTGTGGGTGCCCAATCGACAAAACAGGCAAGAATGTCGTAGGAAACGACTGGCCTGCTTGCCTTACAGATACCCTCTAAAAACCCACCTAAGAAGTACTGGAACTCAATCAACTCAATCGGGTATGGAAAAGCGTCTGCTGCTCTTTCAAAAACCCTTTCCTATAAGATACCCTAGGAATAATTGAAGAAGCAGTATTAGCTACAAATTTCATCAACTACCCTAAAGGATGTATCACTTACAGGCGAGCCAGAATAGTATATTAAAAAGGGTCTGCTGGTGCTTCAACTTATGTGGGAGGCTTGAGAATTTGATATCAAAACCAACCCGGAACCAGCCTGAAACCAATTTCGAAAACTGTTTAGTATAAAAAAAGGTAACCTAAGAATCATCCACATTAATTTAGTACTATTAAAGATATGCTACAATTATTTAAGATAGAATAATATATATAAAAGCATCTGCTTATGTTTCAAAATGCCTTGAAAGATGCTATTAAAATAACTCCCGAACCGCAGCCCTTTAAACCGGTTCGATGCGGGCTAAGCTAATCTTCGAGTCTGTGCCCAAACCAGAACACTTTTTAAGCATCAAAGCTTTGGCTTAATCAGCTCGAAATGTTAATGAAAATTAGAATAATAATAATTTCATTTAAAAACAACTTTTATTACAGAGTAAAGTATCCAAAAAATGTTAAATAATTGAAAAAAAGTAAACAAAATAAATTTTTAAAGGCTAAAAATACTTACCAAGCCTGCAAACCGGTTTGAGAATGAACCGATTCAAGCCCAGCTGTCTATAAATTTGTGTAAACTGAACCGAGGCAGACTTCGAATTTATAGCCGAACCTCAAACGAAACAATATTTGAACCCGAACCACATATTATTGAACCAAAAGCAGAGATTCGACTGGGCTGAAACCCACAATAATTGCTTTGGGTTCAACCCCTTGATCCTTTTTTTGCTCTTCCTTCTCTAGCTGAAGAAATAGTCTTTACTTTTATGCCAGACTTTCCCTGGAACTCTTTCGATTGAGGAAGGATTGATATATATTAAATAGAATAAGAGATGATATTTTCCATTAAAATAATTCTATATTCTAAATAAATAAGCCGCTTTGAACCGAACCGCTTTCAAAATATTCGAAAGCTTACAGGTCTCCAAATAGATCTAAATCTTACAGCTGAAATGAAGGATGCACTGCAATCTGCCATAGAATCCATCAGGAATCTGTTATAATCTTTGGCTCAATCAAAAAGGGAGCAAAATTGAGTGCTGGAAATACCCTGTTTAATCTACGCGTCTGATATAGGGTATGCAAATAAAACACTTATATATAAAAAATATCATTGAAAGCAGCATTTGGCTTCTTTTTATTTTCAATTTATTTTTTTTGCTGGCTGCTGAGGCTGCTGCTGAGGCTGGCCATATCTTTGTATCTTTGTATCTTTGCAGCGCAGCGTAGCGATTTCTTTTCGGCTTAAATGGTTTATGTGCGTTTGCAACTGGTTTAGGCCGAATCGGTTTCAGCTGTTTTCGTATTCAATTTTGTATTTTTTAGGTGGGCCGTGGCCGGCGCCTTTGAAGCGTGCATCTCGTTTACCACGTGCCGTGCCACAGCCTCCGATTTCGGCTCCGTTTCTGTTTCTTCCGACTGCGTCAGACGAACCTCCCCCCCTCCGCTCGCCCCACCCGCCCACCTCCCCTGGCCGCCCGGGGAGGGGGGGGGGGGGGCGAGAGCCCGTTACAAAATATGCCGCTTGAGGCTGATACTGATCCAATGATCCAATCAAATCAAAGCGACAAAGCGCCATTTGAATTAATAAACAAAAAAAAGAAGAAAAAATCTTTATAAATATACACAATTTATATTTCTGTTGTTTTTTTCTGCTTGTTTCTGTTTTTTTTCTGTATAAATATGCATTTATTTTTGAATATTTTTTGGCCAGAAAAATGTATTCAAGTCGAGTAGCAATTTCAACGATTTTAATGATGTGCTCAACGTTTTATGATTTAATTATGCCTTCATTTAGCTACTGCTGCTCGTATTATTAATATTAATATAATGCGCAGATGCCTAGATATATATATATCTATCTACATATATAGATAGATATATATGTGCCCCATATCTCTGCCTCTCTGCTCGCCTTTCCAGGCAGCCATCAGCCATCAGCCATTTGTTGTGCCTTAATTATGTGTGTGTTTTAAATTCTTAATGAAGCCCCCCCTTCTATATTTGGCCGATCAGCGGGGGTGTTCTACTCTTCTCTCTTAGCGCCCCCCTTGATACTCTTTCCCTATATATAAAAAGGCAGACATGCGACGATGATTTAAATGATAACGAACCCATCTGCATACCATTTTGTAGGAGGCCGCTATTTTTGGCTAAAACATATTCGCTTGAAAGGGAATCCAATGCAAAACAAAAGGCCAATTGATAATAGGCCCCATTCATGGATCAATTAAGTGCCTAATAATGCAAATATTCCTCTTCTTTAGCCACTTTAGCTTTAGCTTAGCCAAATGCCAGTAAACCAGCTTGGGAAGAAAATTCCACGAATTCGATATTCAAAATCTTTCCCATTTCTGCTCTAAATTCTTCCTATTGTAAAAATTTCCGACTCTAAAGAATTCAATGAATTTTAATCTAGAAATGAGTTAGGCCGGCTTTAACTTACTTTTATTATATAGAATAGAGATTAAATTTGGGAATTTCGGGGATTGAAATCCTTGGGGAACTATTTTTGATATGAAATAGAATTTATTTTGAAGCCAGAAGAATTTATGGCTTAGCAGGAGAATTAATCAAAGATCTATCTAAGCCGTAATGAATGATTATGAAATATATCTGGAAATATAGCTGAAAGATGCCTGGAAAATCTCTGCTTTGAGCCCAAAGATCATCTGTAAATAGGCCAATATTTTGCTGCTAATAGAATACTTCAGTTTAGACTATAAATTTCCAATACCCTATAAAAATCTCAAACTGATTTCCTATTTTTTTTCCATGAGAATAGCAACATGAATAGAGCTCCAATTACAGAATTTCCATTTCCGTTAATCCTTCAGCTCGACTCGTACTCCATTTCCGTAAGCGTGGAACAATCAGAGCAACGAATTGGTTAGAGAGAGAAACCCAAAAGAAGCCAGCGTGTGAGAGGAATAGGAAGAGTTGGAGGAGTTGGAGGAGAGGCTAGAGAGACAAGAGATGTTAGAGGAGGCCTCTGAGCGGTCTCTGGGATTGAGGGATTGAGGTGAGCTGGCGACATATGTAGGTTGCGTTTTGTAGCTTAGAATCAAAGTCGGATCAGCGCAAATCTCTGTGATCTCTGGCGGCTCTGTCGCTGCTGCTCTGCTGCTCTGCTGCTCCGCTGCTGCTCTGCCGCTGCCGCTGTCGGTTGAACACTTTGATGTCCTAATTGGTTTATTACTTTGTCGGCATCTCGAGTCTTCTTTGTGTTTTTGTGTTTTTTTTTTTTCTCTTCTCTTATTTTTTTTGTTTTTTTATTCTTTTTTATGCTGTTGCCTGTTTTATTTATTTCTTTATTTCTTTGGGTTTTCATGCGGCCGCGCTGCGCTGCATTGTGTAAAAAACGCGCCCGTTGCGGCTCTCGAATCTCGAGCTCAAGCTTCAGCCTCGAGCCTCAACGGCTGAGCACGCGCACAGAACAGGAATGGCCAAGGGAATGGGAACAGGGCAGGGAACAGGGAACAGGCAACAGGGAATGGGAACAGGTATGGGCACGGGCACGGGCACGGGCACAGGAATGGGTCCAAAGGCATAGCCAGAACAGAAGAAGATCCCGACTACCCTTTCCATCATACCCGCCGCCCGCCTGCCCGCCTGCCCGCACTCCCTGCCTTTCTCCTCCGTTCCTCCTGCTGCTCTGTTTACAATGTTTCCGCGTGTGCGTTCAATCAACATGTTGCGATATCAGCGCAATTTGTCATCCCATAAACAACAATGCAACTTGGCTAAATGGGGCTCCTATATCATACTCAGATTCGTATTCCCATTCCCATTCCCACTCCCATTCGCATTCGCATTCGTCTGGCCAGGCAGGGAAATAATCGCTTGGAGAAACGCTATACTTATGTACACCTCAGCGGAAGGCAGAAGGCAGAAGGCAGAAGGCATTCAAGATACAGAGACGCCGGCCTACCTCAACCAGAAGCATACCGACTATACTCTATATATTGCCTTGAACCGGTTCGTGCCAGGAGTTACAGCATATTTTCTGTTTTACTCTTAGCCAAAACAAGGCAACGCTTCAGTTGGCCAAAATACAGTTCAAACCGAAGGACGAATTGAACCACTTGGAAGAATTTCTAGGGATAATAATATAATTCATATTATTCTATATCTTTCTGTTCAAATTTAAATAGAAATATTATAAAAAAAGCTGTAAAGATGTGTAGTAAGAGATTCGAAATATATCTCAATATTCTCCTCCAACAACTTTCCATGTAACATTTTCTATTGCTTTTAATTAAATATATTTATTTATTAGAAAAAAAAAATATTCTTATTATTATATTAATAATATGGAATACACATTTAGTATAAGGCAACAATTGTTTCTAATATCCGAAAAAAAAGTATCTGCCATCAGGCATAGTCACATTTATTAGCCCTGCTGCTGCCTGCGTCGCTGCTGACGTCTGCGCTGCTGTCGCTGCCGCAAGCGAAGGACTCGCAGCAGACGAAGGATTCTGCGCAGCTTGGTCGGCGTTGTCGTTGTACTGGTAACCGTATCCGTATCCGTATCCGTATATGAAGCATCCGTTGTTGTGGTAGTCACATCATAATCGTAATCAGGATAGCTGTAGGATTGACTGCTCACCTGTCGCAACAGGAGCAGGCAGCAGAGGAGACCCAAGAGTAGCGTAAAACTGAAACGCATTCTGAATTCTGATGCGGCTTAGACTCCGCTCATAGAGCTTATATAACCGTTTTTTCTTGGGGGGAGGGGCAGAGAACCTTGATCTTGCAACATGCTTGAACAGTGAGGAAACAGATGTTTTCTTTTGCTACCAATCTTGTTTACACTACTCAGCTGTTTTCATTGGAGCTTCCGATCTGCCCATGATAAACACCAATTCTCTATTCTATTCTATTCTATATATAATCAATGACAGTGGAAAAAAACAATGTTTGCTTCAAAATTTCAACGTAATCTTGGAAAAAAACTGTTGAAAACTCAGGTAAACCTAGCCCAGGTGTAAACAATTCCTTAAACATGCATAAAAAAACAATAAGAGCTTCAGAAAGTTCAGGCTGTGCAAAGACTCGAAGATTTAAATTCTAAAAAAAAATATTTTCTATATCACAATTTGCTTTTAATCAAAAGAAAAACATGGGAAAAATATGCCTTAAAATTTGCAATTTCAGTAGAGGAATAAAATTCCGAAAGGAATTCCACAAGTTTTCCTTAAGGAAATCATTGAAATTTTCCTGCTTTTCGCTCGGGAAGAGGGTGGAAATTTTGAAGGAAAATTAAAAAGAATTTGCATATTTTTAGTCAGAAGATTTCAAAATTTTTTATTGTTGCAAAGTTATAGAAAGTTATTTTTGAAAGGAAAATAGAAAATAGAAAATTATTAAAGAATTGAATATTTGATTAAAAGGTTTTCAATTTCGTATTTGCCTGGGAATTGTCTCGTTTCGTTTCGTTTCGTTTCTTTCTCAACCTCTGCGCTGACGTCTGCGCTGCGAACCCTGACGCTGAGTGCGCTGCGAACTCTGACGCTGAGTGCGCTGCGAACGCTGCGAACGCTGCCTGCGTTGGCGTCGCTGTCTGCGTTGGCGTCGCTGCTGGGTCTGACGACGTTGGCGCCGGCGCCTCAAGCGTCTTAATAGACGGCGTAGTTTTACAACTGTTGCCGATGTTGTTGTCGTTGTTGTTGTGGTAACTGTTGATGTTGATGTTGTTGTTGTTGCCTCAGTGGTTGTTGTTGTCGTCGTCGTTGTTGTCGTTGTATCCTGGGCATAGACCAAACAACAAAATATTCCGAATATTAAGAGCAACGACAGAGCGTAGCGCATGATGAGGCTGATGAGGCTGAAGCTTTCTTAACTCCCAATTGAAGCTCCAACGGGCTTTTATAGGAATATCTATTTCTGGCCAAGAACCTTGGCCATATAATCTACGCTTCCCTGTAGACTCAAGTGTTTGATTTTATTATAAATATATTTATATATTTATAGCGGAAGGAATGGCATAAGTTCAACGAACAAAAAAATATAATTATTTTATCAGATTTTTCAGTGTTTGAGAAAGCCAAACAGTATCAAAAATTAGTTCTATTTATAGCACTCTGAGTGTTAATACAGCCACAGTAAAGAAAATATAGAAAAAAGAACAACATTTAATAATAAAACTTAATATTCTTTTCAATCCAGTTATATATTCCCAATAGAAGAGCCTGGCAGATATCCTTTGGCAATCAGCAAGGCCTTCTTCTTCTGGAAGCCGAGAAAATATGAGTTTATCGTATGCAGAAAGTTAGCTATAACTCCACTAAGCCGTCTCTTATTAATAAGGACTATCAATGGGCCAAAGGACCTTCAAATTATCCTTGCTGTTTCTTTGTATTTCTAGCCAGTTTATAGCTGCGCCCTGCCAGCAACTACTGCAAAATTCATAGATTAATTTCAGAAAAAACACCGAAAACAATTCGAAAGCTTCCTTTGATTTAGTTAACTGTAGCCTGCAGCCTGTAGCAGCCATGTTGCAGCAACACTGGCACTCAATCAACATGTTGCAGCAACAATTTGTCATCTCTGGTTTAAGGAAGAGAGAGGCGCGCGTGTAGCCCAAAAGATCTGAAAGATCTCTAAGAATTACTCAGAGAGATCGTAGCTCTTGCTGTGCGGTGAGTTTCCATACGGTGGTCCTGTCTGAAGTTTGCCGTATTCAAAGCACAAGAAAACTCAATCAAGAGGCTCGTAAATCTTGGCACAATTTGATGAGCCGCACTGTGGGAGATCCGACAACTTCTTCTTCGTCTTTGGCCTTTGGTCTTCCTCCTCCTCCTCCTCCTCTTCGTCTGCGTTTTGGGCTCGTGTAAGAGGAGAGGTCTTACATTTCTCGGCTTATTGATTATTGAATGCCGCTGGTTATGGTGCTGGTGCCGGTGCTGGTTGGGTCGGATAGCATTTCCGATTCGTCATCATGCGACGAGTGAAGTTTCAATCTGCTCCGAAAAAAAATAAAAGAAGAGAATTTTTAACTGATGTTTCGCCGTGTGTGGCGCATTCTGAGTGTTTTGACAGCGTACAGTTCCACCTAAATTTGATGCAACGATCTACAGTCCACAGTCAACTTCAAAAGTATGCGGCTGCTGAGGCTGAGCGTTATTGATCGTTCATGTCCCGCTGTTGTGATCCGCTCCCAGCGTGAGATATTACAAAGAGAGCTCAGTGATGATAACAATGCCGCTCGTTGTCGCCGCTGCAGTTGTCCATAATCTACACACACGCACACACACACACACGCATAGCATAGTCGGTCCTTTTGAAGGTCCTTTTGGCCAAAGTTCTCGAACACACGCACACACACACACGCACACACACACCTCTATAGATACAATGGTTGCTGCGCTGCATATGCAAAACACAATGAAGTTCTTTGAAGCGCGTCGCGTCAGGTAAGCGACAATTATTTATCTTACAAATTTACCTGAAATTAAATACTTATGTTGCTACAGCTACAAGCAGCAGCTCTAAGCTGCCAACTGAACGACTAGCAGATACCCTGCAAAGCAGTAAACTCATCTTAATGCGGCGAAATTGTCTCGTATGTTCAGAGAGAGCTGACACGTCGCGTATTATTCCTGGGTTTGACACACTAAATTAATCCGAAAAACTGAATTTTAATCAGAAATAGATGAGTATTAAAAAAACTATTATTTATTTCATTTATACTCTACTAGATTTTGCTTTTTTCCCAGCTTTTTTGAGGGGGGATCAGCAGAGAAAGGCCCTAGAGAAAGGCCCTGAGCCTTGGCTGAATTTAATCAATTACAAACTTAATTACAAACTATTTTCCTATTAAATGAAGATGTTTTTATTGTTATTAATATTTTTATTATTATTATTTTATTTTAGTTAAGATTTGCTCTGCTCCAAAGCTAAAGAGTCAACCTAATTTTCAGCTTTAATTACTGCATGAAATTAATAATTCAAAAATTGAAAGTTCTGGGCTTAATAATTAATTTATTTTAGTATTTAATATTAGTAAATAGAATTGGAACAACTAAACAATAATTTGCAGGGCTTTCTCTATTCAAAATACCCAAGCAATGATAGATATTTACAGGGTATAAAAAGGGCGACAATTCCCCCTTTTTAATCAGCGGCACGCACTTTGATCACCTGACATACACACACTAAAATATATACATATATATATATATATATATATATATATATATACTTATATAGCTATATACATATATACAAGGCCACAGAGTGTTGCTGCTGCTGCTGCTGCTGCTGGTGTTGTTGCAGTTGCAGTTGCAATCGGAGTTGCAAGCTGAAGTTGAAGCTGAAGTTGTGTGTGAACTTACCTGGCCACAAGGTGTGACAAGTCAGCGGATTTTGCGTGTTTTCCTGTGAAATATTTAAATGCAAGATTATCGCCCAGAGCAGCAGCAGCAGCGGCAGCAGCAGCAGCAGCAAAACAGAAAAAGAAAAGGCTCAACTGGGTGAATCCTGCGGCCTGCCCTTTTGATCTGTTGCTGCTGCTGCTGCCGCTGCTGCTGCCTCTTGGCCAGTTTGCCTGTTGGCTTGCGGTTGGTTTAGTTTGCTGGAGCGTTAACTAATTAGCAGCTGGCCTGGCTGGCTTTTGCCTGTTTGCCTGGCATTTGCCTCATTTCCGCCACAAAACAATTTCGATTAAGGCAAAAGTTTAAAGCAAAAAAAAAAAATAAATAAAGCTACCGACAACTAATCCAATCATAATCGCGCAATCATAATTACAACAATCTTCCAAATGAAAACGCAGACGGCAAAAAGATAAAGACAAAGCCAGAGACAGAGGCAGAGGCAGAGACAGAGGCAGAGACTGAGACTGAACGACCGTTGATGATCGAAAGCAACAACAACAACAGCAGCAGCAGCAGCAGCAGCGACAGCGACAGCAACAGCAACAGGTAAACCTAACGGGCACAAACAAAACCTAAAAGATCTCTTGGCCAACATTGACTTCTATTGCTGTCGTCGCGGCAACTGCAGCAACAGCAACAGCAGCAGCACCAACAACTGGCAGCAACCTGTTGCTGCTGCCTGAAGTGCTTCGTGGCCAGACAAACGTTAAGATTGTAATAACCATGTTAAAAGCAATTTACGTTTAAAGTGCTACTGTGATACGCCGCCGATGCGTTTCTTGATTAAGAACAAGAGACGCCAGAGAAGTCAAGAGAGGCTCAGCCACAGCCTCAGCCTGAACTGGACAGTAAGTAGAAGAAGGCTGCAGGAGCTGCTGCTGCTGCTGCTGCTGCTGCCTTCGCCTGCATTTATTTGGCGGCAAAAGTTGTTGTTTTTTCTTCTCTTATTTTTTTCGAACTTTCCTTTCATATTCACAGTCCACTTAACACGCGCGTCGCACAATGCGCCTCAAAACACAAATGAGCAGCAGCAGCAGCAGCAGCAGCGCAGCAGCAGCAACAGTTGTTGTTGCTGCCCCAACGGTGGCGGCAGCCTCAGAAATCTGTGCCTCGTGTCGGCGCGCTTTGATGTTGGGAATGGCGTGTGCCCAATGCAGAGATTCCGCTTTGTTGTTTTGCCGACGCCAGCGATGTTGTCGACGGGGCATGCAACAGCAATTTGCCGCCAAGTGAGCCGCAGCGAGCGTTGAGCGTGGAGCGTGGAGCGTGGAGAGCAACACAGAGTAAAACAGACAGAGAGAAACAGAAAGACAGAGAGACAGAGAGAGAGAGCGGAACAGCGTAAGAGAAAGAGAGCGAGAAACTCAACTCCCAAATGCCCCAAAAGACCAGCTGTACCATGCCTTGCGCCCCCTGGCTCCCCCCCTCTCCCTCTCAACACTCTGCCAAGTTGTTGGCCATTTGAGCAGCCTGCCCAGCCAGCGCTGCCAACTGGCTCTCAAATTTAGCTGTTTTTCAAGTTCACATTAGCTGGAAAATTGCTAGAAAGCTAAATATTATTTATTATGCTGCAGATGGCAATAAAATATCAATTAGTTCTTATATAAATATTAGGTTGGGTTCACCTAGATGCTTGCTGGCCCATTGGGATGCTGACAAAGAAGAGGCTGCTGAGAGGGGCTATGTGATTGTTCTCCTGAATCAATAAAACAAGCCAGATTCCCCATTTGCCAGGAAAACTTCCTTGTAGGCATCCTGAATTTCAGCTCTTGCCAAGATTCTAAAGCGATTGATTTTTCTGGCTAAAGTTCACTGCAGTAATCTTGATTTATTTTGAATAAATTTAGCTGAATTCTCTTGCATTTTTTCCATATAAATTTAGCTTTTTATTTGCTGCAAGAATACCAAGAACAACACCAACAACGCTGAGCAACACTGAACAACAGCAGCAGCAGCAGCAGCGGCAGCAGCAACATCGAGAGCAATGCAATTATGATGATAATCTGCTGAAATTAGAGCTGCAGCAGCGCAGGAGAGTTGCTGTTGCTGTGTTGCTGTAGCACCTGTTGATTTTCCCACAACATTGTTGCTGTTGCTTGCAAAACGAGCAACAACTGGCAGCTGCAACAGTTGCCGCTGCTGGGAGAATAAGGATCAAAGGCCGTTACCGTAACTATCAGTGACTCTGTGACCCGTTAATAAAGTTGTGTGCATTGACTGAAATTTTAATTGCTTATCGAGCGCGACCTGTGCGCATCTGTGAAGAGATTAGAGAGAAATGAGAGAGGAGATTGAACAGAGAGAGAGAGAGAGAGAACTGAGAACTGAGAATTGATGTCAAGCGTCTGCGATTGCGGCAACTGCGACTTTGAAGATTATGCCGAAAGTTATGATGCCACCAGCAACAGCAGCAGCGGCAGCAGCAGCAGCAACTATGCGGCTCCAGGTGTTCTGGCCTAGCATGCGAAATTATATGGCTCAGTGGCAGCAGCAGCAGCAGCAGCAGCAGCGGCAGCAACAGCTTTAACTACGCAGTGGCCGCTTCTTCAACATCATCAGCAACATCATGATGAACAACAGTTGCTGCTGCTGCCGCTGCTGCTGCTGCTGCTGCTGCTGCTGCTGGCGTCGCTGGGCAATGCGGCAAAAGATGAAAGGTGGCGGCAACACTTTGATGCGGCCAAGATCAAAGCTGCCGATTGTTTACATAATAGTGGCCTTTGAAACGGAACAATAGAATGCCAGGATCAAAGACACCGACCGGTTAGTGCGCTTAAGCGAAATGAATGTCCATGTACCGCATCTGCGACGCGAGCAACATCATCTGTTTCTGTTGCTGTTGCTGTTGCTGTTTCTGTTTCAATTTCTGTTGCTGTTGCTGTTGCTGTTGCTGTTGCTGCTTTCTGCTGATTCTGCTGAGCAAAAGTAGCACTCATCCTCATCCTCATCCTCATCCTCATCCTCATCCTCATCCTCATCCACATCATGATGATCATCCTCTTTGGCCGAAGACATTATTATTGCTCGGCTTTCAAACAACTCGTGTGGCGACTCTTGTAATTGTTGCAGAGAAGAGTTACAGCCAGCCCTGCCCCCAGCCAATGCCACTGGCCAGAGACCAGAGACGCAGCAACAACATACTCCCTGCTGATTGCGCGTTAAATGTTTATGGGCATTCATCGCGTGCTGCATGCTGCATGCTGCATGCTGCATGCTGCATGCTGCATGCTGCATGCTGCATGTTGCATGCTGCGTCCAGCGGCGTTTTAATTGCCCCCAATGCAACAGCAACTGCAGCAGCGACTGCAGCAAGTGCCACACGTTGCGTATGAGCAATGCGAGCATCCAATAATCTCCAGAGATGTCGCCGCATAATAATTGTCCTACTGCTTCTCGTACTTAATGCAAAATTATTGCAGCGCCTTTCCAATTGTCACTTTCAAGTTGCCGCCAGTATTTTTTTTTTTTCTCTCTGTGTGTGTTTCTTTTTGTTTTTGTTTTTAGCTTTTTAGGCCTACACACAATTTCTCTATCAACGCAGCAGCAGCAGTGGCAGCGGCGGTGGCAGTGGCAACGGCAGCGGCAGCAAAGAAATCAATTTAGTCTCTGATAAATTTAAAGTAAAATAAAACGAAGAAAAATTTGCAAAAATACAATTTTTATGGCCGCCCGGCTGCCTGCCTATTCCGTGGGCAGTTAAAAAAAAAATCAAGTATGCGGCGTTGAAAGATCGTAAAAGATTGAAATATTTTCGATTTCGGCAACGGCAAAATATCAAAGCCAAAGATTTTTTTTATATTTCTTTTTTCTTTTCTTGTTTTTATTGTTTTTAATGATCGGGGGGGCTCATTAATTGAATTTCGTTTATAGAAATGGAAATGAAAATGCGTGGCCCTTAGCATCCCTATAGACTAAATCGAATAAAAAATTAATACTATAAAACTCTCTCGGCATTTCGGCAGCGATTTCGTATGGGAATTAAGACTATATATAAATATACATATATATTTTTGGTTTTTTTTTTCTTTAGATTTACAATTAGATAAAGTCGCGTCTGACTACTTTATTGAGAGATTTTTATGCTTGTGCTTAAGCCGCACCGTCCCGTCCCACATATGCCACAATTTATATGCCCTATAGAGCGGCATACGCATACATCTGCATGTGTGCGTGTGTGTGTGTGTGTGTGTGTGTGTGTGTGTGTTCCAGGGCCACGTTGAGCTCTCTTTCCAAGAAATGCCGCGCGATCATAAAACACAAAAATGCGAAGCATTAAAAGATATAAAAAATATGCGTTGAGCGAATTATTTGCCTTTATTTTTGGCTTTTTTTTTTTTTTTTTTGGGCTCCCGACTGAGCATAAAACGTAACTGCATTCAAAATTGCAATTACACTAAATTAGCATTAAATGTGAATTAAACTGCGACAAAAGCAAAGCAAAAAAAAACGGAGAAAAACAAAAGACTTAGGCAACGAACGCGTACGAGCAGCGCAAAAAGATGGCGAACCGAAAAAAAACAGAAAACAAAAAACAAAAAAAAAACAAGCGAAACGAAAACCAGAAGCCATTTCGGCTTTCGATTAAGCAGATCAAAGGCGCTGATAAAAGCGGCCATAATCGTAAGACGATTATTAACAAGTAGCCGACGTCAGCAGCGTTGCCAGCAGAGCAGCTCAGCGCAGCGCAGAAAGAGAGACCAGAGCAGAGCAGAGCAGAGCGGTGCGGAGCGGAGCAGCACGAAGCGTATCGACGCGCATAATTCTTTCAAATTGCATTGCGCCTTGCAGTTTATTATTAGTTTTGTTATTATTTTGCGTATTCTAAACAAAAACGAAGACCAAGCCGAACACCGAACGCTCCGCACCACAGCGCCAGAGAGCGACAGACAGACAGAGAGAGAGAGAGGGAGAGCAAGCAGACAGAGAGCGAATAAGAGACGGCAGCGTGGCAGCGCACGCTCTCTCGCACGTGAGCAGCGACGCAGCGCAACGCAGCGCAGCGCAACGCAACGCAACGCAGCGAAGCGCGCTGCCAGCGGCGACGCTGTCAAAGAGCAAGAATAACGTAAGGTAAAAATTTCATTCCGTTTCGAGCAATCGACGTGTGCGGACGTTTTCATTTTTCAAGTAGTCTCAAAAACAAAAAAACAAACAAACAAAAAACAGCAACAGCAACCACTGCGTCGTGCAACGTGCCGTGTTAGAAAAAACCACAAAATCCTAAAAAAAAAGCCTAAAAAAAAAAGAAGAAAATTCCAAAATAAAATTTCGAAAAATAAATGCCAGATTTTTTGAAAGTGTTTTTTTGAAAGAGTGAAAGAAAACTAAACATGCCGTGCCATGATTTCAAACAATGCTGAACAACTTCTAAATTAGCCAAAAGCAAAGAAATATCAAATTTCCGAATAAATATCGAAATCAAAAGATCGAATAATAACAGCATCTATTATTATTATTATTAGTGGTATTTTTTTTTTTTTTTCTGGAAGCCATGGCAGCTGTTCAGCCAAATAAAATGCCAAACAGCCGCACAGCAGCCACAAATAAATGGATTAAAAACAAGCAGCAGGTGAGTCCAAAGCGCTGAATTTATTGGGGGGGGCAAAAAAAAACCGCACACAAAAAACCCAAATATCAAAAGTAGCCGCAAAAGGGTCCCAAAAAACAGTAGCACGTCAATTAAAATTAATAGCTTCCGACTTAAGTCGAAAAAAACGAGAAAAAAACGAAAAAACCGAAAAAGAAGAAGAACCTCTACAGCTTTATTTACGACATTAGCATATCGCAGAAATCGAAATCGAAATCAATTTGAAAATCCTTTGCAAGGGCATTAAAAATGGGGCTTAAAACTGAAAGAAACGAAAAAAAAACCAGGCCGAAAGAACGAAGCGACTCTTTTTAAGTATAGCTAACCCAAAAAAAAATAATAAAACCGAAAACAAAAACAAAAAAAAACCCTCATCAACAACAAAAACAACAACAGAGCAACACAACAACAAAGTGCAGGCCGCTTCTCGTGCGCTTCAGTTCGCTTGAAGCCACACAAACAACTTGAATCCACAGCAACAGCTTGAAGCTTCAAGAGTCCCATTCCCAGTCCCAGTCCCGGCCCCAGTGCCAGTCCCAGATCAGACGAGGAGAGTCCAAGTTTCAGCTCGTAGCTCCGCTCCACTCCACTCCACTCCACTCGCATATTCGTAGTAGTAGTAGTAGTTGCTACTGTTTTCAAAGTTAAGATCAATGAGTGCGACGGGGCGACTGCCTTTGGGCTGAACTGGTTGCCTGCTGCTGCTGCTGCTGCTGCCGCTGCGGCAGCGATCTGCTTTGCAACATGCCGCAAAGCGGCGGCATTGGCCATCGTTTGCGGCAAACTACAAAGCCAAAAACGGCACGGGTTTAGCGCGCTCAGAGTAAAAAACGATCAGCGTCGCTCCGCTCGGCAGACGTGCGCACATCCCACAGATACAAAGATACACAGCTACAAAAGATACTCACACACACACACACACACACACGCGTACACACAGAGACACCGAGTGAAGCCGGGGCCGGTCTAATAACGCTGCCTTCCCTGACTACACTTGGCTACATGTTTTGGGTTGAGCGGCATCGCTTTTTGTTGTTGCCGCTGCGGCTTCATTTGAGCTGAGCTGAGTTGAGTTGAGGCTGCTTCCGAATTACCTGCGTGGCATTGCAGTAGCTGCCGCTGCCGCTGCCTCAGCCGCAGCAGCAGCAGCAGCCGTCGCGTTATTTCCATGCCATAAAAAGTATTAAATTGTTGCAAACAGGTGTATTTTATGTATGCCTCGCTTTCAGGACAGGCAGCAGCCAGCAGCCGCAGCCACAGCACAGGTAAACAGGCTCCACTTTGGAGTGATATATAATTACGTTACCTAAGCGAAAGGCTACCACAATAATTCTAAAATTATGCTAAAAAAAACAGCTCAGCATTGGAGGGAAAAGAAGCTAACAAAAAGTTGTCAATGGCCCAGACAGAAAAGCCAAACTTAAGAGTTTGCCTTCTTTAAGCCCAGTTCACATTTAAGTGAAACTAGCCAGGTATCTTTTTAGGCCAAAAAGCTCATTAATTCTCTGATTAAAGCTGCAGCTCTGAAGCTTTAAGTTTCTTACTAATTTCCAGCATTTCTGTGCGTGCTGCAAAGTTGATTTTCTTTTCTGCGCCTGCGCAGCTTTTCCTTTTGGATTCACCTGTTTTTCACCCACTTCACATTTTGTTGTTGTTGTTGCTGCTTTTTTTGGCGCTCTCTGACTGACTGCGACTGCGACGGCGACGGTGACGGCGACAGAGACGTCGCTGTCGGCGCAGGCAAATCAAACAAACAGAAAACAACAAAAACAACGCACCGCAACGGAAGTTTATTTATGCCTGGGCCGATATTTATTTAAGCGTATGCGATAAGCCACGAGAGACGGCTAAAGGGAGATAGACACTAAGGCGAACTGAGAGGGAAAGAGAGAGACGAGAAAGAGGCAGAGGCAGAGCTGCAAGTGCGCTGCTAATGAGTTGTAGCGGGGGAGCGGGGCTTAAGGTGACGCAAAGGCAGCAGCAGGAGCAGCAGCAGGAGAAGCCCCAACAGCAAAACAAAAACAACTTCCCACTCGCCCCTGCTGCCCTTTTGGCAACCGCCGCTCGGTTCCTTTGATTTGACAAGGTCGTTATTGATTATGTTGCACTTTTTGCTCTCCTCCGCTCCCCTCTGCCTCCAGCCAATCGCCTCATTTTCTGGCTGAGACGTCAGGGGCAAATTGCAGTGGAGCATTGGACAGTTTATCGATTAGCGAATTGGAAGCTGAGTCTTAAATATCGATAGACAAACAAAATTAGGAATATTTTCTTGGCTATTAAATAATAATTAGCCAAGAAACTATTAACAAAATAATACAAAAAAGAAAAAATAAATATAATTAGCGAAAAATGTATATAAATAAACTATTAAATAATAATTTGGCGATATTTTACTGAATTTGAATAGATAATACGAGAAAGCAGCGTATTTTGAGCCATTAAATAATAATTAAAGTGATAATAATAATAAATTAGAAGTTGTCTAGAAAATCTATAAATATAAATGGAGAGATATAAATATAAATTACAGAGATACTCTAAAAGAGAGATAATAATAATAATTTAGCCATTTTAGGTCGCTCGCAGATAAAAGGCTTGGAAAACCGCTAAAACCTATAGAGAATTATTTTTCAAGTATCTAAATACTAAAGGAAATCTAAATTGAATATAAACGTTTGTGGCTTACTCTTATCTAGGCCAGAAAACTAGTTATTTACAGCTATTGGCAGTTATCGATAAATCGAGGCGGCAATAAGAGATAGCTGACATTATATATAACTATTTAAATATCCCTCTATACATAAATATATATATATAAATAGATATTCATTTTATATATGTGTAACTCTGGAATATCTGTGGCCAGTTGATAAAGAATTCCCGGCTGGCAATCAATTTTTTCATGCATTTCTCAATTGATTTATTGCGTTTAATGAATTAATTATATTAATTTAAAACTATTTAAGTGCATAAAAGTCCAATTGCATTATAATTAAACTGAAAGACACAACTGAAAAAAAATGCCGCCGCAATCAAATCAAATCAATTCAAGTCGCCACGGGGCGTATGCTTAATTTTAATAATAATAATAAAAAAAAAAAATGTATAAATAAATAATAAAGACAGCAAGAAAAACGTTTAGCGCCAGCCGTGGCGACTGCGGCAGCGACCGAGGCTGAGGCAGAGGCAGAGGCAGCGGCAGCGGCACTTGACTATTTGCAGCAATTAATAAAAACTGACAATTTAATCGTCGCGACAAGTAGTTGGCTGCCAGCCAGCCCCCAGACAGAGCAGGCCGCCTAAAACTTATTGTAGGGGCGGGGCAGAGGGGGGGGCAGCGGAGGGGGGCAGCGAGGCGGTAGGGTATACGGCGCCTTTGTCGGCATTACTGGCCGCAAGAAATCGGAATACAGGCAGGAAAAAAAAAAATGGAAAAACAAAAAGAAAAACAAAAACAAAAACAAGAGGGGAAAAAAAAAGAGTCGTCGCTACAAGCCAAAAGCAAAATATTAATAAGCAGTGCCCGCAATTAATAGCGCAACTTAAGACGCTATATAGGGTAATTAAGCGGCGCTTGTGAACATTTTTTCCTTTGCCGGAGCCGACGACGCTGACTGCGACGCCGACAGAGCGACAGAGCAGCTGCCGTTGTTGTTGTTGTTGTCAGCGCTGCTGTTTTTTCTCTCTGCTCTTCTCTCTCTGTCGCTTAACAGGTAAACAACAAGTGCAACGTACGCTTGACTCTAACTGCGAGCATTCTCTATCTCTATCACCAGTTGTATCTGTGTGCGAGTGTGTGAGTGTGTGTGAGTGTGTGTGTGTAACTGTATCTGTGTGTGTGTGTGTCTCTGGGTGTATTTGTCAATTTGTGGGCACGCGTTTTGTTTACTCAAGCGTAAATCCGCGCACACAACTCATTTTATTTCTCTTCTTTTTTATATATACATATATCTATCTATCTGTGTATATATTTTGGTGTTTTTTTTAGAAGATCGTAGGCGCAGCCCCGACTAAATCGTCATGCATGTCAATAAACGAGGGCAGCGCGAGAAATTGCCCAAAGCTTCGAGGAGAGAAACAGGCAAATTTGACAGAAAGAAAATCAAATTTTTTACTATAAAAATTAAAATTGAAAGAAGAATCCATTTTTTGAGCTGAAGTTTTGAAATTCTTCTATTTAGTCTTATTATTTATAAAACTATAAGTTTATTTTAAATAATTAAATATTTAATTATATATTTAGCTCAAAGAATTACACAGATGACGAGCTTAAATATTCAGTTAAAAAATTTTAAAACTATAAAAAGAAAATTAACTATTTTTATAAACATATTTTGGCTTCAGCTTTTCTTGTTAGGCTTTCAATATTACTTATTTAATTATTTAATATTATTATTATTCTTTTTAATATGTAAGTCTGCTTCCAATTGAATAATAGTTTTATTTCCTTGCTTGAAAATGACGTGAACTTCTGAAGCAACCCTCGTAGACTTCAACTTTAGCGTTAGAACTCTTGTCAATTTGTTAAGCGGCAAATATCAAAGCGTTGTTTTTGTTTTTTTTTTTTTTTTTTTTTGTTTTTTTTTTGGTTTGGTGTCTTGAATTTCATTGGCAGCGGGGGAAGGCCCAGAAACCTTCACTGACAGGCAGCAATCAAAAACGGCAGCGATAGCAAAACTCAAAAAGAGATTTGAAGGAAAGTCGCTCACTCTTCCGGCCAAGGCAACTCAAACAGTCAGCAGCTTTAAGCTAAAACTTAAAGCAGCATTTTAAAGCCAACACTGAGAGCTTTGGCTTAGAGCTACAACTTAAAGCTTTAGCTTAGAGCTACAATTGCAATTTAAAGCCAAAAACTTAAAGCTGCTACTTAAAGCAACAGTCTAAAGACAAAGCTTAAAGCTGCTACTTAAAGTTTGGCTTAAAGCTGCAACTTAAAGTTCAGCTCAAAGCTGCAGTTTAAGGCTACAAATGAAAGCTTTGCGCTGCAAATGAAAGCAACAACTTTAAGCTAAAACTTAAAGCTGCTCTTAAAGTTACAACTTAAAGCTTCAGCTGTTAATAGGAGCTCAAAATTGGAAGCTACAACTAAAAGCTTTTGCTAGGAGCAACAACTTCAGCTTACGGCTGCAATTCAAAGTTTCCGCTAACAATTAAAGCTTCGGCTTTAGGCTGCAATTTAAGGCTAAGAAATTAAAGTTCTAGCTGAAAGCTTAATGCGCTACCGTTACTCGTATTGCCGCTGGTCAAGTTCGAGCAACAACAACAACAACAACGAAAACAACAACAAAAAGTTGTTCAACTAGTTGTTCGTGTGTGTGTGTATATAATTGTTCTGTTGCTGTGTTGCTTTTTTTTTTGTTTTTTTTTGTAGGCCTTCTTCTCAAATTGTCCGTGTCATTTGCATTTTGTCTGCAAATTGTCGTTGCTAGAGGCAGCCGCCGCCTCAGCAGCAGCAGCAGCAGCAGACAGCGACAGCAACAGCAACAGCGACCGAGGCAGCGACGGCGACTGAGGCAGCGCCGGCACAACTTCAAAGCCAAAATAAACATTGATTGAAGATTTCTTTACGATTTCTGAATGGTTATTTATGCAGAGACAGCGCCGCAGACAGGCGCAGACAATTGACAGACTGACACACTGAGACACTAAAATCGTTGCCTTTGACTCTTTTTTTCATTCGTTCGTTCGTTTGCTGTTTGTTGTTGTTGTTGCTGTTGTTGGCGGCACGCGTTTTGTTGTTGCTTGTATCTCTTTTTTTTCTGTTGCTGTTGCTGTTGTTGTATCATACACAAATTGCTGGAAAATAGCGTAAAATCAAGCCACAAATCGCCGCTGCTCGTTTTTTGATTGATGTGCACAGTCCGACCTTAAGTTCAAAGCCAACAGCAACAACAGCAACAGTTTTTTTTTAGATTTTAGCCATGACAATGTAAAATTTTGCTGGGCCCACCAGGCGTATGATTAATATTAAATATTTGTATGAGAAACAGCGCAACAAAAGCAGAGCAAAATTCTTTAGTTATGTTTGACTAAATACTTTGCTCTCTCTCTTTCTCTCTCTCTGTCTCTCTCTGTGTGACCCTCTCTTGCTCTTCCTGGCAAACAACAACAAACACAAACAGCGTAGAACGTAAAACACAACAATAATAACAACAAAAACAACAACAACAACAGCAACAAAAACAAAAACGTAACGAAATGCGCGGCAAAAATTTCTTTGATCTTATCGCAAAGCTTCTTGCTCGCATTTTGATCAAAGCAAGTTTTTCCGCCAAAATACAAAGGCAACAACAACAACAGCAACAACAATAATAACAACAGAAAACCACAAGAGCAACAGGCAGCCGCAGCGACAGCGGCAGCAGCAGCGGCAGCAGCAGCGGCAGCAGCAGCAGCAGCAGCGTGGCAGAGCGAGAGCGTAAACTCTGAGGGAGAGAGAGCGTGCGTTTGTTATTACGGCGACAATAACAAAAAGTTGTGAATGAGTTGACAATGCCTCAGGAGAGAGTAGCAGCGAGAGAGAGACAGAGAGAGAGAGAGCGAAGAAGTAGCGAACGTAAAGCAGAGAGAGCACATTAAATGGCAAGGTGTGAAAGTTAGATGCGTTTCAGGCAGAGCGCCAGCAGTAAAGCGCTCTCTCGCTCTCTTTCTCTCTCTCTCTCTCTCTCTTTGAGTGCAAAGCACGTCACAAAGTGGCAGGAAAAGAGGAAAAGCTAAGAAAATAGCGGTAAAATATGTCTATATGTCTACAAAAGTCGGAAAATCTGGCTTGTTCATAAGGAAAATATTTATCTTTAGGCACAAATGATTTTTATATAATTTCATTTAATTTCCTTTAAATAATTATAGTTTAATTCAGCTTGAAAATGGCTGGAAAATGGGAAATTAAACTCCGATTTTGAAAGATATTCAGCTAAGAATTAAGAAATTTCCAAGTTTAAAGCGAATTTAAAATACTTTTGTGACGTCACAAGTTTTGTTCTCACAGCTAACTGTTTATTTTACTCTCTCTATTTCGCTCTCTCTCTCTCTCTCTCTCTCCATTTTGCAGTCAACGACGACGCAACTGCGCTGCCAGACGCCGACACAGTCGCAGTCGCTGACAGTGTTGTTGTTGCTGGTTGTACTCAGTGTATTGCCGCACGCCAGCAACAGCAACAGCATCAACAGCAGCAGCAGCAGCAGCAGCAGCAGCAGCAACGACAACAACAACAACAGCGATGCTGGCCAAGTGGAAGCCTTTGGAGTGGGCAAAGCGCTAGAGCTGGAACTGGAGCAGGAACAGGCAGAGGATAATGCCAATTCGTTGCATCAGCGCGCCCCACTGGACGGCAGCAATATGAATATGATACAGCGCAATTATATGGTAATGCATCCCGCAGTGGGTGCAGCAGGCGGCGGAGGAGCAAATGATCACAGTCGCTCGCTGAAACGCGCCTCGCTGACCAACACCAGCATCACCTGCAACGATGGCACCCATGCGGGTTTCTATCTGCGCAAGCAGCCCAACTCCAAGAAATGGATTGTCTTCCTGGAGGGCGGCTGGCATTGCTATGATAATCGCTCCTGTCGTGCTCGCTGGCTGCGTCTGCGCCATCTGATGACCTCCTCCCAGTGGCCAGAGACGCGAGATGGTGAGTTCTTTGAGAGATTCCAAGGGTTTCTCCCTGCTTACCTAACAGTTTCTTCTCTTTGTCTAGTTGGTGGCATATTGTCGCCCCATGCGGAGGAGAATCCCTATTGGCATAATGCCAATCATGTCCTGGTGCCGTACTGCAGCAGCGATTCCTGGTCGGGCACACGCACCGAACCGGATACCCGGGATCGTGAGAATAATTGGCGTTTTATGGGCGCCCTGATACTGCGCCAGGTGATTGCCGATTTGATACCATTGGGTTTGGGACGTGTTGCTGGCGGCGAACTGCTGCTGGTGGGCTCCTCTGCCGGCGGTTTGGGTGTCCTGCTCAACTTGGATCGCGTCCGGGATTTTCTCGTCAACGAACGTCAGCTGCAGGTGACTGTGCGGGGTGTCAGTGATTCGGGTTGGTTTCTGGATCGTGAACCCTACACACCCTCCGCAGTGGCCTCCAGCGAGGCAGTGCGTCTCGGCTGGAAGCTATGGCAGGGCCTGCTGCCCGAGGATTGCACCAAGGCGCATCCCACAGAGCCCTGGCGCTGCTATTTTGGCTATCGCCTGTATCCCACGCTGAAAAGTAAGTTGCATTTCATTGAATCCTACAGGGTATATCAAGTGGGTCCTGGCATATGAAACGGGCGGAGGAGCTCTCTAATTTATTTATAATTAATTAATTTTAAATTAATTCCTCTTGCAGCTCCCCTCTTTGTGTTCCAGTGGCTCTTCGATGAGGCACAAATGCGCGCTGATAATGTGGGCGCGCCCGTTACGCCCCAACAATGGAATTATATACATGAAATGGGCGGGGCACTGCGCTCCTCCTTGGACAATGTGAGCGCCGTCTTTGCGCCGAGCTGCATTGGGCATGCGGTGTTATCGAAACGCGACTGGGTTAATATTAAAATCGATGACATTTCGCTGCCGGCAGCGCTGCGCTGCTGGGAGCATTCGACGCGACCGCGACGCAAGCGTCACGACAAGCTAAAACGTTCCACGGAGGCGACAACAACAGCGCTGCAGCAGCATCAGTCGCCGCATCAGCAGCAGCAGCATCCCAACCAAAGACATCAGCGGCATCGCCAGCGCGCTCAGAAACTGAATAATGTGGCGCAGTCGTCAACGTCGACGTCGACGCAGGCGCAGCAGCAGCAGCAGCCACAGCGCAAGCGGAATCATTTGAGCAAGGAGCAGCGCGAGGAGCGCAAGCGTCGGCGTCAGGAGCGACAGCGACGCAAGCAGCGACGTCGCCAGCAGCAGCAGCAGCAGCAACGCAAGCGTGAAAATGAAGCGAATAACAATAAAAATAATATTAAGCCAGAGCAGCGCAAGCAGCGACGTCGCCAGCCGCTGACAGCAGAGCAGCAGCTGGAACGCAAGCAGCAGCGTCAGCGTCGACGCAAGTTGCTGCAGCAACAGCAGCAGCAGCAACAACAACCGAAGCAGCTCGGCAGCAGCGGCAACAAGGAGCTGCAACAGGAGCAGCCCAGCGAGCCACAAAAGCGTCGCGCCTCGAACAGTGCCTCAAAGGGGAAGCCGCATCAACGCGTGCCACGCGTCCCAGAGAAATGCGGCCTGCGTCTGCTGGAACGCTGCAGTTGGCCCCAGTGTAATCATTCCTGTCCCACGCTCACAAATCCCTTGACCGGCGAGGAGATGCGCTTCCTCGAGCTGCTCACATCCTTTGGCCTGGACATTGAAGCCGTTGCCGCCGCTCTCGGCGTCGATATGCATACACTGAACAACATGGAACGCACCGAGCTGGTTAATCTGCTGACGCAGCAGGTGAGCTGAGCGAGCGGTAACACACCCACACACACACACACACACACACACACGCACACACACGCACACACACACGTATAACACCTGTAAATAGTTGGCCTGTATATAGATATAGCCATAGACTGTATAGCCTATCCTCTCCCTCTCTCTCACTTTGTACATAAATCAGAAAAGAAGAAAGCGAAACAAAAAATATATCGGATCTATTCCAATTCCTAATGAAACACCAACTAAAAGACATGCGCATAGTACCCAGTAATTAAGCAGAATTTATTTATACACACCCATACACACGCACACACGCACACACACACACATATTAGAGCTGCATAACTATCGTTAGTACTATCGGCACTCGAAACTAGTTTCAAATATTCCAAATGTAAAGTTACTTTTATTTTAGGTTTATTTACGACTGGTTTTCTCTAGTTTCCACTACAGTTTTAAGCATAGTTTTCTTTTTTTTTTAATTAATTCTAATACATACTAGAGCTGCGAAACTATCGTTAGTACTATCGGCAGTTGAAAGTCCTTTTCAAAATACGAAGCACATTTAAAGTGGAACATTTTTAGAGTACTTTTGTTATAGGTTTATCTGCAACTGTTTATGTAGTTGGTTAGCCGTGATAGTTGTCGATAGTTCGCACAAGAGCTGCAGAACTATCGTTAGTACTATCGGCAGTTGAAAGTCCTTTAAAGTGGAACATTTTTAGAGTACTTTTTGTTATAGGTTTATCTGCAACTGTTTATGTAGTTGGTTAGCCGTGATAGTTGTCGATAGTTCGCACAAGAGCTGCAGAACTATCGTTAGTACTATCGGCAGTTGAAAGTCCTTTAAAGTGGAACATTTTTAGAGTACTTTTGTTATAGGTTTATCTGCAACTGTTTATGTAGTTGGTTAGCCGTGATAGTTGTCGATAGTTCGCACAAGAGCTGCAGAACTATCGTAAAACTATCGATTACTTTTTAGAGTTTTAGCAAAATAAAAATAATAATTTACAAAGGCAAGTGGAGAATTTCCAAGGCATTTTCTAAACGATATGCGATAGTACTGCCGATAGTTGTACAGCTCTAGCACACACACACACACACACGCACACACACACACATACTCGTATTTAAATTCGTATTCGTTAACGTATTCGTATTTATTTTAATATCGCATATCCATTTCTGCGTAACGAGGAAACTAACACAAATGCAACCACAAGACTGTTTTTTATGTTTTTTTTTTTTTATTAATTTTTTTTTTGTCGTATGATTAACTAATTAATTTAAAAAATAATACGAAAAATACACAATTAAATTATTTATAATTAATCATAATTATAATTATATATATAAATATAGACGTAAGCCAGGAGCTGTTTTAAGACCTAGACTGTTTCAATTGCCCGATGCCAAGTTTGATAAACGATTTAAATTAAACTAAATTAAATTAATTACAAATTATGAATTACAAATTACAAATTACAAATTATGAATTATTAATTACAAATTACAAATTACCTACCTCAACTAAACAAAGCTAAACGATGAGAAATTAATTAAACAGCTGCCTAGAACACCATTGCGTACCTGTGCAAATTAAATCAAATAAAAACATTATTTAACATTATTTATTTATGTAACATTTAGCAACATTTACACACACACACACACACACACACACACGCATTCCGTTCAAAATAATTGTACTTAATTAACTAATTAATTAATTAATTAATTGTAATTACTCTGTGGCAAGAATGAAGCAAACGAACAACTCGAATATTATTCTATAATTAAATCTATTTTTTTGTATAGCATTTAAAATAAAACAAATCGAAAAAATAATCAAAACACAAATAATAAATTAAATACTATTAGTAATATTAGCCTGTACAGAACCGGTTCAAGTTTAGCCTAAGAATTGTTGCTCTTAAACCAAGTTAAGTTACAAGTTTAAAACAAACAAAATGAAAAACAAAAACGAAACTAAAAACTAAAAAAAAAAACTAATTTGTTCGTTACAATTTTAGTTCTCTAAAAACCAACAAGAAAACAAAAAAACAACAAAAAACTGATAACAAAACAAAACAAATAAATCAGAAAATATTTTTCATATACAAATTATACCAAAGTCTTTTCATTCTTACCCAAAAAAATTTCAGTTCTTGCAGCACTTTTTCAGGTTTTTTTTTTATAATGAACAAATCATTTTTTCACCTCTTTTTTCTATCGAAGAATTTTCATTTAAAATCAGAAACATTTAAAGGGTTTTTCTCCTTCCAAATTTCTTTGCGATTTCTCTATTCTCTGCAGGATATTTCTAGCTCAATTCTCAGCATATTTCGTTACTCTCTCATAGCTTAGTTATTTGAAGGAGGCATTTCCGGATCCAAAATCTCTATATATTATTGATCAGGTTGCCGAGAGGGGTCTGTCTGTTGGTCTGCTTGCCCGTCCGTCCGTACGTCTGTCTGCCTGTCTGACCGTCTGTTTGTGGGCTTCTCCGTCCGTCTGCCTCCCTCTCCGTCTCTGTCTGTCTGCCTGTCCGTCCGTCTGTCTGTCTGTCTGTCTGTCTATTTGTCCGCCCGTCCGTCTGTCCGTCTGTCCTTCTGTTTGTCTGTCTCTGCGTTTGTCCGTCCGTCTGTCCGTCTCTCTGTCCCTCTGTCTGTGAGGTTGTCCGTAAGACTGCCTCTCCGTCTCTCTGTGTGCTTGTCCGTTGATCTGTCAGTCTCTCCGCCTCTCTGTTCGCCTGTCTGTCTGTTTGTCCGTCCGTCCGTCTGTCCTTCCCTCTGTGTTTCTGTCTCTGTGTTTGTCCGTACGTCTGGCTGTCTGTCCGTCTGTCCCTCTGTCTGTCCCTCTATCTATGCGGTTTCCCGTCCGTCTTTCTGTCTCTCCGTCTCTCCGTGTGCTTGTCCGTCTGTCTGTCCGTCCGTCTGTTTTTATGCAACTATTCTGGAATGATTGATTCGTTTTCCACTCATTTTCCATGGAATTCCCATTGCCGAAACTATTTTTAATATTATATATTTGAGTAGGATTTGAATAGCTGATTTTTCCTCTTCTTTCTGGAATTCCCGTATTCCGCTCTTCCATAGTTTCTCTATTTAACAAGCAGAGAGAGAGAGGGAGAAAGAGAGAGAAGGAGAGAGAGGGAAAGAGGGAGAGAGTGAGAGAGAACAAAAGATATAAAAATATTTCCAGACTCTCAGCATATTCATTGGACTTAATTGAAAGCGGCAGCTGCCACAAACTAAGCTAAGCTCAAAAAAGCTTCAGAATTCCGCTCAATTTCGCTGGGATGTGGGTGGAAATTTGTGGTGGGGGGCGTGGTGGGGGGCTTGGTGGGGTGGTGGGGTGGTGCAGTGGTGCAAAATGACATGAAAAAGGTTACAAATTGTCGCTCGAGTCAATTCAGCGTTAGAAGTTAAACAATCAACAGGGGCGAAAATTAAAGCGCAATTCGAACGCAGTGAAAATTTGTAGAGGAAAAAGAAAGAAAAGCAGAGAGGAAGAAAATGTGGAAAATTGTGTTAATTCTGTTGCAGTGTCAGCTGCTGGCAGGTGAGCGATTAATCCAAGGATTAATTCGATGGTTTATCAACTAACAAATGGTCGCACAGCCAGTTGTCCCATCTTTTTAACCATTTCGCTGGCTGGCAAAACGCTGCCCGATGCCTTTTTGGAGGTCAACTGGGGACCCGATTGTTATGCGCCTCCGCAATGGGTGGGGATCTATCGCCAGGATCCGTCCGTATCCAATTTGGAGCCGGCATTGCGTATCTCCGACATCAGGTGGGAAAATCGCACGGGTAAAATGCAGATACCATTTAAGCTGGGAAAACTGCATTTTCCGGGCGGCTGGGATCGGCGTGACAACGAGCAACTGGTGGCCACCAAGTATCCCAAGGGCAAGTGCCTTCCGTACTATGTGGCCAGTTATAATGGCACCGAACTGCTGACCATTGATTGCTTGAAGATTCAACCCAATTGGCTGGAACATCTCAAGGATGCTGCCCGTATGCCGCTCAAGCTTCTCTTCCTGCCGGGCACACACGCCTCCGGCGCCTATATAACCAATTACAGCAAGACCAAGTCGCTGCTCGTCAAGGATTACCTTGTGGCGCAGCATTTCGATGTTTGGTCACAGCTCGTCTTTGGCATACGATACCTAGATCTGAGCGTGGGGTAAGTATCAAGATACTCCGTATCGAAATCTTTAGATATATACCAGATATGTTTGCTCCGATTTCGCGTGTAGCTATAGAAACATGGATATGGACTATAAGGACAGCAGCAGCGAAGCGGACAACTTTTGGGTTGTCAATGAGAATATGTTTATAAATCCCTTGCTTGGAGTCCTCCGAGATGTCCGTCGCTTTGTCCAACGCTCTGCAGAGGTTGTGGTCCTCGACTTTAGCTCTTTTCCCATTGGTTTCTACAAGCATCCGGAGATATACAGCAGCCTCTTTCATCTGATACGCCAGGAGCTGGGCGACGTTGCCTACGAGCGGAATATAACCAGCAATGAGCACTGCGCGGATCGCACTTACGGGGATCTCCTCCTGCTGGGCACCCAAGTGTTGCTCCTCTTTCCCACACAGGAGTTGCCGCATCCCGAAAATGGTAAAAGAGTTCCACTGGCTGGAAAGTGAAGCATACTTCTTGGAGCAACCACAAATTAATAGCTTCAGTTATTAATTATGATCCGCTCCAAAAAGGTGGCTATTCTTTGGGGAAATCATCATTTATAGCTTCATATTCCCCACAGAATCGGTTCTACTGTGCACACCCTGGCAGCGCTTTAGCACCAGTTTCATGAACATCTCCCAGGCCCTGGACTATATGCGTTTGCTGTTCAGCAGGAAGCCAGGATCTCCCGTCCAGGACGACGGTTGGATATTCCATGCTGTGAAGAGCATCGAACAGGCTCTCAATACCCACAAATTGCAAACGGCCAAGGAGCGCGCTGCTCTGATCAATCCACAGGTCAATCAATGGCTCAACGGCCCTTGGGGCCTCAATGCCAACGTTGTGGCCATGGATTACTTCAGTAATACGAATCTCGTCGATGTGGCTATCCATGTGAATGCCCACAAGGCCTTCCTCTTCTCAAATGATAAATTCATCAATCTGGAAATACTCCGTTAAGTCAGCAAACAAAAATATTACACAAAGCGAACAAAATAGTCTCTAGAAAATCTATCAAATCTTTTGTATTATTATTTGTTATTTTCGCAATAAACTAAAGATTTATATATCAGTCGAAAAAACACATTAAAAATGCGTCTGTTTATTGAGAGTTCTGCTAAAAACATTCTAAATTGTTGTTAAACAATTGCCAGCCACTGTGCATAGTTGTTTAAACATTAAGTTGGCAGCTCTGCATTTTAGTTTAGGTACACACCATTTAGCTATTGCACACACCAAGCAGTTTTAACAAAGCAGTGTACAGAAGAGCAACAGCAGTGCTCCAACACTAACGCTAAGCATAGCTAAATTATCATTGAGTTGGCAGCGCTGCATTTTAGCTTAGACACACACCAAGCAGTTTTAATAAAGCAATGCACTGAAGAGCAATTGTGCAGAAAGCAGTGCTTCAATATTAAGAGTTAAGCATTGCTAAATTAACATTGAGTTGGCAGAACTCTATTTTAGCTAAAGCCCACACCATTTAGCTAATACACACACCAAGCAGCGTAACAAAGCAGTTAGAAGCAGTGTAACATCGCTTAAAATAGTGCAGCAAAATTATCAGATAAGCAGTGCAAGGCAGTAATCGAACAAGCAGTAGAAAAGTTTTGGTTTTCAACATTTTCGAAAGTCCAGGAATGAAAAGTTTTCGAAATAGAAAAGAGAAGAATTTTCTAATTATTTGCTAACACTTTTAAGTAAGTTTTCTCAATTTCCATATCAAAAATGAAAGAATTTTAAAAATGACTTGCAAATATATCACATAATATTAATAATATTATATCATTGCATTGCAATTTAATCAAGTTCTTGCAAGCTTTCGATTGCGTAATATTGTGTTTCGTTGATTGTTGTCTTTTTTTTTTAACTCATTCTACTAAAAACAGACGCGACATCAGCAAAACTCGCAGCTACCAAATTCGTAGGAAATGACGCAAATCGAACAGAACAAAAAATAAAGTAAAAAATTAATTGCTAAACATTAATTTCAAACAAAAAAAAACCATTAAAATCTCTTAAACAGACATCTCTGAATTTTATATATTCAATTTTAAGAAATAAAAAGCGCATTAGATTGGATTAAATATTAGGAATAAAAACATTATTTTAGTCTTGAATAAATTGTTTTGAATCTAGCCGAAAATATGGGTTTGCTTCAGAATCTATTTTTAAAAAAACTGAATAAGATCAACAGTTAACCGGTTCGAAGCAGCGCTGTAATCGGGCCAGATTCATAATAACTTTCCAAATGAGATCGGGCCAGTATTCAATAAGCTATAGAAGTCTGAAAAGTCCCAAAATTCTTTTGAACCGAACCGAAAATATTGGGACATGATCTGGTTCAAGTTTCAAGTTAAAACTAGAAAGTTTAACGGCTAACCGGTTCGAAGCAGTGCGTTTCAGCGGCATTTTGCAGCCATACTTAAAATAGGTCACTAGCTAAAAATCGCTGAAAAACGACGAACCTATAAGAAAATGACATCATTTCAGAATAAACCACACACATATAGATATATATATATATAGATATATATGGATATATGCACATATATTTAAATATACTCGAGTGCACGTATTTATTCGTCACACGAGACTTATTTAGCTGTCATTTCAGATGGATAATTAAAAATCAAAAAAAAAAGAAAAGAAAACCGCTAAATATAGCTTGCATTCGATACTCGATTCGATTCTGAATTCTGAGGCGACCTTCGGGAGGGGCTAGTTTTGCATATGACTCGGAGATTAATGGGTAATTAAGAGCCACACGCAATCTAAGGTCAATATTTAGTTTATATTATAGAAAAACTGGAGCATTTAAAACAATTTACATATAGTCAAGGGTATCGGGTATCGATAATAGTCTATCGGGTATCGACGGACGAATTCTGAGTATTTTAGCTATCATTTTTCTTTCGAGTATTTTAGCTATTATTTTTCAGTTCTGAGTATTTCTCCCATAAATAGCTAAACTAGAACGAACAGTGAGCAAACCCTATTTACCAAGCCGATGATTCAGTTGCATGTTTCATTTAATTCCATTTAAAAGAAAAAAAACAAAAAATGTTGCCCAAGCTTCACATAGATGACAAATGGAATATGATTGCCGTGATGCCCGGTTAATGTAGCGCAGCGACTGCGATTGCGAATACCTTGACTAAGAGAACCAAAAACCGGATCTAGTCGACTGTCTAATTTGAAATGCGGTGCCAACTTATTTGTTGCCATAAAAAATGGATATATATATATATATATATATCTGTATATATTGTATATATAGTTGTTGTGATTTGAACAACTTGAAATACCCTGCATATTTTTCGCATTCCTCTGCAATTAGCCAACTGTTGATGATGCATTTCAATAATGCATCTTAAACTTGAAGTTGAATGAACCTTTTATTTGATTGAGTCTCGGGGCGCAGCAGATACGATAACACTCGCCCCGCCTGATAACAGAGGCTAACAAAGACCAGGGCAGTAATCAAACTCTCTCAGCTCCTTTGTTAGCAGTGTAACCTCAAAGCCAGGGCTGCAGCGTCGTTTAGAGTGCAGGTTCCCAAAAAATTTAATTGAAAAAACAAAGGCCTTTAAAGTTGGTTGCCTCAAAGGTTATTGACAGCTTTCGTAACCTTATTTATAATTCCTAAAGTTTAACAACAGCAAAATACTCACTCACTTTTTTATCATTTCGAAAGCTTTGCTCAGTTTTGAAATATTGGTTTAATATCGCAACAATCATTTCTTAGTAAAACCTCCAATGTGGCAAGCTTAATTGCGTCTATATTGCATTATGTGTTATATATAATCCAACAACAATAATAATAAATATGCTATATAAAACCCGTTGAGGTTGTGTAAGTCTCTTTTATATTGCTCTATAAATATACCAGCTTAATCTCGTCGACTGACTCCTCGGAACTGAACAACTCTTGAACCTAAGAGATTCGATTCGATGTGCCGGATCAGAACCCACTATCTATGCTATAGCTTCTTTAAACCCTTCATAATTTTGGTACTTCTTCTGGGTCTCTTGCCGGATCGAAACCCCTTCAAAAATTTGGTATATAGCTTCCCCAACTCGTTATCAAATGCCGACTAAACTTCTGGATCTCTGGAAGACCAGTTTGAATTTGATACGAAGCTTGCCGGATCAGCAGACTATAACTCTTTATATACAAAACCCCTCAAAGAATTTGATACTTTTCCGGATAGCTAGAGCTAATAAATGTCATATGAAGCTGGGCGAATCAGAAGTCTATTTATAGTAGTCTCTGGTATATAGCTGACTAATCTTTCAGATCTCTGTAGTAGGTAGAGCTCTTAAATCCCAGGTAGTTATACTTTCTGTTCCAAAATCCATTCACATTTGGAACAGCTAACAAATTTGGTATGCCCTCTTGGATAACAGTAACCCTAAAAGCTGGGAGCTATTAAATTTCCTATGTAGTTTCCCAGCGATAATATTACATGGAATCTGTCTCAAAATAACGTCGCAAAAGCCATTTATAAAACCAATAAATATTTTGTTGTATCGGTAAAATAGCCAGCTAATTTATAACCGGCTTAGATCATTGATGTGTAGGCAGAAGGTGGGTCTGTTTCAGACGACGCCCACAGTGCATCTGAAGTCTTCCGGCCAAGTTAACCGTCAGTTTGTCGGCCGCTTTGTAGACTAGTTTTTCATTTTCTTTTCTCCTCTCCTCTCCTCTCTTCTCTTCTCTTCTCTTTGAAAGAAAGAAAACAACAATCGCTTTTCAATAATAAAGTTAATATATGTTATTTTATTTTTTTTTACATAAATAATCTTTTATCAGACAAGAAAAATTATAATATTAATAGTGAAAATGCTAAATGTACAGTTGCGTGTGAATTATCTCCCTCCTCACACGGCGTAGCTTATACAACGTAACTCTTATACAACTATACTCTATTATATATATATATATATATATATTATTAGATATTATTAACTGTATTACGGTCATTATTTATTCTTTTTCTTTTCTTTTCTTTTCTTTTATAAGCCAAATAGGTTGTTTAAAAACAAAATAACAATGAGGAGTTATGTTATTTGTTTCTCTATTTTCTTCTATTTTATTTTTATTTTTTTTTTTTTTTAGTGAATAGTGGAGAAAAAAAAAGAATAGTATCAATTGGAAAAAAAAAAAAAAAACTAAATATACATTCTAAAGTTTTTGTGTAGCCTACTTATACAGTTATAATATATATATATATATATATATATATATATGTGTGTGTGATTTATTTTTTTTGTTTTTTTTTAGAAATTTTTTCGATATTTAACCACATTCATGTGATAATGAATTTTTACCCTTTATTTGCTCAGGTTATTGTTATAATTTTAGTTTTACCGTCGTATTTATATATATATATATATTTATATGCATATATGTGTGTATGTATTCTCTAACGGCCAGCTGGTCCAGGCAGGATGAGAACTTTTTCCTACCTTTGCAGCTGGCCGTTACGGCCGGTGAGGCGGCGTCGATATACTATTTTGTACTATTCGACGGCCAGTATTGACCTCGTTGGCCTCATATAGGTTAGGTTTCATGTGCATAAAGTTCAGGATAGATGTAGAGGATCGGATGCCATTTAAGAAAAATATACACGCATGACATCGGTGAAGGGTTTGCGGCAGAGCGGGCATTTTGTGACAGAGGAGGCGCATTTGGCGCATGCCACAACATGTCCGCAGGGTAGAAATGCCGTATTGTATTCGGCGCCATAGCAAATCTTGCAGAGCTTCTCCTCGGGTATGGCTACTCCGCCAGCGACCTGTCTGATTTGACCCTGTGCCACAATCTTTTCGTAGATCCTTCCCGCTGCAGTTGGCGCCACATCGCCGCCCTCGGCGGTTGCAACAACAGTAGCGACGCCAGCGCCGATAAGAGCTGGTGGTGAAGTTGCTGCTCCACTGCATGCAGCATCGGTGCTTGGCTGCTGCTGTTGATGTTTCTCTTCGATTGGTGAGGCTGGTGCCTCCATTTTGGCATCCTTTGCGGCTGCAGCGGCTGTAATTGCGTCGATATACAGCTGACCCTTGATCAGCTTGACAAAACGACACTGGCTCAGCCAGAGTGCATGCTGTTCCCATGGCTCGTCGTTGTCGTCCCAATCCTTCAGACCGCCGCCGCAACTGAAACAGCGTACACGATCTCCGACTCCCGTATAAAAGAAACCCGCCTCGGCGAGCTGCTGTGGCTTTTGTTTTAGGTTTCGCGGCCAATCCTCGTAGCTGCGTAATCGTGCCGTTTCGATGGCATAATCCGGATATTCGGGATAATAATTGCCACCATTTGAGACGGGTGCTGCACGACTGCAGGGCGCCTGTGCCACCAAAGGGGGCAACGTGGCGCTCAGCTGAGCCGGCGTTGTATTCGCTCCCGTCGACTGTATGGCCTGCCTGCCCTCGGAGTAAGCATTTTCTCGCACCTCCAATGCTGAGTTATCATTGGAGCCGCATATATCATAGCTGATGGGTGGCAGGATACGTTCGAGAGCATCAGGATTTAGGGGTACATTGTTGGTGGTGCGACGACGCAAGAGTGGGCAATTGGGCGACCAGCGCATATGCTCAGGTACAGGACGATCCTCGCGCTCCCATCGACCGATTTCTACCTCACAGAAATAGCATTTAACCTTATCCTCGTCAAGGGTAAAAAACATGCCGGTCAGAGCCAATTCCTTTTTATCCAGCCAACTGTGTGGCCATGTCTCAAATGTCCTTATTCTCTCATCCTCCCGATGGTATTTATCATTCATTCTGTTCACAAAACACGTCTTTATTCTCAGCGACGTATTCGTGCTATTATCCACTTGATCCGTTGTATTCACTAGACGTTCCAGTGGAACATAGGTGACTCTTGGTGGGGTTGCTACATTTGCCATCTTGATGTACTTATGCCTTTTTCAGTTCCTTTTACTTTGTTTTCTATATCCTCTTTTGTATCAAACTGCAAAGAAAAAAGCACAGAACGTCGCTAAATCAATAAATTGTTCAAAAAACTCATTAAGATAACGACTTATCGCCAAGTTAAGTTGACTTGAGTTGAGTTGAGTTAACGATAAGATAAATTCTGTACAAACTTTTACTACTTTTTCCTCCATAAGCGTTAAAAAAAAAAAGCTGCTTTTATTCCATTTTTCCACTTGCTTGTGCCGCCGTTCGTAGAACTCAACTGAAACGTAGCAGCGTTTTGCAAGTATTTTAAGCGTCGTAGAGCAAACAACGTTAATTTTTTAACGTCAGCGTCAACGTCAGCGTCAACGTCAACGTTAACTTAACGTAACGACGATAGAGTAAAACCAAACTCAAAATAAATGATAGCTACGGGCATACCCTATAGTTTCATTATGGAATACTGGCAGAGAGAAAAACCACTGAACCACTGAAAAACCCGAAATAATCATTTTCACACTATTCTTCATCAATTCAACTCTATACCCTATATATATTAAGTAGGGTATAAAAGTTCATGCGAAAGCTTTAAAGCTTTAGCACATTTTGTGGAATAACTTAAATAATTATATTATTATTCGGCACTTATTTCACAATATAACCTTGTCATGCCGAAAAGCATTCTTTGAATTGCATTTTTATCAAAAATTATGAATAGGTTTGGCTATAAAAAAAAAAAAAAACAGCTTTTATAGTACCTCTAATCTTGAACAAGAAATTTGATTGTTATTTCATTATTTTTGACACGCACCTTGACTCGTGTGTATGTATTTTTTATTTGATAACCTCGTGAAAAACTGAAACGCAGTTCAAGCAACTGTGATGCAGCATCAACGAACTTTAAGCACCCCCTGAGAGAAAACACACAGAAAAGCAGAAGAGGCAGGCAAAAAAAAAAAAAAATATGAAAAAAGAAAATACAAAAATACTGTGAAAAGCAAAGCGTTCGGTTGTTGGTTGTCTCGCTCGCACACGAAGCAAACAAATGGCAAACTGTATATAGGGGTAGTTTCTTCCTTCCTTTCTAATGGGGGTTGGTTGGTTGGCTGGTTGGAACACAGCAGAAAAACGAACGTAGAGTAGAACGTAGAGTACGTACGCAACGTTACAACCGCGCGAGTGAATCCACTGCGCCGAATCACATCCAAATACAAAGAATTGTGGGATAGTGGAATAGAAACGGCAACAGCATCATCATCATCATCATCATCATCATCAAAATCATCATCATCGTCGTGGTCGTCGTCATCGTCATTATCGTCATCAACAACGAAGCACAGCTGGTCGAACTAGAAACTTTGGACAAAGTCCTCGCATATAATAATTGCACACACATACAAGCACAAATATATATGTGTGTGTGTGTGTGTGTGTGTGTGTGTGAATGCGTGTAATATTCACACACGTCTGTTGCATTGCGAGGGTGAGGGTGAGGGTTGGCTGGCGCCAGACGGACTTTTTGATAAGCTAAAAACCGTTGACTCATGTTTTTTTTACCGAGAACTTTTATGAAACTACACCACATAAATATAGTTGTTTGTTTATAAGACAGCTAAAATAACAAGTAATATACAAATGTACGTAGATAATAATGACACACGTCGTGGAGGGAGCTAATCTCTGAATGAAATAGTTCTAGTAATATTTACTATAAACCTCTTATCTAATTTCTAGCAATAACAGTACTGCACATCCATCTATATATATATACATATATATATATATCTATGCCGGAATAAAGAATTTCAAGTACTGATATATTATTTCCAAACTATGTCATGGAGAAGCTCATTTGCGGTTCTTTGAAGTTCATATCAGAAGGGTCTCTTAAGTCCCAATTGTTTACCTCATTTCTAGAGTTGGAAAATTACATTTTAAAATTATAGATTTCCCGAGAATTAGACTCGGAAATAATCTAGAATAACTAAAAGTTGGAATTATACGAACTGTGCAGTTACAGAAAATTTTATATTGAACTTTGATTTTGAATAATCTCGATTTATTCCTATCTATTCGATTTGTCTATCGCAAAGTAAAAATTATATTATGAAACAAAAACAATAAACGTATTTTAGTAGTATAAAAAGTCGTCAGTTTCCACTCATATAATGCTCTATAGAAATTGTAATAGTCATCGTAACAATGTAAATTTCTTTCCTTTTATAATCATTTCAATCGAATGTTAGTTTGTATGTAATCGATAAACGATCATCGATAGTTTAGCTTTTGCCAGCGGCATTCAAACTGTTTTGGTGGTCTTTTTTTATTTTAGGTTTTGGTTTCTTCTCATGCAGCCAAAGAGATTGTAAGCTGTTTTTCGACATTTACTTCAACTCCAGGCCGAGGATTGAGACTGAGACTGAGGCAGAGGCAGAGGCAGCGGCAGTGGCGGCAGCGACAGAGGCCCAGCAGCCAAACACGAACAGCGTGTCGGGACAACGTTGTACAAAGTCCAAACCAAATTTGAAGCCAAAGCCAAGCCAAGCCAAGCCAAGCCACAAACCAGCCAAACTCGCCAAACAAACAATTGCAGCAATGCTGCAGCAGCAAGCCGCTCACGACGGGGCAACGACTGCTCGAGCAGAGGGTAGGGTAGCAGCGGGGGGAAAGGGGAGGCTTGGGTGGTTTATTGCTGGGGCTGTGAGACTGTGAGAAAGTTTTAATGGAATGCAGTCAAACGACTCTGACTCGAGTCGACTCGGCGGCAGAGCCGCCGCAAGCAGCAAGCAGTCAGCCAGCAGCCCCAACAGCATAGAAAAAAAAAAAAAAAACAAAAAAGCAGTGCAGCATAAAAATGCACTGTGGATGGGGCTTGCTCCTCGAGCATAAGGTGTGAAAGGGATAGCAATAGAAACACCGAAAACCATCAATGGAAAAACAACTACACACACAGACCCACACACACACACACACACACATACACGCACGGTCATACACACTGTTGCAGCACTGCTTCTTGGGTGCAAAGAAAGAGTGCAAAAAGAAATAAAGGCGCACCAAATGCAAAATGCAAAATGCAAAATAAAAACAAAAAGAAAAGCAATTGTAAATTACAAATGCCCGACCCGACGAAGCTCTGCTGCTGCTGCCGCTCCTCTGCTGCTGCACAGATTGCGCATTGTTTTTGAAGTGGAGCAGCGCAGAGCAGAGCAGAGAGTAGACAAAGCGAGAGATGATAGCTTCGAGATGCTGCTGGATGGATGGATGCTGCTGTAGTTTTTGTTTTTGTTATTCTTCTTCTTGTTGTTGCTACAATTGCTGTTGTTTTGCTTTTTTGCACTGCCCCAGTACAAAGTGCAGAAGCTGGCAATTACAGCTGCCGCTGCCGCCGCTGCTGCTGCTGCTGCTGCTCCATTGGAATTCATGCCCATTAACAATTGTAATGTAAACGCTTTGGCATTTTGCTTCTTTTTTTTTTTTTTGTTTAATGCATTACTTTTAGCAGGAAATTCGAAGCAAAGTTCACTCAGTGCAGCCAGATGTCAAAAATTTGCATAAACAACACTTAACCAGGGCTGGCAGCAACAATAATATACTTATCGAAAGAGGTTAAGTGCAAGCAAAGCAATAAATAAAAAATATCGATAGTATCGATTTTTCCTTCAGCTTTAAAGCTGGCAGTACAACTTGAGACGAGTGGTTAAGTGCAAGCAAATCACTAATAAAATTTCCTTTCTCCTTTATCGATGATATCGATAGTATCGATAGCAAACAAATATAGAATTTTTAATGTATATTTCTTGCCCTGGCAGCCTTGATAAACGTAAGCTCGTTAGTAGAAATTATCGATCTAATCGATAGTACCGATAGGACAGTAAGTTGAAATTTATGCGTATTTGCCTGCACTTTTCAAACAAAATTACGAAGAAACTTCATATTCGGACAGCAAAAGCTAATCTTAAGGGCCTCCCGGGAGCGCATGAATGACATGGGAACCCAGAAAATACCAAAGTGTAGAAACACACACTCAGACAAACAAAGAAAAATTATAATCAAAGGCAAGGCAGCAAGGCAAGGCAAGGCAAAGCAAAGCAAGGCAAGGCAACAAACAGACAGACAGACAGAGAGAGAGGGAGAGAGAGAGATAGAACATTGGAGCGCCCCATGCAACATGCAACAAGCAGCAGGCAAGCAAAGCAGCTAAACAAACTTAACGAGCCGCCGCACATTGGAATGCAGTCCAACAACTTTTCTAGCAAACCAAAACAACAACAACAACAACAACGGCAACAACGATAACAACAACTGGAGTTGCTGGTTTTCTGATTGGAAACCAAGCTGAACTCACACGGATTTAGATTGGAGTTGGAGTTTTTTCAATGCTGTTGTTGTCGCTGTTGTTGTTGTTGTTGTTGTAAGTGAAGGTAACACCGCATTCAGCAAAGGTCTCTACTGTATGTGTATGTGTGTATGTGTGTGTGTGTGTAACCTCAGACTGTGGGAAACTATTATAAACACTTTACCATTCTTTTTTTTCCTCATTCGTTCTTGTTGCTGTCTTCTAAACCGAGATTGGAATGCAGTGATACCAGATACGAGACGAATGGAGCAGTAAAAGACAGCGAGAGGGTAGAGAGAGGAAGACTAAGCAAAAGACAGAAGGAGATGGGGGGAGAACAAGCATGAGTCTTCGTCACGCAGAACTTGGAAGGAGTGGCAAACGAAGGATCTTTGCGGAGAGAAAGAGAAGGCAAAAGGAAGGAAGGGGGGGGCGAAAGATGAAGACGCTGCTGTAAAAACAATCACGAAGAAGAGCTATGCGTATGCTTTGAATACCCTTGCTGAACTTTTGTTATATTATTGACAAGAACTGACTTTTTTCCCCCATATTTGAAATTCTTTTATGTAGTAAATTAAAAAGTTCAAAATATAAGGAAATGGACAATTTAATATCTATAATCTATATAATCTATATAATCTATAATATTTAATTAATAAACTATAATATAATAAATGATTTAGAACCTAAGCTTGTATTGTATTTGGTGTATAATACATTGAGCAATTTCTCGCTAGAAGCAGCTCCCCATAGTATCATTCACTATGTTACATATTTGATGATAAAAATTATAATACCCTTCCCTCTGCAAGGGTATAAAAAGCAGCAGCAAAAGCAGAAAAAAAAGTTAAACAACACACGCACACACAAAGAACGTGCGAGTGTGTTGTGTCCTTCCAAGAAATGCAGAAACAACAAGAAAAAGAACGAAACGACCGCCGACGACGAAGCCGAGGGACGGACGTCGTCGTCGTCGTCGTCGATAATAATAATAAAATACCCAAGCTGAGCTGCGCTGCGCTGCTCTGCGATGTGGATGTGGATGCTTTGCCAGGGTCTCTGGTTCTGGTGTACTGGCAGTATTGGGTACTTAAAGAATGCCCAACAAAGAGAAATATCATCGTAATCATAATAAATGCGACTGAGCCCCGCTGCTGCGACTGGACTGAACTGAGACTGAGACTGTGACTGAAGCTGCAGAATGCATTAACATCGGCGTCGACGGCGGCAGCGACAGCATGCAGTGCTTTCTATCTCTCTTGCACACAACATTGATCGATTGCCCAAAACTAACGGGCGGCTCAGTTCAAAGAACCGTTGCGACCGCCGCCAGGGTTTTTCCAAAGAAAGAAAATTGTTCTCAAACCCAAAGTCAAGTCGTGTTCTCCTCCTCCTCCTCCTCTACCTCCTCCACCATCCACCATCTCTATCTCGGTATCTTACTATGTGAGACTTGGAATGTGGGTACGCTCTCATGAAAAACACACAGACGCATTAAATGCGCCTCGTTAGTGTGTAGAATGGATGAAAGGTCGTTTTTCACGCGGCCAAGACTCAAAGGTCGTCTCGGTATTCGAGATGATTCAGCCCGGAGAATTCCGGGAATTCCAAATGTAATTTTCCTACATCTTCTCTCTACTTCGTTTTTTTTTTCTTGTTTTATTCTTCATCTTATTCTTATTCTCTTTCAAGAGGTCCGCCACCGCCGCCACCGTCGCCGTCGCTGCGCCTTGGTCCATTCATGCTGATTGCCGTCGCGTCTGCTGGCGATAGCAAAAAAGGGACAGGGACAGGGACAGGGACAACAAAAAGAAGACAATACGGAAAAATCTGTTGGAAAAATATTCCACTTTTCTATGCTGCGCTGCTGCTGATGCTGCTGATGCTGCTGCTGCTGCAGCTGAAGCGACGTGAGAACTGTTTATTAAGCGAGTTATCTATCGTTTTATTGGTGAAAAGCGTGGAAAATCTACACAGCATACGATTGCATTGTCCGCTCAGAAGAGAGTGTGTATTATATCGTAGGCGTTGGTATTGTACCAGGCACCAACCAGGACCACCAGCGTAGGCTCTGTGGTGTAGGCGTCGTCGTCGTCGTCGTCGACTGGGTGCGTGTTCTGTATTATTTTTTCTGTTTTTTTTTTACTAAACCAATAACAATAAGTTTGCTCAAGCTTGGAGCTTGGAGCTTGGAGTTGGAGACTTTCTCTTTGTTGGTGCTTTTATTTTTTATGCTTTTTTTCTTTTCTGCGGAATGAGCGCAAAAGTTCAAAGCAATGAAGCATAAAAACAACACTGCAAAAGCCATTCTGAAAATTGGCAACAATGCTGCAAATGCAACGTTGCTAACTTCAACTTCAATGACGACTCTTCCTCTCTTTTTGCTTTGCTTTGCTTTGCTTTGGCCTTTTGGTTAGGTTTATGGTTGTTGCAGAGTGAAAACGCCACCGCGTACGCATGAGTGCACCACTTCCGTTCGGAGCGGAAATGGGAAACAAAGAGAGAACGAAAAAAAAAAAAAAAAAAAACAGCCCAACTGGGACTGGGCTTCTTCCTCTGCGTAAAAGGGAAGTGTAAATACTTCGGATGTATAGTAAAACTACGCGTCATCAGCTATGTTTATTATGATGAATGATGAGCAAAATAAGAGTAGAGACGCGAAGAATAATAAGAAGACGTAGAACAAACAAAAAAATTAATTGTAATTAGAACGACGGGAAGCGTGTGTCATCATTGCCCAGCCAGTTGACCTTCTAAAGCGCAAAAAATACTCGAAAATTGGGCAGCAATGTTATTTTACATATGTATATATAGTCATCGTTTAAATATATAGACAATAACAATAGCAAAAACAAAACAACAAAACAACAAAAATGGCGTTGTCGAAAATTCCACTGAAAACAGACCCCCCGCCCCTCCTCTACTCTTCGCGTTCCGTTCATAAAATGGGGAATGTTGTTATTATTAAGCGCCAGCCAATGCTGATATCATTCACACAGTATAGCAAATAGGGTTGCCATATGCCACAAATGTTTTGTTTAACTGCGCCCAAAACCGTATGCAAACATGTTGATTCATGTGCCAGTTAATTTTAATAATAAATAAACTGCACAAAGCGCAATTTGCAATAAAAAAAAATTCATCATTTTGTAAATAAATTTATATAATATGAAACATGTAAACATTTAGCAACTCTGCTCTGTAGCCGCCATCTTTTACGAAAAAAAACAACTTCTCGCTATCGTCGGTTAAGTGTAAGCGAGAGACAGAGACACAGCTACAAAAACCGAAAGCCAGCCGGCAAAGTTGTCAAAAGCGTTTTGCTCTAGAATCGTGTTTGGTTTGGCCACATAGTGAATATGTGAATATATATGTTAATTCTGAAAAGTATGCCAATTTCAAGCACTTTCTAAATACTGTACAAATAAGCATTTTAAATAAAAATTTATATTTAATATTTACAGCAAAACGCTTTTGTAAGTTTTGCCTTGTGCACAACAGTTAGCTCGTTTGGAGATAGTATGTGTGCGCGTGTGTGGCTCGCTATGTGTGTGTAGCTTTAATTAATGTAGCGAGAGAGAGAGAGAGAGGGCGAGCGAAAATAAAACATCAGCTTTGTGATGTCACGTTTTTTCGTTTATTTTTGGGGTTATAATATACTTTAGCTCTACACGAAAAAAACAATTTGAATATCTTCTTTTTTTTCCAGCTTACCTTGACAATTTTTCTCTTTATGTTGAAAAACTCAAGTTTCCACGCAGCTTTCTGCTTAATTTTATAGAGATTCGAGACGAAAAGTTTGATTTCCTCTTTTTTTTTTGTTTCTGTTTTATTGATTTTTCGTTTTTCGAGCGACGACCAATTTGACGTTGACGAAAAACACAGTACGAAAGAAAATAAAAACACAGAGACGATAAACGATAGACGTACACGTTCTCTATTTCTTTTTCCCTTTTATTATTGGAGAATGTTTTTTGTTAAAAATACTACCAAATATCACAATTTAGTTGATAGGCCGCAAAACCGAATTTTAAAATGAACACTTTTATTTTTGTACTTTTTATTGTTGTAGTATTTTGTTTTTTTTTTTTATTTTTGTATTATAAATGCATTAAGTGCTTTAAATTACTGCGCGTTGCGTATCCATAGCTTCTTTACTATTCGAGTTACGAAAGTGAACTGCCAGCCGAGAGAAACAGTGAACCAACGCAAACGTCGAATCGTCCACTCGAGCGAGCGAGCTGTGTGCTGCACACTGGTTACACCACAATAGTAAAGTGGTCAAAAATCAATTCGAACAGAGATTGTTCTCAGAATTTATGGTTATATAAAAACCCAAATGAAAATGTACTTGCTTGAAGTTTTTGTTTTGAATACCAAATAATATTTTTTGAATATTTTCTATAACTTTAAGTGAAATAAAAGTTTTGTATTTTTATTATTCAGTTTCCCGATTTTTCTAGACTGCGTCCACTGTGCAGCACAGGCGGACGTGTAGCGAGAGAGAGAGAGCAAGAAAAAAAAAAACGAATAAACAGATATATATATACACACACACAGAGCATACTTACATACATACATACATAGTAAGTAGAGGGAAATTTTTTCATAAATGCATCGTATTTTAGTTGTTTTTTTTTTTTGGGTTGCTGTTCTGCAGAATTGCAATTTGGATAATTTCTTTAGTAGCACAAAAACATTTAAGTGATAATTTAAGTAATAATTTAGCTGTTGGCTTATGGACAGCAGACAACAAATACGTAGCATAAATAAATACACTTATGTGTATGAGCATACACATATACATAATTATGTATGTATGTATGTATGTGTTTATGTATTCACACAGTGGTTCATAGCACAGAAACCGCGAGGCTTTCGTGTATTTGCAAGCACTGTGTCTGCATACTAATCTGAGCGCTTTATTAAAATAATTTAAAATATTACAAAATATATTCAAATACTTTTCAATACAAGCCAATTGATGGACAAACAATTTAGCATAAATGCATAAAAAACTGTCTAAATATGTAATAATAAAACCATATTATGGTCAGTTAAATTTCACATATTATAAAAAAAAAGGGTTGACTAGAAATTAAAAATGATGCTCTTTATTACAACCCCTTTTTACCCCTTTTTTTATACTCTCTCCCCACATGCTACATATTAGGTCCTCGAAATAATTCATTTTTGTTCACTGCAGCTGTGAGCCACTGTGCATACTAAAGTATATTCAGCTGTATATAGGGCTGTAGTATGTATGTATGTGTGTATTTAGCCACCCGCCGCCACATCTTTAAGCTCATCGCCGTACAACTACTATTACGGCAAATGTTAGTACGCAAGATGGCGTACCGTACAACTGCAGGGACTACGGTTATCCTTTTCCAACCCGGCTGTGAACTGCAGTAGCAGCAGCAGCAGCAGCAGCAGCAGCAGCAGCAGTGGCAGCAGAGGCAACTTTGCAACAGCAAAGGATCATTGATTTTTTTTTTCGGTCGGAACGGAGCATGCGCCGTGTGGAATTCCTCTTGAATCGTCCACTTTTTCGAGTTGTTGTGTGTGGCGCGTGTCAATGTACCTCGTCACAACACATCGCTGCAACCCATAATTGACGCGCACCTTCCAGACGCAGACGCAGACGCAGACGCAAACGTTCGACGCTGGCAGAGAGCGTCGACAGCAGCTGCTTCTCCATACATACATACATATATATGTATATGCATACAAATATGTTTGCCTGTGGTATGTATAGTATGCTGCCTGATGCATATGCTCCACTGCACACGTTTTTTTACCTTTACCTGTGTGTCTGGGCCAGGCCTAAAAATGTCTACATTTCTGTTTCTGTCTCTTTCTCTGTCTCTGTCTCTGTTTCTGCTTTCAGCTTTCTGCTTTCTGTTTTGGACTTTGGCAGCTGCAAATCGTGGCGTACCATCGATAATGCAATAGAAGTTAAAAAATTCCAACTTTTGTTGAAAGAGCGTGCCATTCCCATTTTTATCGCTTCCCCAGTTTATATGAAACTAGTTTAGATTACTGGGAAAAATAACAGCGATAATTCTTAGTTGCAGTTGGGTAAAGCAATCTTTATAATGGATTCTATCTTATAAGGTCACAAGTTACTTAGCCCCCTATATATAGTCCTTAAAATAGTAGTATATAGGAATTATCTTTAATATAGATCCTACTCAGAGAGAGAGCGCAGCATTATCATCGTTTTTGTAAAGCCGGAACTTGGTTAGCCTCTATTTAGTCCTTACTGTCTTTATTATAGATCCTACTATCATTATCATAAGGTGAGAAGTTACTTAACCTCTATTTAGTCCTTAAAATAGTAGTATAAAGTAATTATCTTTAATATAGATCCTACTCAGAGAGGGAGGGCAGCATTATCATCGTTTTTGTAAAGCCGGAACTTGGTTAGCCTCTATTTAGTCGCTACTATCTTTATTATAGATCCTACTATCCTTCTTTTAAGGTGAGAACTTACTTAACCTCTATTTAGTCCTTTTCTGATCTTATATAGTTATAATATGGCTTTTATTTCTGATCTCTAGTGAAGGTTTTGGAAGTTCGATTCCATTTTCAATATTAGTTCACTTATTTTCGCTCATATTTTGTATTTTAGATGAATTAGTTGCTCTTATGAATGAATCAATAGGGAAATCCATCCAAAAACTTATTTATATAGTAAATTCGAACCTAAATCAATTGTAATTTGGGCAAAGTCTGCCACCCAAGGTTACTTCAAAGCGCTTTCTACTGTACAGAAAAATGTACTACAAATGTTTCTATGCCTATCATCGCTATTACTGAAATAATCAGATTTAATTGTTATATATATACTGTTATTTATATATATATATATATATATGTATAGGTGTATATATCTACGAAATAAAATCAATTATTTATAGAGCTTTTTGTGAAATGAAGAGCAGCTGCTTATCACATTTCCTGCCCATCGAAAGATAGATACAAATACAGCTACATAGAAAGGTAATTAGAAGTATGACATTTATACTATATGTTCATGAATATATATATATATACATTCCATATTCGCATATGTATATATATACACTATATGACGCCAATGCAGCTTTTGTATTTATTATAATATGAAAGGAAATACCAGCACGTATAAATTTATACATATTTACGCGATTGTTATAGAATGGTACTGAAAAGCTGGAAAGCTGAAAAGCTGAAAAGATTGCAATATAATATGAATAATAATGTTGATAAACCAGAAACAGTGCGCGACATTTTCTTAGCAACAAGATACATTTTACAATGCTACAATAACACAAAGCAGCGATCTATTATGAATGCCGCTATATATTAGGTTTATCCAGTCGGCCAGTACATGGCACAGGGCCAGTCACTCGCTTGGTTATTTGAACTTTTGTCTAGCTCAAAATTTATCTAAAATGATCAATCTTTTATGAATGCCGCTATATCTATTAGTCATATATATCGGAGAATACTAGCCAGTCGCTTGGCAACCAGTTTCCCATTGAAAAATCTATCTTTTTGCTTATTTGAACTTTTGCCTAGATCAAAATGTATCTAAAATGATCCGTCTATTACTCTCCGCTATATCTATTAGTCAGATATATCGGAGAGTACGTAGAACAGTGCTGGGCAGTCGCTTGGCAACCAGTTTCTTATTGCAACATTTATCTTTTTGCTTATTTGAACTTTTGCTTAAATATAAATGTATCTAAAATTATCATTGCGAGACGTCGCGACGCATTTTCAAAAACTGCGTCTAGACGACTTTGACAAGTTCTCTGGATGCGCTTAAAATGTATCTCATTTTGTGCTCTTCTATTTATGGAGCAGCTTCCAATCTCAATCTGATGCACTTTATTCTCATATTTTTTATTTGCGGATTGCTTAAGGCACAGAACGTACTGTAAGACATTAAGATACAAAATCTCCAATGTGATCGGCTTGGTAAAATGTTAGTGCTAAAACGGCCTTGCAAGGCCTTTTAAAGTTGTTGCACTCGCCTTCTTTTTTTTTTATTGCTACTGCGGCTGTTGTTGTTGTTGTTAGTCACAGATATATATCTGTATATATGCATATATATATATATATATATATATATATCCATATACATGTAGAAGCACGAATACCAACGCAACTCGCATGCGCAGCAGCGCTGCTCAGGTGTATTTAGTAATTTTGTAAATTATTTGCATACTCTTCTCTCGCGGGGTATTATGACTTTTTTAAACACTTGAAAACAAGGCTGTAGGCTGTGCGGGGTATACAATAGTGGACACAATTCTAGGTCACAATTTAGGAATAAAAAAAGCTCTTTTGAAACCTTCCAGATCGGACTATTTTTATCATATCTGTGGATAGAATCTCTATGGTACAAATAAATCTGCTTCTAACTGAAAAAAAGCTTTTTAAATGTCAAAGATCGGACTATTTTTAACGTATGAGTAGATACAGCTGGTCAAATATCCAAAAATTTTCTTCGTTTTTCTAGGAATAAGAAAAGAAAGATATGCTTTGGTTTTCTAAAACGCTTTTAGAAATAATTAATTAGAAATTATAAATAAATAAAGCCAAAATATGCTTTCCACTGCGAAATGTTTGGCATACTTTTTCGAGCTTGGCTAAATTGATAAACTTTTCTGTTGCGCTTTATTGTGTCATTCGTAAACGATCCTAGGAGTAGGCTTTACTTTTTTTAGTGGAAATAACTCGGGAAAGTTGAGCCGAGCAGGCCTGAAATCAGCCTCACTTTAGTTATTTATATTTAATTGTAGTTTAAGTCGAAAGGGTATTAAAGTCTGCGGTGTTCGTACTTAAAACGGTTCTCTGTTGATTTTTGTTTTTAATTGACAGCCAAATGCAGCGAAACTGGTTTTATTTTTTTATACGCGAGTATTTGTTGTGTTTGGTTTTTGCATTCGCTGCTTGCGAAAGGTGTCATAACAACAACAACAACAACAACAACAACAACAACAATGCGAACAACAACTTGATTAGATTGGCTATTACAACATCTGTTTGTCGTCCCTTTTGCACCTGGAATTACCTGCAACAATCAGGACGAAAATTGTGGACGTGTGCCGGCAGCTGCCCGCAAAAGGATCAAAAAAAAAAAGAAGGAAGGAGGCGGAGTGAGTGAAACGAGAACTGAGAACCGGCGCAGCTGTTCCAAGCCCCGTTTTCCATTAATATCCTTATTGTCTGTGCGCGGGGCACATGACGTTACCAGCTGCCGCACGTTGCCTGCATGTAAAGAGAAGAGGATCAAGGATCCTTTTCAAATGCTGACAGCAATTGGCGGCAGGCCGCCTGCCGCAGAACACTACCAAGTACAGTAAAGGCACGTTAATTAGAAACTTTAGAAAATTTCAATTTTCTATAAGTTATAGCAATCCTTCTAAATGCGATAAAAATCGTAAATTCATTGAGCAAAGAGAAAAACAAAAAAAGAAAAAACTCGTCTATAGAAATGTATTTTTATGGGATCTTAAAAAGAAAAGCAGATGTGATCTGCGATCGGGTTAACCCACTTAAATGAAATACTGCCTGCCTGCTTACCGCAACCACTGCCAACGTATATACAGATACAAATGTATCTTTAGAGTATCTCTAAAAAAAAAAAAGAAAAGAAAAGCAGCTGTGATCTGCGTTCGTTAGCAGCTGTTAACTGCTTGGCACTGCTTACACAACTGCTTGCCTGCGGTTATTTTTAAGACCAACTGTTCAAACTTGCCGTCTTCATTTTTACAGTTTAAAGTAATTTTATATATTTTTATGATTCACAATCTGAAATTCCATCAATATCAGCTAAGAAAGTATTATTATTCCATTTATCATTTAATACTCTGTTATCTAAAAATATTAAATTTCTTTTGTTTTCTGTTGTTGTTGTTGTTGTTTCTATACACTTTTTTTTTGGCAAATTAAGTATGCTGATCAATCAAAATGCAATAAAAAAAATAGTCGAAACAACTGTCTACACAGCACAAAATTAATTGAATTTTATTTGAAAAGAAATACCGGAAATAAATGCAAATGTATCTGAGCAATACTCATTGACCCATTGAACCAGGGGAAACTGAAACCTGAAATTAAGAATTCCGCACGAAATTCTTGATCTAAGCCCGATTCCGGCCTTGAAAAATATACTCGAAACTGAACCTAACCTTTCCTATGGTATAATAATACGGATTTCCTAGTAAAGTACTTTTTAAGCTGCAATTTCTATAGTTAGATCTATACTCTACAATAATTTCCGATCTAATAAAGCAATTTTTCTATCAAAATTTCTGTTTTATAGACTTACAGAGGGTATTATAGCTTGAATTATTATAATAGCATATTATAACATTAAAGGAGGCATCAGGACGACGAGGTAAGTTGATATAGCCATGCCCGTCTGTCTGTCTGTCCGTCCGCCTGTCCGTCCGTCTGTTTCAAGGCAAACTCTCAGTCTCTCAGTTTTTGAGCTAGGTGAATGAAATTTGCCATGGATCCTTCTTTTTACTGTAGGCAGCACAAATGTCGGAACCGGCTGAATCGGACAACTATATCCAATAGCTGCCTTGGAAAGGAACAATCGCTTTACAAATTGTTTTATGTCATTTATTTTTCTTTCTCAAAGTATCCTCATGAAATTTATATGTTAGACGAAGGAATATATATTTTAAACACTTAAAAATGATCAAGATCGGTCTACTATATCTACTAACCTACTATACTACTATATAGCTGCCATAGGAACAGTTCAGTTGGCAAGTGTATATAATATTCAGCGCGCTGAAGACAGTTTTTTCTCACTAGTCTCAAATTAATTGGGATTTTTTGAAAGAAAGGGCTTTTCTGAAGTCTTCTAGAGGGAAATTTTATTTACGCAGAGATTTTCTAGGCACAATGAAATAGAAATAAATTGAAAAAAAACTACCTGGTCTTTTCTCAGAGTGTACTAATTACGCCCAAACAGATTGTGCAATGCAGAAATGCTTGGAAAACAAGATAATAGAACGAGTAAATATTAGAGGCGTGAGGTAACAGCTGATTATACAGTCAAAACAAATATACTCGTCTCTCATTTACAGCGACAACAACAACAACAACAACAAGAGAAACAAGTATATAAATCGAAATGACATTGGGCGTTTATTAAAAAACAAAAACAAAATGCTTGGGAAAATTCTAAGCACGCAAACGAAACTAGAAAACATTGCGGCAAGCAGGGGAAGGGTATTGCAGCGAGTGGGAGGTGCAATCCCCCTCCCCCCCTCTCTCTCTCTGGGCGTCTCTGGGGAAGGTTGAGGGGTGGCGAGACGTCATGAATGAAATGAGCTCAGCATCTTTTTTCTAGCGTAAAGCGAATGACATCAAAAATGTATATTTCGTCATGTAAAATGCAATGTAAGCTGCCAGATAATATCACGAAAATAGATGCGTTAAAGCGAGACGGCAATACACGGGTAAGGGTTGCACAGTGGGGAGGGGAGGGGAGGGGAGGGGTGGCATACAGAATTTCATGAAAATGGGAAAACTCTCGAGCGTGCGTGCCTTTTGCGGCTGCATGAATGAAGACGCTACAACAACCCCGACGCAAAAGCGAATATCCTTTTAAAACGCAGGCGGTGCGCACAGTGGTCACACGATACGAGAATTTTCCAGAAAATCATTTCCTCAACTCTCAAAAATTTGCATATTGAAATGGGCTTAAAACAGCAGGAAAACTATTCAAAACTTGCCAAGAAGCCGAACCGGTTCGGTGCCACTCGAAACCGGTTCGCAAACCGAAGCCACAGCTTTAGAGCGCGTTCGAAGTCCTTTTAAAATTTTAGATATTTAATTAATCGATTTTCCACTTATATTAACAAGAAATAAGTAAATAAATATTAAATTAGGGAAATTTTGTATTTTTCTAATGGCAAATTATTAATTATAAAAATGAATAAAGTGAAACGGAATCACTTACCGAGCACATGATATCTTATCAACTTTCAACTATGGAAAAGAACGTAGAAAGTACTTTTGCTGTTGCTTGCCTCCAAATTATTGCTTAGCGATGATTAATTTTTTTTTTATTTTTGTATTTTATTTTTATTGTTGTCAACAATCTAAGAACAAGTTAACAATTAAGAATTGCAAAAAAAAACTACGATCGACCGTTGGGTTTGAGTGTCACGCTGCGACTACGAGTCGAATTATATATGCGCTTTGGCCTAGCCTACCCTAGTCTAGCCCAGGGGCCATGCCCATTGTACGCCCCTTTTGGGAGAGGTGTTGTTTTGTTTTGTTAGTTTGTGTTTTGTTTTGTTTTGTTTTTGCGTTTTCTTTTTCTTTTTTTGTTTTGCTTTGCTTTCTATACGCGCCGAAGACGCAGCGAGATGGAACGAGCAATAGTTGTGAGTTGTGAAAATGCTGCGCAATAATATTTTTTGGGTGGTGGGTTTTATGCGGAGAGAGAGCGCGCTGGGTGGGAGCAAAGCAGAGCAAAATTCCAGGGTAGTTGCATGTCAGTTTGTGTTGTGACAAACAAAGTTACCGCTACTTAAAGACGTTATATAATTTGAATTGCTGTAGTGCTGCCCCACTGCTGGAAAAAGATAGTGTTGCCCTACTTTATGTACACACTGGCAGGGTTGCATTTCGAAACACTTATCGAGTCGAGACATGTTGTGGCAACATGTGCCAACATTCACAAAATACGCGTGCACACCATATAACGGCTCTCTTCTTGCTGTTTCTGCCTATGCCCTCTCTTTCATCAGTTTCATTTTAACATTTGTCGTGGCCGCACGGAATGGCACGGAATGCTGAACGAAATTAAATTTTGAAAGATTTATTAAACAAAATATGCACAATAAATACAATTTTATTGTGCATTCAACGCCGAAATAAACTCTTTCATTTTCGTGTTCCAATAATAAAGTAAGTGCGTTTTGTGTATTTCGTATTGACTGCATTTTTTTGTTCTTTTTTTTTTCTGTGAGCTGTGAAAAAAGTTTCTACTGCAATTTGTACATTTTTCTCTACGTGTGCCTATGTGTGTGTGTGTGTGTGAGTGCGTGTATCTCTGAGTGTGTGCGTGTGTGTGTGTGAGGCGCTGTGTAAAAATGCCTTTACATAAGTAAGCGCAATGTATTTAATTGGGCCAAAAAAAATGCAATTATATAAATAAAAAAATATGCTTAAATATTGTGTGAAAAATATCATTTTTCAGTTCTTCGTTCTATTTACTCGCCTACCGACGTCAGCGTCGCGGCTGTTGAATTTATGTCAAATTGGTAACACACACATACACACACACACTCAGTCAAACACACATACGCATACACAGTGTTGCATATGACTTGTGAATGTGTGCGTGAGCCGAAGAAGAAGAGAGAGAGAGAGAGCGCAAAAGAAGCAGCGAGCGAGCGCGCGAACATAATGATAAACAAAGTGTAAAGCGCAGCAGTAAAAAAAACAAATGTTCTTTTTTTTCCTCTTTTTTTTTTTATTATTAATTTGTCGTTATTAATAATATTTATATTAATATTACAATAAGAAAGTGTGCGGGTAAAGAGAGAACTCTGTCACTGCCAGCAGCGCAGTTGACGCTGCCGCCGCCGCCGCCGCCGTCGACGTCGGCAGAGTGTGTGTTTTATGTCCATCGTCGAAAATTTATATATTTTCTGTTCTCAATTCTTTTTTGCAGCCAGTAGAAGCAGCAGCAGAGCAGTAGCAGCAGCAGCGCCGCGCAAAATGTAAAAAATGTTTGTTTTTAATGTTAAGCGAAAACTGAGAATTAAACCAGAAGAAGAAGAGGAAGAGTGTGATAAATGCTAAGAAAATTGTTTTTGCAAGCAGCGTGTGTAATAGAAAGAGAACGCGCTACCCTGCATGCGCGTCAGTGTGTGTGTGTGTGTGTCAGTGTCTGTCTGACTCTGTGCGGTGTGTGTGTGTGTGTGCAGTGAAGTGCAAAAGAAACAAGATAATAAAAAAAAAGGCTAAGCAGAGTAGCTGATAAAAAGCGTATGAAAACACACACACAAACGAAAGCAGAGTAGGCACGAAACGAGTGAAAATAGAAAATTAATAATTAAAGTAAGAAGAAGAAGAATAAGCAGCGGCAGCAGCAGCAGCAACAGCAGCAGCAGCGGCAGCCGTAAGTGTTCAGTGCTAAAAACAAACAACAAAAAAAAAAGAAACAAATTTTCTATAGAAATAGTGAAAAATCAAAATTCTCGGTGCAGCGACAAAAATAAAATAAGAACAAAAAACAACAACTGCAGGCGCCAGCGCCAGCGCCAAGAAGAACCAAAACAAAATACAGAATAACAGTTAGTTGTGCCGTCAAAATCAAAATGTCAACAATGGACGTACGCAACAATTCGGCCATGATGAAGCGAGCCGAACAGCTGAAACGCTGGGAGGAATCGGACACTAATCGTGCCGCCCCCACGCCCCGTCACGAGCATGGGCGTCGCATTAAGTTCAGCTCCGGCTGTGTCTTTCTTGCTGCCTGCCTATCGAGCGACAAGGAGGAGGTTGTCCAATTAATCGATCATGGCGCCGATATCAACACGGCAAATGTGGATGGCCTCACAGCGTTGCATCAGGTGTGTATATATTGATCCTCCTTCCTTTCTCTTTGCTTCCTTCGCTACTACTCCTTTCCCTACTACTACTTATCGATATCGATAAACTGTGTAATATAAATGGAGCGCATTACGTCAGTGATTGCGAACACGCGACCCCAGCGGCAGCGGCACTAGAAGCAGAAGCAGCAGCAGCAGCAATAATACCTAGCGGCATCAACAGGGGGTGGGTGGGCGCACTGTGAGCAGACAGTGGCGTAGGCAGGAACTTTTCTGAATGGGGGTTACTTCTTAATCAAGGAATTTCCACAGTACTTTCATAGGAGACTGTAAAAAACACAAAGTATCTGCTAATCCTGCAGAGTATCTGCTAGTCGTCTATAGCGTATCTTATTTGCTATTTAGCTGTAGGTTCATTCATTGGATTCGCAATAAGTGAAAAACTTATTGAATTACAGAAAATTGTTTATGTTTTAATTAAAAAAAAGTTACCAGATACAACACAGCATTGAGTATATATCATTTTCCTGTATCAATTACAACCCTTCCGCTTTATAGGTCTTATTCTACATAGAAATTTGAAATGAATAGTTTTTGATTGAAGCAAATTATTATTGCTTAATCATTTATCTCTGTGA